>OX424561.1:26725289-27925289 GCA_949152475.1 Terebella lapidaria | reverse complement strand
GAAAAGTTTGCTATGACTATGATCAAAATCTAAGATAATTAATATTTCACC
Source organism: Terebella lapidaria (assembly GCA_949152475.1). Lineage (NCBI taxonomy): Eukaryota > Metazoa > Annelida > Polychaeta > Terebellida > Terebellidae > Terebella > Terebella lapidaria. The sequence continues at coordinate 27,925,238 of OX424561.1, read as the reverse complement.
CTAAATCAATCGTACTTAAAATGGCCAGAACCCGATGAAGCAGTGTCGAGTTTCCGTTCACTTCGGTCATTGCGTACATACAGTTTTATGGGCTAGTGATTGGCAACAAATGTATTCATGTTTCAATATGATAATGAAGTGGCAGCATATACTCCTGTATTGCCCCTGGAAAGTTGAGTGAGTGTCGGAATGAACAGTTAATTGAACTACTGAGTCTATGACTTATTTCGTGTTTATTAACGTCGAATCCATAAATATACATATGTAATGAATACATGTATATATCGACCCATCAACAATACCATCAGATGATGATGAAGTCGATAAAACCGGAAATAAATACATTTTGGAATGCAAACAAAGCAAATTCAAACAATCATATCAAAATAAAGTGGTTTGCAAGTGGTGCAAGTTTGTAAAGTGGTTTGCAATTCAGCATAATGAGTAAGTGTAAAACTGGTCAACAATTCATCATGAACAATTTTTGGAATTCATTACACTAACGATCCTCGTGAATTAGTTGATGATAAGTATAATGAGCAGCCAAATAGATACTGACGTACATGTGCAAATATTCCAAATATATGTGTTGTTGGCCACGACAACACAGCCATGCAGTGACGTCATTATCAGCTTTTTCATGGCTTCATCTGGCGCAAACTATAGTGGCAAAACAACATTCATTCTGCTAGTAAGAAGTTTCCTAAAAATATATAAAATATAGCCACCAGGTGCCAATCTGGCATTCGGTTGTTCCCCAGACCAGATTACTGAGTTATTATTATCAAATAATATCACATCATAATGACGACACCGTGAGCCTTTCCACACAATCTACCCATTCCAAACACACGGATGCACATAATGCATCGTACGGAAGCGTATTAGGGTCACACGATTATTTTTGTAAAATACATTTCGTCAACTTCTTATCTCGATAAATCGAGTCGCTAAATCGTGATATTATCTCAGTATCTGAGATATTATCCCGATAAATCGAGCTGGTTATATCGATAAATCGAGATATTATACGGATAAATCGAGATGAGTATCTCGAGAAATGGGCCTATCTTTGAAAAATATCTTTGAAAATATCTTTGAAAATACCACTCATGTGGTCCTTATACGCTTCCTTAGTTTGACACTAAATAGGTCTGTGACAATACAGGATGAAGAACCTTCCGAACGGCATTCTGTTTGGATATCGTCAGTGGTTTCTGATTACAACTTTTTGAAATTCACAATTCGGTGAATCCAGCTGATTTTGCAGACTCCTGCGATAATAAAGTCTTGGAATTGATGGATCAGAACCGAAGTTTACTCGATTTTTGTGAAGTTAAATATTTAATTGTCATGACAACTGTTTCCGTCTGATTATGACCAAATTTGTAGAGGATCGAGCTATCGTATCTGTAAATTTTGAATCGATAGGACCATACCTCTTCGAGGTTGTGCGGACAAAAGACTTACATACAAACATCCCCCAAAACCAATACCCCGCTCCCTAGATGTGCGGACGGACGAGGCATGTAAATACGAGGAGGCGGGGTTGTCTGTTCCAAGCAATCCACTTAAATATAATATAAATATCAACAATTCAATAACAATAATCAGTCGTAATACCGTAAGTGTATACAATGACAACAATGAATATCGACTGCTTTTGAGTCCACTAATTATTTCCGTATGTCGTCTTTAACAGACAAGTTGAAGGCGGGAAATCATCATGATATCAAGGCGTTCATGTGTCCACTCTCTAAGGCGACCCGTCGGCCGAGGTGAATGCTGTGACAGGGGCCACCCTGATCCCATGTGAACCACTTCTCGGGTCCGTCACCGTCACTTCATCGGCCTCCGTCATCCCACAGCCCAGTATCTAGAGATAGGGAGAGTTGGGGTGGGAAGAGAAAACCAATTTATTAATATCATTCGTAGAAACGGATGCCTTTCACGATTTTCTTCAGGGTGGCATATTTCACCATTTAGTATGAATAAAACGTGCATTAACAACAGCGATACCATTAAGATGAAACACGGTAGTACAAATGAATTACTAGAACACACACTAGTTGCTACCATTAGGTGAAATTGATAAATCGTGTTTTATTGCAATACGCACACGTCCCATAACGTCAGATGCAATATCACACATGGCACAATGCCACATCCATTAGCGAACACACAAACAAGAAAATGCAGCTAACTGCGGAAGACGACATTAGAGCTCGAGCACACCATCAGCACCACGAGACCTGAATATATCTTACACAACCCCCCCCCCCTTACAAAAAAAAAAGAAAATTGAAACATATCATGTCCCACATGATTCCAATTCATTTCCGTATATTATGATGAAACACATATGCCTACTTCAATCATATTCCTAATGAGTAAACATTTATTTTGAACTCAATGAAACAGATACGCCTGATAAAATGATATTGGGCATCAATAAAATATCCTTAAAATATTGGAAACTATGAGGAATATCTGCGTCTGATATCATGATATAGATAACACATGCATACTGAGCAAATTAAAAGACCAGTTTAAAATAAAAAGGTTTCGCAACCCAGCATGGAACACCTTGTCATGTGATATCAAATATGTCCAATTACGGTAAATGTAGTCGTGGTACCGCAGACGAATCGTTGTGTTTACTTCATGACGTCAAAGAAGGCCACACGCAAGGTTACATGTACATGCAAGCACAAAATGCTGCACAGAAAATTGTGCGTTCCAAAGTACGCGTCATTGCGGTAAAATTTGCTTTGCATTCTGGGAACGTGAATTTCCATCGGCTCCGCCATTTTGACGTTTTCCAGACGAGCTGACCATTTTGCGTAATTTTCTCAAACCTAACACATCGATTTATGCATTATATATCTGTGGAATATTCAAAGCTTGCCATCAAATCGAGAGATTTTATGTCAAGGACGAAGAAAATCCTCATTTGAAGTAGGTGTACAAAGGTTTACATGCGAAAACGGGCGTCGATAGGTTGGCATGAAACCTCCATGAAAAAGTCAGCACATAGACATGTAGAGAGTTGGGGGCTTCGCCCCCAACGCTCTAATGTCAAAAACTGACTCAAGATCAAGGTCAGAGGAATCTCTTAGTGGGGCAGATAACGGACAAATATCATTAAATATGTTTACTTTCTGGAAGAAAGCATGAAAATATGCATACATGGATTTTAATATATGCTGATTTCAAATTGATTACGATACATTTGATCAGACGCCTGTAACCTCTTCAAAATTCAAGATGGCCGGAATGAATAACGTAAATCATGTTTTTGTCATAATGTCAGTTCTAATCACGCTATAATGACGATTTCTGTGTCTAAATATATGTTTTCGAAGGTGATGAATCAGATTCTGAGGTTTTTTTTCACCATTTGGCGGTCATCTTGGAATGAAAATCCATGTAGGCTGAAAAACTACCATAAAAACGGCACTAAACCGTCTCAGCATTGTTTTTTTCCCATAATATGGTCAATAAAAAAATGTTTATTGTTTTCTAATGAGGGAATGTCTACTATGGAGATTAGGTTGATCTGGGCAACTGTGGCAGCCTAAATTGATTTGACATAACTGAACGAACAAGCCACACCTTCCGTTACAGACGTCTAAGCTTGTCTAGTGACAGTCTGAAATGACTTGACTTACGTACACGATCAATTACAGCCACAAACAGTACATCCCACTGGATCTGGTGGAGCTTCCCCATCCCACAACTACCACCTACAAGCGACAACGGGTAGCCAGTTCAGCTAGATCTACCGACAGGTATATTTCTAAGGTCTAAATCAGGTCAGATGTGGGACATTCATCGAAGCAGGTCCAAGTGGCCATAAAGATATCGAGCTCTTCATTACATTCTAATCATGGAATAAAAACAATAAGGTAAGTGACAACTGATCGTTTACAACGGATACAATGAGAGTTTTAGGAGATGAAATTCTCAGCGGAAGAAACAATCGAGAAACGCTTCAATGAGGAATCTCCAACCTAATGAGAACTTGATTGGAAACGAGGTTGACATCAACCTCAGCTAGTTGAGCAGCTAGTTACCGATTATGTTGGAGATCCAGTTTGGATTTCTTTCTCAGCAAGATCTCTCATCTCGTCCTTGAGGACTCTGACCAAACACCACCGTTCAAATCCCGGTTGCTGATCTAGTCGAGACAAAGCATATCCTATCTTTGGTAAAAAGTCTGTCGTCTAGATTTCTAAGGAGTCGCAAATGAAGTCGCAAGTTCCTTGAGTCAACCACTAAGCTTTTGGAAATTTCCCGAACCAACCCAGGGTCCACGTCAGTTTTCAGGGCTCAACTCTTTTACTCGGATGTACTCTCTACGGCTGGGCGAGCCATGTCACAGGAGAACAAAATTAGCCTGGTGAACACCACTTTGCTAAGAAGGATCCGTCTTCGATTTCCACTCCCCAATTCGAGACACCATCCCAAAGAAGTACGACCATCCCGAACAATATTGCCAGGGATGTGAAAACACCTCGAAGTTTAACCCTAAGCTTATCAAGTTCAAGGGCATGGTGGTGGCGGCTCTGGCTTCTCGCCTGGTGTCCCCATTTTGGTGTACTCTCGATGCTCCCATGGTCCTTACATAAAGATGTATCTCCAGTGGGAGCTTGTCTTCAAGTCTCACTCACATGTTTTGGATACAGAATTCCAGGATAAACTTGTAACGGCGATCCTCCACTGATGTTACACGATCCGATTCAGTCAGATTCCCCTTCCCTGATAGTGCTCGCATCCCACTCTCCTGTGATCGGGAGATTTCATATTCTCATTCACCTTATCGTCGGGATGCTAAAGAAGCATGCCATTGGGGCTGTACCTTGGCTCCTACAGTCGGCAGTTTGTGGTTCCAAAGCTGATTGTCATTTGGCGGGTAATCATAGTCCTCAGCCTTTTTCCCAGTCAGTGGTCAAGGAATGATACCCTATGGAGTGCCCCAAACAGTTCTGGTGTATCTCTAGGGGCAATTGGATGATGTGTATTTCAAAAATTTGATTCATCCATCGTCGAGGTGCTACCGACTGTCCTGAGCTCTTTCTTTCGGTTTGTCGAAGGCTCCATACTTAATCACATGTCTCTTCCATCTGATTTCTACCTGGGGTCACAGCTGCAGCATTCGTCTAACGAGGTACCTTCCTGGATCATCTGCTGTGATTCTCGTACATAAAAGTTAGTTAGTTATTTTGGTGGCCATAATTGATTTTCGTTTCGAATATGGACGTCAAATGGTAAAATGAACTCTGAATCGGATTCGGCACCATCGAAATCATGCAAATAGATAAAAAAAAGTCATCTTCATAGCGTGATAATAACCTAAGTTATGATATATACTTGATTCGCATCGATCATGGCGACCATTATTCGAGGAGGTTACAAGTGTCGGATCAAATGTATCCTAATCTATTTGGAATCAGCATGCCCTAAAACCTGCAAATTTATTTATATGCAAATTTCCATGATTTCTTCCAAAACTTAAACATATTTTCCATTATCCGTCCCACTATCTTACAAACGGAATGCATTATCTATGCCAGGGAGGCGACATCGGACGTTTTGAGAGGAGTGCATTGAATACACTATTTTGTGTCACCCCAATTTGTCAATGTAATTTTATCGTACCGATATACAGCTGACGTTTCTTCAACCGGAACTACCATGGTATTCATATGCTGCCCTAAAATTTATTAATCTATCCCTGGTAGAACATCTGAACATACCTTTGTTGAATTCATGTATCTAGTTACCAGTATGTGAGTTTATTCCAAACCATACTTCTATAGTTTAAAACCAATATCAACCATATATTCAGTCTTCGCTATTTCGTTCCTTTATTATCGCCGATTCGCTCAAACACGACATTGGTCCTAATATATATATATATATTACGCTGCTACATTGGGGAAATAATGGGCGTACATAACACACGCTGTACTGGACAAATAAATAAACAGGCCAGGATAATCACCATAATGAGCAATTCGAGTGTGCGGTGTCAAAATAGAATTAATGACGATGCAACAGTCAGATGTGCAGTTCTTGTCTTAGTATGGAAATTAAGGTGTGATTGCACGTAACTTACCGGTGACTGCACTGAAGCACTTTTCCATTGACTTATAATGTGAAAGTAAAGGTAACAAAATCACCAAAACAATACAATCCCCTGACCTAAAACTTGGCTAGCACACACACAAATACGCATGGATGATGAACCGAGACATGGTTTCATAAATGATATCACGAAAGCTGTGCAATTTGATGATTAGATAAATCATTTTATACGTTTCACCAAAACGAAGATTCGAGTGTTCTGCTTGACAAGCACTGGCTGTTGCATATATTTGTTTCTTGTTGTCGTCAAAATAATGAGAATATCTAGGGCTATACTTTCTGTGAGATGAATACAATGAGCTGAACATTCATAATCCCAAACACCTCGGTGCACCCGAGTGCATATCACCTGTGAGCTTTACTGGCCTCACTAGCTAGTTGCTGCACAGCATAATCCTTTCGCTCGCATTGTTGTGAGTGTATTTTGTAGACTGAGAAATTGGTCGGAAAATGACATATGAAAATGATGAATTTAACAAATTTTACATTGCTTAGTAAGAAACAGAGTCTCGGTTAGTAATCCTTGATGGCTAACAATCAGAAAGGCAAAGTTCCACGTTGGTTGGGAGTGTGTAAATTCATGAATTTGTTACCATTATATTTACATTATACGTGAATGGACAGCTGGTCACTGCCAGGTTCACGACGATCACATGCAATCAATCCTTAATGCAGGTATATGTTACGAACTCGATTCACCCCGCTGCGCGTCTTGGAGAGGCAAATTCCCTGCAGATGGATAATAAAGCGTTTTATCGCCGTCCCAAGTATATATAAGGACAATGCTTTAAACCTTTAAACGACAGTATATGATAGCTGTAAACAAGGTGGTTATTCGTGATTTGTATCATAAATGAGAACATGTTGCACATAATTTCACCTGCTGCAAACGTCACGAGATGTATGTATTGACCTTTCGTTTTATTATGTTACTATTGTATAACAAAACAATTAGTCCATTATACTACTCAAGATAACGGTGATGCCAGTTGGAAACTTCCAGCAAACCAGGAAATTTTATATAAGAAAACACTAGATTGACCAGGAGCGGATACACAAACGCCCCCATGTGTATATCAACTACCCATCAAAAGACAGACGCCACGAGGTTTATGGTAGCCCCGGGACATATATTAAAGCGGCCCCAGCAGTTACTGCACGAGAACGACCATAATATCCGGTTAGTGTAGTGTCTTCTACCATGCGCAACCATATCAAAACAACAGTCAAATGAGATGGGCTGAATGTGTATTATTAACAAATTGGTTATATCTCACATGATCGTGTTTGATTGTATCCTGCATAGCTGTATTTATTTATTTACAAATGCATTTAGTTTCATCGTGCTATTTCTACGAGCTTGAGGAAAACATCGAGTAGTAGCAACAGAGTATGACCAATTTCCATGAGGTGATATAGTTTATTCACAGATGCCAATATTTAAAGCTATAACCACTTCTAGAATTGACAGAATTTATTCAGTCTGCAATAGCTCCATTTTGTCTATGAATTGAAAATTAGTGCAAATTTTGGCCTAAAAATATATTATGTGCCTAAATTGTGTTGCCAAAATCAAGATTCCAAGTCGGGCAAATCAATTTCGCATCCATTTTTGCCTCAGAGCGGCCCGCGTTCTACAGTTGTACGAGCTCGAGATGTACTTCCAAGTTTGTGTCAAAAGCAAGAATGCTGGACTTGGTTGATCTCAAAATTGGTTCCAACTTTAACGTTGACGAGAATGCATCAGGTCCAAAGCAATGTTACTCCATTTCTCGGGAGCAGAATGCAGTTACCTATTATCCATATGGGTTATGAATATTCAACACTTAAATGAACGACTGAGTGCAAAAGTATAGAAGATGGCGGGATTACGTCTCATCTTGGGCTGAAAAGATGTATTGAACATGCTGATCAATGTTTTCAGCAGAAAATATACAAGTCCTCATTGCAATGCACCAAACCTGTACGATGTATACAGCGTATCACTTCAAGGATCGATGCCTGGAATAATCTTTGTTTTTTCTGGGACGTATCTGGGATTCCGGACGCTTAATCATAACCTAACTTTTATTCCCACAATTAACATTTAGTTTGTTGCATGACGTCATGCACGCATCAACATGGTAACTCGATATCGGGCTTGATAACTTGATAACTCGGACAAACAGAAATGAGAGTGACTGCCGCAAGTTGCTCACGCTATCTGCTTCTGTCAATGTGGGAGCCTGTCACCATGGACCCGGCACGGACAAGTGGCGCTAGTTTGATCACGGGTGTCAGTTCCCTGAGATAAACATGCTTATCACTTGAGTGAGAGATCGTGCCGAATTCTGATACCGGATGGCTAACAGACTTTCTGTGTCCTTGTTGATCTGTACTGTGAAAGAGTCTCCATCAATTAGGCTCACGGGACAGACGATTACCGATCTTTGGTGGTTCAGTATGCACCAATTAGACACACAGAAAACTACTTTATGCAAGCAAGGAATGTCAGCCACACATTATACCCTTGTTTCTACTGACGTGGTTACTGTCAGAAATACATAAGACCGGTCTTATCTATTTCTGGTACTGTGGAGACCTGGTTCTGGTTCGCACGTGGTGGATAGTAATACATTAGCGTTTATCACGATAATGGTTACTCTCTCAAGTTTGAGGTTAAGACAGCGTTCATATCATTTTCCAAGTTGAACCGCCAAATATAATATTTTCTATTCAGCTATTTGTTAAAAACATGTTTGGAACATCTAAAAACCTTTTTTCTAGATCGGCGGACCTTCAATAGCATAATATCAACAGTGTATAAGTTGTTATGACAACTCATTATACATCATTTATTATTGAGATGATAGTCATTCCTCAGCTCGTTTGGTTTGTTTAGATAGTAGTATGGCCACAAGATAAATATAACCAGTTTTCCAATGAAAACTATTATCTCCTGAATCGATAAACTTTTATCTCATGAATCGATCAGATAAGCTATATGCGCGGTTCTGTATTAATTATGTTGAAAGATTTTCACGGGTTGATCCTGGACCCCGACGATGGTCGTATAGTTCGAAATCGCCGTGTAGTGAAGACGCGGACTTGGACTAGGTTCAATGGTTTATTCAACACAAGCAGTGGCGATGTTGATGGCGCAGTCACTCACTCGTAGTATTCATTAGTCCGTTAGACAGGCAGTCGCACCGGTACATTTGTATGTCCAAACACACACGAAATATTCCTTACTGTTGTCCTATATCAAGTCACTGTTTTTTTATCATGGTTATAGAAAAGACGTCCGTTCTCCATGGAAAACTCAGACAGATTCCTCGTGGGTAACCGCAGGAATAGCGCACATACATAATATGCTCTGTACGGTAGAGTATGATGACGGTCGTGCATATGATGACGTCAAGTATATGCCTTGTCGTGGTTGGTGTAGAGCGAGTCTCGTGTTCCTAAAGTATCCAAATGCTGATAAAAGGCTGGTGTGATGAAGGCACTGGAAAAATGTCGGGTAAGCATGTTGTTTTTTATGTGGCCGAGGGAACAGTTGGAATTCCAACGGGGAAGGTGTGAACGGGTTCGAATACATGTGATGTAAGAGTGCATTTATGCACTGGGGATAGGTTTTGGGAGCCGAATCGTAACGAAAAATACGCTACAATTATATTTATGACCTGTTATCTATAGTAACATTTTGATATTCATCACAAAATGTAGATCGTGATATTAAGATCATGGTAACTATCGAAAAAAAAATCCACATTTTATCCGTATTCGACTCACCGTTCAAGTTGTTTACAATAAAGCATGGCTGAGAAATATTGGAATATTTGCTTGAGAGACGTAAGCGTCTGGATGTGAATAATTATTCATGATTAACTGACTCGTTTCATCCCGCAAATATGCCAAATATCATATTTCGCCTCGCAAAAGACACAATAGTTACGAACAATTGTCACGAATACCTTCTACCTGCTGTTGTAATAGTGCACATTATACGGTAAACGTTAACATATTAACTTGTACGACATCACGATTCACACGTTACCCATTCCTATCATTGGATGATCATTAAAGCCCTAATTATATGACGTTGCGCCTTTATATTGGTCACGATTGAAATTTGAAGTATTTGAAACCTCCAGTTCATACAATGTTGCTATACCTGGGTCCTAAGTATCGAAAACTTTGTGATCATTGTTCGGCCACTACATATTTGTGGCCCACATCCGTGGGTTAGGGCCTATTTCAACAAATCAGACTCATATGGATAAATGCACCGCACGTGCTTGTATACTGGTATCTGGGACACTTCATCAAATCCCTATTCTAAGGAAATATGGTAAATATTTGACAGAAAAATTATTTTGTCTGCATCAGTTTCCTAAATGTTAGAGTTACAGCGTTGATAACAACATGACCTGGCCCCTAAACAAAAGAACTAGGTCGGTCAACGCTCTATGCAATTTGGTAGGGGGTGTTTGCTCGGTTTTCAAACCAAAACAAGTCACTAAACCATCAAAGCTGAACTTCAAAGCAGCACAGTGCTTAACAAGAACCATGTTATTGTTAGAGAAACACTCATGCATGTACAATCTAGAATCCCATACGTGTATAACAGTTTAGTATATAAGGTCATCCTAACGAAACTACATTATTGATAGGCGCCTCATGAAACCTGGCATTGCACGACACTAAACTGCGCCAATTTCCACCCGATTTCCACACGATTGCACTCCACTTCCGTTCGAATTCCACACACCTGTTTGATTCAAGGAAGTCTGACTCTGTGACTCACTCACGCGATAGGACTGTTCACTGCTCAAGCTCTGTCCCAAAAGAAAACTGTTCATGTTTGTCACATGTCTTTTACTGCTCTTCCCGGAGCTTTACCTGTTGCATCAGATGTACAGCGAAAACATTGTATGAAACCTGACGACGCCAGACGAATTCTAGATATGATTATAATTCTAGCGGGTTTTTTTTTCTCTTCTGGATGCATATCATGGTAATATAAATCATGTAGAATTTCACGTACAAAACGACCGACTTACATATTCCAACGCTAGACAAATATTGCCTCGACTTTCATGAACATTCAAGGTCACCAACGTCGCCAAACGATGCAAGGTAACAGTGTACGTGACACAAGCTGATATATGACGCCTGTTTTCAACCAACTCGTCATTCCTTCGTGTCGCCCTGCTCTATGTTTGCCGTTTCGACTGTGGACTTTGAGTTCGATTGGATGCAGTTTCATCGATTTGATATTGTATATAATTGGCTCATAAGCAAGTAAACGTGAGGTTCTGTATCACTTTACCTTTATCTTTCAAGGACCAATCACATAATGATCGACAATATTTTTCCTTCGGTATTTACCTGCTTTTCCAAGGTAACCCTCCCGCATCCCAAGGATATAATTATACATACATGAATATATAGTTACGTGAATCATCGTATTCTTGTTGCAATTGATTAGAGCCGTGTATAATTAACATTCTTCCTGGTATTGAATTATATACCTATTATGGGGGGAATGACAGTTATTGTTTTGACCTGCACTCCACGACACTTCCATGTTTCCATGTTGTTAGACAATAGAACATCCATATTCCGATCCGCATATTTGATTTACATTTGCCTTTTCGTTTGGGCGCATGTTATGAAGAGGCACATTGCATAAATGTATTAAATGTAGGTATCGACCAATTGCCAGCAATGATAATAAGATATTACGATGACAATAGATAATCCCCGACCAAATATTTATCAATCGTCGCACGGGCTTGGTGAGTAAACATAAAATTTTGTATCCAAGTGTTGTTCAAAAAGAACAGTAACGCTTGTAGCTAACTGTGGTTTAATGTTCACAAGCTTTCGTTGTAGTCGATACAACTTCATCAGGTGAAATGAAAAGCAACAAGACCTATTGCACAAGAAATTAACATGGATTATAACAATACATGTGTGAAATCTGTGTGTGGGCGAGTTACACTGAGAGTAGGTGGATATTATCCTAAGCCTGGGGCGGCTTGACTAGAAAGTTTGTCCATAGTGTGAAAGAAAACCACGATCCCTGTTGAGACCCTGGCTGACACTGTTGAATTTAGTTATCATTTTCTGTTCTGCAATTTCTCTGTCGAGTCTGGTCCTTCCACTGACATGTTGTAGGACACGGATTTGAAGGTTCTTGATGTTATGCCCAGAACTGTTGAAGTGTTCACTGACTGGTTTATGGATATTGTTGTTGTTTATATCACTACGGTGGCCATTCATACGTTTTCTAACGGTTTGGCCTGTTTCACCAACATACACTACTCTGGGGCACTTTGTGCAAGTGATGGCATACACGACATTAGATGTTGAGCATGTGTATGTGCCCCTGATAGAGTAAACATATCCGTTTGCACCTGTGACAGTGGTTTCACTGTTGATGTGTTGACAGGAGCCACATCTGGGTTTTCGACAAGGGTAGTTGCCCGGCTGTCCGTTAGATGTGATTGTGCTGCTCACCAGAAGACTTTTGAGGTTAGGAGGTTGTCGGAATGCTATGACTGGCGGATTTGGGAAAGCTCGTTGAAGAGTTTCATCATTTTGGAGTATGGGCTGAAGCTGTTTGATGATGCCCTTGAGTTCATTGGCCATTGACCTACTCTCAGTGTAACTCGCCCACACACAGATTTCACACATGTATTGTTATAATCCATGTTAATTTCTTGTGCAATAGGTCTTGTTGCTTTTCATTTCACCTGATGAAGTTGTATCGACTACAACGAAAGCTTGTGAACATTAAACCACAGTTAGCTACAAGCGTTACTGTTCTTTTTGAACAACACTTGGATATATATTTTACTGGCTAACACGGCTATCTCTATACCATAAAATTTTGTGTGATTCACAGTTGGACGCAACGAAAACGTAAACGCAACAATATACAACAGATGTCAATACCTGTAATTAGTGGTCGGCGAGTTCAAAATATGGCCATTTTCGCGGTGATAATCCGTCGTCAGAAGCAATTTTATGTATTTTTTACCAGCTCTATCCACACAAAAATAAACAAGTAAAAGTCAAACGATCACCGATTTGAACGCGTTACCTTTTTGAGCGCGTTCTTGAACGGGTTCCACATAAGTCCGTAGATGACTGGGTTCAGGCAGCTGTTGAAGACGGCTAGAATGTAGACGGGGGTAATGTAGAGCCGCACCTTGGAGAAGCTCGTGATGCTGCCGATGAGTACCGTCACTTGGAACGGTACCCATGTCACGGTAAACGCCACCAAGATGAAGAGACAGAGCATCGTAACCTTGCGCGCCCTCTGCACGCCTGCACGCCGGGTGGTACCGGTAGTGTTATGTACCGCCACCTGTAGGGGAAAGCAAGGGACATCACGTGGTAAAGAGACTCATCCAGGTTCCAGATAGGAAGGCACGCATTAATTTTATACTACCATGGTGTTATTTTAGGGTAGAGGAATTGCGAATAAACGGAATCAAACACATGTTTCGCCAGGATGTTGTTGATAATAGCTGACTCATTTGTTTCATCTCCATTAATATACCGGAGGCAACTTCGATTTGGAATTCGACAATACCAAAAGCAATTATATTGATGAAATTTGAAACAACTCAAATGAAAATTTATATCATAACATTTTGGAATTGTTTGAAATTTGTCAGACTGAGCCACCTATTTTGTTGTTATCATTTTGATCAACAAAAACAGTAGAATACCATGAGTCAGTCTGCAAGTTTTTTGCCAGACAATAAGCTAACATCAGCCAACATGGGTTCAGCTGTTTTACCCAAGACTTATTACCTCCTAATGGCATTTACATGTTATCCACCAGGTGTCGTGACAGGTACAATGCCTGTTATATACATGAATATAATATTTTTTATCGCACCATAGTTACTTGTAGCATCTACGATTGCTTACGGTGTTAACTATTGACTATTGACCTTGGTAACAATACAGTACCACAATGCAAAATTAACATATGTGAGGGATTTTACGAGTGCAGGCACATTGCATGTAGTTAGGCCCCACAGCACTCGATGAAGATGGTTTAAATTTTCTACCATAAAACGGCGAGGGGCTATTGGGCACAGGCTGAGTATCCCATGGATGATATTCGAAGCTTAGTATATTGTATACAGGTTTATTGCGTAGAAATTAGGGTAGACAGTTAGTTCATTGTTGTTCACATTACATCAATTTTGAAGACTATTAAATGTCAACACTGATCTAAATCCAACCACCTGGCCAGCAATTTCACCAATACTCTCAATGGGCCTGCCGTATACTAAAAAAGGTCATGTTTTTACATGTATGGAGATCGAGAGAGAAGACATTTGAAAACCTTTTTGCCGGCTTTCTGCATCTGGTACAGGAGCGTGATGTACGCGAACCACGTAAGCGAGAGCGGCGTAAAGAAGTTGGTGATCCGCGTCGTCACGGCGTACGCGATGGCGTCGTTGTCGGACATGCCGTTGGAACAGAGCACGAGCGTGGGGCCCAGCTGGCGTAGCTGCGACCAAACCAGCCAGGGCACGTTGGTCGTGAGAGAGTGTAGCCACACGTACGCCGTCATCAGACGCGCCTTGGTCAGCGTAAACGTAAAGCGGTTCGAGTAGACGACCTTCACGAATCTATAGGAAGACGAATCGTAGAATCAAATTTATGTTATTTTTGTGCGTTGGACATTTAATCTGATCAGTCTATTAATCAGCACACGATATATGTATTTTTAAAAAAAAAACCAGTATAGTTATTGTTGGCAAAAAAATGTTTGGGAAACCGGTACGTTATGCGAGAAGTGAGAAACGAGCATCGACAATCGTCATGCGAGAAGTAACAAACAAGGAGTGACATGCGAGAAATATTGTCTGTTTTTATGGAATTCCCATTACGAAATGCCAGTTGCGACCTATAACGTGCGAGCTATAAACTGATATGCGACCTGCGAGCCATAATATATAAAGTATGACCAGCGAGGTCAACATACAAACTACGACCTTCGTGCAATGAAATGCAACCCAAAATAGTGGTATATATTGAACCATGCTATACGAGATCA
The DNA here is from genome assembly GCA_949152475.1 of Terebella lapidaria. Lineage (NCBI taxonomy): Eukaryota > Metazoa > Annelida > Polychaeta > Terebellida > Terebellidae > Terebella > Terebella lapidaria. Next base: position 27,910,015 of record OX424561.1, on the reverse strand, counting down.
TATATTATGTCGTTCCTCTTCTGGAGTTTATAACTCGCAGGGAACATGTCGCATGCCGTTTGTCACTTCTCGCACGTCATTTGTCACTTCTCGCATGTCACTTCTCACATTTCATTTCTCGCATGTCACTTCTCACATTTCACTTCTAGCATGTCACTTCTTGCTTGCTACGTCACGTATGTCGCTCGTACAGGCTAATTCGCGCGTGTTGCTCCTGCTTTCTCGCATGCCGTTTGTCACGTCTTGCATGTCGCTTGTTGCTTCTCGTGTATCGCACGACACCAACTTGTGAGTTACGACTTGCTTTTCCACATTAAACTACTTTAAGTTTAAGTATGGAATCAATAGTCACAAGTCAACGACACCAGCTTGTGAATTGTGACTTACGCAGTAGTTTAATACGGAAAATCTTCTCACAAGTCACATATCATAAGTCACAAATTAATGTCGTTGTGAGGATTCCATACCATAGAAATGACCACACGGACACACAAAGTTGTCAAATAGGACAATACTACAGAGACGTTACCTTTCGACGGCAATGACTGCCAAGATCCCAATGGTAGCGTGACTACCGACCACTTGAAAGTAGAGCGTTAGTTTGCACCAGGCCAAGCCGAAGGTCCAGCGCCCGAGCTGGGTGGACACGGCCTCCGACCATATCGCCGTGGCCAGTACCAGATCAGCCACAGCTAAGCTGTTTGTCAAGAACAATGTCTCGCGGTTTGCTCGGATCCTTCCCGAGAGTCCGAGGCCCAGCAGGGTAGAGTTCCCGATGACCGAGGCGATGAACATCAGCCACATCAGCGAGGCGTACAGCGTATCCGTGTCGATTCCAGAGTCTTGTCCGCCAAAGCCGGAATAACTGGAAGAGTTCGTCCTCAAAATTGATGAATTGCTGTCGGCGTTCATTTTTTTCCGTAATTGCAACTTCTCTTTAGAAATTACTTTTCAGGTAGATTGTGTTGACTACTGTTATCTGCCACTGCTTTCCGCGTGCAGTTGAATCTAAGAATCGCGTCTTTCACCTTCCAACTGTACCACATTACTTTCCTTGAAATCCCAACATGACTTTTCATTGAGACAGGATCTGCCCAGGGACTTGTGCTAAAGACATCCTGCACACGCATAGAAGAAGATGGGAATGGGGCATTGTGACATGGCCACGTCAGGGGCGATCTCTAGACACGGGGAAGCGATGATTAGTAACGTCTAATGCCACAGCCCCGAGCGCACTTCGCACCTTGAATTGACTGACGCCACCCACTCACTGTCACCTCCACGGAATGGACGCCTTGATGTCGCGCGCAATGTGCTGTTGTTTGATGAATGTGTTATGATAATTCCTTATTATCATTATTTAGCAATCCGGTTGTAATTTCGTCCTGCTTTTGTTGCAGTACACAGTTTGAAGATCTTCAATTACCTGATTAAACGGCTAATGAAGCCTAGATATTCTCGATTTTTCTACTGTAAAAATGGAATGATGTTAGTCCACCGTAATATTGATGAGTGACTGGTTTCCTCCTCATATTTAGAAAATATTGTATGACCGAACGGGGAGTAAACAGTTTTGTTGTCCCGAGGGTCGTGAATATGGAATATTCCAGACCCGAGGGAGATTATTTCTTAGGGTTTCCCTATCTGTTTTCACTTTCTTCTTCCGGTCGAGAAATTCTTTGAACACGCTGGTCAATCATGACGCATCCGAACATGATTGACCATGTTCATATTTTTAAATATTTAAAACCTCATATTTCAAAAACTTCTCTTGTTCATTTTGTGACGGAATTCAGGGTATATGCATTCCCTATCTTGCATTTGATTGGCGGGGCCTATGACGTGAATAAATAATTGCTTATATCCTAATATATATATTTTCAAGAAAAAGTGATATCCTACACAAAATACTTTCTAATCCTTTTCTGTATTTCTTTTCGTTCTTTGTTCCCGAGCACGTTTGCAATTAATCTTTCAACTAATCGCCAATCTGAGGAAACACTAACAGAGTCATGTTGAATACCTACTCACATAACCTGTTTCGGGTGAAATTTACAAATCAGTTGTTAGTTAAGTTATTTTGAACGACAGTGTGTGAGATGGTGGCACCGAAGAGCAGACTGAATTCCTTTCATCTACGATGAACAGATCGAAAGACAGACTTAGCCGTTGGGTGAGTGATCGGGTCTGTTCATGTTGCCTGCACTTGTCATTGGAGGGGATGCGGATGACGCCTTTTGAATTGAAACGGAATATTTAGCGTATTTTGACTGGAAGTTGAAAGATCGAACCATGATAGTCTAGCTGGGCATCACGAGGGCTCTGATCCGGCAAAAATGGGTCTGCACTTTTGCCCAAACTATGGAAAGTTGGAAGTACATGTATGAATCGTGGAAGGTACATTCGCACTTGCATTAATGGTCTGGAAGGCACTCAATAATCCAGTACCCTCTGCGTGTCTTCTGAATAACTGGCTGGTAGACTAGATGCATTCAGATTAGTGAAAAAACAACTAGGAAGAAACTAATGGTTTTTCCTGAGCAACATATCCTGCGTTATCATCGTCTCTTTGCTCGGCAGGACACCAGGCCTAACTAATTGCTACCCTTTGTTTGACCTCATTATTGTGGACACATTATGAGTATATGTCACTTATTGTTTCATTTAGCGACGATTTGCATGGACTGATAAACTCAATTGCCTTATGGCTCGTGATCGGTTACTTTTGTACTTGTCATACACCTATTGTGTGGGTTCGTTTGGGATTTCTATTGTTCTGGTAGGTTGCTGGGCAGTTATGTACTAATTAAATGTACAGTAGAAACACCTATATTTCACACAATGTCTGTCCGTAATGACGCCAGTGTGTGAATTATTGGCTTCATTGTCATACCATGACTAAAATATATGAAAATCACACTTTGTGTGATTCAATTTTACAATGTCTGTCCGTAATGACGCCAGTGTGTGAATTATTGGCTTCATTGTCATACCATGACGAAAATATATGAAAATCACACTTTGTGTGATTCAATTTTACTTAACTCTCACATCAGTATACAAGCTATAAACTATTTCATTTTACCCAGTATAGTTTCAGTGATACACCAGAATACACAAAGTCACTTTAGTACTTTGTATGACCCCCCTCAAGCGTTGAATAAGACACGGGTACGACGAGGCATACTAGAAACTAGGTTTGGGAGTTTTTGAGCAGGAATATCTCGCCAACAAGCAATTATAGCCTGGGTAAGTTCAGCTACATTTGTTATGGGGTTGTTCAGTTTGTTCAGCGCCCGAGAGATTTCCGACCACAGGTTCTCGATGGGGTTCATATCCGGTGATATCGCAGGCCATGCCATGTGTTCCAGGCCCGCGTTCTGGAGGAGTTCTGTCACTCGTCGGGCTAGATGGGCTGGAGCATTGTCGTCATTGAAGAGAAAAATTGCCTGGAAGTGTCGCTTTGCAAATGGAAGCATTTTGGTTTCCAAGAATGCAGTGGTGCTGATCCATGTTCCCCTTCAGCACGTGCAGGTCCGAGTTGTCACCACTATAATGGAAGCTTGCCGCCAGCTTGCACCCTAGGAAGCACACAATCATCTTGGAGGGCCTCCTGGTTCAGTCTGCGGACTCGAACACGGCCGTCTTGTCGATGAAGCAGGAATCTGGATTCGTCACTGAAAACGACATGTTTCCAGTGACCAACAAGCCAGTTCACGTGGTCACGTGCCATGCAAACCGTGCCTGTCGGTGTCGTCTTTGTAGCAGAGGCTCCTCAGGGGTTGTCTGGCGAAATACCCAGCGTTCAGAAGTCGGTAGTTCACCAAACGACTTGTCAAAGGAACGTTCAGTGAGACGTATCCACTCGACTCGGAGCTGGGAGGATGGCTTTGTCAAGCCATTAAGGCGCAGTCTCAGCAGATAGCGGTCCTGTCTCAATGTTTGCTTGCCGCATTCCAACCATTCTGTTGCCAAAATCAGCACGCAGCTGACGCCGCATGATCAGACAATCACCGCTTGTACAGCTAAGAGAGTTCCAGGCCAACGGAGGCCAGGCGTTTACGCGTGTACGTATGTCAAATTTCTTTATATAATATCCTCTGCATGCCAAGCAGAATACATGTACAGGTTCAAATGTTGAGACTCTTCAAACGCTATAAATTATAAATACCGGCATACGTGTTTCTTGTCAAAGTTGAATAATTTGCTCGATTTCGCACGTACTCAATATGTGCCTTATGAAATGTTATTTAGTTTTTCGGCACGAAGCGAAACAGTGACGCAGAAAGTCAGACACTGGCAGCTATTAGTGTGGGTGGGGTACTCTTTAAATCGGGAGCAAACATGTGGAATGATATATATCTACTGTTATCATTTCGTGGGCGCCAAGGCGGAATTAGCCCAAAAAATTAGTTAAAAAATTAGCCCATCCGCTAAGGTAGGTTACCGGACAATATAAATATAATAGCTATTTTGTCCCGTGGCCTTGAAAATAAGGTCACGGTCAAATTCAAAGTCACAAGAGTATTCAGCATACATGATTTCCTATACGTTCACAATTGATTACTAAGCTGTGAATTCAGTAATAAGAGAGATATTAGTCGTTATATCCTGTGACCTTGAAAAAAAATCAAAGTTCAAATTAAAGGTCATCAGAATATTCAGCATATGTCATTTGCTGTATGTCCACAATATAACCCTAAGTTTTAAATTTGATAATAAACAAGAAATTACCCAAGTTGTCCTGTGAGACCTGTTGACCTTGAAAATGAGGTCAAAGGTCAAATTCAAGGTCACAACAATATTCAGCATATATCATTTCTTATATGTCTACAATTGATTCCTATTCTGTGAAGTTGATACTAAGCGAGATATTAGTCATTCTGCGCTCTGAGCTTGAAAATGAGGTCAAAGGTCAAATTCAAGGTCACGACAATATTCAGCATATTTCATTTCCTATCTATCCACAATTGATTCTCAAGTTGTAAAGTCGATTGTAGCGTCTATTCAACTGGTCAGCATGCCAACCAAGGAAATTGTTCCAGTATTCGTTATAACTTTTCTTTGTTGAAAAGATAAAATATCGAACACTGAAATGAAACCAAAACACAGAGTAGCAACTTATTGAAATCTAAACACATGTGTCTTTGGCTGTAAGTGTTTGGTCAGGATTTGTTTTTATTCCCAGTTGTTGTATTTTACATTTGTTATGGTCATCATCAAAATCTGGGTTACATTGTATGTCTTGGGCCTGACTTTCCAATCGTGTATGTCAAACTTCTTCATGCATGCCAAGCAGAATGCATGTACAGGTTCACATTTCGAGACTCCTCTTTAAACACCATAGATTATAAACGCCATAATTTTGCACCAAATATATCTATATCTAAGATTGTAGTGCTAACAAACCAGCATACGTGTCTCCTGTCAAAGTTGAATAATTTGTTCGATTTCTCACGTACTCATTATTTGTTTTATGAATTATTATTTACAGTTATTCGGCACGAAGCGAAATAGTGACGCAGAAAGCCAGACACTGGCAGCTAGTTCCACTCATTTAGTGTGGGTGGGGTACTCCTTAAATTGGAAGCAAACATGTGGAATGATATATATCTAATGTTTTTATTGTTATCATATCGTGGGCGCCAAGGCAGAATCCAGTTTAGAATATCAGCTCTGACTGTGCTTATATACATATACTTTACCGGTGTATATTGTTTATTCATTATTGACGCATTTTTCGTTTCGTGGTTATTGTATCAAAATCATCATGTATTTATTTTACCTGCATTGTGAAACCATTTTTAGGTTACCGGACCTATGGTCCGATAACCTATTGGCATGGCGTTGCGTCCGGCGTCCGGTGTCGGCGTCGGCGTTCACATTTTTATCTTTTTTGTTTACGGACCAATCTTCCCGAAATTTTGCACAAAAATGCACAAAAATAATTCAAGAAGGAGGTATTTTTTAGTTTTTAGGTTACCGGACCTATGGTCCGATAACCTATTAGCATGGCGTTGCGTCCGTCGTCCGTCGTCCGTCGTCGTCCGTCGTCGTCGTCCACATTTTTATCTTTTTTGTTTACGGGCGAATTTTTCTGAAATTTTGCAGAAAAATACTTAAAAATAATTCAAGAAGGATCTATTGTTTAGTTTTTTGATTTTCGCTTTTTCTTCAAAATGGCGGCCGTTTTCGACGAAAAATGCCTGATTTTGGACTTTGGCGGCCATTTTCTCAAAATCTGTTCAGTAACTTTTTTTCTTTTTGATACATAAGACTCCTCATATGTACTTCTATGACGTCTATAAATTTCGTTGCGCTTGAATCGCTCGAAGTGGGCCATTTTGGCCCAAACTCGGCCCAAATGGGACTTTCCCATGTTAAATTCTCCTATGCTTTATAATGGGACACATTATGCCTAATATCTCACTTGATATTGAGATTAGAGACTAGGAATCAATTGTGGACATACAGGAAATAATATATGCTGAATATTCTCGTGACCTTGAATTTGACCTCTGACCTCAGTTTCAAGGTCAGAGCCCAAAATGGCTTATATCTCGCTTATTATCGACTCTACAGCATAGGTATCAATCGTGGACATAGAGGAAATAATATATGCTGAATATTCTCGTGACGTTGAATTTGACCTCTGACCTCAGTTTCAAGGTCAGAACACAAAATGGCTTATATCTCGCTTATTATCGACTCTACAGCTTAGGAATCAATTGTGGACATATAGGAAATGCTATATGCTGAGTATTCTGATGACCTTGAATTTGACATTCGAACTCATTTTCAAGGTCACAGGACAAAATGGCTAATATCTCGCTTGTTATCGACTTTACAGCTTAGCAATCAATTATGAACATACAGGAAATGATATATGCAGATTATTGTCATGACCTTGAATTTGACCTTTGACCTCATTTTCAAGGTCACAGGACAAAATGGCTAATATCTCACTTATTATCGATTTCACAGCTTAGGAATCAATCGTGGACATATAGGAAATGATATATGCTGAATATTCTCGTGACCTTGAATTTGACCTCTGACTTCATTTTCAAGGTCCAAGGACAAACTGGCTCATATCTAGCTCCTCTATTGACTGTATGGCTTGGGAATCAATTGTGGACATGATATACAAAATGATATACATTGAATATTTTGATGATCTTGAATTTGACTTTTGCCCCTTCATTTTCAAGGCCACAGCACAAAATTGCTAATATCTCTCTGATTATTGAATTTACAGTTTAGCAATCAACTGTGGACATGATATATGCCTAATGTTATATATGCTGAATATTCTCTTGACCTTGAATTCAAACAGTGACCTGGCTAACATCTAAAATATTAAACATTGTCCGGTAACATATCTTCGGCCCTTGGCCTAATTTTTGATTTTCACAATATTTTCAAAATGGCGGCCGTTTTAGTCGAAAGTCGGCCAATTTTGGAATTTGGCGGCCATTTTCTCAAAATGTGTTCAGTAACTTTTTTTCTTTTTTTGCACAAGGATGCCTTATTATGTCCTTCATAATGTGTATAAGTTTCGTTGCCCTTGATTCGCTGGTCTGCGTGTGGCGGCCATTTTGAATTTGTCGTTTTCGTCGAAAATTGGTCAATTTTGGGCTTTGGCGGCCATTTTCTCAAAATCTGTTCAGTAACTTTTTTTCTTTTTTTGCACAAGGATGCCTTATTATGTCCTTCATAATGTGTATAAGTTTCGTTGCCCTTGAATCGCTGGTCTGCGTGTGGCGGCCAGTTTGAATTTTTCGATGGGTCGGTGAAATTACTAAAAATATATATATTACTATTTTTTTTTGCACCTTTGAAAAAATGTTCGGACTTGGAAAATTTTCGCCACTTTTTTCCTTCATAATGGGGGCTGCTGAGTTCACCCAGAACGCTTGAAGATAGAGCTTAGATAATGGCACTTTCAAATGGGAAGTCATATATGGTGATTTGTGTGTTGACCTTGAATTTGACCTTCGATGACCTTGAAAGGTCAAAATGGCCTTTCCAATATGGCCTAAATCCACAAAATGGCCTCTGGAGTGAAAACGCTTGATCATAGAGCTTAGGTTTGTATTATGAGCATATAGGAAGTCATATATGGCGCAACTTTTGGTGACCTTGAATTTGACCTTTGATGAACATGAAAGGTCAAAACTGCCATTCCAAAATCGCCTGAAATCCATAAATTGGCCTTTGGAGTGAAAACGCTTGATCATAGAGCTTAGGTTTGTATTATGAGCATATAGGAAGTCATATATGGCGCAACTATTGCTGACCTTGAATTCGACTTTTGATGACCTTGAAAGGTCAAAGCGGCCATTCCAAAATGGCCTGAAATCCACAAATTGGCTTCTGGAGTGAAAACGCTTGATCATAGAGCTTAGGTTTGTATTATGAGCATATAGGAAGTCATATATGGCGCAACTATTGGTGACCTTGAAATCGACCTTCGAAGACCTTGAAAGGTCAAATCGGTCATTCCAAAATGGCCTGAAATCCACAAATTGGCCTCTGGAGTGAAAACGCTTGATCATAGAGCTTAAGTTTGTATTATGAGCATATAGGAAGTCATATTTGGCACAACTTTTGGTGACCTTGAACTTGACATCAGATGACCTTGAGTGCTAAATCTCAAGGTCACATGTAAAAATTGTCCGGTAACCTATTTCAGCCCTTGGGCTAATTTTTTAATTAGTGATAAGGGGGAGAAAGAATACATATGTTTTAAACACGTTTATGAACTCCATGAATTATATATTTTCAGCACATATAAGTCATGTATATATGATGACGGGCCATTATTTCTATGGAATCATTTATTCAGATAAATTACATACAATATGGTCGAAGGTGAATTATCCTATTAGTATTGAGTGTGATACTGACGCGTATTGCTGTTGATAACAAACAAGTAAGCGAGATACTGAGTTGTTTTTTTTTCAAAGTAAATGCTATGGAAATACACCTGGAGCTGTTGTCACCATGGTGAGATCTGACATTTAGATCTGACATTTTGTTTGCTCGGAATACTTAATACTGGGTATTGATTCCACGTCTATTAGTAGTCATACAACGGTGCTTGATGTGACAACTTGAGTAGTCATAGACGTTTGAGTGGGAATTGTGACTATCCCCTGTGGTGATCCTTGTAGCGTCTATTCGAATGGTCAGCATGCCAATCAAGGAAATTGGTCCAGTATTCGTTACAACTTTGTTTTTTGTTGAAGAGATAATATATCAAACACTGAAATGAAAACAAAAATTAGAGTAGCAACTGATTGAAATCTAAACACATCCTAACATATTGATACACTAACGTCGTTTCAATTCATTAAGTAATAAACATGGACCGACGCCCTAGTATAAAGTATTACTGCAAAACAAAACCGGGTTCTTTATCAAATCCCAAAGTCTATTGTCATGCGAAATCGATAAATGTGTATGGAACTTCATAAACTCCCATATACTAGTATGACCAGGAGAAGGTGAGATCCGATGTTCCGGAAATAGTGAGTATATCCTGCCCTACATGGCATCCATGAATCCATAAAAAAGAGACATACAAACTGCAACCAAGTGGCATGATGATGTCCATATACTTACTTGAAAGCAGCTATTAGCAAAACATGACTACGGCCGTGGCCGACTGGAGAGGCGGTAGGTGACGCGGGTTCTAACCCCGTCATCGGCACAAAGTAGGTGGAGTTTTCATCATGGCAACGCGAAAGTTTCTCCATTCGAATGTGCTTTCCAAGTTTAAAATTTCACTTGACGAGGGGTGGGGAAGACAGGCAGAATCATCATGCACCGTCGTTAAATCAAATAAATCAAATAAATCTGATTATTATTATTATTATTATTATTATTATTATTATTATTATTGTTATTATTATTATCATCATCAAAAATTGACATTGGATACGCTCGTCTTGGATGCCACAGACGAGACGATCATAAAACATGGTGTTAAAAACGGAATCAGGGTATACAATGTTCAGTAGACTCACGATGTGAAGCTAAATAATATAATCTTCCGATATTCACGGACACAGTTGTTAAACTTGAAACGGTATATGACCTGAGGACAGATGGAGACTTGACTAATTCACACTGTTCAGCATAAGTTCCGGCAGAAGCAAGATCAAGAGATGTCGAAATATGACAGGAAATGTGACATTTGGCGCACTGGGGATAGTTTTTGATAATTAGAAATATATCATTTTACAGGTGCATCCCTTCTGTGTGGATACACACGATTTTTCATTAATTAATGATAATTTATAAGATAGTAGTGGAACCAATGATTACTAATGATCATTACCACAACGGCATAGAATAACACAAACACAGCTAGCACGGCCCATTTTGTGCGCAGCGTGTGAAATATAAAGTGTTGGTCCTCAGATTACAGAACAATATTAATATAGGGAAAATACGCATGGAAATGTCTCTAAACCACATCAGGTCGGTAGTATAACAATGGAAACAATAAATACAATACCATTAACACAAGGCTATAGTAAAACAGAATTGTCAGTAATTATCAACGACGTATGGTGGTGGCCCATGATAAAAGCATAATGAGGACATCATGTTAGCTACTAAAACAATGCTGCCAGGTGACGATTGCAGATAGTCCCGGTGTATAGAAGAGTGCGTCAAAGAAGCATCTCATATTTAGAAGAAAACTTAATATCTCATATGTATGACATCGTATCTACAACTTTTGATTTACCCCCCCCCCCCCCCCCCTGTATGTCCAACGATACCGCGGCATAAACCCTTCAACAATCATAATGGTATGTTCGCTATCATGAGTGTTTCCTTGGTCGATGCAGACATCTTACGGTTTTCCCGGTGTAAACAGGATTGGTGTTGAATGGGAAATGATTTGCCATATGTGTATCTTTATACAGTGGCAATTACCGGTGATGAACCAATCGTTGCATTTCTCAAGCGGAAGCGATTTGTCTGTTTTCATATGTATCTCTGATTATAAGTCATTGCCATCAAAGACCTATTGTGGACGGAAATCATGGTTATACGCATTCTATACAGTATTTTCACACCTAGTGATTAACAGGCTTGTGAAGTAACTCTTCTATGATGCGCCAATGTAGGGGATAAATCAGAACTCACGTTTCTATCAGCATAGTTTTCGTGTGACGTAGGTCAAATGCCATTTGGCGGATTGCGAGGGAACGCGATCCGGAATGCGAGGGAACGCAAAAAGATCGCGAGGGAACGCGATCCGGAATGCGAGGGAACGCAAAAAGATCGCGAGGGAACGCGATCCGGAATACGAGGGAACGCAAAAAGATCGCGAGGGAACGCGATCCGGAATGCGAGAGAAAACCATTAAGATCGCGAGGGAACGCGATCCGGATTGCGAGGGACCGCGATAATATTGCGAGGGATCGCAATATTATTGCGAGGGAACGCAATAATCATATGTCAAGAAATATTTCTTCCATGTCCTTTCAGCGGCTCCGTATATCTGTGCCAATTTTTATATATGTAATAATAACCCATTTGCGGGAAATTTTCTCACAGCTTGTGCTAAAATTCATGCGTTCTCACTGCTAACGGTTGAATGGATGGTAATCCACTCGGTAAAATGACGCAGGGCGGGAAGTGATAGATAAACTCTCACTAAGAGTGCTCGCGCTTCGCCGTTTACCACGAGGAGGCTGTTGATGAACGGCCAATTTTGGACTTTCGCAGTCATTTTCTCAAAGTTTCGTTGCCCTTGAATCGACCGTCTGCATGACATTGTGAGGGGTGGGGGGCATTATAATTTTTTTCGATGGGTTCCAAATAGGATTTTACCATGTTAAATTATCCTATGCTTCAATAACGGTACACATTATTCCTAATATCTCGCTCAATATTGAGATTAGAGATTAGGAATCATTTGAGTTTGACATTTGATCTAATTCCCAAGTTCACGGGACAAATGACTAATAAACGAAAAAAAAATTGCCTGGTAACATTACCCAGCCCCTTTTACCATGCTCTCTGAATTCGTAATCCCCACGAAAGCCCATACAATTATATATATACATGACTAATCACGGGATGGAATCTGATCAGAAGTATATATTTCGCACTATCAGTAGCGGATGTAAACTACCATGATTCAAGGAATTGACTGGGTAACAACTTCTGACATGTTATGCACTGGTGACTGCAACACGACAAAAAGAAATTCTTCCAGTTGCTTGCTCCCGGAACAGCTTCTGGCAATACAGTCGTGTGGACACCTCCTCCGGAGGTCGAAAACCATATTAGATACGCTATTATGAGCACTCCCTCGAGCACTTCCTTGACATGTCTCCTGATGTAAAACGAAGGTTGATTTACCACGTGTTCATCGCTATATCATGCCAATTACCGCTGTTGAACCAATCGTTGTATCATTCAGGCGGAATCGATTGGTCTGTTTTCTTTCCTGATTTATCCATTGGTTTCAATGTCGTGTTTTTTTCTCATTCCATTTAGCTGATAACCAGGCACCAAACCATTTTCTAGACTTGAGTGCAAACACGTGTACGAAATTAAATGTAGTCTAAGACATTTGAAAAACATACAAAACATTCGAAAAACATACAATACTTCAACCACAATCTTTTCAACACTAAGAATAAATTCGCAACTGTTTATTTCGTTCATATTAGGGCTATTTCACAATTTTGGTTTTTGTACCAGTGAGTTCACCTTATTCGATTGAATAGCTTGAACCATAATATATGGCAATATAGGGAGATTAGTAAAGTCGGATTGACATTTGTATCATTATAGTGAGCAAGATCAGAAAAAAATCGGCCTCTTGTTAAATCAATAAATATTCATGAATGTGGTATCGTTGCAAAGATAATACCCTCAGGGATTCATTTTTACCACATGTGGAGTTGGCAATTGTGGCCATCACCTTGGCAACGCGGTGCATAGCAACCGTGTTTGAGCTACAACTAGAACACATATTTGGTTGGCTGGGGAACAATAATTACATATGTATGTTTTTAGAAATGGGGACATATTTTTCTGTGTGAGCCGAATTCAGCTGTACACCCAGTAGCATGACTTTGTCGTCCTCTGCACATGTGGTGGAGAAGGCCTCTATTCGATTTCTGACGAGAGCAAGCGGAGTGGATGCAAGTGGCAACATTTGCCCCTTTTTACATTTTTAAGCTCAACGCGTTAGACATATTTAATCGGTATGCCAGTCAGGGAAACATTTGAATGTTTTGACCCAGTTGCCCATTCTAACAACACTGGTCAAATATGCAAATTAGGTCCGCCATCATCGAAAATCGTATTTTTTTTAAATAGCTCACTGAAAAATTGATGTAGAGTGAAAATTAATAGTTGTATCTACACCCAGGTTTTCATGGTCAACAAGCAAGATGCAACTATTTAAACATTCATCGCACGCACAATTTATGCTCAATATGCAAATAACTTCCGCCATTATGAAAAAATACGTTTTCATCAATATCTCAGTAAATATTTGAGATAGAATGACACAAATTGCACATACCCAGGATTCTATGGTCAACGAATAGAAATCGAATGGCCGAACAAACTTCGGATGATTATTTTATGCTGAATATGCAAATTAACTGCTGCCATTATGAAAAATAATTTCCGTCAATATCTGTGTGATTATTTGACATCGAATGACACAAATTGCATGAATACCCAGATTTCCATCGTCAGCAAGCAGTATTAAAATGGTCGAACACTTATCGGATGCATAATTTATCCTGACTATGCAAATTATCTACCAACATTATGAAAAAATACGTTTTATACCGTACAGTATCTCGGTAAATATGTGAGTTATCATGACACTGTGTCGACAACAGGTGTAAACAGAACAATCCTACGAATGACCCCGGACCATTCAGCACAACCACGGACTGGTCCAGGATTTTCATGTTGATCAGTAGATCATCCATGGTGCCGCCATAATCAATCTGGATCTCTGGGGCTGTATCGAACATTGCAGGCCAGTCGGTACCCACTATTGTGTAGCCCAGGATGTCCAGGCCTGGATGACCTGGACTACATTCCCATCATGGCCTATCCTGGACTATCCCAGCACGTAGGTGTGACTGTTACTTGAGAAGCTACATGCACTGGAACGTATGATCCATACAATAAACAGCAACGAAGGACAACAATCAAGCTAATGAGGATGGGTGCATTCACCAGTCATGTCATCATCTCCATATGCGTACATGTAGTAGCTGATACAGACGGTGGATACAGATGGTGGTACAGATGGTGGATGTGGAGACGGTTGATACAGACGGTGGATACAAATGGTGGTACAGATGGTGGATGTGGAGAAGGTGGAGATGGTGGTACAGATGGTGGATGTGGAGACGGTTGATACAGACGGTGGATACAGATGGTGGTACAGATGGTGGATGTGGAGATGGTGGATTCAGACGGTGATACAGATGGTGGATGTGGAGACTTTGGATACAGATGGTGGTACAGATGGTGGATGTGGAGACGTTGGATACAGACGGTGGTACAGATGGTGGATGTGGAGACGGTGGATACAGACGGTGGTACAGATGGTGGATGTGGAGACGGTGGATACAGATGGTAATCAGAACTTAGGTTCCAGGATCCTAAATTCATATGATGTAACTACTAGTATATCGTAATTCCATTAAGTTCTGCCGGTGTGACCCTTACAGATGTTCTTTTACAGGTGATCCCAACCCTCTGGGTTACAGACATTGTCTTTGGGCCACCTGGGGTGTGCTTTCTATGTATTTTTCGTAAGAAGTCAATGTTAAATATCATGTCAATGCACATCTAAATACACTACCTACCTACATACCATTGACTTTGAGCAACACAATAATATATCACCCCATCACTGCGATCTTGAACACACCAACAGACCTTCAGAAGACAGACCAGTGTCTACATTTCAGGCATCTGATTTTCAACCAGATTTGAATTGACTCGCACCCAAGCACGCTGGATTGAATATCAAATAGGAGACAACTTTGTCGTACTGACAATGTCCTCAAGCAATTTAAACTTTACGAGAAGTGGTGAAACAACAGGACATTTTGATATTCTTCGGGATCATAGTGTTTGATCTTTGTCACAATACATACTCTTTTGAGTCCCGTCGGCATAGTTTATACCCCCTGGGTGATATTAGGAGTAGATCAAATAATAACGATGTAAATGAGTTATGATATATAATCCTCCTATACTCTTTGTCTGCATCCATTAATCGGAAACATCCTCTCGTCAGGAGTGCGATATCCACTCTACTGTTATAATTGGATATTCAATATGGTTGTAATGAATCTTATTAACAATATAATGTTGTTATATATTGGAAATTCAATACATCGTATACCTGTAATTAATATAATTAATAATATACAACGCTACGATCAAAAAGTCTCTGTATTTGCGCATTCTCTCGGATGTGACAAAGCCAAAAGACTATTGATTGTGCGTCATCAGTTTTGCTCGTCGCACCTTGTTTGTGTATGGTGTCACGGATACATTAACCAGTGCCTCTCGTATAATAAAACACGGCTGCGAGAATCATCACCATGACCACGGCATAAGGGCGCAAAATTTTACATGTATAGTTAGACAAAATGCTGTTCGTGCGTAATGTAATGTATTTTTACCTACATTCTTTATCCTGTTCAGGGAAGCTCCAAATGGGTGGTACCACTAATCGTAAGGTTGATACAGGTCGGGAATAATCGCACCACTCACAGATCGCTGATCGAGAAGTTGTACGATTGATTGCATCACTAGTCACCAGGTTGTACGACTAGTAGCACGACCGTTTTGGTTAATTAATAACGCGCGACAATGCCCGATTGGTGGTGCCAACTTCCTCAAATGGTGGCACGACTGTGCAAGACCAACGTGCGACCAGAGGTCGCGGGTCGGAAGTTTTGAACATGTCCAGTTATTTCCATCTTGCTCGCTGACCATGAAAACGTCGGTACAGATTATTGTTTTTTCTTCATTCTATCTGTGATATTCACCAAGATATCGATGGAAACATGTTTTGTTTTCAAAATGGCGGCAGTTAATTTGCATATTCGGCATAAAGCATGCATCCAATTGATGTTTTGCCATTTCATTCTAAATTGTTGACCATGAAAACCTGGGTATTCACGCAATTTGTGTCATTCTATCTGAAATATTTACTGAGATATTGACGAAAACGCATTTCTTTTCATAATGGCGGCAGTTTATTTGCATATTCGGCATAAACATGATAAATGATGCATCCGATTGATGTTTTGTTATTTCATTCTAGCTTGTTGACCATGAAAACCTGGGTTTACATGCAATTTGTGTTATTCTATCTAAAATATTTACCGAGATATTGACGAAAACACATTTTTTCATAATGGCGGCAGGTAATTTGCATATTAAGCATCAATTATGCATCTGATGAATGTTCCAATATTTGGATCTTGCTGGTTGGCCATGGAAACCTGGCTGTAGATAAAAGTATTGTCAATGTATCTCAATTTTTGAGCGATTGACAGAAATACGATTTCGGGTAATGGCGGACCTAATTTGCATATTTGTCCAAGATTGTTAGAATTAGCAATCCAGCCAAATCACTGTACAATAGTTAATGGTGATAAATACATGAATCAAAAACCCATATTACATATCAATAAATAGTGTTCCCAACTGGCATGTCGAATAAATATATATCTAACGCGCTGAGGTTAAAAATGCTGAAACATGCATTTGTTGGCACATGCATCTCACTTTGCCTTCTCTTGTCAGACATCGATTAGAGGCCTTCCCCACATTTGTACGGGACGACAGGTCATAACATTGAATGTTCAGATAACTTAGGCTGACACAGAATAAAATTCGCCCATGGAGATCCATAAGCAGATGTTCCATGAACAGTCTGTTACTGTCGTCCGCTTGATCGATCAGCTAAAATCAGATTATTACATCAACAAATTCCTGACCTCGAATTCCAAGGATATGTTCAGCCTTGTGGATGGCCTGCTAGGTTCTACGGCCAACCACATCCTACCTGCCACGACTGATCAGAAGAAACTGGCGGAATCCTTTGTCAACTACTTTCACGACAAGGTCACTCCAATCAGAACATCTCTCGACAACAGATGCTCAGATCAAGTGGTTCAACTCACACCACCAACTAACTGCAGTCTTAGGTACTTCGCTCTGCAAACAGAAGCTGATGTGGAGAAAATAATATCAGCAAGTCCTTCGAAGTCTTGTTCACTTGACCTCCTGCCAACAAGTGTACTCAAGGACGAGAGGGTTCGCTCTGTACTCCTCCCCGCCCTGACAGGAATAATCAATCGGTCGTTGCGTACTGGTGTTGTCCCTGCTGAACTGAAAGTTGCTCAAGTTTCTCCGCTCCTGAAGAAAAAAGGCTTAGATGCAGCCAATTTCAGCAATTACAGACCTGTGTCAAACTTATCCTTCATTAGTAAGCTACTGGAGCGAGTAGTCTGTAGACAGCTCACTGACTACCTCCGTGAAAACGACCTTTATGATGATCTTCAGTCAGCATATAAGGCAGGCCATGGAACTGAAACCGCCATGTTGAAGATCAAGTCCGATGTCGACCTCATCCTCGATCAAGGTGACGCTGCGCTCCTCGTCCTTCTGGATTTGAGTGCGGCGTTCGACACCATTGATCACACCATCCTACTTGAGAGACTCAAACGCTGTGTTGGTCTTGATGGATCAGTGCTGGACTGGATCCATTCGTATCTGAGTGGAAGGAAGCAGTGTGTTCGCTTGGGTGACATCGAATCGCATCAGGTCGACCTAACTACGGTCCTAGGACCGATCCCTTTCCTGATGTATATCCTACCACTGAGGGATATCATCTGCAAGCACAATGTTCAAAGACACGGCTATGCAGATGGTACACAACTTTACTGTCGACTCGTAACAAAGAACCCGGAGACCCTGTTCAGGAGTGTTCAGGATATGAATAACTGTCTCGCTGAAGTGCGCCACTGGATGCTCCAAAATAAGCTCCAGCTCAATGACGCAAAAACTGAGTGCATTGTGTTTGTCCCAAAGCGACCCTCCTTCACGATTCCTCCCGACGTCCATCTAATGTGGTTCCACCTGTAACCTCGGTTCGTAACCTTGGGGCCATCCTGGACAGCCGACTATCGATGGACAGACAGGTGTCGCAGGTCACACGTAATGCTTATCACCACTTGCGACCCATTGGGAAGATCCGTTGTCACCTGGACAAATTGACCTGTGAAAAGGTTGTTCGGTCAACAGTTACAACCAGACTGGACTACCATAGTGGTCTTCTAACTGGGACCAATGACACCTCCCTACAACGACTTCAGGTTGTACAGAACAATGCAGCTCGACTGATAACTGGCAATAAACGACGGGATCATATTAGTCCCATCCTACGTGAGCTGCATTGGATCCCAGTTCGTCAGCGAGTCAACTTCAAGGTGCTCATGCATGTTCAAAATTCAATTCATAATACGTCAACGCCAAGTTACCTTGCCAGTACGTTCCAGGTGTACCACCCCGGCAGGGAACTTCGATCCTCCAGTGACCACTGGAAACTCTGCAGGGCCAGGACTTCTCGAAGATGCGGTGCAACTTCCTTCCCTGTGCTCAGGAAACCTATGTCCTCCTCCACTTTTAAAAGACTCTTAAAACTCATATTTTTAAAATCACTGACAGTGTCTAGTCATGTCACATGTTCATAGCATACCGCATTTTTAGTATTCTGGTTTATTCTTATCTTGTATTCCTTTTTATCATCCATGAACCATGTGTCTTGTTATCATTGTTGTTCAAGTACATTGTACTGCGCATAGAAACGTCATGTATAATTTGCGCACTATAAGTGAATAAATTATTATTATTTATTATCAACATAAAATTAAGATTAATGCTCCTAAGCTAGCCCAATATGCATTGTAGTTGTTGTTCAAACATAGTTGCTATGCACACTGTTGCCATGGTGATAGCCACAATAGCTAACTCCACATGTGGTAAAAAGGAATCCCTGAGGATATTATCTTTCCAATGATACCACATTCATGAATATTTATTGATTTAACACGAACTCCATAAATAATGTTCTTTTTTTTCAATTTGGCTCCCCGGCTATTAATTGAAAACAAAAACGCATTCCCCAGTTTTGAAAGCTTGGGAATAGTTCTGGCATCATGACCGTCAACTGATATAGGAACGGAAATATGGCATAACAGTGGTAGGCCTACTATGAAAATTTTCTGATCAGTAGGAAAAAATATCGTGTGCCAATAGTGAAACACTGTATGTTGATGCAAAGGTATTTACAAAAATGATGATTGCTAATGTACATGCAGTAATGGATTCAATGATAACAAAATGCATCTTTGTGCAGCAGTATTCCTGTAGTAACACGCGCGAGAGTAAGTTATCACAACCACTCCTCGTGAGAGCTTCGTGTGCAAAACAAACTGTAGGTCGTCAAATAAACAGAACACTCAGGGAAAACATTATGAATGGAAATGTTTAGGTCTGATGAAGCTCAAGGACAAGTTCTAGTGAGCGATACACACCCAGAGGGGCTAAAATTAATACATTCTATTGTTTTAGACATTTGTTAAATAGAGGTTGAGTTGCCATACCAATTACCGCCCGTTGAATCAATCTTTGTATCACTCGAGCAGAATCGATAGGTCAGATTTCATCCTTCCCCAAGTCTCCGTGATTGAGATCTGGTAACTTATTGGCCAGCGCGTCGCGCTGGTCTTCTAAGTTTGGCTAAAATGAGACCCACGGAGGGTAGATATGAGTGGGCCCGGTCCTGCTATTCTTTGTTAAATACAGTAATCTCAACAAAAGGATCACAGCACTTTCAAAAATAATATCTCTGATTGTTTCCATGCGGTTTTATATTTTAATCTTGTGAATAAACGCAAATACTGTGAGAGCTTTGCGATATTTGTTGATTTACCGTAACACATCCGTATACAGTAGCGCAACAAAAATATTGAGCTAAATTTCTGATGTTGACAGAACAATTACGAAAGGTTGCCAACTTTTATAGTTTAAAATATAAAAGTGATAAAATGTGATGACAAATACTTTTTTTACACCAAAATAGACCCATCAACTATCAATTTGATCAAAAACATTGGGCAACATTAAAACCATAGAATGTCTGTGCTCGGATATACATCGTCTGATACGTTCTTCTTTGTTTATTATATGGAGAATAATGAGCATTTCAATCCAATAAATTAAGGTTATAATCACATAAACTTTCCCATCCCAACATATTTCCGCTGGCCACAAAGATAATTCTCTCCACTGTAAGTTACTTGTGGTATCTAGGCAAACTGCGGGATCTATGCTCAGTGTGAACAGTAAACAAATTTGTGCTCATTATTCAGCGCACTCAGACATCTTTTGATGAGCTGATTGTCCCCATAATCATCAAAACGGGCCGCTTCCAGGTGATTCATCTCCAGGTTCTGCCGAGTCTTCAACATCAGTCTCCTGTGCCCCCTATAATCAATAGCGTTTATCTCCAACAGATAATAATATAGTCATTATATATTTCAAAATGTGAAACCAATCGGTAGGCAATTCGCGTTCGCGGATAGCCTGACGTCTGACTCCCAAGCAATAATAACTGGCGAATATTTCTCTATGGTATGTCAACGCCTTCTCGAGTTATCGTTTACAAATGAAAAATACAACAAGAGTTGTAGCTTGAGGATCATTCTTACATCCAAAACGCACGAAACGCACGTTTTGTGTCGTGTATTCTCAGCAAAAAGTACAAAGCAGTTCTTCATATCACTGTGCCAAAATTCATTATAAAACTAGCCCATCTGCGGGAAATATTCTCGAAACAATATTTTACTCAATTTGCCAATCTTTAAGTGATCATTTGAAGCTAGAACACTATTCGTGTGCCAATATTTATTTGTTGTCGCTGCTGGGAGTTTAATCCAATGGTGTCTAATCCAGAATACAATTGTAGGAGCCGGATGGGCTAGATACACTCTCACGGAGGAGAGCACACTTTTTTGTTACGAGATTGTTCATGAAAAACATGCACCAATTCCAAGATTAAAATAGAAAGCAGAATGTTTTTCCATTATTTCCATTATCGAGAAATAGGCAACCCTGTCCATACATGTATATTATATGACTGATCACGTAATGGAATCTGAAGTATATTTTGCACCGTGAGCAATGCAAGCTTCAAGGATGTGACCGGGAAACAACCGTGAAGTGAAATCTAATGCATTGATGACTCAAACCCAACAAGAAGATTTTCATCCAGTTGCTTAATTGCGGGGCGAGCCCCCAATAATCAGGCAATACTGTACATCCGTGCAGCAGGGTTATTGAAAAGAGTATTATCGAAACAACTGTGAAGTATGATTTTAATAATTTCATCAGTCCGATGTGGAAAAAAAACTATCCTTCCATGAAGATAGCATGTGTCATGTCTGTATCAATAACGACTGCATTTGTGTCATGTTTGTACTGATAACAACTCCAGTAAATTAAACATTAACGCTATTTTCATAGCACATCATAGAACAATTCATCCTCTGTACTTCACATTTCTGATATATTTGATTGGTGACAACACCAAAAGTCCTTCGGAATTCTCCAGCTAGTATCTTCGCAGGTGGTCCTCCATTTCCGTATCTCTTCAGATATCGTTGAACTAGCCAAACTTCTTGTGCCACAGTCTAATGCGGCATGAATATCAGTAGTTTGACAAATGAGTGATTGGTATGTTGTACAAACAGCTTGTATTTAAATCATACTACATGTAGTGCATAGGAGACTTTTAGTCCTTAGGCCATTTTCCAGGAGACCCCATAAATACGTTTTCGTTGCCGAATTGACCATATTACATTTCATGGTGTCATTTTGTACGTTTTTATGCCAGGAAAAATTCTAGACCGGGTAACCCTCCCAAAAATATCCAAGCAAGGGGGAAAATGTGTTTTTGCCAAGATGGCCACCGTGTGTGATCAAAAGTTTTGCTTTTCTCTCTGCTTGTAGACATGCTAGAAGTGTAATCTTGGTGTCATTTCTTAGGTTTTAGGGGTTGCGGAAGCCACATAAATACATTTCACAAACATTTATGCATTTGATTGGTATTTGAATGTTGGAATAGCAATTTGCTGGAAGTCAGTCTTATTAATGTAACTGCACTATTCATGACTATGTATTATTGTTTGGGAAAAAAACAATTCAATGATTACATCATCAATACTTTATTCAACGTACGTTCAATAATATGAAAAAAATGGAACGAATGGTCATACAGGTCATACACTGTCTACTGTACTTGCTCACCAATCGTTTCTAGGGCTTGGTTTCAATAAACATGGAAACAATTCCCAAGTATATAGTATCCGAGCAAACAAAACCTGCTCTCAATTCAATTTCAATTCTTGATACATAATACTGTATGCATAAAACGAATACAATGGCAACTGTTTTCAAAAACTAAAACATGATTCTCGGTTGGCATTGTACGACATGTTTAAGACATGTGGTTGAGTTCAGTCATAGTCACTTTCCTAATGCCTGCGATGGTTTACTTGGAATACACACCTTCAGTGGCTGTGATTCGACAAAAAGGTTTGCTGGTCATGGAAAAGAAGTGTGCCGAAACTCTTCATTGAAACTCTGAATTCCGTGATGCCACAAAGTGTATCGGAGAAGATTTCAACCCAAAAGATGAAAAGTTGAAGCTAGAAGGGAAACCCATAAGCTGCATGTATAAATCACGCCTTGACTCCAACATCAACACCTGGTAAGAAGTTGGACCGGCAGCTGACCGACGTCCCAAAATCCTCCATGCCATGACAGCACCATTCTGTACATCAAGGGAGCCAAATTATGACCTGATGCTATCTGGAAGAGAATTCTGAAAAGAAAGAGGGAAACTCCTTCGTTACATGGCCATGGCTGGGTCGTCACGGGCTCAACATTTGCATTCCATGCATGTCGCAACCAAGGGCACCTAGCAAAGTGTTTGATACTGGGAATGTGCCTACATGTCCTGGACCCCTTGCAGCGCAAAAAGGGGTAGATGTCGACAACATTTCCCCCAATACATGACGATTTGTATGTGACGATTGCTGCGATGCTGAAGACGTCAGCGTGGGTGATGTAAGCGACTTTGGTGTGTGAGCGAGGAGAGTGACTATGATTGAGCTCAATAACATGCCTTAAACATATACAATCCGTAAGTGAGAATCATGTTTTGGGTTTTGAAAACATTTGCCAAATGTATTTGTTTTTTACATACAGTATTATACGGAAGCTCTAAAAGGACACGGTGATAAAATCTCGTATATACGAAATATTATCTCGTATATGTACGACTTGTGTATATCTCGTAATATGTCATATATACGAGATATACACAAGTACAGATACGAGATAATATCTAGTATATACGACTTTTGTGTATCTCGTATATACGACTTGTGGATGTCGTATATACGACTTACGAATTCCTTGATCGTTTAGGACAGGTTACTTTTCTCTTGATGGGATGGCGATGGATATTAGTGAATTGCTTCTGCATCGAATAAAAAACATGGCAATTTTGATCAATAACTGTGCCATTGGTGGATACAATATATTGTAGGGCAGCAGGACTATTTCACAATTTGTTTATCTTTTTGTTCCGGAGGCAGGGGTTCACCTCGTTCGAATGATTAGTTTGAACCAAGCATACAAAGATCATAGTGTGGAATAATTGTGTAAAGTTCGGCGACCAACATTATCACCAACGTAGAGAGATTCTTAATCTGGCTCACGTTTGCATCAACATAACCATTTGAGAAGAGTAAACGTATTCCCCACGCTTGGGGTTAGTTCCGGCATTATACAGGCAGCCGGATACATGAAAGGAAATATGAGATTTGTATGGTGTACGACGGCGGCCATTTTTGGATCTCGTGTTTTCGCCTTTAAAAGTAGAGCGAGAACACGAAAACACGAAGCGAAAACGCGAAAGTACGAAGCGAAAAGACGAAACTACGAAGCGAAAACCCGAAAGCACGAAGCAAAAACTTTAAACTGAATCTCGTCTTCTCGCTTCATGTTTTCGTCTTTTCGGTTCGTGACCTCGTGTTCTCGCCCATTTTTATAGACAAAAACCTGAGATCCCAAAATGGCCGCCGTCGTGTGCACTGAATGCTATATATCTGACCTGAGGAATCGGCAATGATTATCCGCCAGTCTTGGCTGACTGATAATGAACAATTTATTTATTGAACGAAATGCAATTATTAATAATAGCAATATTTGTTTTGTGCTTTTGAGAGAGACTGAACTGATTGATATTACTTACTAGTATATTATGTATGATTTTATAGGGTATTATACATCACATTTTGGTGTCCCTCCATCCATGATAACCGATCGTCACGGGCCGCAAATCATTAATGTCAGACCACTAAATAATTATGTTTGACGCCCTATGAAATCATGTATAATATAAATAATCTAATTTTAATCCGTCTATCAGTACCCCTGCAACACCCCTCACGACCCTCACGAAGCGAAAACACGAAATCACGAAGTGAAAAGACGAAAACACGAAACGAAAAGACGAGATTCAGTTTCGAGTTTTCGCTTCGTAGTTTCGTCTTTTCGCTTCGTACTTTCGCGTTCTCGCCCTACTTTTAAAGGCGAAAACACGTTCTCGCCCTACTTTTAAAGGCGAGTTCTAAGAATGGCCGCCGTCGTACACCATAGATTTGCGGTACTGCGATGGAAAAATGGAAAAATATCGTATACAGACACACACTGTGAATATAGATAGAGTGGTTTCCGGTGGTAATGGTGATTGCTGATGTACATGTAATAATGATTACAATATGCGTTAGTAACACAAACACAACCTACTTCTGCGTGGAAGTTCATACTCCATAAAACTGCAATTTGCATAAATTATATGACATCCAATGGAAAAATATCGTATACAGACAAACACTGTGAATATAGATAGAGAGGTTTCCGGTGGTAATGGTGATTGCTGATGTACATGTAATAATGATTACAATATGCGTTAGTAACACAAACACAACCTACTTCTGCGTGGAAGTTCACACTGCAGTGAAACTGCAATTTGCATAAATTATATGACATCCAGTTTGTCGCACTGCAGCACAATGCTAGGAAAGTATGTACGATTTCTAAAAAAAAAAAAACATCACGGAATATATTGGCATTCTCGTGAAATAGGTCCCGCTACAATTTATGGAGTCAGATGTTCTTCTACATCTGCTACTGTTCGAAATTAAAACAACGGTCTCCGAAACCGTAACCTCTGCAATTCACATATATTACATATCACTGGCTGGGATCGAAAGTGGCTCTCGCAAGTCCATGCCACTCTTCCACTTAATTATGAGATTAAAAACTTATGATACCGTTATCAAAACCGTAATCTATATGCAATATGTGTAGAACATAATACTACAGGACCACATTAGCGGATGTAATACATCATTCCAGATTGTAATCGTTAAAGAAGCGACGGAGTCACAATTAAAGAGTGACATTCCATGCATTATTTGATAACTACAACACCACAAGAAAACTTTTTTCAGGTAGCTCCGTCTCCAAGCAAGCCCATGACAAGACAGATCATGACCGCCCAGATCATCCTTTCAAGGTCAAAAACATAGTAAGTATATTATCACTACTTTCTGATGGTTGCAGGCATGTGACATGGCAAATCGGGTGAATGACGATGGGTGCTAAATGGAATGGAGATTGTATCATTGAAGGTTGATATGATGGGTGATAAAGGAATATTGATATGCAACTCATGCCAAATACCGGTGTTAAACCGATCGTTGTTCCACTGACGCGGAATCGATTGGTCTGTCTTCTTATCTTCCTCTCTGTGTATTGGTCACTGGCACCTGCTAAGTTAAGTAACCGGGGAAACTGCAATACCTCGTGTGAATGGTAACAGCACTGCACAACTTCAATATATATTTTCAATAACTTTTGCTGATAAATCAGGTACCACGTCGCAAAGTAGAT
Organism: Terebella lapidaria; assembly: GCA_949152475.1. Classification (NCBI taxonomy): domain Eukaryota; kingdom Metazoa; phylum Annelida; class Polychaeta; order Terebellida; family Terebellidae; genus Terebella; species Terebella lapidaria. Next base: position 27,883,891 of record OX424561.1, on the reverse strand, counting down.
TCATTCAGTACATTTATAATAAATATTGCTTCATAGACCTAGATAAATATGATATGTTTCATTCTCTGATAACCACTGTAAATTAAATAGAAACAGCACTCACCGTTTGACTAAATCAGCTTTCTTTCCCGTTTTCTTCGCTCCTCTTTTTTGCAGTTCTTCTCTTAGCTGAACAAGAGTCCAACTCCCGTAGTTTCTATCCATCGGCCTAGTGAAATGGAAAACACACATTGATAAACAAACACATTGTTACGATGAAACTGTTCAACAAGTATATATCTGGTCTGGAATTTGTCAGTAATACTGGGCTGTATGATTATGATTAACTCTCACGCATCCTGTCACTGTAGAAATCAGCGATCGACAGCGTTGACATGGTTGAGAAAATGGCAAAATCCCCCTTTATCGCCCAGACAAAGTACAATGTCGATAATATTTCCCTTCTGCGATGCTAGAAGTGCGCTTCCATGTCATTCATTTTGATAATATTTACCTTGATTGTCCAAGACATACACTCCACAGCGTTCTTTACGACACCAACGCTATCCAAAAAGCCGGATTTTGACAGATGACTGTTGACAGAATGAGACGGCAGAACTTTGGGACGACTCGATAGTGCTGCCCCCACGCGAGTGGGCGGAGAAGACTTTTCGAGATTGCTATTATGTGATTTTATTTTTTCCGTTGCCATGGCAACCGTTTTCACCCGATTTTGGCAAAATTTGAAAAGGACTGAGCCACTACCATAGCACTCCAGCCCTATAAATTTCAAAAAAAACGATCAGACCGTTTGCCTTTGAGTTATGAGCGCAGACATTTGCACTGAAACGTCGCTGGCCAAAAATAACCGAAATCGTGACCCCCAATTTTTCGACATCGGGCGATAATGGAGAGTTTTGGTCGTGCGACCACGGGCTATATATCAAATGATCAGGAATTGGCCATAGAAAAATACAAAATTAGTTAGAAAATAATTATCTTGATTAGAACGGAAGTTATGGTCAATTATTGATTTTTACATTTTCCGTTGCCATGGCAACAGTTTTTGTCCGATTTTGACCAGATTCGAGGAGGACCGAGCCACTGAGATACCGCTTCATCTCTATAAGTTTCATGTTGATCGGACCATTGTCCTTTGAGATATGCGCGCGGACAGACAGACAAACAAACAGACAGACAGACAAACGGACAGACCCAATTACAATACCCTCTGCCCCTATCGGGGCGAGGGTAAAAAGACACTTCGATTGGTATTTGAATGTTGGAATAGCGATTTGCTGGAAGTCAGTATTATTAATGTAACTGCACTATTCATGACTATGTATTATTGTTTGGGAAAAAAACAATTCAATGATTACACCATCAATACTTCATTCAAGGTACGTTCAATAATATGAAAAAAAATGGAACAAATGGTCATACAGGTCATACACTGTCTACTGTATTTGCTCACCAATCGTTTCTAGGGCTTGGTTTCAATAAACATGGAAACAGTTCCCAAGTATATAGTATCCGAGCAAACAAAACCTGCTCTCAATTCAATTTCAATTCTTGATACATAATACTGTATGTATAAAACAAATACAATGGCAACTGTTTTCAAACAGCAAAACATGATTCTCGGTTGGCATTGTACGACATGTTTAAGACATGTGGTTGAGTTCAGTCATAGTCACTTTCCTAATGACTGCGATGGTTTACTTGGAATGCACACCTTCAGTGGTTGTGATTCGACAAAAAGGTTTGCTGGTCATGGAAAAGAAGTGTGCCGAAACTCTTCATTGAAACTCTGAATTCCGTGATGCCACAAAGTGTATCGGAGAAGATTTCAACCCAAAAGATGAAAAGTTGAAGCTAGAAGAGAAACCCATGAGCTGCATGTATAAATCACGCCTCGACTCCAACATCAACACCTGGTAAGAAGTCGGACCGGCAGCTGGCCTACGTCCCAAAATCCTCCATGCCATGACAGCACCATTCTGTACATCAAGGGAGCCAAATTCTGACCTGATGCTATCTGGAAGAGAATTCTGAAAAGAAAGAGGGAAACTCCTTCGTTACATGGCCATGGCTGGGTCGTCACGTGCTCAACATTTACATTTCATGGATGTCGCAACCAAGGGCACCTAGCAAAGTGTTAGATACTGGGAATGTGCCTACATGTCCTGGACCCCTTGCAGCGCAAAAAGGGGTAGATGTCGACAACATTTCCGCCAATACATGACGATTTGTATGTGACGATTGCTGCGATGCTGAAGACGTCAGCGTGGGTGATGTAAGCGACTTTGGTGTGTGAGCGAGGAGAGTGACTATGATTGAGCTCAACAAACATGTGAGAATCATGTTTTGGGTTTTGAAAACATTTGCCAAATGTATTTGTTTTTTACATACAGTATTATACGGAAGCTCTGAAAGGACACGGTGATAAAATCTCGTATATACTAGATATTATCTCGTATATGTACGACTTGTGTATATCTACTAGATAATATGTCATATATACGAGATATACACAAGTCGTACATATACGAGATAATATCTAGTATATACGACTTTTGTGTATCTCGTATATACGACTTGTGGATATCGTATATACGACTTACGAGGAATTCCTTGATCGTTTAGGACAGGTTACTTTTCTCTTGATGGGATGGCGATGGATATTAGTGAATTGCTTCTGCATCGAATAAAAAACATGGCAATTTTGATCGATAACTGTGCCATTGGTGGATACAATATATTGTAGGGCAGCAGGACTATTTCACAACTTGTTTATCTTTTTGTTCCGGAGGCAGGGGTTCACCTCGTTCGAATGGTTAGTTTGAACCAAACATACAAAGATCATAGCGTGGAATAATTGTGTAAAGTTCGGCGACCCACATTATTACCAACGTAGATTCTTAATCTGGCTCACATTTGCATCAACATAACCATTTAAGAAAAGTAAACGTATTCCCCACGCTTGGAGTTAGTTCCGGCATTATACAGGCAGCCGGATACATGAAAGGAAATATGAGATTTGTATGGTGTACGACGGCGGCCATTTTTGGATCTCGTGTTTTCGCCTTTGAAAGTAGGGTGAGAAGACGAAAACACGAAGCGAAAACGCGGAAGTACGAAGCGAAATTAAAGACGAAACTACGAAGCGAAAACCCGAAAACCCGAAGCGAAAACTCTAAACTGAATCTCGTCTTTTCGCTTCGTGTTTTCGTCTTTTCGCTTCGTGACTTCGTGTTCTCGAACATTTTTATAGACGAAAACCCGAGATCCCAAAATGGCCGCCGTCGTGTGCATTGAATGCTATATATCTGACCTGAGGAATCGGCAATGATTATCGGCCAGTCTTGGCTGACTGATAATGAACAATGTATTTATTGAACGAAATGCAATTATTAATAATAGCAATATTTGTTTTGTGCTTTTGAGAGAGACTGAACTGATTGATATTACTTACTAGTACATTATGCATGATTTTATAGGGTATTATACATCACATTTTGGCGTCCCTCCATCCATGATAAGCGATCGTCACGGGCCGCTAATCATTGATGTCAGGCCACTAAATATGTTTGACGCCCTATGAAATCATGTATAATATAAATAATCTGATTTTAATCCGTTTATCAGTACCCCTGCAACACCCCTCACGACCCTCACGAAGCGAAAACACGAAATCACGAAGCGAAAAGACGAAAACACGAAACAAAAAGACGAGATTCAGTTTCGAGTTTTCGCTTCGTAGTTTCGTCTTTTCGCTTTGTACTTTCGCGTTCTCGTCCTACTTTTAAAGGCGAAAACACGCGATCCAAGAATGGCCGCCGTCGTACACCATAGATTTGCGGTACTGCGATGGAAAATGGAAAAATATCGTATACAGACAAACACTGTCAATATAGATAGAGAGGTTTCAGGTGGTAATGGTGATTGCTGATGTACATGTAATAATGATTACAATATGCGTTAGTAACATAAACACAACCTACTTCTGCGTGAAAGTTCATACTGCAGTAAAACTGCAATTTGCATAAATTATATGACATCCAGTTTGTCGCACTGCAGCATAATGCTAGTAAAGTATGTACGATTTCTAAAAAAAAAACATCACGGAATATATGATAACCGGTTGGCATAAACACATTTATGCCCCTTTAAATTTCAAATTCATGCTTCGTATACCAAACTACGTTGGACTTGATGTTTTTTCTTGTATTGTATGCTCTCGCTGAGAACCGCTGAAAGGGCATTATGTATTTGTACAGGAGAGGATACCATGATAAATCATATTTCACTGATGCAACCATTACCAAAATAAATCTTGAACGGTCCGCAAATGCAATTTATGGAGTCAGATGTTCTTCTACATCTGCTACTGTTCGAAATTAAAACAGCGGTCTCCGAAACCGTAACCTCTGCAATTCACATATATTACATATCACTGGCTGATCACTGGTTGATGACTACAACACCACAAGAATACTTTTTTCAGATAGCTCGGTCTCCTAGCAAGCCTATGACCAGACAGATCATGACCGCCCAGATCACCCGTTCAAGGTCAAGAAGCATAGTAAGTATATTATCACCACTTTTTGATGGTTGCAGGCATGTGACATGGCAAATCGGGTGAACGACGATGGGTGCTAAATGGAATGGAGATTGTTTTATTGAAGGTTGATATGATGGGTGATAAAGGAATATTGATATGCAACTCATGCCAAATACCGGTGTTAAACCGATCGTTGATCCACTGACGCGGAATCGATTGGTCTGTCTTCTTATATTCCTCTCTGGGTATTGGTCACTGACACCTGCTAAGTTAAGTAACTGGGGAAACTGCAATACCTCGTGTGAATGGTAACAGCACTGCACAACTTCAATATATATTTTCAATAACTTTTGCTGATAAATCAGGTACCACGTCGCCCTCAGGGGCCTGAGTTCAAATTCATATATGAAGTTAATGTACGAGAATGTAGCGAAAAAGACATTTATGCCTCATCGAATTCCGAATTTGCGCTTCTTATTCCTTAACTCATATTTTACTGTTACAACCATGATCACGGTGAACAGTTCAATTTGATATGTAGAATATATTATATATGATGATGTCAGAGATGGCAAATTCGAGAGGTGAACCCTAAAGTAGAATGATTCTCTATTACCAAGAAATAGGCAAATCTGTCACTACTTAAAATAATGACCCTGTTCCATGAAACCGTAACCCCTAGGGAATATAATGTGACATATCACTGGATCAGATCCAAAGTACGTTTTACACTTCGCGTATTGGATGTAAATACCACTCAAGTTTGCAAAGCTTGGATGCGATGGAGCAACAACCAAAGAGGACATCTTACGTACTGACAACTACCAACCGTCTAGAAGACGTTTCTTTACAGTTGCTTGCATGCCTCTCCCCCCACCCCCATAATCAGGCAATATGGCCGCATAGAAGCTTCTTGTAATGTCAAGAATGGTAATAGATATGTAGGCTATCACGAGTGCTTCTTTGATGGTTGCAGACAAGAGACATATTATCTCTCTTGTCTGCAACCATGACGATGGGTGTTGAATGAACGTTGATTTGTGACATGCTCATCGCTATCCCGTGCCAATTACCACTTTAAACCAATCGTTGTATCACTCAAGCAGAATCAATTGGTCTGTTTACATATTATTTCCGGGAGTCTCGGTCACTGTCATCTGCTAATTGAAGGTACCTAGGTAACTGCATGATGTAGGCTTAGTGTGAACTGTAACTAACGCTGTAGTAGTTTATTATCATATTTTTTCAGATCCCTGTTGCTGACATTGAAGCATCATTGAAACGTAATATATTGAACAAACAAACAATAGTCCAAGGAACAATCTCCTACACTGAAACTACACTGATTCAAACCGCTGCAATTGTTTTGATAAGACATGTATATATGTAAAATTTATTAATATAACGAACTTTAGGTTTAATTCACAGTTTTGGTTTTTATAGCATGGGTTCACCTTGTTAACATGGTTAAAATGATTGTTAGTAGCTTGAACCAAGTGTACCAAATCATATTGTAGAATAATTGTAGAATAAAATTGACTGGTTTCGAAGGCAGTTGCTTTGAATCTGGACTCACGTCTGCTTATTGGCAAAATGATTTCCTCAGTTGAGACTGGCAGTAGGCCCAGCATCTAGACGGTTAACAGAAAATATGAAATTTGTGGTGCCATGGCGATTTTTCATTCCTTCGAAAAGGTATCGTGCTTCAAGCAAAACGCTGTTGGTAGATACAACGATTTTCCATTAATGGTGATATAATAGTGGAACCAATAATTACAATATGCTGTGCAATATGCTCTGTAGCAGTACGTGACAGTAACACGAACACAGAAAACACAGCCTATCGTGTGCACATTGTGTACAATAAATAGTGTGAATCATCAGATTACGCAATACACATGTATACGGATAAAATCACGACAGGGCAATGCCTCTATTGACACTGAATTGTTCCTATAGAGATTCGTTTTTTTTTTCGAGTGGTATGATGGTTTTCTATAGATCACAAAATATCTGGTAATCAATTGATCCAAATAAACTTCGTGAACAAATATATACTACGTTAAATTTCAACATGGTTCTCCCGATTGCAGACTCTTTCATTTTGTTCTCTCACTAAGTATCCACTTAAGCGGCACATTTTCATGTACATGTATACAGAAGATGACATTAAAACTGCTCACATGACACTGGTACATCCATGGCCATGATAAAAGTTTTGAACGGTCGACAAACACAATTTATAGGTTCATGACTCGTGTGCTTCTCCATTATCAGGAAATAGGCCAATCTGCCACTATTCAAAATCACGACCCTGTTCACTGAAACCGTAATCCCTTTGTTATATACATATGACATATCACTGGATGGGAGTCAACGTGAATTTTGCACTTTGAGTAACGGGTTTAAACCACCACTGAAGGTTTCAAGATTCAAGGAAACGACGGAGCAACAACAAAATAGTGACGTCTTATGCACTGCTGACCGCAACAGGGCGAGAAGAATTTTTTTTCATCTGGTTGCTTGCGTGCGGAGCAAGCCCCCCATAATCAAGCACAATGACCGCATAGAAAACCTTTTCTAAGGTCAAGAATGGTAATAGGTTGACGCGATCACGAGTGTTTCTTTTGATGCTTGCAGACAGGTGCCTTGTCTCCTGATGTTACGACGAGGGGTGTTGAATTGACTTTGATTTGCCACATTTGTCTGTTTTCATATCTTTCACGGAGTCTTGGTCATTGACATCTGCTAATTGATGGTACCTAGGGAAACTGCAAGATGTAGGCCTAGTGCGAACAGTAAACAGTGTTGTGTTAGCTCAATGTCTTTTTTCTTCATATTATTGTCGCCGATATCCAACATCACACCATCTTCACATACTTGACCTCAATCAAATAACGTGAGTGACAACGTGAGATAAATAAAAACAAGCATGATACTTCAAGAAAAATACCTTCTGCACTAAAACAAATCTCTGCAATGGTTTTGATAAGCCACACACGTATTATAATCAAGCTACATGGTAGTAGGAATGGCAAGTGTAAGAATATGGTCGGGAGACATATTTTTTTTTTGTGTTTGTCATATCGCACAGATTGAGAGTATGCTATTCAAAGCTGATGTAATAGATTGCATACATAAACCCTATTGTGAAGCAGATTTTTGGTCGACACTGGCCTGGTTTCCACCTGGAAATATGAATTTATTTTTTTTTCTCGGCCTTTTATTCCCAAACCAGATATTCCGTAGATGTTGCTCAATTTAACTGGCCTGAGCAGTTGATTGATCATCCGCATATCATATTGAATGATATTCAAACGATTTGTTCTCACTCGCTGAGTACCCATTCGAATGAATGCTACTCTATTATCTATAAGCAAATGTGACACTGGTTGACATTACGACCCTGTTCCATGAAACCGTAATCCCTTTGCGATTTACATGTACATAATCACTCATCTCTGGATGGAAAATAACGTAGTTCTCGGACTTTGAGGTAGCGGATGTAAACTATAACTCAAGGTTACAAAATACCAGGAAGTGACGGTGCAATAACCGTCGAGTGAACTGCAACACAAGGAAAAGTATTTCCTCGAGTTGCTTGCTCGCGGGACGAGCTCTTGATAACCAGGCAATACAACTGTGTGGCGCCTCCTCGTGAAGCCGAGAAGCATATTGGGAACGCCATAATGAGTGCTTCTTTGATCTTTGCAGACAGGTGAAACATCTCTTGATATAATGATGATTAGCGCTAAATGAAGGTTGATTAGCCACATGTTCTTGGCTATCCCGTGACAATTACCGCTGTTGAAGCAATCGTTGTATGACTCAAGCAAAACTAATTGGTCTGTTTTCATATATTTTCCAGGGGTCTTGGTCATTGACATCTGCTAGGTACATAAGAAAACTGCATACCCTAGTGTGAACGGTAAACAGTGACGCCCTGGTTCAATTTTCAATCCTTTTTACTAATAACCAAACACACACCACTTCTATTCACTTGAGTATCACATACTTGTACGGAATAGAATGTAAATCAAGATACGTGTATCAATATTCGGATATCAAGTAATAGTTGAACAACAATTTCCACACTGTGAATGAAATCTGGACATAAAATGCTCACTACTTCGTAAAGTTTGCAATAGTCCTGGCATCATATGAAAATATGACAGGAATTATAACATTTGTAGAGACTGCTTACTTTCTACATGTATTAACATAGTATGGCGCCCCGTTCGTGCCACAAAAAAAGAAGTTAATTTTTTTTCTAACTCATACGTATGAGATAATATGTCATACGTATGAGATAATAAGTCATACGTATGAGATAGTAACACATACGTATGAGATACTAAGTCATACGTAGGAGATACTAACTCATACGTATGAAATACTTATCTCATACGTATGAAATACTTATCACATACGTAGGAGATACTATGTCATACGTAGGAGATACTGTATTAAGTCATACATATAAGATAGTAAGTCATACGTATGGAATACTAACACATACGTAGGAGATACTAAAATTTCTATATACCCGACACCGCCATGGAAATAGAAGTAATATGTGTGTCCTCCGTGTTTTCCATGCAACCTTCTTGCTTCTTTTACGCTCTCCATGACAATTTCACATATCTATCTACTCATAAAGAAATATCTCATACGTATAAGATAAGTATCTCATACGTATGTGTTAGTATCTCATACGTATGACATGTTATCTCATACGTATGATTTATAATCTCATATGTATGTGTTAATAATTCATACGTATGTGTTAGTAAGTCATACGTATGTGTTAACAACTCATACGTATGTGTTAACAACTCATACGTATGTGTTAACAACTCATACGTATGTGTTAACAACTCATACGTATGTGTTAACAACTCATACGTATGTGTTAACAACTCATACGTATGTGTTAACAACTCATACGTATGTGTTAACAACTCATACGTATGTGTTAACAACTCATACGTATGTGTTAACAACTCATACGTATGTGTTAATAAGTCATACGTATGTGTTAGTATCTCCTACGTATGACTTAGTATCTCATACGTATGACTTATTATCTCATACGTATGACTTATTATCTCATACGTATGAGATACTATCTCATACGTATGAGTTAGAAAAAAACTAAACTCTCTTTTTTGTGGCACGAACGGGGCGCCATAACATAGTTTATTTTTACGTTAGGAGTGTGCCTATTCTGATCTAGTCAGGTTTGGATGTTAAGCATGTCTTTATTCAATTGTGCTACTCCATGGTTGCTAACCGTGTCCCATGAACCATATGAGAGCCGTGTCATCGACATATAGTATGATTTTGTATGATAGCTTCTGAGAGGGAACATCATCTATATATAACAAAAATAACAATGTTTCTAAAATGGATCCCTGTATCACCGCGAAGATAATGCTCATGTTACAGGAAGTCACACGCTGCCACTTGTTAACAAATTGTTTTAAGGATTGATTGCATGTGATTGTCATGAACCTGGCATTGACCAGCTGTCCATCCACTTATAATGTAAATATATAGGTAACAAATTCATGAATTTACACACTTCCAATCAACGTGAAACTTTGCCTTTCTGACTGTTAGCCATCAAGGATTACTAACCGAGACTCTGTTTCTCAATAAGCAATGTTAAATTTGTTAAATTCATCGTTTTCATATGTCATTTTCCGACCTATTTCTCAGTCTACAAAATACACTCACAACAGGGCGAGAGAAAGGATTATGCTGTGCAGCAAATAGCTAGTGAGGCCAGTAATACTCACAGGTGATATGCACTCGGGTGCACCGAGGTGTTTGGGATTATGAATGTTCAGCTCATTGTATTCATCTCACAGAAAGTATAGCCCCAGATATTCTCATTATTTTGACGACAACAAGGAATGAATATATGCAACAGCCAGTGCTTGTTAAACAGAACACTCGAACCTTCGTTTTGGTGAAACGTATAAAATTATTTATCTAATCATCAAATTGCACAGCTTTCGTGATATCATTTATGAAACCATGTCTCGGTTCATCATCCCTGAGTATATGTGTGTGTGCTAGCCAAGTTTTAGGTCAGGGAATTGTACTGTTTTGGTGATTTTGTTACCTTTACTTTCACATTATAAGTCAATGGAAAAGTGCCTCAGTGCAGCCACCGGTAAGTTACGTGCAATCACACCTTAATCGATATATGTATACAGTTCATCACGCACGATTCTTTCCATGATTTTGCTAAACACAGCGAAGAGTTTAATGGGTCAATTCCCCTCTAACCATAAGAATATTTTACTCAATATCTTTCCAAATATCCTTCCACGCCTCGTTTGTGTTTGTACCTGGGTCCATGGGCGTGTCTCAAGGCATGGATGAACGAATCAGAGTCGATTGTTGATTCATTTGTCAACGTCGGTTCGTGCCCATGATGATAATTGGTAAATTTTACAACGTGCATCTTTACAATACAGTGTAGTGACATGTACGCAAGATTAACACGTGTGTAACCACAACGAACACAGTCAACTTGTACTATTGATTGTACACAAATGATCGAACCATACTTGTGGTGTTATGATCGGTTTACATTACGAGATATATTGTAAATGATTGATCTGCAATTGGTGCCACTTTGACTTCTTAATATATGGTTCAAGTTCCAAACCCAACCAGTCCACTGTAACAGAAACAAATTTTACCTACTACCCTTTGTTATGTTTTCTTGCTATGTACCCGATCGAAAGGATTATATTATCAATATGTAGTACACCTGATTTCACCTCCTAATGGCCATTTTTGGGGGTTCATGAGTTTCCCTGTCATTTTTGTTTTCTCTCACTTCGTATGCCTGATATGACTTTCTGTCCCCGGACTATGAGATTGGATAACGGACCTTGTTTTGTTTGCTCGGAATACTTAAAGTCATAGTAGCAAGGTACCATTATATGGGTTTATTCCTGTTCGGATAAAGGCATTGTGGACATTTGGTGATAAAAAAGATGTTCGCGTTAATTGGTAATTCATAACAGCGACATATAATCGAGTATATTGAGCCGGTATTGCAATCGCCTTCTCATGCCGATGAAAAAAATAGCTTCGGCAGTTTCCGTAATCGTGACGTCAGTTGAGGCAAAACGTGCTTTGATGGCTGACCAAAAACGTAAAACACGTAATTTGGGCGGTTAGCTCAAAGATAGAAAACCACTCCAAAATGCATGAGATTCAAAAGAAAACACGTGAAAACCAACAGATACTGGACATCTTGCAGTTCAACAAACCTCCCTTCTGGGAGAATGAATAGTACTGATTCTAAATATCAAGACAAGAAATGCCGTATCCCAACCATCTCACCCGTTCACTTGAATTGTCAAACATACACAACGAGAATGAATATGCGACATGCAGTTTATCTTGCTGGCTAACTGTACTTCCAGTACTTCCTCAAATGACGTCACAAACCACGTGACCCATACTAAAATCGTGATCAAAATCTTCGGCAATTTACGGAAGGAGTGCCTATTTGATTCAATATATCGAAACCCATTGATTGTATTTGTAAAATTCGTTCGAATTTACAGATAACTATTCATAATGGACTAAATGAAAAGCACTTTCATCGGCATGCTACTAGGTCTTTAATACTGGGTATTGATTCCACGTCTATAGATATAAGTAGTATGTGCACGAGAGAGGACGTTATCACATTACATGATTCAGTGGTACATCCGTGGCCAAGATAGACGTTTGAAGGGTTGTCAAATCCGAACGTAGAATAATGCATGATGCTGTCGCAATCGAAACTGCCAATGATAATTTTTGATGTCGAATCTAGTAATGTAATGCTTCTCCGCTGCGGCAGCCACTATTTCTGTTTATGGTTTCGTGCAAGGAAGAAGTAATCCCTCTCCACTAAACCTAATTATGTCATAGGAACGGATTGGATCTAAAGTGGATTTCACACCTTCCATAGCAGGTGTAAACTATCATTCAAGGTTGAACGCTTCGAGGAGGCGATGGAGCTACCAGTACATGTATAGGATGATATTCTCCCAGTTGCTTGCTCGCGAAGCCAGTCTCCGCTAATCAGGCGATACGACCACGTGGCACCTCCTCCTAAGGTCGAGAAGTATAATAAGTAGGCTATCACGAGCGCATTCTTGATCGTTGCAGACATGTGTCGTGACATAGCGCTCCTGCCGCTCTAATGACCATGCGTTTTAAATGAAGGTTGATTTACCACGTTCACCGCTACCCCATGCCAATTACCGCCTCGATCCATTGGTATATCACTCAAGCAGAATCGATTGGTCTGTTTGTGTATCTTTCCCCAAGTCTGGGGCGTTGACGCCCGCTGCAATTGGGGGAATTGTAAGAACGATGCCAAGAGTGAAAGATAAACAGCAGTGCACTGACACATCATCGTGTTCGCCAAAATTTTCGCTGATAACCATCACAAGCCTGAGTTTACATTCATGTTTTAATTGAAATGTAACTTCAGATTCATGTGGCAATTATTATTAAATATTAAATCCGGTCAAATCCGAGTGAAATAATTAGAATCAAAGCAAAAGTCATGTCAATAACACAAACACTCAGCCTGCTCGGTATGAGATCAGGTGATCCAGAAGAGCGAGCCTGTCCTTCACTGCATGCGGCATCCACTTTGATATTCACACTAGAGAATCAAGACGCAAATGAATATACAAAATAACGAAAATCATATGTACGGCAGGCTTGTCGTAACAGTCAGTAGAAACAAGATACATTTAAACACTGTCTGCCATTGAAGACCCCAGTTTGTCTCTGGAAAAAATATTTGGTCGGGTTTTATAATTTTCTTATAATTAAGGTATTCTATTCGCATTATCAAAATCTTGTTGCGTTGCCGGTGAAGGTTGACACTTACATTTCATATCACCGAGGCAGTGTCACTGCTGGTAAACGTTGAATATGTTCCCGAGAATACCATAAACACAGTTGCCTTTCGGCTTGTGATTGGGTACTTACGTACTTATACACCTATTTCACGGGGTTTCGAAACGTTTTGATATGTTATTGGGTAGTTGACGTATTCTAATTCCATCAGGTGTACAGTACAAACAAATACATTTGACACACTGTCAGTCCTGATGACGCCAGTGCGTCTTTCTTCAATTATTTGGTCGGGCTTTCCAAAATGTCATATTTTAAATTTGCTATTGGAATCATCAAGATATCATCGTATTTTCGGTAATAGGTAGATATTAGTGTACATGTATTTATTTTTGTTATTGTTGTAATGTAATATTCTGTAAATGTATTTCATTTTGGTGGTCACAAGCCCGATGAGCTTGTCTCTTCATTTTCTTCCTCTGTGTATAATACTTGAAACACAACAGTCCAAGAGCTAGATGATGACCGTAGTTATAAGACGTTACTTTCATTCCGCAAGGAGAATCCCGTTTTGGTAAAATAGGAGAGCCATCAAAAACAAACTTTGGATTTTGGATGAGGTTTTGCTGGTTATGCAATTTGTTGGAATAACTCAGGAAAAGTTCAAACCCAAACTTTGCTTGTGTTCCAAAAGTTTTTGATTTTGGGCTTACTTTGAGCATCATCATGATACGATGGTAATGGTAGGTATGTTGATTGACACAATCCTGTGTCACGTGGCACAATCATTTATGCCATTAAAACATTACGTAAGACGCTTGCGTAATCGTTGTCATTATTCAATGTATCGCAATGATGATTACCTTATCAGTGTGTATCATTAAATTCGACACGAATCCATATATAGCGCGATATCCTCATCCAATCAGCATGTATGTTCCTGAAAAAGTATAATAGATCCGAGTCTTGTATAAAAGATTCCGTAAATTGGACGGTGCACTCCTAGTGTACTGTTTTGTGTGGAAATTCAGTGAACAGCTAAGCTACAGTACAGATGGAGATAGATCTAAATCATTTAAAGACGAACTGCATGTAAAGAATCACAAATCTGGGATGCGCCAGTTCTCCATTTAATATGTGAATTTCCAAACATCCCTTTGGCACCAGAATTTTCTATGGCGATTCATAGCAATCAAAGATCACCTGATCACCAACCGAGACTCGGTTCTTGACTAAATATAGGTAAATGTCTGATAATTGTCATTTTCAAATGTCATTTCGTGACTTATTTCTCAAAAGACAAGGTACACTCAAAACATGCCCAGCGGCAGGAATATCTTTTACAGCGTACAAACTCATAATGCCCATAAAACCCACTGGTGAGTAGCGCTCGGGTGCACCAAATCCGCGTATTGTATCCAGTCGACTAACTTATTATTATATGCCGATCATGATATGGGCACACCTCGGGAGAGATGTAATTACAGACGCTGACATTTTCTCGCCATTTCAGACCCTAAAAGCAATGAACTTCATGGACATTATCATGTACTACGAAACCGAAAACATAATTTCACCAGCGCATGAATATGTAAACGTCAGAAGATCGCCGGTTGCTACGCGCGACGCAAGTCAATATGAAGGAGGTATACCGCAATATATCGGACCGATTGCACTCGGTGTAGTCCATTGAGCATTTTCGTAGGTATACAATAATTGTTCAAATTATAATCAGACCATACTTGACCAAAATGGCACACACAAATGACAGGAAACGATGGAAAAAACAGTATGTCATTTTGCAGTGTATAGGCTCGTTTGTAAGGCTTTTTTGTATCGGCTATTTAGACATTTACTCTCGCCCATTAACTTAGCCGACAAACAAAATGGACACGTTTGCCTATGTGTTGTACTTTTGTAACACCGACATTCAAAGTGGTGTCACATTGTCTTTCACTGGCATCTGTGACATTGACCACGAAATTTGGACTCGGAGAAAAGTTGGGCTGCACATTGCTGGCAATGGTAAGTTGAGAGGATACCGAACGTGAATTTTAACGAATAGCGACGTTTCAGCTAGTACTATACTGAGCCTATATGCACACCGGATAAATTTTCGCCAATATGATGGCCATCGTCTTGTCATACACGTCATGTTCGATCAACTTAGGATGACAGGTTACATCTTCCGATTGCAGGCACCAATGAGTCATGCTTGTTTCTGGTTGGTGGCGTCTGTCGTAATCCGTCTAGACGGCGTAAGTGCACGAGCGACATTCATTCTTGTTTTGCATCGTGTTGTCGTCAGGTTAATTCCCTTCCGGTCTGTGATTACCAGTGAATTAATACAATATGATACTTTGTGCTTGTACTTTTAACAGGTCAACATGAACGTGGTAAACCGCTGGGAAAAAGATATTTTAATGCCAATCGAAAGTGAGAGCTATAGCGCTATAGTTTTAAAGCAAATACATAATATAAACCAACAATTAATTCGTTTGACGTTTTATTCAAGTGCTCATACTTTGAAGTATTTATCATTGACTCAAGTCGGTCTGGCTTTCCAGTGCCCTAATCATCGTAGCACTCGTAAACTTGAGTCTCCTTTTATCGCCCATGCCTTTCCATCGCCTATTATCGCCCTATAGTATGCCACCACCACGAGTGGCTATGTGGAAACTTCAATTGTATACCCGGGCGCTACCGATGTGACGGCGATGACGACTGTGGTGATAATTCCGATGAAGAGGATTGTGATGCGTATGGTAATTATCGGCCATTATCACCTTACCATCACCACGCTAGCAAATTATCATCATAAAATATAAAAGTAACTTAAAATAATTGGATAATGAGCGGAAGATGGTTGTTTTATATTTGTTTTACCATGACTCATAATATATAGGAATTATTTTAAACACATGACATTTATAAGCACATGACATTTACTAGCAATAGTGGCTGGTAGTTTAAGGTCATCGATAATATGCAATTTTCACAGCATAATTTGCAAAACATGACAGCTCTCGTCTGTCCCTGTAGCAGGGTGTATTGGCGGAAAATAATGTTTATATACCCACCCCTTCCCGCCTCTAACCAGCATGCATGTCCAATGAGTTCCGCTGTTCCTCTGGTCGATGTATCCCGGACTCGTGGCGCTGTGACCACGGGGCAGACTGTGTGGGTGGTGAGGACGAACGGGACTGTCACTACTGTAAGGCTACGCGGTATAACGTCCATATAGTAATACATGAAATCGTCTAATTGGTAGTTCGTTGCATATTTACATATATCTGTATATATTGCTTTGTCATTTAAGATACATAGGCCTACTGTTGATCGCTCCTTTAGCTATTACCCATACTCAGGCCGAGACATTTTTTTTTCCGTTTGCCTGCGGTGAACTATTTTAACCTCGGTACGTCGTTCATGCGTACAATCCGTTTTTAGGTTACCGGACCTATGGTCCGATAACCTATTGCCGTGGCGTTGCGTCCGTCGTCCGTCCGTCAGTCCGTCGTCGTCGTCGTCGTCGTCGTCGTCCGTCCACATTTTTATCTTTAAAGTTTACGGTCCAATCTTTCTGAAAATTTGGGAAAAGATACCTTAAAATAATTTGAGAAGGAGGTATTTTTTAACAGTCACGGTCAATTTTGAACTTTGGCGGCCATTTTCTCAAAAACTGTCTGATCAGATTTGAGATTTTTGTTTCAAAAGATTCTCGTTATGTACCTCTGTGATGTGTATAAGTTTAGTTGCCCTTGAATCGCCGGCCTGCGTATGGCGGCCATTTTGAATTTTCGACGGGTCGACGAAAAAAAATTTTTTCGGCCCAAATCACATTACTCTCCATTTTGGGCCATTTCTCACCCTTTGAGAAAAAATTTTGGACTTAGAAAATTTTCGGCACTTTTTTCCTTCATAATGGGAGCTGCCAAGACTGTACTCATAGAACGCTTGAAGATAGAGCTTAGAAATTGGCACTTTCAAATGGGAAGTCATATATGGCGACTTGTGTGGTGACCTTGAATTTGACCTTGGATGACCTTGAAAGGTCAAAACAGCCATTTTTGGGTCGAAAAATGCCCAAATTTGCACCTTGTCTGTCTTTTCTCGAAAAGTGTTTGATCAGTTTTGAGATTTTGGTTTCAAAATATTCCTCTTATGTACCTTTATGATGTGTATAAGTTTTGTTGCCCTTGAATCGCCGGTCTCCGTGTGACAGCCATTTTGAAGTTTTGACGGGTCGGCGTAAAAAAATTTTTTTTTTGACCTCAAATCGAATTACATGTAATATCCATTTTAGGCCAATTCTAGGCAAAGAAATTGTTTAACATTTTGAACAAAAATTTTTGACTTAGAACATTTTCGGCACTTTTTTCCTTCATAATGGGAGCTGCCAGGACTGTGCTCATAGAACGCTTGAAGATAGAGCTTAGAAATTGGCACTTTCAAATGGGAAGTCATATATGGCGATTTGTGTGGTGACCTTGAATTTGACCTTTGATGACTTTGAAAGGTCAAAACAGCCATTTTGGGGTAAAGAAAATGCCCAGATTTGCCTCTACAGATTAAATGCTTGTAGATAGAGCTTAAGTTTGCATTACGAGCATTGAGAAATCATATATGGAACAACTGATGATGACCTTGACCTTGACCTCAGATGACCTTGAGTGCTAAATGTCCGATGTGAAAGGTGTAGCCACCGAGGCTTAAAGACTTGCACATACAGGTTAGGATTGTGTATAAGCTTACAAGAAGTCATGTATTTATAGCACATCTCCTGGAGACCTTCAATTTGACCTTATGTATGACCTCGAAATCCAAATCCCACAACCTTGCCTAACCTGACATGTGTAAATTGGCCTTTACAGACAATATACTTGTTGATAGAGCTTATATGTTTGTATTATGAACATATATGAAGTCATATGCAGCATACCCAATGGTGATATTGCAGTTCACAAAGATGACCTTGATTGGTAAATCTCAAAGTCATATGTCACTTGCAATGCTTAAAGCCAAAATTGTCCGGTAACCTATCTTAGCCCTTGGGCTAATTTTTGGACTTCCCCGTCCGCAGCTTGTCGCGCTGACCAGTGGCAGTGTAAGAATAGCCGGTGTGTGCTGCCCAGTTACGTGTGTGACGGAATGGATGATTGTGGTGACAGGAGCGATGAGGCGAAATGCAACAGCGGTGAGTGGAAACCTTTAGCAGGTATACATCTGGTTCTATGCTGGTTCTATTGTGAATGAGATGATTTATTATTATATGAAGGCATCATTTTGTTGCAGTCAAACGGAAGTTTGGAAAACATCTGGTTCTATGCTGGTTCTATTGTGAATGAGATGATTTATTATTATATGAAGGCATCATTTTGTTGCAGTCAAACGGAAGTTTGGAAAACATCACAAAGTTTAGAGCCAATGTGGCGATAAAGACCAGTTCCACGCACCGTGCAATAGACCTTGTGATTTCGATGATGTTCCTTATGATGAATTACGTTAAAATCACTGGGTGTCCTTGTACAATCAAAGTAAGGCGAATAAAGATGTATGAAATGTCTCTTCTGGTGTGTATTATTACCCGTCATGAACGTACGGGTCGGGTAGAAAAAAGAATTATAAAATTTCGAATCTGAACTGGAAAGACTTCATATGTTTATACGTGCAACTGAATATATACTGTATGAGTGCCCATTATTCGATTAACTATCAACTAACTAAATTCTCGAATTATTCGAAAGAAGGATATACCTGCCTACTACCAGTATGATATTTCTGTAATATATATTGAATGAAAAAGAGACAAATTTTAAGTGGTTCAGTTCTCGTCTACAATAAGCTGATAAATTGGGTATTACAGAATTATGGGGCCTAGTGCACCAAACCGTCGTAAAACAAGCGTCGGTTGAGTGTCGGTGGAACCTACGTCCGTCGTAGAAACGTCCGACGTGAAATCACCGCCCGTGTGGCGTGCACCAAAAAGTCGCAAATTGGTCATAGGTCCGACGCGTCGGCGTGCCTACCGACGGATCGGTGCATACTTATTCGAGTTTTGGTTATCAAGATTATCAGTTTTAACAGTTAAAATGCATAGTATATGATTGGCTGGTGTAGGGAATACACGTACAGTATGATTCTGGGAAGGTATGGTGTGTACATTGAATTATACAAACAATTACTGTAACAACTCCCGTATGCACTGTAGCGGCAAGCATAACCCCATTGAAGCCTTAAATAAACCTCTAGACAATGAATGTGCATTTTCCTCTATGCGATTCCAATATTTTACACATGCATTGTACTTTAGCATTGGTTAACGCATGATGCAAATAATTGCAAATGACCAACCATAACATGCCTATTGGTGCATAATGAGCAGTGTTATCTTCCCTTATCGTAATATAAACTATCGTGTACATTGAGTTTGTGTATCATTATATCGAAGCATTTGGAAAAAATATATAGAACAAATGATATAATACAGTTTCATAATTTGAGTTTTCTCTGCGCTCAATGCAACACTCATAACAGCGCAGGTGTTGGCATAATTATACTGATACTCTGCAATCATTAAAATTTTGATAACAGCTCGTTCCCAACAATGTCAGAGTGTTATGTGAACATATCGCGCCGATAAGAAATATTTTACTCCACTTATATTGTATGGTACACGATTTCAAAAGTTGTACGACTCATCTACGACTGCTCAGTAGGAGTCGCAGATTTTACGTCCAGTGGACGTTAGTTTTCAACGACCGACTGCTTGGTGCACACCAACTTTCACACCGACGCAGAATTCACGATGGACGTTGGTGACGGTTTGGTGCACTAGGCCCATGGAGTCGGGTGGTGTTTACACACGAAGTCAAAATCGTGGTCCTCGGGGTAAAAACGAAGATCTAAAACGAAGATCGCGTTAATTGCCATAATTTATGCAATGTATGTTATTGTGAAAAATAAACCTGACAAAAACATATACAATTCTTGTACATGAGAATAATATTTGAAATAATTGTTACTTGAGTAATACGAAAGTACCTTGTCTTCAAACAAATAACAGTGAGACGTACATGACTGTGCTGCACTCCAGGGATTACAAACGAATTGCAGATGTTAGCAAGATGGCCATGCAAGTAGTTATCCATCTTGATGTGACGTGAAACGCGCGACTGATGCATAGAAACCCATCGTCGTCACAGGCTGGAAAAATAAAACATAAGCGAGTGAAAAAAAAAAAAACACATCAGACACGGCTATGGCATGGTGAAACCATAGAAATGTGTGCGTATATTTCTATGGTTAAACATTCATTCAATTCTCATCTAATTAGATATTAGCAAACGTGTATATTAAGCACACGTATATTATTCAATATTTTCAGGTCGCTTAAACAATTCTCAGTCGGAATATTTACCGTGAGTACAGTTGAACTCATCTCGCCCATCAGCGCAGTCTCCATGACCGTCACAAACCCAGTTTTTTGGAATACATCTTCCACGTCCACAAGAAAATAAACTTTCATCTAGACATTCTGGCATCGTCAGGGAATGGTAGGGCAATTATTTCAGTGACCTCAATGAAAGTGATGAAAATCATGATCTGGACATTGATACCATATATTCACCCGTTATCACCGTGCAGTTGAATTCGTCACTGTTGTCACGACAGTCGTTGATGCCGTTACATCTTCTCTCGTGTTCCAGACAGAGCCCATTACGACACGCCCAGAAATCAGGAGCACATTCTATAAGAAATGCTGAATTTCAGAAAATAATGTACCCATACATTGCTTTATACTTTTGACCGAAATATATTGAAATGCAGTGTACGGTTGGCAAATCATGAGCGATATTCCTGAACCCAAATATTTGATCCCTTTGTGCAATTAGCCTATCCATCTTAAATTGATCTATACATAGTATATTTTCGAGAAATCAAGAAAACCTCGACTGCTGACCCAGTAAACACTGGTTTCGGAGTGTGCACTTTGACATGATTGTTACTAGACAGATCGATCTATGACAAAAAAACCACCTGACCCATAACTATTTCAACAGAAGGTTTTACCTTGGTTTTCACCCCTACTGGGTACACCGATTAATAGAGAAGAAGTCTACCAAAATCTGACTCCCGGAAATGGATTAAAGTTACATCAATCCAAAGATGGAAGGGGCGAGGGTCTGCAATCTCTGATTGTCTCGTTTGGTTTTGTTTTCTTTATCATCCCAAAGTGACTTATTTTGGGATCTTTTCTCGTCAATCCAGAATAATGATTATTGTGTTTAGTTATAGTTCGATAAACACATGTTGACACATTAACACTTGCATTATAGAAGAACAATAAAAAAAATTTAGCCCAAGGGCTAAGAAAGGCTACCGAACAATATTTATTTTAGATATTAGCATTCTGTCCCAGGACCTTGAAAATAAGGCCACTGGTCAATTCAAGGTCAACAGAGTATTCAGCATATATCATTTCTAGTAGGTCCACAATTGATTCCTAAGCTGTAAAGTCGATAATAAGTGAGATATCAGGCATTTATAACATCTATCTATCAAAATCTATATGTCCACAATTGATTCCTAGGCTGTGAAGCTGATGATAAGGGAGATATTAGCCATTTCGTTCTCTGACCTTGAAAATGAGATCAGATGATAAGCGAGATATTAGCCATTTTGTTCTCTGACCTTGAATATGAGGTCAGAGGTCAAATTCAAGGTCAGGAGAATATTCAGCATATATTATCCCCTATATATCCACAAGAGATTCATATGACGACGGACGCTACACCACGGCAACAGGTTATCGGACCAAAGGTCCAGTAACCTAAAGATCAATAATGATATCGGATCGATAAATAGTCACCGTCTCGGCAGTACCACTCGTCGCTTCCATCGGGACAGTTGTCGTGTCCGTTACAGCGATACTCAAGTCGGATACAGGCCAGGTCGGCACACTCCCACCGCAGGTAACGACAAGCGCCTGGGCAAAGATCGTGTCACATTGTTGTTTGTATGTGTATGACGGGCGTGCACGTCATGTATAATATTATTATGATGGAGAAAGATAGTGGTACCGTACATTCACGTTGAAACAATATGGAGAAGTTATTCAAACATTATACGTAGTTTTGAACCGCTGACATATGAGATGCATTGGTTCTGGATTGGTTAATATGTGCCCGATACGATGAGATGTATTTGGTTTTGCATTCGTTCATATGTGCCCCCCATGAAAGAGTACCTCACCTTGTCCCTCACTGGGAGGACAAACCTCCTCGTCACTCCCATCATAGCAGTTGTCCTCACCATCACACCTGTACGCGTTGTGAAGACATTTTCCATTGTCGCAGCGAAAGTGGTCGGCTGGACACACTGTAGATAGGCGTGAAATATTTGATAGACGTGTCGGGTGTATATGGAAATGCATGATTCGTGTGGTGTAATCGATATAAAGACCGAAACTTTAACGGAAGCTGAAGCCGTCTGAACAATCAATACTGAATGCTACGATCGTGCAAAGCTTAGATATATAGTTAGCCATACATAACTAAATTGATGATATCAATATGAAGCAATATGTGCCCATAAGAATGATAATCAGGCGTTTCTAGAACATGAAAATTATCAATTTTCCTGTCCCACTTGTGGCACCCGTAACCCCCCCCCCCCCCCCCACACACACAAATCTGTTCAATTTCTCAATCTACTCACGTAGGTCGCAGCCCGCCTCGTCCGAGTTATCCCCGCAGTCGTTATACCCATCACAGCGGTAGAACAGGTGTATACACTCCTTGTTGGCACACTCAAATCGCCCATACCGACACGCGCCTTCGGACACCAAGCGAAATTTTACTGAGTAGCTGGATAGCTGAATGGACATTTCCTACGCCACCGGGCATGTGGCGCCATTTATACTATTCAGTTAAATTTAAGCATATATTCTTTATAACAGAAAATATTCGCCATGTATAACACAATAGATATCACAACCCTGATGGAAGGTTGTTTGTTACTGTTTAATACATTTTTTAGTTTCTACACATACCCGGTAACACTTTTCAATGCACATTTATAACGTTCCATCGTTTTGTTATTGGAATACACAATTCTGCGATATCATATAGCCACAAACCTTGGTCCTGTCTTGGGGGACAGTCGACCTCATCGCTGTTGTCATTGCAATCATAACGGTCCCCATCGCATCTAAATCTGTCCAAGATGCACTCGCCGCTTGTACATCGGAACTGGTGTGAAAGGCACGCTGTGGCGGAAAATAATAATGTACAAGCAACCTACAGTGGAGAGAATTATTTTTGTGGCCAGCGGAAATATGTTGGGATGGGAAAGTTTATGTGATTAATAACCTTAATTCATTGGGTTAAACTGCTCATTATTCTCCATATAATAAACAAAGAACAACATCTATAGATCTATAGATGTATATCCGAGCACAGATTTTTAATGTTGCCCAGTGTCTTGGATCAAATTGATAGTTTATGCGTCTTTTTTGGTGTAAAAATTTTTTTTCATCACAGTATATCACTTTTCGTAAACTATAAAAGTTTGAAACATTTCGTAATTGTTCTGCCAACATCAGAAGGTAATGTTGGACTACTTTACCCCCCCCCCCCCCCCCCTCCCCCTTTGAAAATATGTAAATCGTGGAAGGTTGATTGAAAACATTGAAATATAGATGGATACGTGTTTGGAAATCACCCATGAATCTTCTTACTTGCCATCTCTCCCTCGTGAGTTGTCTCTTCCAAGCTGTACACAAGTTTCTAATGTGATAAACAAATGATGAAGATTGTTAATAATGAAGATCCCTACTCTGAATAATTATTTATTAGATTATATATTGATTTCATTTTAATTACTCAATCACGACTTGTTTGATTCTTATATTGATGATGAAATCTTATTAAAGCATAAAAATCCACATTAGTTAATTTCTATCGATAATATTAATACTAAACCAATGTATCGTTATTACGAATGTCATATTATCGTACAGTTCTTACAATTTGCAGTACAGTTGTAGCTGAAACAACCATCAAGTATCGAAATATAATATCCATGGTGAAATAACAGATTTATTCCTGGACAAAAAATACAACCGAGTGTGCCATTGATAATTCTGCATTCCGCATACTGCTATATGCTCGTGGATGTATATACATGTACATTGGCATATCGCCATATTGCGTGGTGTGCCAAAGGTTTGGTTGCAAATATCAACAAACGCTGGGAATTGTGTCGACGTGGTTGGTGTTTTTTTCATTCTCAAATGCGATGGCCCACATCATGATTTCGACCGGATAATTATTCTGTACTTTGTCAACTGAGCATACATTTGTGTCGCACTTTGTATCGTACATATGCCACATTATCTATCTGACCTTTAGAGGTTATGTATCCACTTGACAGTGTTTTAGCGTTACGTGGACCAAATTAAGTAAGAACTAAAAAAAATCGTATACTCGGCATACTGTTATCATTACCTTGATCGATGTGTTCTTTTACATTCAATACAGAACGGGATACACATGTGAAATTGTTTCTGTAATATATTTGGAAAAACGTATATAATTATACATTTCATAGTAGACTCATTATGGTAAGTTGATTCGAAACTGTAAATGTACATGTAGATTAGAAGGGAACTGCACATTTAGAAACTGTTTTAGTGCATATTTCACTGGAAAGTTCATTCTGGTAGACAATTGGTCAATTTCAGAGCGAAAGTGATTAACCATTTAAAAGACACTGTTGAATCGTGCACTTTGAACCATTTGGCATTGTTGAGAAAAAAGTATTTAAAAGAGAAGTTTTACCGCAATAGTGATAGATTGAACATTTTGATAAGATAATCACACAGCCATCCGAGCTGGCTATAAACGTGATATATTGAAATACCACAAATACGGATTTGACGCGTCATTTTTCAATAAGCTACTTTGCTCGTTAGCGAACCATCCAGGCACACATGAACTGTCTGCTAAACTCTGATATTTTATGAAATTGTTTTCCGGAAAAGAGATGAGGTCTTGTAATGTAGAGCTTTGTATCAGACACGTCAAACTTTTTCTTTCATATTTCGCATCACAAAATAACACGAAGAAAATATTCCACGACAGTTATGTAACTTACAAAGCATTGCTCCTTCACTGGGTGGGGGCGGGGATAGGAGGGGGTTAGTGTTGCTCCTCATGATAAAATTGTGGTGAACAAGCACTGCACTGGTTAGCTGGATCAGGATATTATCTAATTTTAGCACAGAAGTCAGCGCGTGATCGGAAAAATTCGCCGAGTGGAAAATTACTGGTCGTATTATCACAGCCGGGTCCCACCATATTATTGCTGGAGGTACATTACAGTATTCGATAGAATTACGAAGTCTGCGTGGATGTTTCATGTGTATATAATATAGACGATATGACAATTTTCCTGATTCAGAACCAGTTGAAAAGTATTATCGGACTTTGGAAAGGCGCTTCTGGGCTTTACATCGAAAAAAATCTAACCAATGCAGATGAAACTATTACTGGAGTTATATACGCACAGGAGCTGTAATTAGTTTGTGGCGGATATATGAAAACAACTCAATGTGGGTGTGAATTTTAAATGTTATGATACAAGAATATGTCACACCTGATAGCTATACATTATCACGATTGACACATAATGTTTGTATTGTATATATTATAATTAAGACGTAATAGGCCTATATATGATATTGGTGTCGCTGGAAATATAGCTGCAGTTATTTAATTATTGTATCTGAGAGCGAAAAAAACCCCGAATAGTTGAGGAAAAAAATTGCTCGCAATGTGGAAAGTACGAAAACTATCATATACCTCGTTTGCGATACTTTAGTTTCCATTTGTAGCCGGATTATAACATAATTTGGACTGCAATCACTGAATATATTTCTTATCATTATGTAGCACACACATGTAGCTTTAACCTCATATTAGGTATCGGTGAACTGATGAACGGTATTGTTTTTGCCATGCAACGGCCATGACGTCGTTTGTAAGCTAAAATATGTATGATCTGAATTTGTTGAGGAAATATATATAAAAACATAATATCATCATGACAAATAGCTCAGTTACAGTTTTGTTCCCGTTTCGATTAACCCTCTTTTCGATAATTATTCTAGTTCGCTAGACAGTTTTTACTACATCCAATTTTTTGCACGATGTTTTTCAAATTTATTTTTGCTTTCCTTAAAAAAAGTACTCTATTGTTGTCAGTGAAGTCAATGAGTATGGCCATGTTCGCGTTTCAGATTCATACCGATCCAACCTACATCACATGATGAAAACCTGATCATGAAGAGGCACAAATGCAAAAGAAGAAAAAAAAAACCTGTCCAAGTAGGTGTATCATCGAGAATGTTTCCAACCAGGAGATCATATAAACAACGAGAAAATGGCCACGTCTAGGCTGCAGTCAGCTGTAAGCGACCAGGATCCTCAAGCCCTCGAGCTCCAGCAGTTTGAAGTTCAACCTGAGAGGCTATCAGTTCCGGAATATTGTTTCTGTGTTACTGTGGATTTTGCTAAATCCCCCAAGAAAGACGAAGGAATAACTCACATGAAACGCATTCTGACAGGACTGCTGAATGCATCAGGAGGCATCCTCGAAGTACGCAGTATCGACGGCCGTACTGCAGATGAGTCCCGAATGGATAAGTGGAAGAGAAATTTAGAAGAAACACTGATTGGTTATATTCCACTAAGTATCTATCGATCATGCGTTCAGTTGGTGGACTATGCATATCCCATCATACTGGTAGTTTTCAAGTCCCCACGTTTGATCACACTTTGTTCGAACATGTATGTTCGGGGTTTATCCGGCAACAGAACAGTTAACGATGTAGATACAATCGTTGACGTCATCAACCAGGTAACAGAAGAGCCCCATTCCCATCCTTTTGAAGGAGCACATTCAATCACATATGGTGATCCTGTGCCAGTTGGAGAGGGGCCCAATGTTGAATATAAATACTGGGGAGCAGTTACGAAGTTCAGTTCAAGAGACAAAGACACTTACAAATCTCGTTTTGAGGACTTCAGAACATCAAAGTCATTATTCGCGTTTCCAAACATGGACGCTGGTGGATTTCTGATTATCGGAGTAGAGGAGGATTCACAAAGTAAGAAGAGCATAGTACGTGGTCAAGTAATCGATGAAGCTGATGAGGAACGACTGCGACATTTCCTGCAGGAATATCTTGAAGAAGACGAGATAGGCCGGCCGCGGATATGGGGTACTAGTGATTCCAGGAGAGAGCCTCAACATGGGAGAGACTGGTCTGTCGACTTCTACCCGGTGACAGGCGGACCACCAAAGAAGCGACGAATGCTCATTTTCATCCACTTCAAGCATTTTGTTGGTGGCGTTATGGCACACACTCCAGAGTCGTATACAATAGAAGAAAGTGGCCACATCAGGAAGATGACATTGACTGACTGGACTAAGGGAATTGGCATACCAAGCCTTGAGACTCGTGGCGAACAGGAAGATCATAAATCAGTCTCAACACAAACTGAAGAAGTATATGAAGAAGGAGAAGTCGTCATTGTCACTCTTAAAGAAACCAGCTGTCAAACAACGGATGTCCTCACTGATACAGAAGAGTATGCAGGCGATCAGACTGACAGAGAAACTGACTGTCAAACGCGAGAGGGAACTTCAGATGTTGAAATGTACATGACAGAGTCTAATCAATACGGGAATTCCGATGATGTGGCCACATGCACAGAGCCACAATCACATCCACACAATGAACCAGATGGGAAAATACGAAAGCTGAGGGAGTTTGATTCCAATAATGAAATGAATGCACAGTTGGAAACACAAACCGGGGAAACACCATCCGAGGCGGAGACCCAACTACAGCTTCTGTCATGGACTAGGCACAAAGAAAATTGGGGTGACAACTTGAACACAACGAGCACGTCAATGAAAGATAGTATTCATCAGTTTGCAGACGTATGCAGCATTTTTCAGTTCGAGTCTCCCATGTTGATAACGCCCGATCGACACACGCTCATTCAAAGTCAACCTGAAAGAAGAAGAGATTTCATAAAACAAGCCCTCCAACACATTCAAACAGTGAATGACAGACTCGCTGCAACGAAGTCCTTTGCATTAGCTGGATCGATATGGGCTACGAATCTTAGCACACCGTTCACAGTCACATGCCCGAAACATCACATAATGGACATCCTAGTAGTTGCTGAAACCAGTCGCATTATGTTATGGACGATAATGGAGGATGTAGAGATCAACTTGAGCGACACCTGGGCATACACACTTACCACAGCTAGAGCCACCAAGAGATGTATGCTTTATCAGCAGAAGAATGATACCCGATCCAATTTCGTGACCAGAATTCATATTGAATGTCACGTGTATTGTCTGAACCGAGGCGAGCGAAGTCCGATTATGACATCAGTGTATCAACACTCTGTAGGGGATATCATGCAGACGCCGAAAAGGATGATGAATAATCTTAAATCATGTCTTGCAACGGCTATCCTGAAAAAAGAAACTCGCATAGCAAGCATATTCGGAGAGGAGCTAAGTATCGTCCTAACAGCTGAGCAGATGAACATCATCTTGTCACTTGGGTTGGACAAGTTCAATTACATAGAGGGTCCACCAGGATCGGGCAAAACCTATTCAGCTCTGCATCTTTGTCAAAAGTTCTCGAATTACAGCTATATCTTTTCACGACCAACTTTCAAGAGCTTCTTACTCCACCAAGGGCTCAATGAGAGAAGGCTATTCTTAGCCAGTTCATCTGATGAAATTATGCACCATATTGACCAGGATAGTTTCAGAAATGTGGAGCTCTTGGTAGTCGATGATGTCCAGAGTGTAAGCTTCAGCAGGCAAGCATGGACACGGCTATTCTCAGTAATCCTCGAGAACACTCGAACAAAACTTGTCGTTTTCGGTGACAGCACATACCAGAGGTATATCAAGTCCCCTGTCTCCTGCCAACAAGTCATGCAAGAGTTTTGTTCAGATCACAATTGCCACATGACCATGAAAGCTTTGTCTCAAATACATCGCAACACAAGAAAAGTCGCATCATTCATTTTGTCGAACTTTGGGGACGAAAGAGCCTTTCCAGACAAATCCATGATCTCCTGTTCACACCCAGAAGACGGTGACGATGTGGAAATCATACATCTCTCGGATATATTCAAGCGCGACGGAAGCAATAGTCTTGTGAACTTTGTGACTGATTTAACTGATCCTCAAAAGGCGTTTACCGACAAAGACACTGCATATGAACCACGAGACATCGCCATTTTGGTTGACACACCGCAGCCTCATGTTAGTGCCAGTTTGTTGAACCAAATCTTGAGGAAACAAGTCTCAGCAGCGGTGACCATTGCAGATGCTGGTACATTCCCTGTGACAGGGTATACGATTGATACACTTGACAACTTCATGGGATTAGATCGGAGAGTATGCATACTCATTACAGGAGAGGAAATCCTAAAGTCTACGGACCCAGACGGGAGAAGTGTGGTCAACCCCAGATACAAGACATTTGCTGCATCCCGGGGTATCACGAGGGTCATATTCGTGGTAGAAGTCGGACTGAGTACCACGCTGGCTGCTCAGTTTAACTTGGAGAGCCTTATCCCGGTAAGTAATCATGATTATTTTATTGATTGAAATGAGTGCACTTTCAACTGGAAACACATAATTGTTGTGCCATTGTATTCCAGTAGGCATAGGTGTGGTTACACTGAGATAAATATTCTTTTCATTGTGAAATCTTGACAGTTCGTCCAAACGGTCTGGCACGAAGCACCAGAGGACCAAATCAAAGACCTGTGTGTGACATATATAGATCATCGTCCTGTCGTGATGTACATATCTGTCGAGCGAGGCATACAAGCTTTGGATTTCAGCGGGGAGCCGATATCAATACAAGTAATCGAGCAAGACGTCGAGTCACTGGACAGAATAACCGCTATTGTCGATGGAGGGCAGGTTATAATCGCTGGCTGGGATGACGATGACATTGGTCCATTTCGCTGGACCGTTTATGATGTAGCGCCTGGCGTTCTCAAAAAGGTTAACACTTATGAACTGTCAGGGCAGCCTTGGTCAGCATGTTGTACGGGTGATGGCTGCGTAGTCATGATTGTTGGCGAGGTATGTTCTTAGCTTCTTGCACATGTATTTGCAACGAATATGAAATAACTTGAAAGCGATAGTCGCCTAAACTTAGATATAGTGTTTATGATGTTTGGGTTAAAATAATCACTGGTGAATAACCATGTATTTATTTGATGTTGAATCATCATACATTGTGAAACAAACGCGAATTACACACATGTACATTCATATTACCTGTTGATTTTTAACCATTAAGAATATGATGAAGCTATCGACAAAGACCGGTCGCAAAATTTGGTCAGTGGTCGGAAGCGGCATTGACTTCACGAACTCTTACCGCGTGACGTACAAGGCGGGCAGGCTTTACGCCACCAACTACGACCGGGGCTGCGTCACGCAGCACCGACTGGAGGATGGCCGCCAACTGCGAAAGATCTCAACCCTCTCCATGGACCGGCCATGGTCGCTCTGCGTGGACAGATCGCAGCAATGGCTGTTCGTTGGGGGCTCGAAGAGCAACGAGATCTACCAACTGTCAATGGGCGCGGACGAGGAACGTGATGGACACCTGCGCAAGGTCGTTAACGCACCAGGTTATGTGTGGGAGCTGGCGTTACATGGAGACAGGTTCTTGGCTATGGCAACCAGCAGTGGGGTATTGCTATGCGACGTGTCAAAGATATTGTGAGGGCCTGTTCATAACACCGAGATGCAAGGTCTTCATATGAGCCCTTTTTCAGACATTATGCGTACATCCGCATATCGCTTGTATCGTGTGACCTCCGTACGTGAATGCGATCGGCTCTTGATAAACGTACTCGATTTGGATAGCATGGTGTTGTGAATATATCAGATTGTATCCTAATTCATGTACAAATTAAAAGCATATTATTGATGTTACGTTAAATGCTCCGCAGTTGGATGTCTTTTGTAGTGTCAATTCGAGACCACCAGGAAAATAATTTATACAATGAACCATTGATTATGTTATTATCTCCAAGTTCACGTGTTACATAAAATTAATAGCAATAATAAACATGATTGACTCTCCGGACTTGTGATCAGCGTGTGACATTATATATTATACATACTCATAATGATGATGTAAAATGTGTAATCATTTATAGTGTTGCGGATAACATTCAAATATATCAGCAGAAAATGAGCAGAATTTGGAAATGGATTTGCTCTTTTTTTGGAGCTAGAGCCGAGTGCTGATCTCGCACTATTCTAAAGTATAACTTTCCGGCTTAGTGATCTTTCCTTAGTGTGACTTTAGTGTCACTTTCACAAAGTTCAACTCGGTGTGCTCATCCACTGGAACCACGAGAACTAACTAAAGTTCAGCTTTATGCGATGTGCCGCTCCTGACATTGAGAAATACAAACATGTATATATAATATGTATTTTCAATACATTTGACAAACATTTCACGTATCAAATCTGTGAACCTCGCGCAAAAAAATATTGCGTGAACTGATATTATTCAGTCATGGTTGCGATGAAGAAACGTAACAATTTGATGTCGAGTCATGAGCAGCAAAGCTTATTAAGTATAGACAAACACGAAAGTGTGATAAATAAAAATTATGCAACCATATAGGTATATCCCAACCCGTATGGGCCATATTGATGTACGGTGGCTCCTTACCGCCAATTATATTCCTACATTTCTCACCCCGTCTATAATTATCACCTCACAATATTCACCGCGTTTATAATTTCCACCCCGTCTATAATTATCACCTCACAATAATCACCGCGTTTATAATTTCCACCCCGTCTATAATTATCACCTCACAATATTCACCGAGTTTAAAATATCCACCCCATCTATAATTATCACCTCAGAATTATCACCGCATTCATAATTTCCACCCCGTCTATAATTATCACCTCACAATATTCACCGAGTTTAAAATATCCACCCCATCTATAATTATCACCTCAGAATTATCACCGCATTCATAATTTCCACCCCGTCTATAATTATCACCTCACAATATTCACCGAGTTTAAAATATCCACCCCATCTATAATTATCACCTCAGAATTATCACCGCATTCATAATTTCCACCCCGTCTATAATTATCACCTCACAATATTCACCGAGTTTAAAATATCCACCTCATCTATAATTATCACCTCACAATTTTCACCCCGTTTATAATTTCCACCCCGTCTACAATTATCACCTCATAATAATCACCACGTTTATAATTTCCACCCCGTTTATAATTATCACCTCACTTCATGAACATCTGCAGCCCTAGGGCAACAAGATGCTTGTGGAAATGCCTCTACAGCTACCGAATTGGAGCGCATATAAGGACATGTCCTTATATGTGGATTTGTCCATTATCACAATATATCGAAAATTCAAAACATGTTCACTTATAAGGAGACGGCCTTTTATCCAGACATAAAACACCCCGTTTATTCATATATAAGGACACTATATGCACTACTATAAACTGAAGAATTGGGGCCTAATTAAATTATTGGCGCAATAATTTTTTTCCTTTTTTCCCTTTGAGTGACACACAATTCGCTGTAGGTCTATAACACATACATTCAACATGGATACAATTTAATTTCAAGACCACAAGAATATTCGAGATTAATCTGCTGAACATGGTATACGTAGTGGTACGTGCTACATGTGTTCTAGTTGCGTCATTTTTCACAACTTATAATCATCGACATGCAAAATGTCCTCATATGTGGGTCAGATGTTTTACAGGCAGTTTCTAAAGAAAGTTCTCATATAAGGACATGTTTTTATGTCCGGATAAAAGGAAGTGCTCATATATGAGGACATGTCCTTATATGCGCGTCAATACGGTACACAGAATACCAAGAGTGTTCATAGTAAGACTCAATGCACCAATTGAAATTCTGTACCTAGTAATAATTGTGATCAATTCATAATTATAAACTCGGTGATAATTCTGAGGTGTTAATTATAGACAGGGTGGAAATTATGAATGGGGTGAAAATTGTGAGGTGATAATTATAAACGGGGTGGAAATTATAAACGCGGTGGTAATTCTGAGGTGATAATTATGAACGGGGTGTAAATTATAAACGGGGTGAAAATTGTGAGGTGATAATTATAAACGGGGTGGAAATTATAAACGCGGTGATAATTCTGAGGTGATAATTATGAACGGGGTGTAAATTATAAACGGGGTGAAAATTGTGAGGTGATAATTATAAACGGGGTGGAAATTATAAACGCGGTGATAATTCTGAGGTGATAATTATGAACGGGGTGTAAATTATAAACGGGGTGAAAATTGTTAGGTGATAATTATAAACGGGGTGGAAATTATGAACGCGGTGATAATTCTGAGGTGATAATTATGAATGGGGTGTAAATTATAAACGGGGTGAAAATTGTGAGGTGATAATTATAAACGGGGTGGAAAATATAAACGCGGTGATAATTCTGAGGTGATAATTATGAACGGGGTGTAAATTATAAACGGGGTGAAAATTGTGAGGTGATAATTATAAACGGGGTGGAAATTATAAACGCGGTGATAATTCTGAGGTGATAATTATGAACGGGGTGTAAATTATAAACGGGGTGAAAATTGTGAGGTGATAATTATAAACGGGGTGGAAATTATAAACGCGGTGATAATTCTGAGGTGATAATTATGAACGGGGTGTAAATTATAAACGGGGTGAAAATTGTGAGGTGATAATTATAAACGGGGTGGAAATTATGAACGCGGTGATAATTCTGAGGTGATAATTATGAATGGGGTGTAAATTATAAACGGGGTGAAAATTGTGAGGTGATAATTATAAACGGGGTGGAAAATATAAACGCGGTGGTAATTCTGAGGTGATAATTATGAACGAGGTGTAAATTATAAACGGGGTGAAAATTGTGAGGTGAAAATTATAAACGGGGTGGAAATTATAAACGCGGTGAATATTATGAGGTGGTAATTATAAATCGGGTGAGAAATACACGAACGTAATTGGCGGTAATGAGCCACCGTATTGATGAGCGCATGCACGGACTTTTCGTATATCGGAAACGTGCATAAAAATTCAATTCCGTATATTGAGTCCTGCCTGTCACGTAATAGGCCTACTTGTTCTGGATAAACTAGTATCCCCTCATTATAATTTTGATCAAGGAAATCGTTGTAGATGTCAAATTTCATTGTGTCATTGTGTCATGGGCAGCTGACTCTGATTTTCTAATCCGTTAACACCGTTTTTTGCGATGCTATATATTATAAATTGGCATACAAAGATGACAATCTATCCCAATCTCAATTTTGGCCCTATTATTGATTTGCAGGGTGCGTACACACCATTTTGTTTATTTCTTCGCTTTTGTAACGGTGCAATCATTCGAATTGAACTTGTTTTGGTAGGATACACCCCAAAAGTGTATTA
This sequence comes from Terebella lapidaria, assembly GCA_949152475.1. Lineage (NCBI taxonomy): Eukaryota > Metazoa > Annelida > Polychaeta > Terebellida > Terebellidae > Terebella > Terebella lapidaria. The sequence goes on along the minus strand of OX424561.1, from coordinate 27,848,870 downwards.
TTGCCCACAGTTATATAGATCCTTTCGAATCCTAGTAGATGTTAGTACCACCAATAATAAAATATGCTGAGATCCCGCTTTGGGTTGAAATTTAATATGTGGGTAGATTGTCAACGTATCCATTTCTTGCGATAGCAGTCTGCAATTCGGTACGAAATTGGAGTATGAGTAGTATCTGTCTCAATGTACTGTTACAATGTAAATATGCATATTCGTACATTATTGGTTTAAATTAGTTTGGAAGAACAAATCATACATAGTCTGTTCCTTGGTCCTGGTCGAATCATCGAAAGTAGTATATATACTATAATTCGAACATTTTGGGATATTTCTTCATATCGTAATTCTGCACTCGCAGCCTAGAAGCAACCTGTAATTTCTCCGTAACATTCGGAAGTAGCCAGCACAATCGTCAACCCAAGCTCGAGACACAATACGCGTCCGTCCGAACAAGATCTGGCAGACTACCCAGGCATGACAATACATATGACGTCACTTCTTACAAGAGCATCCCAAATTGCGTAGATGGGTGAAGCCCTGAACACCAAGCAGGTGGGTGTGGAATCCTGACAGTGTTTTGTTTCTAAGAACTGATCTTGTTGGCATTGTACAAATGTACAATAACAGTTTCGGAGCCAGAGCACCTGTTGCTGTGGGAACGCGAATAAAGGGGTTCACTCGTGACGAAAATTAAAACGAACATTCAGCTGTAGCAAATAAATCTGATTTGTGACTTCTACTTGCCTTGCTATGGTAAAACTGGAAAATGTATGCTATCCCATGATATGCGAGCGTATAATGTAGACTACTGTGACGGAGAAGGAGTTGTGGACATGGGGCGTTTTAACATTGGTTTCAATGAGATCTGCAATTACTGAAATGTGCCCTATAGTACTGAGCACACCTAACAACCCGCGTTCACACAAAGTGAACAACCAGTAGAATCCTAGATGAAATCAATTCAATGTTAACTGCTTCTGTACCAATGGGCACGCTTAGAATATGACCCATTCACCTGGCGGCTGGGAAGGCACTGTCTGGAGAGGGTACTCTTCTCATAGAGGTCACAAAGAGTACCAGCCACATCACAAGATAATTATGACGGCTTCACAGGAACCAACTGCAAGACAACAATGCATGTGGTTATATCCAGATGGTCGTACTAAACAAACGTTCATCAGGTCCGGTTCTGACTTAAAATTGTAGAATGTCCCTCGCAATGGCATAATGATACATAAACAGAGAATTTCACCTCTCACCTGTCCACACACCCTCACAAACAGAATCAGAGCAAACAGTCCGACCGACAGGCAATTCGATCATTTGAGGACAAATTCATTTCTACATGTAGATGTACGGTGGGTGATGACTGATTAGACACGTTCGTGTAGTGTACCATTAAGATCAGGAATCGCCTAGCAATTTCTCAGACAAACCATACTTTTCGTACGTTTTTTACAATAACTCCGCGAATTCTGATCAAATCTATTTCTAAATCTGTGTGTGACTGCTATGAGTGTATCCGGTAGAGTATAATATGTTATAACGATGATTCATGATGAAAATTAGCAATAATAGACGGCAGAATATAACAAGGTAGAACGTTCTCCTGATGGTGTTGTTTGCAATGATACTTACACAATAACTTCACATGTTGGTGATGCAGCGGTCGGTGCACATGCGCGGATCCCGTTGCATCCGCTCTTGGTCACTGTAACGACGTTGTATGATCCGCTCAGGCGGATTAGTGATCTGATATTTCTCAGGTGTCAAACTCAACAGAAACGAGACAATCAGAGATTGCAGACCCTCGCCCTTCAGATTTAGTAACTAAAATTAGGCGATAATTGAGAGTTTTGGTCTTAAAACCATCGGTTGTACGCCATACGATTGGGAATTGGCCAAAGAAAAATACAAAAATAAGTTGAGAATTTAATATTGATTAGAACCGGAGTTATAGCCAATTGTGTGATTTTCTTTTTTCCATTGCCATGGCAACTGATTTCATTCGATTTTGACAAAATTTGATAGGGATCGAGCTACTACTATGAGGCTTTAGCCCTATAATTTTCAGATCGATCGGACGACTTGTCTTCGAGTTATGAGCGCAGACATTTGCACTGAAAAGTCGCTGGCAAACAATAACGAAATCGTGACCCCCCCCCCCCCCCATTTTTCGACATCGGGCGATAATAGAGAGTTTTCGTCGTACGACTATCGGCTGTACACCATACGATCGGGAATTGGCCACAGGAAAATACAAAACTAGGTGGAAAAATTAATATCAAGTAGAACCGAACTTAGTGACAATTATGTGATTTTAATTTTCCCGTTGCCATGGCTACCGATTTTATTCGATTTTGACAAAATTTGACAGCAATCGAGCCACTACTATGAGGCTTTAGCCCTATAAGTTTCAGATCGATCGGACGGTATGTCTTCGAGTTATGAGCGCAGACATTTGCACTGAAAAGTCGCTGGCAAAAAATAACGAAATCGTGACCCTCCATTTTTCGACCTCGAGCGATAATGGAGAGTTTTCGTCCTACGACCATCGGTTGTACACCAAACGATTGGGAAATGGTCAGAGATAAATACAAAAATTAATATCAAGTAGACCCGGAGTTATAGCCAATTATGTGATTTTCATTTTCCCGTTGCCATGGCGACCGATTTCATTCGATTTTGACAAAATTTGATAGGGATCGAGCTACTACTATGAGGCTTTAGCCCTATAAGTTTCAGATCGATCGGACGGCATGTCTTCGAGTTATGAGCGCAGACATTTGCACTGAAAAGTCGCTGGCAAAAAATAACGAAATCGTGACCCCCCATTTTTCGACATCAGGCGAGAATAGAGAGTTTTCGTCTTACGACTATCAACTGTACACCATACGATCGGGAATTGGCCACAGAAAAATACAAAAATAGGTGGAAAAAATAATATCGAGTAGAACCGGAGTTAGAGCCAATTATGTGATTTTCACTTTTTCCGTTGCCATGGCAACCGTTTTTATCCGATTTGTACAAAATTTGAGGAGGACCGAGCCACGGCGATTCCGCTTCATTCCCATAAGTTTTAGATCGATCGGACCATTCCTCTTCGAGATATGCGCGCGGACAGACAAACAAACAAACAAACAAACAAACTGACAGACCCAATTGCAATACCCTCTCCCCCTATCGGGGCGAGGGTAACAAACTGACAGACCCAATTGCAATACCCTCTCCCCCTATCGGGGCGAGGGTAATCATGTCATACACTCAACTCAGAAAATTTAGCAAGCAAGCCATTGATTGTTGCGACGCGCTGCTTTCATTGTAATGCAATAACATTATGTGGCTTACAAATTTGAAATAGTACAGACTTTTGTCGTCGAGCGTAGGCCTACTACGAAAAGAAGCAACTGGATTAACTTCCTTGTAGGTTACACATCATTTTTCGTATCATTCACTGTGGAAATCAATAAACCAATTCTTGGTTCGTGATCACCAACATGTGAAGTTATTGTTGTGTAAGTATCATCGCAAACAACACCATCAGGAGAAAGTTCTACCTTATAATCTGTTGCGTATATTCTGCTGTCTATATTTGCTAATTATCATAATAAATCATCGTTATAACATAATATACTCTACCGGACAGACACATAGCAGTCACACACAAATTTTGAAATAATTTGATCAGAAGTCGCAGAATTATTGACAAAAACGTACAGCAGTATGGCTGTTAACGAGTTAGAAAAATCAGAGTATAGTTTGTTAGCTGTCCATGACACATTGGTGAAATTTGGCGTCAACGTGGATTTCCTTGATCAAAATGATACTTAGTAACAGGCAGCACCCAATTGAGATGTACACGGAATCGGATTTTTGTACACGTTTCCGATTTCCAAAAAAACTCAGTGCATGCTCTTATTGATATGATCGAATTATCGTACGGGTTGGGATATATCTATATGGTATCATGATGTATTTTCACTGCAGCCATGATTGAATAATATCAGTTCACCCAATTTTTTTTTGTTCAGAATTATACAAGGTCCACAGATTCCGTCGAACGTGAACTGTCTGTCAAATGTATTGACAATACATACTCCATATATACTGACCAAAAAAAGAAACGCAACTTTTGAATAATATTGTATAATTTCATTAAAATGAATAGTAATGTCATGCATTTTGTAATACATGAGCAGTAAAGCATCTAAACAATGACAATAATTCGCAATATTGAGGAATCATCACATCCGCTTAGAAGTTTTGCGGAGCAAACAAAGCCACATCTGGCAAAAGTGAGAATGACATGGTCAGTCATTACTGCTATCTGGTGTGGCTATGGATCCCGGGACGACAAATTTCGTTCAGTTGTGGCTGTCCTCAGTGAACTGAGGTCATGTCCTACAAGAAACACTTATTTCTACCCCCATACAATAACGTCAGGCCACCTCATCTCGCAGTACGCATGCGTGAGCATACCGGTCACCTGTACGACGTCATATTCGTGTTCTACCATCGGCGGTGTACAAAGCAAGTCTGGATCTGTTCGTAAATGTGCATGTTTGACCAGTTTGATATTTTCCACCATATCAGGTTCCCATTCAACGCCGGAAAGCCTCTTTCATCGGCTCCCTTGGCATCACAACTCGGTGGGGGGTTCGTGTGTGGAGGTCACCCTCTTGCAGACTGTTACAACATGTATTTTCGCTAATATTGGATAAATTCCAGTCATAATTCCCGGCCGGCGTCCTTGTTACTGATCGGAAGTGGTCACGAAGGTGTAATCGGCTTCATACGACGTTCAACTTCCGGAATCGTTCCATCAGGTGTTGCAGGTTTCGGGCATTTTGTTGCATTTCCATTGGCTACAGTATTGCTTCTTAGACACCATACAATGGCTCTATGGACGATAAAATCGGAGGCCCGGTCTGTGATGACATATTTTTGCTCAGATCATCCTATACGCACATTGCTTCACCATACTTGTAAGGTTTGGTAGCGTTTGCATCGACGATTTGCCTAAAGTTTTGCGGACCTTTTATATACCCCAGTGAGTACTAAAAGATCACACCATAACTGGGAGTGGTTGAGTAGTGCAAATGCTCAAAGACGACCATCTACGTAACTTTTGTCGCGTCGTAATTTGTCGCCAACGGAGCGAGTAAATGTGTCGCGACTATTCCTTTGCACTATATGGGCAGTCACAAGGCTCGGATATTTGAAATACCATTTACAATGATGCAGAAAAAAGTATAGCCCAATTTCCAAATTGCGTTTCTTTTTTGGTCAGTATACATGTATTTCTCAATGTTGGGAGCGGCACATGGCATTAGGCTGAACTTTAGCTAGTTTTCGTGGTTTCAGTGGATGTGCACTCGAAGTTGAACTTCGTGAAAGTGACACTAAAGTGACACTAAGTAAAGATCACAAAACCAGAAAGTTCTACTTTAGTGTGAGTGTGAGATGAGCACTCGGCCCCATGTGCAATCCAAGCCACACTCGTGAAAGTTCTACTTTGCGGTCACTTATTGAAGTGTAACTTCCTAAGTTAAACTTAAAGTACGACATGTGCAGTCGGGCCGTATGTTGAACCCACAAATGTTAAAACGCCCACAAATGTGAAAACCCACAAATGTGAAAACAAATTTTGTAAATCACCCACAAATGTAAAAAAATCAACCACAAATGTGAAAACGTTTTTTGTCAACTACCCACAAATGTGAAAATCTTCACCCACAAATGTGAAAAAAAACTTCACCCACAAATGTGAAAAAAAAATCAACCACAAATGTGAAAACGATTTTTGTCAATTGCCCACAAATGTGAAAATCTGACACAACATTAGCTCCAACATGAGGAATGTTTTTAGGTTACCGACCTTTGTTCTGAAAACCTATTACACAATTAATACTTTACCCTATTATCATCATTTTTCCATAAAAACCTTCATATCTCAGTAAATATTGATCGTAGAGCAAAAAGGACATTATTTTCGAACCCATAGGGCTAATTGGCAATATACTAGGCGTGGTTTGGTATCAAATTACACCTGTGATGTCAAATTACACAAAACCGGAAGTAGAAATATTTTTCAAGGAAATGGGCTCAGGATGCTCAAGGATCAGTTATTAGGCCGTTTTGGTGTGTTTGAAGGCCAAAAATTTATACTTTCCCCTATTATCACCCACTTTTCCATAAAAACCTTCATATCTCAGTAAAGATTGATCGTAGAGCAAAAAGGACATTATTTTCGAACCCATAGGGCTAATTGGCAATAATACTAGGCGTGGTTTGGTATCAAATTACACCTGTGATGTCAAATTACACCAAACCGGAAGTAGAAATATTTTTCAAGGAAATGGGCTCAGGATGCCCAAGGATCAGTTATTAGGCCGTTTTGGTGTGTTTGAAGGCCAAAAATTTACACTTTCCCCTATTATCACCCACTTTTCCATAAAAACCTCCATATCTCAGTAAATATTGATCGTAGAGCAAAAAGGACATTATTTTCGAACCCGTAGGGCTAATTGGCAATTTACTAAGTGTGGTTTGGTATCAGATTAAACCTGTGGTGTCAAATGACACCAAACCGGAAGTAGAATTATTTTTCAAGGAAATGGGCTCAGGATGCCCAAGGATCAACAAGGCCGGACGAACAATACGCCCAAGCGTTGTGGTTCCGGGGACCCCTCCCATGGTTCTCGGGCCTCACGTAACGGCAACATTACTATTATTATTCATTATATGATGTGTGATATGTGATGTGATGTTTGTCTACTAACCATGCTATGACGGTACTAACCTGGTTGCTACTTAACGAAGTCACATTCGTTACAAAAATTTAAAGATAAAATTGTTTACGGACAACGGACAACGGATGGATGGACGACGGACGCAACGCGATACCAATAGGTTATCGGACCAAAGGTCCGGTAGCCCAAAAAATCTTTCAGAAAAGTGCTTCCCTGTATTCTTAGGCATTTTAGCGCAAATTTCGAAAAGATTCGACCGTAAATTCGAGATAAAAATAAAAATGTAAGACGTATGACGGAAGACGACGGATGAAGGACGCAATGCCATGCAATGGGTTATCAGAACAAGGTTCCGTAAAAAGATATAACAATAAAAGACATTCCTCATGTGGAACCTAATTCGTCGTTTTAAGGGTTAGAACTAGTATTATTTACTATACTTACCTCCATAATACTACACGGGTAACTCCTAACAGCCTACTTAAATTAGGCTCCCCCATAGAGAAACCTCTCATATGGGGAAGAATAAAGAATGACCCCTCCCTTGCTGCCACCAGGGGCAGCACCGTAGCCACTTCCTCCATTCCCAATTCCTTGTCTCAGGGACGAGTACAAAGGGAACGGGGTAGGTTGGGTTGGCACTTTGGTAGTATTATGGAGGTAAGTATAGTAAATAATACTAGTTTTAACCTTTAAAACGACGAATTATTGTCCTATACATTACCTCCATAATACTACACGGGTAAAATTCAGAATAGACATTGGAGGTGGGATTTGAACCCGTCCCTAGAAGTCTACCCGGATAGTATCATTCTTTCATTATATATATATATAAATATATAAATATTAGTGCAACATACCTTGTGAAGAAAGCTTCAGTTCTGAATCCTCTTCACTTCCACCAGACTTGAATTTCCATTCCATGGTATCCACTCACTCACGCCGTGCGAGGTAACAATGGTACTTAAATTAGGAGAATGTGGGAATCTTCCCTGAACAATATAACCAACTGAGTATATAAAGTTCATAATCCTTTGCACTAATATCCACAGAACTAAGGAATCCATCCGGATCAACTGAAGCGACACATAGTCCGAACAATCCTTGATGTTTTTGTGTGGTTTTCGTTGGTTTTTTTTTTTATATAGTTTTTCAGTTTTTGACAGCATAACGGAAAAACAAAAGCTCACAGTGGAGCAAAAAGGAAACCAAAATCCTCAATTAGCTTGATGTGCGACCGAGGATGACGTGCTGGCTGGCGAAGATCGAACCCAGGTGCAACCCGTCCTCAGACGTCCAGGCTATGTCTCTGAGATAATGAGAAGTAAACGTGTTATGGCAAGACCAAGAACATGCACTCATAACCTGAGATAGTGGTGTATTACCAATATAAGCCAATGACGCAGCCATGGCCCGTACGTCATGCGCCCGTACCCGAAAAGAACAATCAGTCGGCTGATCGCCGAGATCGTAACAGAGTCGAATGCATTTCTTAATCCAAGAAGAGATAGTCGGGGAGCGAATATCGTTCTTGAAGCTTTTCAGATAAGAGACGAAAAGAAGCTTTTTGCCTTGTCGAAAACCCTTGGTCTTGTCAAGATAAAAGCGCAACGCACATACGGGACAGAGCTTCGCGTCACTCTCCAAGTCCGTGCCAAGAGAGGCATCGAGAGCAGGGATCACAATCGCCAATGGAGGGGCCGTAGAGAGCTGGGTTTTCGAGAGAAAAGACGGGAGAACGCCCAGTCTGACCTGAGCATAGTTCTCCTTCCAGCTAATCTTAGGGCCTGTTCGATTGGTAATATTCTGGAAGAGGTACATGCCTACCAAGAAGACGGAAGATGGTTTTGAATCGAATGTGTCCTGCCATTTTCAGCAGGGAATTAAAATTAGAAAATGATGTGATATGGCGTAAATATTCATCAAACACTACAAATTTCCAAACGGTATTGACTCCGCGCATAAAATAAACATTCTGTGATAACAGGGTACAACTGATGTCTGGTACATTCCGATATTTCGACGATAACTGAGGGAGCACCATTTCGGCCGCCATTTGCAATTCAGCCCCCCGCCATATTGCAAAACTCAGAAGATCTACCGTAAACCAGCCTCCGAGCTGGTAGAGCGGCAGAGGTCTTCCTCTTCCAGAATAACGTCTTCCATGAGAATCGAAGGGAAAATTTTGGTAAACTGGAATAGGAAGAGGCGAATCGAAGAGGCCCTTTGACGCATCCAAAGCATGGATCTCACCTCGACGCCTGCCAGAGGCTAGGGCAAGGAGAAAAACCATTTTCCAAGTGACTAATTTGAGGGGCGCCGAAGCCAGGGGCTCGAACGGGGCTGATGCCAGACGGTTCAAGACCAACGACAAGTCCCACTCAGGAGTGGGGTTTCGCGCCACGGGACGATCTACCTCGAAGTTCTTGAGCAATAAAGTCAAGGCATGATCGGTCCCGTAGTCCACACCTTGTCGCGGCAAAAGCGTCTTAGCAATAGCCGTTCTGTAGCCTGCAAGGGTAGACGGCACCCGACCTTCAGAGAATTTTAACATCAGAAATTCAGCTATTAAAGGGGCATTGGCCGTGAAAGGATCAGTCTGCCTGCGCTCACACCAAGCAATGAAGACGACCCATTTCGACTCGTAGACCGCCAAAGAAGACCTTCTATTTGGTCGTGCGTGCCGAGAGGACACTTCCTCAGAAAATCCCTTTGCGCGGAAGGATCGCTGGACAACATCCACGCGTGAAGGGCCAGCTGGTGTGTGTTCTGGTGAAACACCGGAGACCGTGGCTGCCTCAGTAGATCTCCTCGCAGAGGCAACGGCCTCAGAACATCGACAAGGAGATCTAGAAGCTCTGGGAACCACGACTTCTCGGGTTGTAGAGGCGCAATAAGCAGGATCCGACATTGTTGTGCTCGAACCTTCGCAATCACTTGCGGAATCAGAATGGCTGGGGGGTAAGCATATGCATACAGGCCCTACCAGTCCATAGACAGAGCATCCACACCCCAAGCCAGGGGGTCTGAGATTGGCGACACAAAGGTGGGGAGCCTGTTGTTCCAACCAGTGGCAAACAGGTCCACATGAGGTCGATCCCAAAGGGTACATAACTGTCGAAAGACCGCTGGAGACAAGGTCCATTCGGTAGGCTGTACCTGACCCCGCCGAGACAGCATGTCCGCCAAGACATTGAGACGGCCGGGAATGTGACGGGCACGGAGCATAATCGATTGGGCGTTGCATCACCGTAGCAAGGCCGACACTTGACGACTGAGTGTCAAGGAACGAGTGCCTCCTTGCTTGTTGATGTAGGCCACGACCGTTGAGTTGTCCGTGGCAACCAAAACTGAGTGTCCTGCTAACTCGGATACCCAATTGGCCAGGGCCCTAGATACAGCTTCCAACTCGAGAGCATTGATGTGCCAAGACAAATAATGGTTGCTCCACAAGCCCGAAATCTCTTGCAAGTCCAAGTGGGCGCCCCGTGCTGGCATCCGTAAACAGATGCTTGGATGGCAGCGGCAGACGGAAGGGAGAACCTTGTGACAGGTTTCTGAATTGAATCCACCACTGCACGCACTCGCGAGCCGCTGGAGACAACATTACCATCGTTGAGTCGGGGTCTGTAGCTTGACACCAACCCAAACTCAGGCAATGCTGCAGTTCTCGCATATGTAAGCGACCCAAAGGTACCAGCTTCTCCGTTGCCACCAACAGGCCTAGCAGAGACTGCCAGGTGGCTGCCGACTGACACGGATGAGCCAGGAAGGAGGCTAGAATAGGGCGCAATTTGGAAATTCTGTCCTGAGGTGGGAAGACCATGCCTGACGTGGTCACAAACCTGTAGCCCAGGAACACGAAATCTCGAGATGGAACGAGCTCTGATTTCTCGAAATTGATCACTAGGCCCATTGTCTGACACGTATTGATCAACCAATCGCGGTGCTCCAACAACGTGTCCCGAGACTGACTGCGTAGGAGCCAGTCGTCGAGGTATTGATGAAGGAACAATCCCCGCTGGTGGGCCAGGCTCTGGACCTCCCTCACCACCATGGTGAATATCCAAGGAGAAGGTGACAGGCCGAATGGTAGAGCACAGAACTGCCACACACGACCCCGGAAAGCGAACCTCAGATACTTTCGCGAGGCTGAGTGTATCGGAATGTGGAAGAAGGCATCCTTCAGATCCAGCGAGATCGCCCATGCATTCTCTGGAAGCGCTAACCGAATGAACTCGGGCGTCTCCATAACGAACTTTGGAGTCTGCACGAACGGATTCAGAGGCAACAAGTCTATAACTGGGCGACAACTGCCGGAACTCTTTGGAACCACGAACACGATACTGTAGAAACCCGGAGTCCGCGGATCTACAGGTTCTACTGCCCCTTTCGCGATCAATTTTTTTATCTCTACATCCAAGGCTGCTCGCTTCGCCGGAGCCGACGGCAGAGTGAATGACTTGGGGATGGGGGATAATGCAGGTTGAGTTATGAACTGAATCTGGAATCCCTTCCGGAGTACCCCCGCAGATCCAAGGGCTGGCACCCATCTCTTGCCAAATGGGCCAAAAGAGATTTAAGCGCCCGCCGACTGGCGGTTCTACGTGACCAAAATGAGCGGGAGTCGCCATTGGTGACGCGTGGTACTCGGAAAGTTCCCTGGCACTGGTACTTACTGTCGTGACTGGGCCTGGACACCCCTGCTCCGCCCTTAGACTTGCCGCGGCGGCTGGACCCGGAGTGGCGACCACCACGCTTGGTTGTAGAGGCAGGGGCTCCTGAAAAGGGCTGCTTCTTCCTCTGTTTCTTGGGCTTTGAAGAAGAAGCGGTCTGTGGCTGCGGCCGTGGCTTCCAAGCCTTCTGCTTGGCAAGCAGTTCGGAGACCAGCTGGGCATTGGCCGACTGGATGCGGTCCGACACTTGCCGTTCCTCGGCTGAAAGAGCACCGTCATCTCCGTGGAACAGGGAGTTGGCGGCCTGGTCCGTGAGCGCCTCCTGTGCGCAGGACAGCAGCATGGGGGCGGAACGTAGTCGGGATTTCAAATCCAGGGACTTGAGGAAGGCGTCCCGTCGCCACTGCTCCATGGTGAACGCGCCATAAGAGAGCTGGTGTAGGCGGTCCTGGATAGACAAGCCCGCGCTGGACAGAAATCCGATAGCGGTGGAGATCTGATCCTGAAGGGCAGCTTGGGGGACGGGTCCAGCAGAGGCTTGCTGGGCCAGGTTCTCGAGGAGATCCCGCGCGGCGGCTAAAAGCCAGTCCTGGGTGGAGTCGATGAGAACAGCTGAACGAATCGACTGTTGAACATCTGCTACCTGGGCAGGGGTCACCGAGATCTTCGAGGGGGCCGACATATACTGAAGAGTCTTCTTGGAAGGCTCCGACGGCTTCTCCGTGAAGTCCTTGTGGGAATGCAAGTATGAAGAGGAGAGCTTGGGTTTCTTTATCTTGTGTCCCTTGGCCTTGATGGAGGCTTGGCGACGAACCTCGAACGCCTGGCGTACGCTGCGGCTGAGAGGCAGTTGCTGGCGTGAACTTGATGGCGGTACTGGCTGGCCACAAGAAACTGGTTCCACTGACGAGGAGGTTTCCGTCGGAGGCTCTGGCGGAAACTGGGAACCGAGACACGCACGCGTGAGAACCAACTTCTCCCGGAACTGGAGATCCTGAGAGGAGCCACGTTCGTCCATCAGAGAAGGATGTATGGACGCGGAGTCCATATCCTCTTCTTCGTCCTCTTCTTCCGAGTCGGACTCCGGGTCGGGACAGCGACGCTTCCGTGAAGCCGAGGGAACGAAGCCGGAAGAGGGCAGCACCTGGAGCATCTGAGCCGGGGTGACTCCACGGGAAGATCCTGGAGTAGGGCCGATAACCTGAGCCGGAGTGGCTAAGAGCTGGTCCGGGGGTAAGAGGCCTGGTGACTGTAGGGACTGGGTCCGCTGCAGAGGCGTGGATAGTCAACAGGTGGCCTCGCTCGCACGGCCTGTGAGAGGCAAGAATCCAGGAGGAGGAGCAGTCGGGGGATGACACTGGAGGAGGCTGTGCTGCACCTGAGTCAAGAGCTGCGAGAACATCGCTTGCATTTGTGCCGACATGCGAGAGGAGATGTCTAGTTCCAACTGCCGAAAATCCTGAGGCGCGGAGGAGGCAGGTGAAGGTAACATAACGGACTCCGCTGAAGAGCGGCCCGATACACGCACTGCCGAAAGGTGGCCCGAAGGCCCGGACTCCGCTGAAGAGCGGCCCGCGAAGACAGTCGTGAGAGGTTGGCCCGAAGGCCCGGACGTCGCTAAAGAGCAACCCACAGTCCGGCCCGAAGGCCCGGACGTCGCTAAAGAGCGACCCGCTGTGGCAGGGTCCGTAGAGGGCATCCCGAGGGAGCTGTCTGATGGCGAGGCTATCCGCTGGATCGGCGACGAGTGAGAATTAGACATATTATCATAACCTCCTCCCCCCCCCCCACTTTCACCGAAACATCGCGCCCTGAGGCAGTCAGATGCGGTGGAAGATGAGGCGAGCACTCACTGCTAGCATTGAAGCCATTAGTCCGAATAGAAAACGGAGGCTGGTCGGATCCTGGGATTCGATGGGAACCCGGGTCCCGGGCCCCGACAGGGGCCGGGAGCCGAACTAGCCCTGTTTCTAACTCGACCAAACCACTAGCGTCAGTTACTAATGCCCGAGGTGGGCATAGAAGCAACACCGTGGTATCGATGGACAAGCCTGAGCTGGTAGTGGAATGCCGAGGAAGACGCAAGCATGGTCTATCAGCATCTGATACCTTAACGAGAGTCGTGTTCCTATCGGAACCCGGGTTCCCATCGGAACCCGGGCCCCGAGCGCCAACGTGTAGCTGTATAGCTGACAGTGACTCGGAACCCGGAGCCGTAATCCCACCCGACCGGGACCCGGGAGCCGAGCACCGTCATCTGACATGAGCGTGACAGATGAGAGCACGGGAACGGACGGAGTGTTCCTGGGACCCGGGCTCCGAGCGCCCACGCAAGGCATGGACTCGGAAACACGACGCTCGGAGTGAATGGAGAGAAAACGATTAACCAGGCTAGCTGGAAAATCTAACAGACTCCGAACACTCAAAAGCTGAGGGCGCAATGCCGAAAGCAGAGAGCGGCCCACCACATCACCCACCACACCTGACGGGGCCAGAGCCGCACACACAGGTGGGGGAGAGGGAGGGACAAACATGACATTACAATCAAAATTATGACAAAATTCCTGTGAGTCTAAGAGGGACAGGGCGTCTACACTCACTGGGGATTGTAAAGCTAAATTAGGCCGAGCCGACTCAGTGTCGAAGCGACGGATGGCGGCGAGACAATGCACCCGGGCGGACCAAGAGCAGTCAACATCAGGTGGGGAGGGACGTGAACGGAGGTGAAGTAAATCCCTCAACGCCCCATACACGGTTGACCAGTCTTCTGGTGAACGAGATTCGCACTTTTCGCAAGGAAAATCGTCGATGCAGAACGAATCCACACACCGCCAACAGAAGTCGTGGACCTCCCATGCTGGTAAGAACACGTGGCACCGGCAAAACACACGCGTGGGCATGGTCAGCTCAGCTCACTCAAACAGGAAAACCTGGGCGTGGACTACCGTCAACGTGTTAAAAAGGACACCCCTAACGACTAAGAGTCCTTTCCTGCCGAGTTTCCACAGAGGTGGAACGATCCAAGCAATAAAATTAAACAGAAATATAGAGTAGGCATAAGTAGGTCTGCTTCCTTCAATAGGAGAATTGGGAATGGAGGAAGTGGCTACGGTGCTGCCCCTGGTGGCAGCAAGGGAGGGGTCATTCTTTATTCTTCCCCATATGAGAGGTTTCTCTATGGTGGAGCCTAATTTAAGTAGGTGTTAGGAGTTACCCGTGTAGTATTATGGAGGTAATGTATAGGACAATAATGCTGTGTTTGATTTTCACATTTGTGGGCAAATGACAAAAACCGTTTTCACATTTGTGGTTAAATTTTTTTTTCACATTTGTGGGTGGATTTTTTTTCACATCTGTGGGTAATGATATTTTCACATTTGTGGGTGATTTACAAAATTTGTTTTCACATTTGTGGGTTTTCACATTTGTGGGCGTTTTAACATTTTGTGGGTTCAACAGCCGTACGTATTTTACAGTAAACAGTTTCCCGATATAGTTTGTGTCATAGTTGTCTCATCTTCATGCCGTTTCGTCTACGTCTGTCATTCGAATAGGCCTACTCGCCGAGTTTATGATATATATATATATATATATATATATATATATATATATATATCTTAACGGTAGTTATATCTAAATACCCTACAGTGTATGCTCATATCGGTGAGCGACATACATGAATTCATGAAACCTGGAGCAACACCCTTTTGAATAGTCCAGTGTGTTTGTGAGAGTAGCAGACGGACAACGAACGACGTTATAAAAATATACAACAATTTATTATTAACGTGTCTTGCAACAATATCTCCAAAGAAGAATTCGGATGAATAGGCATAGGCCTTTATCTACAGTATCCATAGGTTGGATATTCGTTGCTTCTGCGGTGATTCTTCCACTATCTTAGATATACCAGACGTAGTTGTCGTCAATCTCTGAAAATATACACGTAAAGTTAGTATTTTCCCCACTATATTATACTGTTCGCAATATCGTTCACATTGTAACTTTTTTAGTATATGATTTTTTGAAAGAAAAAAATATGCGAATCCTTAACGTTGACAATCGACTATATTGTAACATTTGGTGGAAAGAGAAGGGAGGCCGTACCGTTGCCGCCACCTGGCGGGCAGTTCATTTCGTCACTCTTGTCATCACAATCAGTCTGCCCGTCACATCGGTAGGTTGGATAGATACACTGGCCATCCGCACACTGCCACAGGTTACCAGAGCATTCTGCCGTGGTTGCAAGAATATGGTTCAAACGTCAATATCATAATTATTTGAATCGTTTTTCAGTCATATTCAAGCTGATCGTGTGTGAATTTTATTTTTAAAAATCTTGAATGAAATACATAGAAAAAAGTAAAACCATATGTCTAAGTTTAGCTCGTCAGTTACATGTACCTTCACATTCGACCTCGTCGCTGCCATCCGAGCAGTCGTTCTCGCCGTCACACCTCCATCGCCCGGGGATACAGCCGTACCCGTCCTTACACGACCACTCTCCGCGAGACTCGCAATCTGTAATAGCCAATCACACGCATCACACATATGTGCATACAACATCACAGGACGGTTGATGGGAGATTTCATCGCTACCTCCACAGTCCCTCTCGTCACTGCCATCAATGCAGTCGCCACCTCCATCGCATCTCCAATGGCCTGGGATGCACTCGCCAGAGTCACACCTCCACTGTCCCCCACTGCATTCTGCGTTCCACGAGATAGTCAATTAGGTTACGTACAATACGCATTCTAGGCCGATCAATCGAGTTTACAACAAACGCAAATAGAGGATTAAAAACATATGTCATAGTATA
Organism: Terebella lapidaria; assembly: GCA_949152475.1. Lineage (NCBI taxonomy): Eukaryota > Metazoa > Annelida > Polychaeta > Terebellida > Terebellidae > Terebella > Terebella lapidaria. The sequence continues at coordinate 27,832,622 of OX424561.1, read as the reverse complement.
TAAATGAACATGCTAACATGACAACGCATAAGATGCACAATAACGTGTATTAATATTCTTTTTAATTACTGTATAAAGAAAATAACGCAATGATACAACCAGTTTCAATAATCTATAAGGACACCGGAAGACCAGTGCTGACCACTGATAAATACCGAATCTGTCAGGCCCTATTACAACTTATATGTATATATTACTAAATGAACGTCTGTTGTTATAAGTTACGAAAATGGGAGGGAGGGGGTTGATTGGAGAACATGGAGAATGTGCTGTCATGTCCTCATGACTTGACCTCAGCTTGATTGGGTCTAACTTGACTATGTTTGTTGGTACAGAGAATATCTAGTGTAACTAACCAGGGCCTTCTGTGGAGCAGTCCTTTTCATCGCTCGCATCTGTACAGTCATTATCCCCATCGCACCGGAAGTTGGCATTGATACAGCGGCCATCAGTGCACTGCCACTCACTCGTCGAACAGGCTGCGAGAACAATCAAATTTTATTTTGTACAACTCGGGGATGTTACAACAGCGTATGCATTTTCTTGGCATTGTTATCGTTGTTGTTTCTTTGTGTGGTAGATGATAATACAGGACGAGCTTATTCTCATATACTCATTTGGGTACTCCTGTACTCGTTTTTATGCTAATTAGTGCACGCTGCAAAATTAATCGAGAAAGTATTTCGTTATGACATACTTTGCGCGCCACAGTCTTCTTCATCACTGTAGTCCCCACAGTCATTATCTCCGTCGCACACCCAGCTTGAACGGATGCAGTTGTTATTGTCACACTGCCACTCACTGGCGGAGCATCCTAGAGACAATACGGACAGCATGTGACAGGATGCAAAGGCAAACTTCCGGGATTTAGGGGCTCAAAAAGCTGAAAATATACCCTTATCCCACTTTTTACGATGACAAGTGTGTTTAGGGGCTAATTTGGGGATGAGGGGTTCACACGAGATAGAAAATTCAACATGGGAAAAGCCCTTCAACCTAAAAATTTGGTACGTCCGTCAACACATGGACAAGCAAATGGATAACCAAATGGACAAGCTCTGAAGCAAGACAAATTTGGATAACGGTAAGCCACATGTATCATACAACCACATTTATTTCATATAATGGGGAGGGGAGGGGGAGTGGGGAACGGTAAAATACATATAATAAAAATAATACATTCCATGAAGAGTACTTACCATTAGTGGGACAATCGTCTTCATCACTTCCATCTCCACAGTCGTTATCCCCGTCACACTTGTAGCTCTCGTTGATGCAGTTGTCGTTGTCACATTGCCACTGGCCAGAAGAACACGCTGTGCAAAGACGTTTTTAATCAAGCTATATGCCTAAAGAGTTAATCTGCAGACGTCTCTGAAGATATACCTGATAAATCTAACACATTCCCAATCGAGGATGAATATTTCTGCCTGATATTGGAAAGGGGCTTGATTTGTGTGGGTGATTTTTTTTTCATAAAAATGAACTCTCCAGTCAAAAGTGATTCAGTATCGACATGACAATGTAAAGTCACTTACTTGCACCTCCGCAGTTCGCTTCATCACTCCCATCTCCACAATCATTTTCTCCGTCACAAAGCCAGCTTGCGTAGATACAGTTGCCATTAGCACACTCCCAGCGACGGACTGGACAGTCTCCTATGAGATGGAAAATGTTATTTCATATAGTGTGCATATTCGGCTTTTCAGCTTCCGGTGGTAGTATTATCATCTTTTGAAGAAAATTCTATTCACTTCTTGTCCATAGTATGACGAAAATCAAATTACCTTGTCCAGGGCCCACTGGACATCCCTGTTCATCGCTCAGATCTCCACAGTCGTTATCCCCGTCACACGTATAGTTGTCATTGATGCAGTTGCTGTTGTCACACTGCCACTCACCAGAGGAGCATCCTAGAAATAGCATGGACGACGTGTGCCAGGATGCAATTGAGCACAAGGACAAGCTTCGAAGCACAGATAAATGTAGATAATCATAAGCCACTAGCATCAAAAACCCAAATTAATTGCTTTTGTTGCTGCTGTTATTATTGGGAAGGCGTTGAGCTGAAATAGCTACAGTAAAAATATGCTGTTCCCTGAAGGAATGCTTGATATTACATACTGCTATGTATTTACAAAGCAGCAATAACGTTTTACCATTAGTGGGACAATCGTCCTCATCACTTCCATCTCCACAGTCGTTATCTCCGTCACACTTGTAGTTCTCGTTGATGCAGTTGTCGTTGTCACATTGCCATTCACCAGAGGAACACGCTGTGCAAAGACGTTTTCAATCAAACTTCATCCCTCAAAAGTTTGATCATATACCTCATCAATTTCATTACACATTCCCAATCAGGAGTGCTTATATTTATTTGAAATATTCAAACGTTTGCTTTATATGGAAAAGGGGCTTGGTTTGTGCAACTTATTTTTTTCTTCAGAACTAACCCTGAAATAAAGCGTGTTTCATCATTGACATGACAAGTTGAAATCGCTTACTTGAACCTCCACAGTTTGCTTCATCACTTCTATCTCCACAATCATTATCTCCGTCACAGAGCCAGCTGGCGCGGATACAGTTGCCGTTAGCACACTCCCAGCGAAGGGCTGGACAGTCTCCTATGAGATGGAACATGTGGTTTCATATAGTATGCATGTTCGGCTTTTCAGCTCTATTTGGTAGCATTATCATCTTTTGAAGATAAATTTCATCATTTTATGTCCACACTATGACGAAAATCAAATTACCTTGTCCAGGGCCCACTGGACATCCTTGTTCATCGCTCAGATCTCCACAGTCGTTATCCCCGTCACACTTGTAGTTCTCATTGATGCAGTTGTTGTTGTCACATTGCCACTGGCCAGAGGAGCACCCTACAAATAATATGTACAGCATTTTACAGGATGCAAGTCAGCATATGGGCAAGCTTCGAAGCACTGATAAATGTAGATAATCATAAGCCACTAGCATCAGATACCCAAATTAATTGCTTTCGTTGTTGCTGTTATTATGGGGAAGGCGTTGAGCTGAAATAGTTACAGTCAAAATATGTTGTTCCCTGAAAGAATGCTTGATATTACATACTGCTATGCTTTTACAAAGCAGCAATAACGTTTTACCATTGGTGGGACAATCGTCCTCATCACTCCCATCTCCACAGTCGTTATCCCCGTCACACTTGTAGTTCTCGTTGATGCAGTTGTCGTTGTCACATTGCCATTCACCCGGAGAACACGCTGTGCAAAGATGTTTACAATCAAACTTCATCCATCAAGAGTTTGATCATATACCTCATCAATCTCATTACACATTCCCAATGAGGAGTGCTATTGATTTGAAATATTCAAATGTTTGCTTTTTATGGAAAAGGGGCTTCGTTTGTGCGAATTTTTTCCCCCTCAGAACTAGCCCTGAAATATAACGTGTTTCATCATTGACATGACAAGTTGAAATCCCTTACTTGCACCTCCACAGTTTTCTTCATCACTTCTATCTCCACAATCATTATCTCCGTCGCAGAGCCAGCTGGCGCGGATACAGTTGCCGTTAGCACACTCCCAGCGAAGGGCTGGACAGTCTCCTATGAGATGGAACATGTGGTTTCATATAGTATACATGTTCGGCTTTTCAGCTTTAGTTCGTAGCATTATCATCTTTTGAAGATAATTCTCATCATTTTATGTCCATAGTATGACGAAAATCAAATTACCTTGTCCAGGGCCCACTGGACATCCCTGTTCGTCACTCAGATCTCCACAGTCATTATCCCCGTCACACTTGTAGTTCTCATTGATGCAGTTGTCGTTGTCACATTGCCACTGGCCAGAGGAGCACCCTACAAATATCATGTACAGCATTTTACAGGATGCAAGTTAGCATATGGGCAAGCTTCAAAGCACTGATAAATGTAGATAACCAAAAGCCACAAGCATCAGATAACGAAATTAATTTTTTGTTGTTACTATTATGTGGTAGGGGTTGAGCTGAAATGTTATAGTAAAAAATTTTTGTTCCCGGAAGGAGTGCTTGATATTACATAATGCTATTCAAAAAGCAGCAATAGCACTTACCATTAGTGGGACAATCGTCTTCGTCACTTCCATCTCCACAGTCGTCATCTCCGTCACATTTGTAGTTCTCGTTGATGCAGTTGTCGTTGTCACATTGCCACTGGCCAGAGGAGCACTCTACAAATATCATGTACAACATTTTACAGGATGCAAGTCAGCATATGAGCAAGCTTCGGAGCACTGATAAATGTAGATAATCAAAAGCCACAAGCATCAGAAAACCAAATTAATTGTTTTTGTTGTTTTTATTATGTGGTAGGGGTTGAGCTGAAATGTTGTGGTAAAAATATTCTGTTCCCTGAAGGAGTGCTTGATATTACATACTATTATTCAAAAAGCAGCAATAGCACTTACCATTAGTGGGACAATCGTCCTCATCACTTCCATCTCCACAGTCGTTATCTCCATCACACTTGTAGTTCTCGTTGATGCAGTTGTCGTTGTCACATTGCCATTCACCAGAAGAACACGCTGTGCAGAGACGTTTTCAATCAAACTTCATTCCTCAAGAGTTTGGTCATATACCTCATCAATCTCATTACACATTCTCAATCAGGAGTGCTTATATTTATTTGAATTATTCAAATGTTTGTTTTATAAGGGAAAGGGCCTTGGTTTGTGCGAATTATTTTTTTTCTTCAGCACAAACCCTGGAATAAAACGTGCTTCATCATTGACATGACAAGTTGAAATCCCTTACTTGCACCTCCACAGTTTGCTTCATCACTTCTATCTCCACAATCATTATCTCCATCACAGAGCCAACTGGCACGGATACAGTTGCCGTTAGCACACTCCCAGCGAAGGGCTGGACAGTCTCCTATGAGATTGAACATGTGGTTCTATATAGTATGTATGTTCGGCTTTTCAGCATTCGTTGGTAGCATTATCATCTTTTGAAGATAATTCTCATCATTTTATGTCCACAGTATGACGAAAATCGAATCACCTTGTCCAGGGCCAACTGGACATTCCTGTTCGTCGCTCAGATCTCCACAATCGTTATCTCCGTCACACTTGTAGTTCTCATTGATGCAGTTGTCGTTGTCACATTGATATTCACCCGGAGAACACGCTGTGCAAAAACATTTTCAATCAAACTTCATCCCTCAAGAGTTTGATCATATACCTCATCAATCTCATATATACCTCATCAATCTCATTACACATTCCCAATCAGGAGCGCTATATTTATTTGAAGTATTCAATCGTTTGCTTTATATGGAAAAGGGGCTTGGTTTGTGCGACTTATATTTTTCTTCAGAACCAACCCTGAAATAAAACGTGTTTCATCATTGACATGACAAGTTGAAATCCCTTACTTGCACCTCCACAGTTTGCTTCATCACTTCTATCTCCACAATCATTATCTCCATCACAGAGCCAACTGGCGCTGATACAGTTGCCGTTAGCACACTCCCAGCGAAGGGCTGGACAGTCTCCTATGAGATGACAAATGTGGTTTCATTCAGTATAGATAGACATTTCAGCTTTAGGTGGTAGCAAAATCATCTTTTGAAGAAATTTTTTATCATATTTCGTCCTTATACTGTATGTCATGTGAATTTCGGTAACATATTTTTCACGTATTTCGCGGATTGCTTCACATCCTCGAAGATATCATCACGGTGAAAATTAAATATACTGGTAGCCATACTACACAGTATGACTCAAAAGACAATGCTATGTGTTTGCAAGCGTGGTCATGTTTTCGCAAATACCTGACAATGAGGTATGTTAATTGCACATGGCAAAGTACTTCAATTACAATTAGACTGTCGATCAGTGATAGAATAAAACCACACGCGTTTGCCTGTTGTTAGATTCTGCATGAAAAGGTGTTGAAATCGTTGCCCATTAATAACTACACAAACTATGTGGTTGATTATCTGAGGAAGTGTGAATTAAAGGTGTGGAATCACATGTGTGACACTGCTTACATAGGCCCTACTTTACAGTGAATATTTCCCGTGATCTAGCAACCGCGAAATATTCATACCGCGAAATAACTTTGATAACAAAACCGCGAAATTTGCGTCACGCCAAATATTCATGATTTACAGTATGATGAAAATCAAATGACCTTGTCCAGGGCCCACTGGACATCCCTGTTCGTCGCTCAGATCTCCACAATCGTTATCCCCGTCACACTTGTAGTTCTCATTGATGCAGTTGTTGTTGTCACACTGCCACTGGCCAGACGAGCATCCTACAATTAGTATTGACAAACATTGTGACAAGATGCAAGTCCGCAGGTGGACAAGCTCCAAAGCACAAACATTATGTTCTCCGGTTGATGAAGACTGCTGGAGTAAATCCCCCATAACCCTTTACCTTGAGCCCAATAATAAATGTTTCTTGTCAACCTATTTTCTTTGTGGTAAATAATAGACTCAACTGATAACACTAATATTAATCACCATGAAATCTCTACTGGACATAACTTTTACCTTGTTGATCCCACTGATAAATGTTTCTTGTCTTAATTATTTTTATTTTAGTCAATAGTAGACTTTAAGCTGTAAATATGCTATAAATAGGTAAAGCACCGTGTAAAAAATAGTTTGATAACGTCCACGACCTTCCGCCATGGATAAACCGCAAAAATAAAGCCACAGAACCACGCATTGTTTGTTTTGATCCGCATGTGGGCGAGTTCTCCACTGGCGCGAGACATGCTGCCCACGGCAGGGACCAGAGACAGTCGGCTGTATCTGCCAAGTGGTATAAAACCATTTCTGCGGTATGTGTCGATGGTCATTTGACATGTTCCCCACAGCGAGATGTCAGCATACACATTGCGAAGTATAACTGAATAATATCTATACGTATACAAAATCCTCCGTGGAACATTTAGTCCTACCCATTTCCTCCTTTTACCTGATGCATATAGTATCTATAGGTGTGACGCATTTGATTCAGCAGAAACCAGTCACATCTTTCCCAGGATTTCACATGCGTAGATGACTAAGAATCATAGCGCAGTATGGATATCATGCATATTTTTACACAACAAACAAACAAACAAACAGGCCTCATGTGTTGTAAAACAGTGCTCGCTCACTATCGATAGAATGTTATACTACATACATACATACTACTATAGTCAGCGTCATTGGTCTGTGATCGGTGGTTTGTTGGCGATTACTCTGTCATTATTTGATATAACTTGATCGAATTTTGACAGGTATGTTATCTCATAACCGCCTACCTCGGATTGCTTTTTCAAGAAGATTGAATGTGATGCCAGAAAGTTGGCCTATCTCGTCTATGGTAAAAATCTGGAGAAATCAGCCGTGGACAACCCCCCCCCCCCCCTCCCCGATCGCCGAAGCATTTCTATAGATAACGTTTTGACGTTTTCCTATTCGGTTATATATAGGCCGAATGAGCTAAATTTTTTGTTTATGCACCAATCTTTCAGAAAATTTATACCCTATTGGCGAACATGAAATAACATTGCTGCTGATATATCATCGAAATATGTTAATTATTGGCGGAATAATTGTGAAAAAACCACCGCTCACAGACCAATGACGTCGACTATAATGAACATCACATATCCATAAGTTTATACATTCAATATAGTGTGTATACGTACGATTGGACTTTCAATGGTGACCCTATCCATCTTATGGAACTACAACATATTTCATCAGACATGTCACCCATCTCTTCATACCTACATTCTACCAATATGCCAAAAATGCTATGGTATCGCTTCATTCGTCAAAAACAGTGTATAATAAAGTCCATTACACACGGATTTTCGGACGAGGTATATGCTTCCATGGTCTATTGGTTATGCCACATAGTAGGCCATTCACCCCGCCTTTTATACCGCCAATATTCTCCCAAGTCGGCCTAGGCCAAATGTACCCACTTACGTCACCAGTCAGCACGAAAGGTTCAGGGAATGTTTCAAAAGCTCTAACGCATTGTACGGTATCCCTTTATATAGCATATTTTCAGCTTTAACTAGTAAAACTAATGTTGACACCATCTCCACAGTCGTTATCTCCGTCACATCTGTAGCTTCCAAAGATGCAGTTGTTGTTGTCACACTGATACTCCAGACCGGAACAGGCTGTGAAGACGTTTTGGCCCAAATGCATTTCAATACTCACCCACTAAATCACCCACTGTGCCTCAATACTACTAACCCCCTAAATGAATGTCATTCACACACTCCGTCTGCCACCTTTTTAATCCTTATTGAATATAGAGGAAGCGCAGGATATGAAACTTGGGTCGACGTTTTTGATCAACTCACATGCCTCAAGAGTTAATCTGCACATAGTCTAAATATATTTCTGATTTAATTGAATATTTACTCTGAAAACACGAGAGCGTTAACTTCTTTAAATTTTCAAATGTATGTCTGATGTCTGAAATTGAGATTGGATGACTTGTTTCGATCAGAATATTTTGTTTTGGAATCAGCACAACACCCGGTCAAATCATTTAGAAACCTAAAACTAACCTCGAGAAATGACAAGTGCATAATCACTCTTTTAGGAGCCAGAAGGCTATTGGCTCATATCTTTTACATCTGATTTTGAATTACCTGAGGATGTACAGTTTCGTTCATCACTGTAATCTGCACAGTCATAATTTCCATTACATTTCAAGCTCTCGTCGATGCAGTCACCATTTACACAGCGCCACTCCCCAGACGCACATCCTGTATCAAAATACAAATTACAAGTCGAGCTTTTACACAGTCATCACAATTAAAAGACATATATATATCTATATGCATTAATATATCACACATTATTACTGTTTTCGTTCATATGTACTTACTTCATTTACAAACAACCATCATGTACGAGCAACTCTTGTATAAAATTTATTAAAAATTCTTTGCGACAATTCTAATATGAATGTTTATATTCTAAACAGACATTCAGTAGTGTCACCTTGTGTGGGACATCCTGCTTCGTCACTCTTGTCCCCACAATCATTGTCCCCATCACATTTAAAATTCTCATCGATGCAGCGCCCATTAGCACATTCCCATTGACCTCTGAGACAGCCTGCAAAAAGTATGAAATCTGATATTTTTATGATTATTTTTTTTTCTTCTGTATAATCAAATGACCAATACCTTTATCACAAGAACTTGTTCAAATTTTCTGTTCACTCACTGCAGAAAATTTCATCACTGTGGTCTCCACAGTCATTGTCCCCATCGCAGGTGTACAACTGGTTTATGCAATTGCCATTCGAACATTGGAATTGGTTGTTAGAGCAACCTGAAATGATTGATATCTCGAAATGTACACCAATCTTAAACCAGAGGACCGTGGGCCCTCATGCGCATCGAATGATGTTGCCATAACAACACATGCATGTGCCTTATTATCCTTTACCCTATTCATTTCAAGATATGTACATGTGAATGCCTATGCTGACGTTCGGGACCGATGCATCTGACCACAATGCATGGGTTGACCACATTTCTGGAGTGACCGCAGACTCGAGTTCTACTGTACACTTAGTATTTTGATGACCTTGAATTTGACCTTGACCTTATTTTCAAGGTCAGAGCACAAAATAGCTAATAATTTGTAATAAACACAGCAACGTCTGGTTTTCCCAGCATGTGCCCCGATATTTTCCCACGATTCAGGCATTTGCTCGGGATCTCGGGCGAATATCAGGTCACATACAGGAACAACCAGGTCATATTGTCTGTGTATTCCCTGCCTTTGAGAGATTAGAATACGCTCGCTGGAGTTAGTCCAGGCCTAGACATACATGTACATTCAGGTGTCGCGAGTTCAGAATTCTATTTATAGATTATGATTGGGAGAGTGTTAGCGCTGCCTCTTGCAGTCTCGTTCTATATACGTCTTAAATGATGTTTTCATGACGTCACACATTCATTTTGGAGATACACATTGCCACGTGGTAATTTTTCCTGATTTTCTGTGATTTCACCAGCACCCCACGAAAATATAATTCGTCATATTTTTCGGATTCTTTCTTTGGGTCAATGAAGACATTCTGAATAAGTCGCTGGCAATATTGGAATGAGTATATGTTCAAAGTATTACCTTCAAAATGCTGCCTGTCAAGAAAGTGTTTTGGGGTGCCGTTTTTAATTACAAATGTATTTAAAACACAGGTTGTCATGTGCTGTTAATACGAATTTTGTACTGTATATGTGTAACACCATCTATATTTCCCCCAAATCCCAGAATCAGATTCCCCAGACATGTATGCTTGGAGCAACATATCTTTTTCTGCGGTCTTGGTAGTCGTGATGGTGACCACATACATACGGTATTCAGACCCCGAAATGAATAGGATACAATGATGCACAATTATTATTTATTGACTCTATACCGACGGAAAGATGTCAATATTTGTATCTGATAGTCTGGGTTGTATTTCCGATAATTTCCAATAATCTTATGCAGAATCAAACAATTAGAATTTTCCAAATTTGGCAGAAAATTTGGCCGGAAAGATGTTTGTCTCCAGAATGACGAAATCACGTAAAATAACGCAACGTTGCAAATCTCACTGTCGAGCCCTATTTCATGTGTTAGCGGGGATATCTATGGTGTACGACCGCGGCCATTTATGGATGTTGTGTTTTCGCCTAAAAAAGTAGGGCGAGATTGCGAAGCGAAGAGACGAAACTACGATGCGAAACCCGGAAAACACGAAACGAAAACTTGAAACTGAATCTCGTCTTTTCGTTTTCTTGTTTTCGCTTCGTGAGGGGTGTTGCAGGGGTACCGATAGACGGATCAAAATTAATGCTCACTCTTTCCGGAACACCTGATTTCACCCCTTTATGGCCATATATAGGGGTTCTCGATTTTGCCTGACACTGGACTTTGAGATTGGATAATGGACTCGGTTTTGTTTACTCGGATACTTATACTTGGGTATTGTTTCCATGTTTTTTAATCAGTTCAGTCTTTCTCAAAAGCACAAAACAAATATTGTTATTGATAATAGTTGCATTTCATTTATTAAAGACATTTCAGACATTCGTCCATTATCAGTCAGCCATGTCTGGGGGATAATCATTGCCGACTCGTCAGGTCAGATATACAGCATTCAGTTCACACGACGGCGGCCATTTTGGGATCTCCGGTTCTCGCTTATAAAAATGGGCGAGAACGCGAGAACACGAAGCAAAAACACGAAATCACGAAGCGAAAAGGCGAAAGCACAGAGCAAAAAAAACGAGATGCAGTTTCGAGTTTTCGCTTCGTGTTTTCAGATTCAGCTTCGTAGTTTCGGCTTTTCACTTAGTACTTTCACATTTTTGCTTCGTGTTTTCGCGTTCTCGCCCTACTCTCCTAGGAGAAGACACGAGATCCAAAAATGGCCGCCGTCTTACACCATAAATATCAACCCTAGCTTCGTCGGAGGCGGGGGAAGGTGGAAGGGCGGCGGGCGGCACACGAAGGGATGGAGGTGCGATTAACACATTAAGTTTAGAGCAGGAATATAACATTTTGCGGAGAGAAAACTACTGTATTATTGTACAAGACGATATACAATCTAGATCCATGCAGATACTGAAAACAAAACACCACAAACGACTCACATGACACGCAGATGCCTCGCAAGGTTAGAGGGGAGGGGCGTGAGAGGAGGCAAATGTATGACTCCTGATACTTCTTACATACACGCTCAACGTCACATCTAAGCCAGCCAATCAGAGCGTACAGGCAACCAAGTAATGATCGGGCCAATATTGAGAGACGTGAAGCCAAGAGCCACAAAAATTCCAAGAAAATAGCCATTTTTCGAACAAATTAATCTTCCACATGCATCCATTGGCATCGTAACTGATAGATTAGAACATTCTACACCTTCACAAACGACCGTGTGCCGATCCGACCCGGGCTGGACTTTTTCTTCTGTTTTCTAACTTTCTTGACGGCTGGATGGCTAGACGGACAGACGGAAGGACTGACATTTCGCCATTTGGACCACTATAGCTCATCTCTGATGAGCTATAATTTAGCCCAAGGGTTAAGAAAGGTTAGCGGAGCAATGTCTAATGTGAGACCAGAATTCTTTTTCATCAAAATTGCCATTTCGACCTTTTAAGGTCATTGAAGGTCAAATTCAAGGTCACTTGTAAAGTCGCCATATAATACTTCCCATTAGAATGTGCTAATGGGCTCTATCTTGAGGTGTTCTCTAAGTTTACTCCATACAACTCCAATTGTGAAAGAAAAATTAGAAGAAATGTAAAAAAGAAATTTGAATCGAGGAAACTTTATTTTTGGCTTGAAATCACTCAAAACCAAAAGTGACTTGATTTGGGATTATTTTTTTTTTCTCGGATTCGTTGAAAATCCAAATGGCTGCGACCTGCAGACCGTCAATTCAAGGGCAATAAAACTTATACACGTTTTGAAGGAACATGAAAGAAATCTTTTGAAAGAGAAATCTCAAAACATGTCTAAACAGTTTTTGATAAAATAGATGTCATAATCAGGAATTGGACGTTTAGAAAAAAACGTTTTGACCTTTCAAGGTCATTGGATGTCAAATCCAAGGAAACCATTATATATGATTAGAATATGCCAATATTCAAACACTTCAAAATCTTGAAGTGTTCTAAAAGTGTACTCTGTACAACTCCAATCATTATGGAAACATTGGGTCCGGTAACCTAAAACATGTATGGATTTATTTTGCAGTTATTGGTATGTCTAGCCGGAATAAACTATTGCAACTATTGCAGTTCTGGATCAATGTGTTTCTGCCTACAAATATCACATGATGTTTCTTTCTGAATTGTTCTAACGTTATCGTTCAAATCTTTGCATCTCCCACTCAGACACTCATTCGTATTAGGTACTATGAGCCACTATGATACGTTATTTCAAAGTTGACTTACTGCTACATCCCTGCTCATCGCTCAGATCTCCACAGTCGTTATCTCCGTCACACTTGTAGTTCTCGTTGATGCAGTTGTTGTTGTCACACTGCCACTGACCAGAGGAACACCCTACAAATAACATGGGCAGCATGTGGCAGATGATGTCTAATGAAACAGAACCTTTCAGTTAAAAAATCGGTTTTTGGTTGTCTGGTTGAAATGATCAACAACTGTTCCCAGAGCAGCTGTACAGTGCAAAAGTTCCAATGCGCACACGAATTTGTCTAAATTTGACATTGAAAGTCGGATTTTAAAAATAGTTTGACACGGAACTATTCCCATGCAGTGATGCAAAATTACCAAAAATGGCTGAAAATTAAAAAAAATATTCAGAGCCCTATCACCTGAAACTCGTATATGTATGACATATTATAGTAATGGAACCGTAAGTATTCAGTTTGATTCTTTTGTTTTGTAAATAACGACAATATAGGGAAATTCATGTCTTTGTTCATGTTTGCGCAGATGTAAACAATTCGTTCACATCGTGCCTTTTTTCGGTATGTTCAAACTCCACTGCTGACAGACGTATTTTGAGGTTGTAACGGTGCTATATCATTTATTATTTATGCCTACGAAAATGCTACAATGCATTACACAAAGTGCAATCGGTCCGATATATTGCGGTATTGACCGCCTTCATATCGACCTGCGTCGCGCATAGCAACCGACGGTCTTTTGAAGTTTAGGTATTCATGCGCTGGTGAAATGACGTTTTTTTTGGTTTTGTAGTGCATGAAAATGTCCATAAAATTATATGCTTTCAGGGTCTAACATGGCTAGAAAATGTCAGCATTTGTAATCATATCTCTCCCGAGGGGTATGCATATCATGATGCGGCATATAATAATAAGTTAATCGACTGGATACAGTGTTTGAGGCCCTAGGTCGTGTCTGTGCCGCGGACGCACTTGGAAGCTTGTGCGTGCTACGGCCTTACTGTGTACAGCGCTGTATTGAGTGTATACATCGCTGTGCCGAGCCAATGGCTCGCGCCTGGCCGGTAGAATTGAAAATCTTGATCGAAGTATTTGAGGCATAATTATCGTGCAGTGCGTTCCAAAAACTGTGCGGTCTGTTCCAGCTAGTGTGCAGTGACATCGCTGCAGTCTTAGTTGGGCGATTTCTATGAAAAAATATAATGCAAATGTCCATTTATTTCAGCACACATTTATCGAGTTTCCGTTGATATCTCAGATCGCCATATGCCATTGTGCGCATGCGCAGGTCAGAGGTCAGCTAAATATTTGCATACTAGGTCGAGGTCACATTAGCTGCCCATGCGCACGAACATGCGCAGATAATGTGACCTGACGTAGTATGCAAATATTCAGTTGACCTCTGACATGCGTATGCAGAACAGCCTAGAATTTGGCGGCAGATGTCAACAAAAACTTCACGAAATACGTGTGGAAATAAATAGTGAGTTTGGATTTTCGGTAGAAATCGCCCAACTAAGACTGCAGCGATGTCCCTGCACGCTAGCTGGAACAGACCGCACAGTTTCAGAAAGTCAAAAAAAAAAAAATCTCCTGGAAATATATTCAAGTATCGTTGTGTAAATTTTCAGAATGATTTGATTGTAAACTTTAAAGATAAAAATTAGCCCAAGGACTGAGACAGATTACCGGACAATATATATTATTATATATAATAGCTTTTATATCTAATAGCTTTTTTATATTGTGGCCTAGAAAACAAGGTCAAGGTCAAATTTAAAGTCATGAGAGTATTCAGCATATTTGATTTCTTAAACGTTCACAATTGCTTACTAAGCTGTGAATTCAGTACTAAGAGAGATATTAATCATTATGTCCTCTGACATTGAAAATGAAATCAACTCAAATTAAGTCATCAGAATATGACAGCAGAATCAGCATATATCATTTGCTGTATGTCCACAACAGAATCAAAAGTTGTAAATTTGATAATAAACAAGATATTAGCCAAGTTGTCCTGTGATACCTTGAAAATGAGGTCAAAGGTCAAATTCAAGGTCGTGACAATATCAGCATATATCATTTCCTATAATTCCACAATTGATTATTCTGTAAAAGTTGATAATGAGCGAAATATTAGCCATTCTGTACTTTGACCTTGGAAATGAGGTCAAAGGTCACTTTCAAGTTCATCAGAATATTCGGCATATGTCATTTCCTATATGTCCACAATTGATTTCTAAGCTGTAAAGTCAATAATAAGCGAGATATTAGCCATTTCGTGCCTGACTTTGAAAATTAGGTCAAAGGTCAAATTCAAAGTCATCAAAATATTCGGCATATATCATTTCCTACACGTCCACAATTCAGTCCCAAGCTGTAAAGTGGATAATAAGCGAGATATTAGCTGTTTTGTGCTTTGACCTTGAAAATGATGTCAGAGGTAAAATTCAAGGTCATCAGAATATCCAGATTATATCATTTGCTATATGTCCACAATTGATTTCTAAGCTGTAAGGTCGATAACAAGCGAAATATTAGCCATTTTGTGCGTTGACCTTGAAAATAAGGTCAAAGGTCAAACACAGGGACACGAGAATATTCGGCATATATTATTTCTCATATGTCCACAATTGTTTCCTAAGCCGTAAATTTGATAATAAGCGAGATATTAGCTATTTTGTGATTTGACCTTGAAAATGGGGCGAAGGTCAAATTCAAGGTCACGAGCATATTCAGCATATATCATTCCCTATATGTCCACAATTGATTCCTAAGATGTCAAGTCAATATTAAGCGAGATATTAGCCATTTTGTCAAATTGAAGGTCAAATTCAAGGTCACGAGAATATTCAGCATATATCACTCCCTATATGTCCACAATTGATCCCTAAGATGTCAAGTCGATATTAAGCGAGATATTAGCCATTTTGTGCTCTGTCCTTGGAAATGATGTCATAGGTCAAATTCAAGGTCACGAGAATATTCGGCTGATATCATTTACTATATGTCCACAATTGATATCTAACCTGTAAAGTCTATTATAAGTGAGATATTAGCCATTTTGTGCTTTGACCTTGTAAACGAGGTCAAAGTTCAAATTCAAGGTCACGAGAACAATAAGCGTATATCACTTCCTATATGTCCACAATTAATTCTCAAGCTGTAAAGTTGAGATTAAGCGAAATATTAGCCATTTTGTGCTCGGACCTTGAAAATGAGATCAGAGGTCAATGTTCAGCATATATCATTTCCTATATGTCCACAATTGATTCCTAGTCTCTAATATCAATACTAAGAGAGATATTAGGCATAATGTGTCCCATTATTTAACATGGAGAAGTCACATTTGGGACCGGTCACCGAAATGAAAATGGCCGCCAAACGCAGACCGTCGATTCAAATGCAATGAATATCACAGAAGTATGTGGGGGGAATCTTCTGAAACAAAAATCTCAAAACTGTCCGAACAATTTTCGAGAAAATGGCCGCCAAAGTCAGAAATTGGCCAATTTTCGTCAAAAAGGGCGGCGATTTTGGAAAAAAGGCGAAAATCAAAAAACAAAAAAAAACGTTCCCTGGTAATATTTTTAGCTATTTTTGTGCAAAATTTCAGAAAGTTTCGATTATAAACTTTAAAGATAAAAATGTGGACGGACGAACGACGGACACAACACTACACCAATAGGTTATGGGACCAAAGGTCCGGTAACCTAAAAATGTGAACGGACAATGGACAGATGATGACGATGGATTGAAAATGACATAAAAACATAAACCAAAGCCAAGTAGATTGGAAATGAAGATTGCAGTTCAATCTAAGTATACTATGACAAACAAGGGGACACAGTAACAGATAAACCACACATTATCAATTTCATTTGAACTTGAAACAACGGATCATGCAAAAATTCAAATGGAAAAGAAAGAACAAAAATCAGTTCTAAACTTGAATCAAATGTGTCAAGTGAATAGATGAAGTCATAAGCTCAACTATCGCTAAATATAATTCAATTGAGTGAATCATTTTTTAATCTCCCAGAGTTTTTCTGTAGATAGAATAAGCCTTACCACATCCTGCTTCATCACTTCTGTCACCACAGTCATTGTCTCTGTCACATTTGTAATTTGCATTGATGCATCGACCATTACCACATTCCCACTGCCCAGAGGAGCATCCTACAGAAAGTCATGCACTCAAAGTAATAGTGAGCACAGACAAAACACAAAATGAAAGCAGCGAAAAAAAATCTTAAGTTTTGAACTTGAAATAAATACATTAGCAAATCAAAGCAAGCTAACAGAAAAGAGTTTACCAGATGAATTCTAAACTACGAAGTATTTTTGAAAGAAGAATGATAACTTATACAAGAAAATAAATCAAGGTCATAAGAAAGTCTGGGAGAAATGAACAGTATGTATTATTTGATGTGGGTTTCTCATTTTGACCAATTGATATTTTTCTATGCTGTGTATAAATATCAATGGTATTACCACATCCTGTTTCGTCACTTCTGTCACCACAGTCATTGTCTCCATCACATTTGTAATTCTCGTTAATACAGCGACCATTGTCACATTCCCACTGTCCAGAGGAGCATCCTACAGAAAGTCATGCACTCAAAGTAATAGTGAGCACATATGAAACACAAAATGAAAACAGCGAGAATAAAAATGCTAAATTTTCAGCTTGAAAAATACATTAGCAAATCAAAGCAAGCTAATAGAAGACAAATTCATATATGAATTAAAAACTGTGAAGTATTTTTCAAAGCAAAATGATAACTCATGCAAGTAATGAATCACGTTAAAGTCTGGAGAAATAAAAGTAAGCAGTGAAATGTGTGAACTACTATGTAAATATTGTGGATCTGACCAACTTTCTTACAGCTACACAAAGATATCTGTCTCCCATTAAACAGCCATGAAAAGGAAAACAGCAGCACCCTCTGGTTTATGTTGTGGGATTGTCCAGACAATGGAGCATAATCGGACAAGTAAGGCTTGATATTGGCCAATTCATACAACGCTTGAATGTGATAATCTCTATGACATATGTCACGCATTTTATGTCTAATTTGAAGGGAGCTGACTACCTTCGTGTAGCTATATGATCGTTGGTCTGATGAAATCATCTGACATGTTGCCCATTCCTTCCCATTGAGATACTTTCAAATAATGCATATTTGAAAGTGAAAATGTAGCTTTTAAAAACAAGTAGCAATATCAGGAAAGTAGTTGAAAATCTTTTACCACATCCAGCCTCATCACTGTAATCTCCACAGTCATTGTCTCCATCACATTTATAATTTGCATTGATGCATCGACCATTACCACATTCCCACTGTCCAGATGAGCATCCTACAGAAAATCACGCATGCAAGATAATGGCATGAAAGGCGTCAAACTGAGAATGAAAAGAATGCAATTAATTATAAATTTCAAAAACTGAATATGCTAGCAAAATGAAGCGAGCTGATGGAAGACAATTTCAATATATAATGATACATTGCAAACTATAATTGATAAGCCAAATCGTTGAAGATATGAGGAAAACAAATCATTTTAAGTGGAATGTCTTTGGAAATGAACAGGAAGCAGTGAAATGCGTAAAGTAATAAGGCGAACTTTGTGGTTGTATTATTTGCTGTAGTTCTAAAAAAATAGTATTACATGCTGTTTATGGTTTCCTCTTGATAAGAATTATTATCTCATTTTCAACCCCTTATTTCCCTTTTCTCTGAATATGTGAAATTACCGCATCCTGCTTCATCACTTCTGTCACCACAGTCATTGTCTCCATCACATTTGTAATTTGCATTGATGCATCGACCATTGGCACATTCCCACTGCCCAGAGGAGCATCCTACAGGAATCATGCACTCAAAATAATGGCGAGAATAGAAAAACACAAATTAAAAACAGCAAGAATATGAAATTGTAGGCATAAAACAAAATATTTCAGCAAAGCAAACACACACACAGTTTATAAAACAAGTAGCAATAGCAGGAGGTATCTTGAAATCCTTTACCACATCCAGCCTCATCACTGTAGTCTCCACAGTCATTGTCTCCATCACATTTATAATTTGCATTGATGCATCGACCATTACCACATTCCCACTGCCCAGAGGAGCATCCTAAAGGAAGTGATGCACTCAAAGTAATAGCGAGCATAGAAAAACACAAAATAAAAAACAGTGAAAATATGAACTTTTAGGCACAAACAAAATATTTCAGCAAAGCAAACGCACAGAAATAGATTGTGAATTATTTTCAAAAGTGAACAGGTAGCTCATAAAACAAGTAGCAATAGCAGGGAAGTATGCGGAAATCCTTTACCACATCCAGCCTCATCACTGTAGTCTCCACAGTCATTGTCTCCATCACATTTGTAATTTTCATTGATGCATCGGCCATTACCACATTCCCATTGTCCAGAGGAGCAGACTAAAGAAAGCCGTGCATGTAAGGTAATGGCATGAAAGGCATTAAACTTAAAATGGAAAGAATGAGAATAATAATAAATTTCAAAAATTGGATATGCTAGCAGATTGAAGGGAGCTGAAGGAAGACAATTTCAACAATGAATGAAACATTGCAAACTATCTTTGAGAAACCAAATCGTAGCTCATACAAGAAATGAACAGGAAAAAGTGAAATACATGAAATGATAGGTACTATCAGTGTATTATTTGCTGTGATTCTGAAGATCAATTTTACATGTTGGTTAGTTACACCCTCAGAAAGAACTGCTGTCTCATTTTCAAGTCCCATAATTCTCCTACTCTTACCACATTCTGCTTCATCACTCCTGTCCCCACAGTCATTGTCGCCATCACATTTGTAATTCTCGTTAATACAACGACCATTGTTACATTGCCACTGTCCTGATGAGCAAGCTAAAAGTAATAGGCAGGCACTAAATCCACTATTCATCAATAAAGTGAGTTTTATGTCATGGTCACATTGACAGATTCCAGGAATATGATTTACCACATCCAGCCTCATCGCTGTAATCTCCACAGTCATTGTCTCCATCACATTTATAATTTGCATTGATGCATCGACCATTACCACATTCCCACTGTCCAGAGGAGCATCCTAAAGAAAGCGATGCACTCAAAGTAATAGCGAGCATAGAAAAACACAAAATAAAAACAGTGAAAATATGAACTTTTAGGCACAAACAAAATATTTCAGCAGAGCAAACGCACCGAAATAGATTGTGAATTATTTCCGAAAGTGAACAGGTAGCTCATAAAAAAAATAGCAATAGAAGGAAAATATGCGGAAATCCTTTACCACATCCAGCCTCATCACTGTAATCTCCACAGTCATTGTCTCCATCACATTTGTAATTTGCATTGATGCATCGACCATTACCACATTCCCACTGTCCAGAGGAGCATCCTAAAGGAAGTGATGCACTCAAAGTAATAGCGAGCATGGAAAAACAAAATCAAAACAGCGAGAAAATGAAATTTTAGGCTCAAAAACAAAATATTTCAGCAAAGCAAAAAAACTTACATAACTACATTGTAAAGTATCTTTGAAAATGAAAGAGTATATTAAAAAAAAATAAGCTCTAGCACAGAAGTGTGGGAGAATCCTTTACCACATCCAGCCTCATCACTGTAATCTCCACAGTCATTGTCTCCATCACATTTATAATTAGCATTGATGCATCGACCATTACCACATTCCCACTGTCCAGAGGAGCATCCTAAAGGAAGTGATGCACTCAAAGTAATAGCGAGCATAGAAAAACACAAAATAAAAACAGTGAAAATATGAACTTTTAGGCACAAACAAAGTATTTCAGCAAAGCAAACGCATAGAAATATATTGAAAAGTATTTTTGAAAGTGAACAGGTAGCTTATAAAACAAGTAGCAATAGTAGGAAAGTATGTGGAAATCCTTTACGACATCCAGCCTCATCACTGTAATCTCCACAGTCATTGTCTCCATCACATTTGTAATTTGCATTGATGCATCGACCGTTACCACATTCCCACTGTCCAGAGGAGCATCCTACAGAAAATCACTCATGCAATGTAACTGATCGAAATGGATAAAACTAAAAACAGGAAGAATCATAAATTCCTAATTCTAAATTTCAAATATTGAATATACCAGAAAATTTCAATAGTGAGTGCAATTCAATAGTGAATGCTACGTTGCAAACTATAATTGATAAGGCAAATCATAGCTCATACAAGAAAAAGATCACACTAACAGAAACTTCTGTGGAAATGAACAGGAAGCAGTGAAATACGTGAAATAATGTGAAATTTGTGGATTTATTATTTGCTTTGGCTCTGAAAAAATTGTATTACAAGCTGTTGATGGTTTCCGCATGACAGCAACAATTATCTTATTGTCAACTCCACTTATTGCCGTTTTTTAAATAAATGATATTACCACATCCTGTTTCGTCACTTCTGTCACCACAGTCATTGTCTCCATCACATTTATAATTTGCATTGATGCATCGCCCATTGGCACATTCCCACTGCCCACAGGAGCATCCTACAGGGAGTCATGCACTCAAGTAATAGCGAACATAGAAGAACACAAAGTAAAACAGCAAGAATATACACTTTCAGGCATAAAACAAAATATTTCAGGAAAGCAAACGCACAGGAATAAATTGTAAAGTATATTTGAAAAAAAAACAAGTATTTAAAAAAAAAATAGTAGCAATAGCAGGAAAGTATGTGAAAATCCTTTACCACATCCAGCCTCATCACTGTAATCTCCACAGTCATTGTCTCCATCACATTTGTAATTTGCATTGATGCATCGACCATTACCACATTCCCACTGTCCAGAGGAGCATCCTACAGAAAATCAGGTACTCAAAGTAATAGCGAGCATAGAAAAACAAAATCAAAACAGCGAGAAAATGAACTTTTAGGCTCAAACACAAAATAGTTCAGCAAAGCAAAAAGACTTACACAACTACATTGTAACGTATCTTTGAAAATGAAAGAGTATATTATCAAAAGAATAAACTCTAGCACAGAAGTGTGGGAGAATCCTTTACCACATCCAGCCTCATCACTGTAATCTCCACAGTCATTGTCTCCATCACATTTATAATTTGCATTGATGCATCGACCATTACCACATTCCCACTGCCCAGAGGAGCATCCTGAGGAAGTGATGCAGACAAAGTAATAGCGAGCATAGAAAAACACAAAATAAAAACAGTGAAAATATGAACTGTTAGGCACAAACAAAATATTTCAGCAAAGCAAACACATAGAAATAAATTGAAAACTACTTTTGAAAGTGAACAGGTAGCTTATAAAACAAGTAGCAATAGCAGGAAAGTATGTGGAAATCCTTTACCACATCCAGCCTCATCACTGTAATCTCCACAGTCATTGTCTCCATCACATTTGTAATTTGCATTGATGCATCGACCATTACCACATTCCCACTGTCCAGAGGAGCATCCTAATGGAATCAGGTACTCAAAGTAATAGCAAGCATGGAAAAACAAAATCAAAACAGCGCGAAAATGAAATTTTAGGCTCAAAAACAAAACAGTTCAGCAAAGCAAAAAGACTAAAATAACTACATTGTAACGCATCTTTGAAAATGAAAGAGTATATTATAAAAAGAATAAACTCTAGCACAGAAGTGTGGGAGAATCCTTTACCACATCCAGCCTCATCACTGTAATCTCCACAGTCATTGTCTCCATCACATTTGTAATTTGCATTGATGCATCGACCATTACCACATTCCCACTGTCCAGAAGAGCATCCTAATGGAAGTGATGCACTCAAAGTAATAGCGAGCATAGAAAAAGACAAAATAAAAACAGTGAAAATATGAACTTTTAGGCACAAACAAAATATTTCAGCAATGCAAACGCATAGAAATAGATTGAAAAGTATTTTTGAAAGTGAACAGGTAGCTTATAAAACAAGTAGCAATAGCAGGAAAGTATGTGGAAATCCTTTACCACATCCAGCCTCATCACTGTAATCTCCACAGTCATTGTCTCCATCACATTTATAATTTGCATTGATGCATCGACCATTACCACATTCCCACTGTCCAGAGGAGCATCCTAAAGAAAGCGATGCACTCAAAGTTATAGCGAGCACAGAAAAACACAAAATAAAAACAGTGAAAATAATAACTTTTAGGCACAAGCAAAATATTACTGCAAAGCAAACGCACAGAAATAGATTGTGAAGTATTTTCGAAAGTGAACAGGCAGCTTATAAAACAAGTAGGAATAGCAGGAAAGTATGTGAAAATCCTTTACCACAACCAGCCTCATCACTGTAATCTCCACAGTCATTGTCTCCATCACATTTGTAATTTGCATTGATGCATCGACCATTACCACATTCCCATTGTCCAGAGGAGCATCCTACAGAAAAGTCACTCATGCAATGTAATTGTACGGAATGGATAAAACTCAAAACAGGAAGAATTATAAATTCTTAAATATAAATTTCAAAAATTGAATATGCTGGCAAATTTGCACGAGCACATGAAGACAATTTCAATAGTGAATGCTACATTGCAAACTATAATTGATAAGGAAAATGGTACCTCATACAAGAAAAAAAAATCACGATAACAGAAACGTCTGTGGAAATGAACAGAAAGCAGTGAAATACGTGAAATAATGTGAATTTTGTGGGTTTATTATTTGCTTTGGATCTAACAAAAAATGTATTACAAGCTGTTGATGGTTTCCTCATGACAGCAATAATTATCTTATCTTCAACTCCACTTATTTCCCTGTTTTTTAAACAAATGATATTACCACATCCTGTTTCGTCACTTCTGTCACCACAGTCATTGTCTCCATCACATTTGTAATTTGCATTGATGCATCGACCATTGGCGCATTCCCACTGTCCAGAGAAGCATCCTACAGGAAGTCATGCACTCAAAATAATAGCGTGCATAGAAGAACACAAAGTGAAACAGCAAGAATATGAACTTTCAAGCATAAAACAAAATATTTTAGGAATGGAAACGAACAGGAATACATTTTAAAGTATACCTGAAAAAAAAAACAAGTATTTAAAAAAACTAGTAGCAATAGCAGGAAAGTATGTGGAAATCCTTTACCACATCCAGCCTCATCGCTGTAATCTCCACAGTCATTGTCTCCATCACATTTGTAATTTGCATTGATGCATCGACCATTACCACATTCCCACTGTCCAGAGGAGCATCCTAATGGAATCAGGTACTCAAAGTAATAGCAAGCATGGAAAAACAAAATCAAAACAGCGAGAAAATGAAATTTTAGGCTCAAAAACAAAATAGGTCAGCAAAGCAAAAAGACTTACATAACTACATTGTAAAGTATCTTTGAAAATGAAAGAGTATATTATAAAAAGAATAAACTCTAGCACAGAAGTGTGGGAGAATCCTTTACCACATCCAGCCTCATCACTGTAATCTCCACAGTCATTGTCTCCATCACATTTATAATTTGCATTGATGCATCGACCATTACCACATTCCCACTGCCCAGAGGAGCATCCTGAGGAAGTGATGCACACAAAGTAATAGCGAGCATAGAAAAACACAAAATGAAAACAGTGAAAATATGAACTTTTAGGCACAAACAAAATATTTCAGCAAAGCAAACGCATAGAAATAGATTGATAAGTATTTTTGAAAGTGAACAGGTAGCTTATAAAACAAGCAGCAATAGCAGGAAAGTATGTGGAAATCCTTTACCACATCCAGCCTCATCACTGTAATCTCCACAGTCATTGTCTCCATCACATTTATAATTTGCATTAATGCATCGACCATTACCACATTCCCACTGTCCAGAGGAGCATCCTACAGAAAATCAGGTACTCAAAGTAATAGCGAGCATAGAAAAACACAAAATAAAAACAGTGAAAATATGAACTTTTAGGCACAAACAAAATATTTCAGCAAAGCAAACACATAGAAATAGATTGAAAAGTATTTTTAAAAGTGAACAGGTAGCTTATAAAACAAGTAGCAATGGCAGGAAATTATGTGGAAATCCTTTACCACATCCAGCCTCATCACTGTAATCTCCACAGTCATTGTCTCCATCACATTTGTAATTTGCATTGATGCATCGACCATTACCACATTCCCACTGTCCAGAAGAGCATCCTACAGAAAGTCAGTCATGCAATGTAACTGTACGAAATGGATAAAACTAAAAACAGGAAGAATTATAAATTCCTAATTATAAATTTCAAATATTGAATATGCCAGCAAATTTCAATAGTGAGTGCATTTAGTTAGTGAATGCTACATTGCAAACTATAATTGATAAGGCAAATCGTAGCTCATACAAGAAAACAATCACACTAACAGAAACTTCTGTGGAAATGAACAGGAAGCATGGAATACGTGAAATAATGTGAAGTTTGTGGAATTTATTATTTGCTTTGGCTCTGAAAAAATTGTATTACAAGCTGTTGATGGTTTCCGCATGACAGCAATGATTATCTTATTTTCAATTTCCCTTACTAGTATCTCCCTGTTTTTAAATGATTGTAAGTATCAATCTGTTACCACCAATACAGTCAGATATACCACATCCTGTTTCGTCACTTCTGTCACCACAGTCATTGTCTCCATCACATTTATAATTTGCATTGATGCATCGACCATTACCACATTCCCACTGCCCAGAGGAGCATCCTAAAGGAAGTGATGCACTCAAAGTAATAGCGAGCATAGAAAAAGACAAAATAAAAACAGTGAAAATATGAACTTTTAGGCACAAACAAAATATTTTAGCAAAGCAAACGCATAGAAATAGATTGAAAAGTATTTTTGAAAGTGAACAGGTAGCTGATAAAACAAGTAGCAATAGCAGGAAAGTATGTGGAAATCCTTTACCACATCCAGCCTCATCACTGTAATCTCCACAGTCATTGTCTCCATCACATTTGTAATTTGCATTGATGCATCGACCATTACCACATTTCCACTGTCCAGAGGAGCATCCATGCACTCAAAGTAATACCAAGCATAGACCAAAACACAAATTGAAATTAGCAAGAACCTAAAATTTCAGGCATGAACCAAAAAACAATAGCAAGTAAAAACCATTTCACAGAAAAAGTTAGCAAAATGTAGCTAGTTAGCAAAATGTAGCTCAGACAAGAATAAATCAGAGTGAGCAGGTAAGTATGGGGAATGATAGGGAACACTCCAATGTGTGAACTATTAATCGCTGTGGCTCCATAGGAATAATATCGGACAAGTTCGTTTTCCACCATGAATGCACTTTTTTACTCATTCTGAGCACCTGTTCTTAACCTCCCAATAAAGGAGGTTTAAAGAACCTTTTTCCTTTAAAGAAGAGAGTGTGATATTACCACATCCTGCTTCATCACTTCTGTCACCGCAGTCATTGTCCCCATCACATTTGTAATCTGCATTGATGCATCGACCATTGGCACATTCCCACTGCCCAGAGGAGCATCCTACAGAAAGTCATGCACTTAAAATAATAACGAGCATAGAACAACAAAAAAGCAAAACAGCGAGAAAATGAAATTTCGAGCATAAACAAAATAAATCAGCAAAACAAAACAAACTTACATCAATACATTGTAAGGTATCTTTGAAAATGAAATAGTAGCTTATGAAAACAATTCACTCTAGCACAAAAGCATAGGGAAATCCTTTACCACATCCAGCCTCATCACTGTAATCTCCACAGTCATTGTCTCCATCACACTTGTAATTTGCATTGATGCATCGACCATTACCACATTTCCACTGTCCAGAGGAGCATCCTACAGAAAGTCATGCATGCAAGATGATAAAAAATAGATCAAACTCAAAATAGAAAGAAAGAGAATAATTATAAATTTTAAAGATTGAATAGGCCAGCAAGTTGAAGCGAGCTCATGGAAGACAATATCAATAATGAATGATACATTGTGAACTATCTTCGAGAAGCCAAATCGTAGCTGATAAAAGAAGCAACAAATCACCTTTAACTGGAAAGTCTGAGGAAATGAACAGGAAGCAGTGAAATACGTGAAATGATAAGGTACTCTTTGTTAGTTATAATTTGCTGTGGTTATGAAGGTATGATAATTAATATGTTACTTATTTTGCAACCTTGAATGGAATGGTTATCTGATTTTCAACCCCTTTATTTTCCTGTTCTCTAGATAAATGGTATTATTACACTCGCTTTTGTCACAACAGTTATTGTCCACATCACATTTGTAATTCTTGTTAATACAGCGACCGTTGCCACATTGCCACACTGCCAAGACTTACTCCCTATAAAATTCATGCATTCTATTGATTAGGAAAAAAATAAAAACATTGTGTATTCGTCTACATATACGAGGATGAAAGAAGGACAAGAATAGTTCAGTATAAACAATGAATCACCAACTACTCCTGAATAAAAGATTTGAATATAAAGGACAGCCCCTAATTTAATTAGGGCAGCCCCTAATGCATGCACGATAATGACTTGATATTGAGCAATTTGGCCAATCCAACTGAAAATGGGACTGCCATGCATGGTCCAGCAATTCAAGGGCAACGAAACTTACACAGGTCACAAGGGTACATATGAGCAGTCATATGCAGAAATTAGAAAAAATGGCCCCAAAAAATAAAGACAGATGATGGACAAATGGATTGACGAAAAGTGGTTGAATGACAGGCGCCAACTGGTCTGATGAAATATAAATGAATTCACACTACCAGAAGATGCTTTGAAAGCGATGGAGTGTTACCATTACCTATTTTTTATTACTCTTACCACAATCATCTTGGTACTTACAATTGTCATTCTTGTTGTCACACTACCACTGTTCGAATAATCCTAAATCATGCTAAAATATTTCAGTTGATGTATTTCCATATACGAATTTATAAATAGGTTTGTCAGGAGTTTATGAGTAATAATATGCTAGTGTAAGTTTAAGAGTTTTAAAAGGTTGGAAGAATTTACTGAACTATGAAGGTATCAAATAATAAGCTTTCATCAAATAAGTTGGTGAAACATGTGTATGTGTCTATGTGTATGTGTACAGCACATAGAATGCAACGAAAATTATACAGAAGCATTCTACATTATACAGTGCGGATATTTCCACTGAACTCGTGAATGATTCCATGTGACAGTTCACCTGTGCATATAGACATTTTCCAATGTTTAGTTAAGTTCCAAACACAAGCTAATGTACTATTCCAAAGTTTTACCTATAATAGATCCGATTTTCCTGTACTGCGCTTGTTCTTATTCCGTGACTGAGATCTACATTACTTAACATTATCCAGTCCTAGTTAACTTACCACAACCCTCCTCATCACTACCATCCCCACAGTCGTTATCTCCGTCACACTTGTAGTTCTCGTTGATACAGTTGTTGTTGTCACATTGCCACTCACCGGACGAGCATCCTGAAGAAAAACATCACCAATGATCCGAGGAACAAATTTTAATTGGAACCAATTGTATATAGTTTCGTGCAGTCTGAGAGTCAGAAGGGATATAATGTATATAACTACATTTTTTGTATGATTCACACTACACCAACAATCGCAGATGTTATGCCCACTATTTATGACACATTATGTTCAGGATTTCTCACAACACTTATACTAGCTTGATTATTCAGGTACAAAAACATAACAGACTAAACCCATCATTTTGGAGTGCTTTCAATTGTGTAATAGGTGTAGACACATTGATTTGGACAATATCGTAGCATATTGGGTCAACTGAATTTCAACATTCGGAAAAATTATGACATTGATCACACATGTGTGATTGTCTGAAAACAATTTATAAATCAATGGCTCCATTAACTGAGTTGTGCATTCAAGTTATTCCAAACGCCGACTTGCCTGTACTTTGCTTGCACTGAATCTTTCACTGCAAGCTGGTTAACTTGCATATTTTTCAAGATAACGCACAACATGGGGATCAACTCAGCCATGACGAACTAGTTTGCATTAGTATAGACACATTGAAGCAACTTATCCGCACCTCCACAGTTTGCCTCATCACTCATATCCCCACAGTCATTATCTCCATCACAGATATAGCTGGCGCGAACACAATCAAACAATGAATCACCAACTACTTCTCAATGAAAGATTTGAATATAAAGGACAGCCCCTAATATAATTAGGGCAGCCCCTAATGCATGCACGATAATGACTTGATATTGAGCAATTTGTTGGCCAATCCAATTGAAAATGGGACTGCCATGCATGGTCCAGCAATTCAAGGGCAACGAAACTTACACAGGTCACAAGGGTACATATGAGCAGTCATATGCAGAAATTAGAAAAAAAAATACTGGACAAGTTTATGAGGAAATAGCCATTCTAGAAAAATGGCCCCAAAAATACAGACAGATGATGGACAAATGGATTGACGAAAAGCGGTTGGACGACAGGCGCCAACTGGTCTGATGAAATATAAATGAATTCACACTACCAGAAGATGCTTTGAAAGTGATGGAGTGTTACCATTACCTATGTTTTTATTACTATTACCACAATCATCTTGGTACTTACAATTGTCATTCTTGTTGTCACACTACCACTGTTCTAATAATCCTAAATCATGCTAAAGTATTCCAGTTGATGTCTTCCCATACAAGAATTCATAAATAGCTTTGTCAGGAGTTTATGAGTATTATGCTAGTGTAAGTTTAAGAGTTTTAAAAGGTTGGAAGAATTTACTGAACTATGAAGGTAACAAATAATAAGCTTTCATCAAATGAGTTGGTGAAACATGTGTATGTGTCTATGTGTATGTGTACAGCACATAGAATGCAACAAAAATTATACCGAAGCATACTACATTATACATTGCGGATATTGCCACTGAACTCGTAAATGATTCCATGTGACAGTTCACCTGTGCACATAGACATTTTCCAATTTTTAGTGAAGTTCCAAACACAAGCTGATGTACTATTCCAAAGTTTTACCCATAATAGATCCGATTTTCCTGTGCTGTGTTTGTTCTTATTCCGTGACTGAGATCTACATTACTTATCCAGTCCTAGTTATCTTACCACAACCCTCCTCATCACTCCCATCTCCACAGTCGTTATCTCCGTCACACTTGTAGTTCTCGTTGATACAGTTGTTGTTGTCACATTGCCACTCACCGGACGAGCATCCTGAAGAAGAACATCACCAATGATCCGAGGAACAAATATTAATTGAAAGCAATTGTATATAGAGTTTCATGCAGTCTGAGAGTCAGAAGGGACATAATGTATATAACTACATTCTCATGTATGATTCACACTACACCAATAATCACAGATGGTATGCCCACTATTCATGACACATTATGTTTAGGACTTCTCACAACACAAATACTAGCTTGATTATTCAGGTACAAAAACATGACAGACTACATCCATCACTTTGGAGTGCTTTCAATTGTGTAATAGGTGTTGACATATTGATTTGGACAATCTCGTAGCATATTAGTTGAACAGAATTTCGACATTCGGAAAAATTTAACACATTGAACACATGTGTGATAATCTGAAAACAAATCATAAATCAATGGCTCCAATAACTTAATGAGTTGCTCATTCAAGGTATTCCAAACCTTACTTGCATGTACTTTGCTTGCATTGAATTTTCACTGCAAGCTGGTTAACTTGCATATTTTTCAAGATAACCCAGAACATGGGGATCAACTCAGCCATGCCAAACTAGTTCGCATTAGTATAGACACATTGAAGTAACTTATCCGCACCTCCACAGTTTTCCTCATCACTCATATCCCCACAGTCATTATCTCCATCACAGAGATAGCTGGCGCGGACACAGTTGCCATTTTCACACTCCCAGCGTAGAGCTGGGCAGTCTCCTGTAAGGAGTATTGGAAGTAGGGGTAGTTTCTTCACACAACTGTATATGGCTGGGGATTGGCATGGATAATACCATTTATAACCAGGAAAAATATCGTATATCTCCGTCATATACAGAATGAAACAGACCTTGTCCTGGGCCAACTGGACATCCCTGTTCATCGCTCAGATCTCCACAGTCGTTATCCCCGTCACACTTGTAGTTCTCATTGATACAGTTGTTGTTGTCACATTGCCATTGGCCAGAGGGGCATCCTAAGAAAACATGAATACCAATGATGGCATGACATTCATTCACACTCCCAGCGAAGAACTGAACAGTCTCCTGGAAGGAATATTGGAAGTAGAGGTATTTTCTTCACGCACCTGTCTATGGCTGGGATATGACATGGATAATACCATATATAACCAGGACAAAATATCCTATATCTATGTCACATATACAATGTGACATAAAAATTCCCACTGCCCAGTGGAGCATCTTACAGGATTTATGCAGTCAAAATGATAGCGAGCATAGAACAAAACAAAAGCAAAAGAGTGAAAAAATGAAATTTTAGTCATAAACAAAATAACTCACATAAATAAACGAACTCACATAAATACGTTGTAAAGTATCTTCAAAAATGAAATAGTAGCTTATGAAAACAATTGCTTCTAGCACAAAGGTATGGGGAAATCTTTTACCACATCGAGCCTCATCACTGTAATCTCCACAGTCATTGTTCTATGTAAGATCTTGCTATGCTCGATTTTGCTATGCTCGCTACTTTTTCCAACTAACTAGACCTGACGTTGGAGATTGGTAATGATTGTAACCTGTCAACTAGATTATATGACAAACGTGATGATTTCACCATAGTCAATTTCCCTTTTCTAAGCAGCAACATTCCTGTGTCGCCAGCATATGGCATGTTTGTTTCTCAACTTATACGCTCTTCCAGAGCTAGTTGCAAGGATGAGGACTTTGTTTATCGAAGTGCCCAGCTAGTCTCTATGCTGCTGCGACAAGGATATGTTTCACCAAGACTTATAGCTGCCTTCAAGAAATTCTATGGACGTCATCACGATCTGGCTGATAAATACACAAAATCCATGACTGCCATGCAACTAGAACTATTTTCATGTTAATTTTGGGGAATTCATGGCGGGTGCCACTAGTGGAGCAGGAAATGCTCACTCTTTCCGTAACACCTGATTTCACCTCCAAACGGCCATTTTGGAGGGTTCATGAGTTTCCCTGTCATTTTTGTTTCTCTCATTTCGTATGCCTCATATGACTTTCTGTCTCTGGACTATGAGATTAGATAAAGGTCCCTGTTCTGTTCGCTCGGAATACTTAACACTGGGTATTGATTCTACTCTAAGTCTAATACAATGAATCATACCTTGTCCTGAACCACCTGGACATCCCCGTTCATCACTCAGATCTCCACAGTCGTTATCTCCGTCACACTTGTAGTTCTCGTTGATACAGTTGTTGTTGTCACATTGCCATTGGCCAGAGGAGCATCCTAAGAAAAAATGAATACCAATGAGGGCATGATATTCAGTGACAACAGATATAAGGGTCAGACTAATTTTCATTGATATATAAAAGGAATGTATGCGTATGAGTGGTGGAGTTAGTTATTTAAGTTTGTCGTATTATGATGTGTATATGTTTTTTAATGTTTGAGTCACATCACTACAATAGGCCTGATAATGATCCATCATAGCCTCAATCAGATGGTGATATATTCAGCTATGATAAAAACAGCACATAGACAGGTGCTTATTTATTTAAAATAATGATTTCAAATAAAGAAATATCAAAATAATTCCTACAAAATATATATGCAATAATTCATATTTAGTTTTACAATTATCACAAAATATTACAGTCTAATAACCACACGATGTTTTGCAAACTGCACAATGTGAGTTTCAACTGAGTGATCATATAAATTCCGACCTCTGTGATTAATGTAGAGCACAACGGCAATAATTTTCTTTGCATGCAAGGTAATGGTTACAAATAAAACAACTGAAACAGCAAAAACAATAATACATTTTGACACAATAGTTGAATGCACTAGCAAATTGAAATGAACTCATATCAAACAAATTAAATCATTAATGATATAATAAAACTATATTTGAAAATGAAAAGTCTTGAAAAAAGGACAGGAATCTGTAAAATGCATGAATAAGCAATGTTAATATTGCGGGTTTATTTATATTCTGTGACTTTGATATGGCATGTCAATCATTCTTCTCCATGTCAGCACTGACTTTCATTTTCATATTTTCCTGTGTTATGCATGAAAGATAAAAGAGCATCCTGCTTTGTCACTTATGTCACCAAAGTCATTGTTTCCATCAGACTTATAATTCTTGTTAAAACAGCAACATTCTCACTGTCTGGACGAACATCCTACAAAATTCATGCGATCAAGGAAATGGTAAGAAACATTCGAACCTCAATATTTAAACAAACAAAAAAGAGGAAGGATATTAATTTTCACTTTATAGTAAAATATAAATATATATAGAACAATCACGATTACCACAGTTCTCCTCATCACTTCCATCTCCACAGTCGTTATCCCCGTCACACTTGTAGTTCTCATTGATGCAGTTGTCGTTGTCACACTGCCACTGGCCAGACGAGCATCCTGCAAAAAATTCATGACGCTTTGTAATGAAATGAAACTGATAAGCAGACACATATCCTACATGTGTCTATATATCCTACATGTGTCTTCAGTACCTATATGTACCTATGTATGCATTTCTAAATATGAGTTTATCATAGTTGAGATTGACACATATATATGACTTAAAGTACATGCACAGCACTTCATGTCATGTGAAATTCAGACTGAATAATTCCTCTTTGTTGTGTCCCTGAAAGCTATAGCAAGGAACAAGCATCTGTTTCCATCCGCTATTATGAATGAAAGAAAGAAGAAAACGCTTAGTTGTTGCCTTTTTTTCAAAGGCAGTGTCGTTACTTCCTTTACTTGCATGTTACATCACTCCACCACAATATAAGCGGGAGACCTGCATTCGGATATTTGTTCATACATTAGGTGTTAATATTTTGATGTTGGAGGAGTACAGGTATATATCTATGTACACGCGTCTGTGTTACGTGTAAAATTCGAAGCTATATTTTGTTAATATCATCCAATTTATTTTTTATGAAGTTAGAGTGCGTGAGTTAACGATGGTCGGAATGCGGTATTTCACACAACGCATGATCACAATTCATGACATTTTCAGAAAATGTTCTTTATGTATACACTATATATAAAAACAGTTACCCTGACAGTCCTGCTCATCACTCAAATCTCCACAATCATTGTCGCCGTCACATTCCCAGTTCGCGTTGACACAGTTCCCGTTGTCACACGCAAATTCATCATGGTTGCAAGCTGGGGTAAAACATGGTAAACCAGTAAAAAAATTAGTATAAAATGTTGTCATTTATCTAGAGGGTAAATGACAGCGGAGCCGTTTGCCTGATAGGATAGTATCATTTAGTTAGCATAAGAATATTACTTTTAAAAATTATTCTTTTAGCACGAAACAAAAACAATATTGGGTGAGATGTTTTGTGAAATTTATTTCAGTCACTTGTTTGGTTATTGGCGTGCAAAATTAATATCCTGCTATGTAAGCATTGTTTCGACTTTTATTACTACGACCAGCCATGTATAAGAAAGTGAAATCATCGAAAATATAATATGCTTACCGGAAGGGGTGCATCCCTCGGGCTCGTCACTGTTGTCAAAACAGTCGTCCTCCCCATCACATAAATAGTCTCGGAGAATGCAGCGTCCATTGTGACATACCCATTCATTCGAGGCACACTCTACCAGATAAAAATAAATCGCATTCACTGTAATGAAGCGACGAAACTTCTCAACCGTTCTTGTTGGTATCATTCAAGTTTGACATGTAACCATGTAAAAATAACAGTTACTGTTTCGTGTACAAGTTAAATAAATAAACGAAAATAAATAAACTTGAGAATAATCAATTGGAAAGTTGAATAAAACTAAAAATAGAACAAGTGAAATAAGACACGTACGTATGGAACAGTCTTTCTCGTCCGAGCCATCACTGCAGTCGTTGTCATGGTCACAGCGGTAGCTGTACCGGATACAGTCGCCATTGGAGCATTGCCACTGGTAAAAGTCACAGCTACCTAAAAATCAAAACCGAAGGCTAACTTTAGTGCACACCTCTGTTGGGACAGATATACACATGTATCTGTAGCAAATAGGACGCATTGACTTTGATTCGATTTATTCTGAGGCCATCATTTAATGCCATTTATATCATGTGACACTATCTTTCCACTCTGACACTGTCAGCCGATTTCAGGCGTCCTATTGATATTGAAGAATCGACTATGTTTTATTATTTTTCTCTGATCAATTCCTGATCATCTGATGTGTGGCTGATGTTTTTACGACAAACACGATTTTACACTCGATGGGTCTCTTAAGCTCCAAGACCATAATGAAGCAAATTCTCAACCATTTCGAACAGTATTTCTCAGGAGATAATGTTTTGGTGCCAAGGAGCATATATAGTTGATTTATATGACTTCAGCTGAGGCTATAGTCTTTAAATAAAGGTGCGAGGGTAATCAATATCTTACTTCGTAAAATCTGATTTTTGAAAATTAGCCAATTTTAGCATTACTGTTATGTCACGCAAACTTGGAAGTACATCTGGAGAATGTCAGAAATATACAGAATCAGATCACAGCTACTAACACAATCACAGTTGAACATGTATGGAAACACTTGATAAAGAATAAATAATATTATTGGCTTGCCAACATTGCCTCTCGCCACGGTACCAAGACAAAATTAATGCGGATGACGTCGCGAGACTTTGGGCAGACCTCGCCAGCAACGCGGACCATTTTAAGGGGGAAAAAGATGAGAGCCGAGTTGGCATCTCGGTCTTGGCAACTCATTTTAATCAGATAATAGAGGATTCAAGCCAATCCAATTTCTGTGCGAATTGTCATTCCTTAGATAATTAGCTATTACAGATCGATCACACTTTCTATGTGAATTATCATTCCTTGAAGCATAGACAATTAGCTACTACAGATTGAACACATTTGATCTCTTCTGGCAGTGCTTCTAGTGGAGCGCACTCTGATACCGATGTCCTAAAGATACCCAGTCGCCTCGTACAGACAATGCGCATACATGTAGAAGACCTCACTGCCCTCAGACCACAGTCCTCATCCAGTCATCACGTTCACATTGTAAATACGCGTATGTAGAAAATCACTATACTCATCATAATGTGTTCTTCGCTCTATTTTTGTGAAACCACAACGCTTAGAAAGACCTCATTATGCTTATCACATATTCACTACGCTGAAAAGCCCTCACCATGCTCATAATTGTAGAGAGGTCTCTCTAATCGTATTGACAATACAAAAAACGTCTCTACAATTACATGTAATCTTGTCCAGTTGTATTCATTCAGTCATTACGACCAGAAAGACATCACTACGCCCAGCAAATAAATGTTCAGACTGTCACCACGCTTAGAAAGATCTTACTACGGTTGTCACACAATGTTGATTCTGTTGCTTCCCTCAGAAAGACCCCGCCACGCTCAATAATCCAGGAGTTTGGGTGTAGTGGAGCCCCGAAACGGGATCCGACGAAAGCGCGCCATTGCGTCCGGGGGTTTAGAATATCAGCCATTTATCCATGTTTTTTTTCATGTTATATGGTTGCTTCTTGGCCTCTCCTGGGCATAAATTCCTCAATAGAATTCACTCCAATCACCGTTTCCAAGCCCGCACCAGAATCCGCCCATGTCGTACTTCGCCCATCATACTTGGACTTACACTACAATCTCCCCTCTCACTACACAAACTGATTAATTAAGACAACCATACTGAACGGAGCATTCCAAATTCGTCAAGCTCGAGCATCCAGTTTTCCACAATACACACGTCGAGTATGGCGGTCGCCCACGTTGTAATTAGAAATTTGAACTTATTATCATTGACTGACCTTGCCCTTCTAGCGGGGCACAGCCCTGCTCGTCGCTGTTGTCTTGGCAGTCATTGTCACCGTCACACTTGAAGTTAGCGCTGATACAGCGGCCGTTGTCACATTGCCACTGGTCCGAGCCACATACCGCACGCGTATCTGCCAAGCAAGATACATAACAACCGAATCATCCTCATGTATATGGTAATCTATCATGACTTTAGTTGATTAGAATCAAAACGAAAATCAGTGAGTGTGAATGCAAGTGTTAAGCTAAAACTTTCTCGAATTGAAACTCACCCCAACGTTTGTAATTGTGCTGATATAAAGTCTTCGCTTCCACCTGTAAACAAAATAACAAAAATAACAACAACAACAACAATAATAATAATAATACTAATTATAATGATAAGAATATTGTATACAGACAAGACATAAGAAGTACCACCCCTTAATCACCCCAACGAAAATAGTTACAGAACAATCAAAAACGTGTTCAATGATATTAAACTTTTCTCAGCAACAGAGAAATACCTATTTTAGGTCAATTTTAGATCCAAATCAGACTATTTTTAAAGGCGCTGCGGTTTGTCTCATAATGCAGGAGGTGACACCTCTTATATTCGTCCAGTGTGTGATTTGGGTAATCACTAACGTATGAATACTCACGCAGCAAAGTCCTGCTATCAAACCAATCAACAGCACTCCGAGACACCTGAGGGGCGCCATCTGTGTGCAATAGGAAGTGAGGGAGGCAATCAAATAAGATATATTGACAACTAGAGAAATTGACATACAATTATGCATGTGATATTGTTAGATAAAGCTATTCCCCTCTGATCTTTCGACTCAAACATTCTCCAATACATATATATATATTATAAACCATATTCCACTAGTTCCTATCACTAAGTTGCTTATATCCAAACAGATTGTCGAAATCACTACCTGGAATTAGTGACAATAATATTTTGGTACTGACAGTATCTGTAATGCGTCGGTGTTTAAATATGAATGCAAGTACACACTAGTACATGCGATCTAAAATTGCGCGGGGTCACTGTGGCACGGTATATTTTATTCCAGACATTAATTGGGCGGTTGTAATGAGTTCAAGTAACAATTAACACATCCAAACTGGTGTCAAATATATGCCAATGTGACATTTAAATAATCACAGTCCAGTATTTGTCAACTGTTTCAAACTAGTGGGTAGTCGTATTAATTGTATTGACAGAACGCAGTGACCCCCTGTCCTTTTGTGCCGGATCTTACTTTCATGTACATCGGCGGTGGTGACCTTTCGGTAAGATGGTTTTTATCGTGCCCTTTTGGGGCTTAGATAGTACGGCGGTGACAATGGGGCTCATAGAATATAAAATCACGCATCTATCATCCAATCGAAGATCCCTATCAGAAAGTAGTAGTCACTGATATTTTTTTTCATCAAATTGTGGTAAAAAAATGTGTGTACTATTTAAGTTAGTAGCACCGAACCATCAATTAGTTTGCACCGAATTCTACCACTAGTATTATCCATATTGGTTTTGAATGTAACAGGCCCAGTCACACTGAGTCGTACGATTTCATGGTCGCTCGATTAGTTCCAATTGATGCTGGGTTGATCACCAGTGATCGCCAGTAAAATAGCGACTGTTGATACGACAGCTAGGTAGCAAATCAACGTACGATTGGTGGTACGCTTGTTTGTACAAACACATTGGAAGAATGGAAAAGATTGATCGCAGGCAGTCGTATGACCAATGGTAGGGAGTGGACGACCGATCTGTCGTACGACCATCCAGTGCGACCAATGACCAATCGTACTATAAATCGTACGACCGGTGGACGTGCAAGTTTTGAACAGGTCATCGACGTTGGTGCGACTAGTTTCTTGTTTGCAAACATTCACGACCTATACGACCTATCGTATGTTCGTGCCACGATTTGTATTTTATACAAAAACAATTTGGGTCGAAGCAGGGTCGTATATGGTCTTTGTCGTCACGTGACTGGGCCAATAGGCACACATTGTAACGATATCAAAATCATGCCCGCTAAAAGGTATCTTCGGGTCTTACAGAAGTCCTTAGCGAGCATTGGTTCGCCCATACAAGCAGTATTATATCAAAAATAAAAACCTGCGATAATGACAACCCTTTGCAGTGAAGAAGGCATGCACCAGTTCTGTATTGTGGCCTAGGTATTGTATACTAAACAATGTAAATTCATGCCCGCTAAAAGATATCTTCGGGTCTTACAGAAGTCCTTAGCGAGCATTGGTTCGCCCATACAAGCAGTATTATATCAAAAATAAAACCTGCGATAATGACAACCCTTTGCAGTGAAGAAGGCATGCACCAGTTCTGTATTGTGGCCTAGGTATTGTATACTAAACAATGTAATGCCCTGTCGAGTTTAGTACCCTGTCTGATTTCACCACTAAAACAGCAAATGTCGAACAGATAAGTTCGAAAAAAAAACTTATAAAATTACGGATTAATCAGGGTCTGAGTAATCAGTCTGATTTTTACGGCTCATACTGCAATATAAGTATTTAGGTAACCAAGATAAACAGTCAGACACCTTTTGGATTGGTATTAAACGTAGATGAATAGGTTGGCCTCTCAATAAACTGCTTGGTGCCATGCCGGCCAAAATCACACTAGCGACTGCAAGCGATAGACACATTTGGTTGAGTTGGTAATGTTTGATGATGAAAGCGGGTATTCAAACCACTGCGGGGCAGCTGCCCATCGAGAAATTGTTTTTATGAGGACATGGTTTCTATCCAGGGTTTTCGACGACGGTAAGTGGATTTTTTTCATGAATGTCCAAGGTGTTTGATGACCGAAAAGAGATGAAATATCAGGGACAGACAGAGATGTCAGATACTTGGACCCGGATGTAAGATTAGCTGTAGCTACCTAGCTCAATTTAACACCCAGACGATCGGACAACGATAGATTATATGCATATCCGCCTTCCTAGTAAAGATATTATCTCGGACGACATGATTTAGGCCTACTTTCGTGCCGAATTCGCGATACTTCCATTTTATGATAGAGTTTTGTCATCTATGAATATTTGTATATATACTACTGTAACATGGCCACCACATTTTTCTCCCTTATTTAAATCAATTCTGTCATAGATACTTATTATACCCAAAAAAATTATGCCAAATACCATGTAGATACTGAGAAATATTTCGAGGGATATCAATTTCTAAGCGGAGCGTACAAGATTTCCTTTTTACTCAAACGATATGAACTTGTATTCAACACGAAGTTCAACATGAATAATGCCAATGAAAGCGTTAGGCCTATTCATGGGGATATGAGGTATAATAACTGACAGCTGAAAAAAGTAATCAAAAGCACGCAAATGTTCATAACTTGAATAATAATAATAATAATAATAATTAATGTTGGAAATTGAAATATGCAGCCGTGTTTGATGATTGAAAGATATTTTCAATCAGTCATCGATTATTAATTGAAATAATTTAAATACAGGCAAAACTATAAAATATGACCCATTTATGAGGTAAATTTTCGATGTAACCATATAGATATACTGTGCAATTAGTATAAATTTAACTTTTTTGTTGTAAATAATTATCATTCTCTATAATTTGTTTGCTATTCTTCTTTCCCATCGGTTTTCCATCAAGTTACACTCACACTTTGCAATTTTGCAGTGGTACAATAACTCCAGTAATTGACTTGCGTAGATATTTTTGGGAATTGTAATAAATAATCATACAATTGAAATATTCGATTATAGCAAAGCATAATCAAACGTTTGAATGAAGATCTTTTCAATCAATCATCGATTATAATCGATGATTGTTCCAAAACTAATAATAATAATAATAATAGGCTAAGGTATTATTTCCAGCCACTTTGATATGCAAATACCTACAAGTACGACAAGATATTCCGCACTTATACTCAACATGCTCAGATGGATACACAAATTTATGTTTTTTGGTAATAAAAAAGAATACTGGGTTTCGGGATCGTTTCACTCACAGTTGTTCAGTTGAGATGATATGGTTCGATGCACTTGACTTTGATAACTGTACGATCCCGGGTTTCCCTTCGAGATCAGCAACAGTGTATTATCCAGACCCTGTGACAAGACCGGCCCTAACGGAAACACGACCGGGTAGGACTCGCTCGCTACTCTATGCTGAGCGGCACGCTGACCGGAAAAAAAAACACACAACAGTAAACTGCCCGACTGTCATTCAGTCATATTTACATAGCTTTGCCCAATTAATCATAGCATATAATATGAATATTCAAATTCGCAGAAAGCGACTTTGTGTTAGACTAAAAACTGTGTTCATCCCGCATTCGATATTAGTATAATTTTCGTGGCGTTTTCTATCATTTCGGAGGTGGGGAGGTGGGGGAGGGGGGAGGGGGGGGGGGAGGGGGGGGGGGGGGGGGGGGGGTAGCGGGTTACTTGATCGTTTCAGGATTTTGTGTGTTTAATTGCTTAAGTCCCATAATTGATACCCATGACATGTGTAAACTCGCATCGACTGTGCAGTCACTGCGCTGTGCCGGATGCATCTGTAAATGTCATGTGTATACATATATATGTACAGGCCTAAATGTCTATATTATTTTTTTTGTGGCGGGGAGCTTTTTTCGGTGATTGTAGTATAGATAACGAGCAGCGGACGGTGCTATGAAGGATACTTCGAACATTTGACATTTTGA
This sequence comes from Terebella lapidaria, assembly GCA_949152475.1. Taxonomy (NCBI): domain Eukaryota; kingdom Metazoa; phylum Annelida; class Polychaeta; order Terebellida; family Terebellidae; genus Terebella; species Terebella lapidaria. The sequence goes on along the minus strand of OX424561.1, from coordinate 27,791,048 downwards.
CTGCATGTTCGGGTTTTTTCTTCATTCCATGCTGGTGAAACCATGTGGTCAGACCTTTTCGCCAATTCCAAAAATATCTTCCAATTGTGAAAAAAAAACACGCAACACAAACACATATATCAAAGCATACCATGGAATTTTTTGTGCCACTGATATTGTGACAACAAGGTTCCATTATGCTAATTTGTGTCAGTCTTGTACACTGAGCCGGGGCTATGAATCAATCTCAACAAGGTACTAGCCGGTATATACTTCATCGAAACAGTACATACATGTATACACTGCTCGAAAAAAAATAGGAATATTGTATGTGTATCCCCTCGCACGACAACAGGTGATTAAAGTCGCAACTTTTATTTTTTGCTTCTTTTTCAACTTTTAAGCGTCATTTCAAAACTCACAGTCTCAGTCATAGTGATTTTACTGGAAGACGTACAAATGACAAGGAGAACACCGAAACATAGCGGTTTTTCTTTCAGAAATAAGCCAGTTCGGAAATGTTCCTAGGTCAGGTCAAGTGGTATAAACAAGACGTTCGTACACACCATGTTCAAACGTGAGTGACTCGGTGAACTCGGAGGTAAACAAAGTATTTAATATTGTACAGGCGAAATCGAGTAATGTGTTAGTGACAGTGACTCGACAATGGTAGCGTGACCTGACCTGAAAACATTTCCGAACTCACCTATTGTCCAAGCAATGAAAACGCAATAGATTCGACCTAACCCCAAAAGTGAATAGCTGTTGTGACCACCAGGTGCCTGGGTGCAGCTTTGATGACTGTTGCCTGATCATACGCCACTCTTCATGTAGAGTCTCCACAAGCTCTATCTGGTTACAGGAGGGTCTGGTCGCCTCCAAACAGATCTGCCAATTTGATCCACAAATTTTCTATATGATTTAGGTCGGAAGAACATGCAAGACATGAGACACTCACTAACTATACGAGCCCGATGAATTAGGGTATTTAATATGGAATTGACATCAATTGTTCCAACATAATTATGGGTGAACTACAGACAGGATGTCACTGCGTCTCTGTCAATCACCACACGGTCTGTGCGACTATCATCGCTTATCCCTGTTCAGACCATTACGGACTCCACCAAACCACACCATTTTCACAATTGTGAACTCTCTGGAATTGTCACGTGATATCCATACCCTACAACATCTGTCAATGGTAGAGACACAACCACAGGATTGATCCAGTTGACAATGTTCCAAATGACATGATCCTGGTCGAACTGAGACAGGTCGTACGGTGCCTTGGGGGAAGCCGGAGTGCAACAGCTGGTCGTTGGGCATGCAAACCATCAGAATGTGGATGGTTAATTTAGCAAAGTTCGTTGACTTACGCGAACACCCGTGGCAGTAAGAAGCTGATTTCGAAGAGATCTGGCAGTTTCAAGACGATGACGACTAGCCATTACCAACAAATACCGGCCCTGTTGTGTTGTGACTGCCATTGAACCACTTCCGAATCGGGCATGACCTGACATTTTCACGCTCAGTTTCCTGGTATCAGGATATGCAGCTGCAATATCCAGACTGCAATTACCACGACAGTGGGTAGGAGATGCTGTCTGACACCAAAACGAAACGAGTTGGCAAAAACAACAAATAATCCCAAACAAGACCATTGTTTGGAACATGTTTTACCAACTTCAGTTCAGGTACACACACACAAATTAGCAAGGCATGGCCAGGTGGAGAAAACTAAACAAACAATGCTTAACAGGATACAGCATGACTCACTGAAACCTGAGAAGTAGAAATATTGAAGACGGAATATATTTTATGCAAAATGCAAGGTTTTATGTACAACTCCATTTTATCCAGTACAGGTTTTATGTACACTTTGGCCGATTTTACCGAAATACCCCTAATTTTTTTTTATTCCGAGGAATCAGGGAAAGTGGCATGGTATGGCATAGCATGATGTTGTAACTTCTGTAGCGCCCTTTTCTTGTCAGACAAACTCAATACTCAGATAAAAGAATACACTTCGCTGAATACAAAACACAAATCATTTGTGCTCAGGAGTTTATTTTAAACTACACGTGCTATTTAGATCCGAAACATTCAGCTGTTCGTATCCTCGTTTAGCGGTCGGAACTCTCAGTCGTACCACCTCCGTTTCCATGTTCCTGTGATGACAAAGTGTTAGAATGTCATGACTGAAGCAAACATTCATTTTAGAACTAGTGGAAGCAACCTTAAAATGCTTGCGATACGTCCAAATCCTCTTCGTTCGCAATACTCAATTCAGTGGTAGTGTCAATAACACTAAATTAGAAGTGAATATTATAGAAATACGCTTGCGGCACTCACCTCAAGGATCGCTGACATAGAGTGATGTCGAGTTTCCACAGGTAGAAGCGTAGTAGAAACCAAGGTGTAGGATTTCACATCGGTATGACCCTTCGTCGGTCTGGCGTATTTGGCTTATCTTTAAGGATGCATCCTCCAGCAGCTGTAACCGACCAGTGAACTCTCCATCGATCATAGGAGGGTACCCATCAACGTGGCTTGAGATCGAGACCCTCACGCCAGCTTGTACCAGAACTTGACGTATTCGAGTTCACTTGAAAATGGTAAACCACAGGTGAGAATTCGAGTGTCGCCAACGACAGCATATATCTCAGTGATTGTGATGAAACACACCCTACGTTGAAATTGAAATTTATGAAAAGGTGGCTTAGAAGAGTTCAGTCCATCTAGTTAACACTGCTTGTGCACCATGGGTGTTATGACATTTCCAAGAAAACAAATTCCAGATTTAACACAATACCATTGGTAGTCGTCTGTGCAGCATCCGTTGTGTTACTGGATTGTAGCGATATTAAGGACTTCCCTTCGACCTTGAGAAGTAGTTGTTGCTATGCGTACATGCTTACTATACAATATATCGTACTACACAAACAAGACACACGATTATATGTGCGATACTAATTGGAACAAAGAGCATCCCATTCCACATTATGATGGCTATCGTGTGGAACATTATCACGATATATCGCTTTACTTATTATCAATTATGTAATTTCTCACTCTGGCGGTTAATAGTTAATTCCTAAAGTATGTTCATGAAAACTATATCTCAAAAAGTACAGTTCACAAAAAGTACAATACACATGCACATAAATTTTAAACCAGGTTAGGCAGTGAATTAATTGACAATTTATCACAACATTATATTTTGGTCAAATGTGATTATCTCTGACCGATAGTGTGTTTTTCCAAAGTCTGATGGCATTTTACAATAGCAAATTCGTTGAATATTTTCTGCCTTGCCGCATACCGTATTGGTCCTAATAGTAGCACGGCGAGCCAAAGCAAGACCTCCTGCAACAGCGCGTGCAAAAATGACTTCAAACTCAGCGTCAAAGTCAAGAAAATCACTGAATAATACACCTATAGCATTCAATCCCCTTAATTATGTTTCAGATAACATAAACAAGTGGATTGAAACACTCCAAGGTCTTACTAGAAAGATATTAAGTCAGTACAAGGTTACAGAAATCGAATATTTTGGGGGAAAAGAGGGGGGCGCTCTACTATTAGGGCGCGTGCCACTATTAGGACCAATACGGTACGTGTTGGCAATGCAGGCGGTTGGGAGATCGTCCCAGTCCGGCAGTGAACCTTGTTAAAACAGCCTGACCTCAAAGTGTTTGATAAAGATTGTTTCTCTCTTGATTATTCATTATTAGGGCCTACGTGATTTCAACCACCTGAAATATAATTCAGCCTATAACTTTACTTCTAGAGTACATAGAAGTGCGAACTTGGTGTCTATACCCATGTTTTTTGGTATCAGCTTTACAATAGTGCCACAAAATTATAGTTATGCTTGTCCGCCATCTTTGAAATCAAAAAAGCCGCGTAATTTTGGACATTTCTGCCCCAAAATTTACCCAAAACTGTTTCATTTTATATTAGTGTAATGACGAATATGTTCAAAGATAATGCATAGCAGTGGAGCATCATGTGTTGCTATAGTGAATTGTTTTGTGGGTATTGTCATACAATAAACGTTGAGGGAACATGTGACATTGCCCTCCTTGTCTTCAACGTTATCACCAGTGTCCTGAGAAGTTCATTTTGCAGCAAGTTTGACACATTGACAGGTCATTCTATGACAAACAACCACCTGACCCACAACAAATTGCAACAAAAGGTTTTATCGTGGTTTTCACCTCTACTGGGTATACTGATTAACATAAAAAAGGCTACCAAAATCTGAATCGCGGAAATAAGTTAAATGGCGTCATTTCAAAGATGGCCGCCGTGGGTCTATGGAAATCCTTAATTAAACAGCTATAACTTTTTCAATAATTGTGATAAAAACATAATTTTGGGTTCTAGCCCAGGGTTTTGAAGGGGGAGGAAACCAGTGGTGTCACTAAAATTTAATTCCGATAATTACTCAGCCTGGAATCCAAGATAGCGGCAACTAATGAGGCCGTAAACCAATGAAGTCAAATGTTCACATCATGCTCTCAACTTCCTCAATATTTGTGATATAATCATAATTTTGGGTTCTATCCCAGGGTTTTGAAGGGTGATTCAACTCCGAATCCAATGATGTCAATGAACTTCAACTCCGATAAATATCCACCCTGAAATACAAGGTGGCGGCGATGATCGAGGCCACAAATCAATGAAATCATCTGTCAGCATCAAACCCTTATACTCAAGTTCAACACAAAACCTCTTATGATTTTTGGCCATAACTCCGTTTAGTATGGTCGGATCAATTTGAAATTTTATATGTTCCATTTGACATAAAACCATATTCTTTCTCCAATTTTCAGACTTAAATATTGAAAACTGAAAAAGTTGGCAATCTACCTCAATGTTAAATGTTGGACCCAAATTGAATCACGGAAATTCAAGCAAATTTGGGGTTTTCATGATCTTCATTCCACTAAGAAATGTAATACGAGGAAAGCTTTTGAGTTGGAGGAATCATACAGGTGTATTCTAATAAAATATCATTCTTAAAAAGAACTGTGCAATGCGAACATCAAACGACATGCCAAATTCTGTTCAGACTCGCAAATTTCATTTTTGAAGTGAAATCTAACATTGGAGTAGATTGCCAACTTTTTCAATTTTCAAGATAGAAATCTGAAATTTGGTGCTAAAATACGGTTATATGCCAAATGGAAACAAACAAAATTTCAAGTTGATCCGACCATCCTAAAGGAAGTTATGGCCAAAAATCATATGAGGTTTTTTGTTGAACCTGAATTTAACTTCTTAAATAATTGTGATAGAAACATAATTTTAGGTTCTGGCCTAGGGTTCTGGAGGATGAGCAATCCATTGTTATAAGAAAATAAATTCAGGGTAAAAGGAAATTCGTGAAATCAATAAACTGTCCATTTTTTGACAACAAAACAAATCCCCCTGGACAGTTTAGGCGTCTGGTCATAGGAAATATATCTCAAACACGTCAATTGTTAAATATTCAGTCTGAATTCCAAGATGGCTTTGGTGAATGAAGGTCCTAAAACCACGAGTAAACTGCATGGCTGTCATGTATTCTCCTGCCTCTTAACATGACTAATACATGCTATATTCACCCCATTTGTCACACATAATGACAATTTTCAAACTTCCCCTGAAAAGAGTGTGTAATATAAAAACATGTGCCTCTTGGAATGTTTCCACTCGTTTCTTACGAATCCCCCTAAATTGGCCATACAAATAAGTTGATGCAACACTGATTGATTTGATTGACCAGATCACTCGTTTGATTTGGATGCCCTGAATGATCGTCGTTGACTGATGTGTGCATGCTTTACATAATATTTTTAATTTGCATTCGACCTCCGGGTGTTTCTTTTGCTTGATTTAGGTTTATGTCTTCTGAGCATTCTGAACTCGCCCAAAATTAGGATTATATCACACATATTGAGGAAGGTGAGAGCATAATGCAAACATTTGAATTCATTGGCTTACGGCGTCATTAGTCACGGCCATCTTGAATTTTAGGCGGACTACTTATCAGAACTGAATTTTATTGACAACTTTGGACTCCTCATCCTTCGAAATGCTGGACTGGAATCCAAAACTAAATTTCTGTCACAATTATTGAAGAAGTTGAGGGCTTGATGCGAACAGTCATTTACATTGGTTTACGGCCTCAATAATCGCCGCCATCTTGGATTTTAGGCGGAATTAAATTTAAGTGACACCACTGGATTTCTCCCCCTTCAAAACCCTGGGCTAGAACCCAAAATTATGTATCACAATTATTGAAGAAGTTATAGCTTTTTAAGGATTTCCTCAGCCCTACAGCGGCCATCTTTGAAATGACGCCATTTTAACCCATTTCCGTGGGTCAGATTTTGGTAGACTTTTTTCTGTTAATCAGTATACCCAGTAGAGGTGAAAACCACCATAAAACCTTTTGTTCAATTTGTTGTGGGTCAGGTGGTTCTTTGTCATAGATTGACCTGTCTATGGGTCAAACTTGACGCAAAATGAACTTCTCAGGACACTGGTGCCAACGTTGAAGGCATGGAGGGCAATGTCACCTGTCCCCTCAGCGTTTATTGTATGATAATAACTGCAAAACAATTCACTATAGCAATACATGATGCTCCACTGCTATGCATTATCTTTGAACATATTCATCATTACATTACATATGAAATCGAACAGTTTTGGGCAAATATTCGGGCGAAAATGACCGGAATTACGCGGCCATTTTGATTTCCAAGATGGCAGACAAGCATAACTATAATTTAGTGGCACCATTGTAAAGCTGATACCAGAAAACTTGGGTATAGACACCAAGTTCGCACTTCTATGTACTCTAGAAGTAAAGTTATGGGCTGAATTATATTTCAGGTGGTTGAAATCACCCACCATGGCGGCCATTTTGGATTTATCATATTCCCCAAAGGTGAGAATTTCACACTCACCTGGAACGATTTACGGATATACGAAATAAGTAAAATCAGAAGAGAAAAAAACTTTATCAAGCACTTTGAGGTTGAGCCACCCTACTGCCGGACTATTCGGTGAAGCGTTCAACCGTAACTCAGGCCTGTATTCTGAAAGCTCACTCACACTCACATTCATTGAGTCTCACCTCACACTCATTGAGTCTCACCCCACACTCATTGAGTGTTAGGTCGGCCTCAGCGAGTGGAAGGTCGACCTCACTCTCCAAGCATACAAAGAAATCACTCATTCTTCATTGAGTGCACGATTTTGAGTGAAGCTTGAGGAGAAAGTACACCTGCCTTGAGCCTTCCTCACTTAATTAGGTAATTTGTGTACAGTCATGGTCGATAAGCGATCAGAGACTTGCAAATATGCATATTTGGAATGTTTAATGATAGTCACTTGGGAAGCGAGTTTAAATTCGATTTAGATAAGGTTAGCGACGAGCAGTTAGATACGGTACAAGCTAACTAAAAGAACACCTCTCAGAAGTTATTGATACTAGTATCTCCATCTATAGAACCAAAGAATTAGCGTAGATATCCAATTCATACAGACATAGAATTATTGTTAGCGCTACGTTCCTATGCTACAGGTACCTTTCAACTCCATATTTTCGAAAATATACAATGGTGCGTTTTACACAGTTTTGAGCTCTACAATATTAAGAGTGTTCATGATTACGATATCAATGATAGTAATTCCTTATGAATCAGCATTCTTGCAAAAATGATTACAATTTTTGAAATCAATACACGTTCATATCATCTCGGACCCGAGAAATGGGTAGACACTATATTTTGTCGGTCATCTTGATTTTATGTGAGGCAATATCGTTGCATATTATGTTATTTTCGAAAGATATCATGGAATATATTCTGTTGCAATTAACTCCAACCGGAACATCTGTTTATTAGGAAAGTATTCAGTAGTAGAGTTATGAATGCTGAAGTTAGAAGTTTTGTGTTTTGGTGGGCCATTTGGGAAATTCACACCTTCTCTATCACTGTATACGGTACACTGTATATGGTACACGAACTTGCATACAAATTTCCAAAAGTGAATCTATGTAATGGTCACAAAGGCACACTTCGGACAGGATTACTGGTAGTCGGGGTGGTCAGGGCATCTGATTACCGTAACGAAGAGCAACAAATAGAATTCATTTTCTCAAAATTCAAAACCTCCCAATATAGGGGAGAGACGTGTAATATGAACCACTTAAGACTTTTAGTCACTTTTCAGCAAGGCTTCTCGATAATCCGATATATCTTAGACATGTGTGAATGGTATAACTAATACTTTGTATGTGGCGCTGTATAAAACTGATGTCACACAGAAACAGACACCGTAACGAAATATGTTAAATTATGCATACAAGCGGTCCATATTACACGCTCTGTGTGTAGATGGACCACCCTGTAAATGAAATAGACCACGGCCCATGTACTTTTGTTTTCTACGAATTCCATGCATAATCACAACTAACCGTCGAAATGCTACGTTTAGTGTTTTGTAACAAGGAATCACAACCTAGCCCTCGATATAAACAATGGGATGGTCACGCGATAATATTTACAATTGAAAAATAGCATCAATTTCAGCGATTTCCATTAAAATTTAATTCCATATATACTGCTTTCCGTTATGGTGCTCTCGTCAATGACAGAAGGCTCCCAATGATGAGCGTCGTAATTCCGTCAATCACCATGGAGATAGATATCATCCGGCTCCTACAACCCGGGGTGGTCCATATTACACACTGGTCCATATACACGTCTCTGCCCTATATATATATTTTTTTAGCTTACCGACCCTATGGTCCGATAAGCTATTGCCGTCAGGTTGCCTCCGGCGTCCGTCCGTCGGTGTCGGCGTCAGCGTCGGCGTTGTCAAACACTGGGGAAAATCTGTTCGATGAATATTGCTGTAATTCACAAAATATGTTCCATGGGCCCATACCTCCGGACCATTTTTTTTTCATCGATTGAATCGTTTTTTTTCAAAATGACGGCCATTTTTTGTCGACAAATGGCCAATTTTGGACTTTGGCGGCCATTTTCTCAAAAACTGTCTGATCAGTTTTGAGATTTTTCTTTCAAAAGTTTTCCCTGATAGACTTTTGTGCTGTGTATGAGTTTCGTTTCCCTTGAATCTTCGGTCTGCGTGTGGCAGCCATTTTGATTTTTTCGACCGATCCCAGATAGGACTTTCCCATGTTAAATTAGCCTATGCTTTATAATGGGGAAAAATTTCTTCTAATATCTCACTTAATATTGGGATTAGACATTAGGAATCAATTGTGCACATATAGGAAATTATATATGCCGATTATTCTCGTGACCTTGAATTTGACCTTCGACCTAATTTTCAAGGTCACAGCACAAAATGTCTAATATATCGCTTATTATCGACTTTACAGCGTAGAAATCAATTGTGAGCATATAGGAAATGATCTCCTGAATATTATCGTGACCTTGAATTTGACCTTTGACCTCATTTTCAAGGTCACAGCACATAATGGCTAATGTCTCGCTTATTATCGACTTTACAGCTTAGGAATCAATTGTGAATATATAGGAAATGATGTATGCCGAATATTTCGATGACCTTGAAACTGACACTTGATCGACCTCGTTTTCAAGGTCAGAGCACAAAATCGCTAATATTTTGCTTATTATTAACTTTACAGCTTAAGCATCAATTGAGGACATACTAGTATAGGAAATTATATACCGAATATTCTTGTGGGCTTAAATTTGACCTTCGACCTCAATAAACTGAAACCGATACAAAAGCAAAGAATATCTTCGACAGTACTAGTCAGTTCCATCCTAGTTTCATATCATTGTATATTAGGCTCTAACATGATCGACTTACGTAGAGCAAGTTTTAGGCGTGAATGATGTGCAATTATTCTCATGACTTTCAGCTTACATATAACTGAAACATATATCCTGGGTCCGGTAAGCACAGAGCCCTACGGCTCTATGTTTATTGAAATATCATAATGTAGGATGGCATGGATGAGTGACCATGCTCATTGACCTGTGCTGTTGTATGTGGTAAACGGCCCAAGTATCGTACACTGCTCCTTAATACTACTCGTCCACTGAAAACATACCATTTAATCCGTCTCGCACCTTTTTAATCCTTGTTGAATATAGAGGAAGGCGCAGGATATGATACTTGGGCCTGGTAAACACTTAAGACGACAGAGACAGAAATGGCAATGTGTCTGAACGGTTTATTTGTACAATAGATGCCAGGGTAGGTTGATAAAGTTGGTAGGCCTCCCAGGGGTTGAGTGTGTGTTGGAATCAAAAATATCTGCCAGGAATATGTATTGTGGAGTCAGAGACGGACCACGTTGGTGAGTTAACACACATACAGACAACAACTGACTTTTGTTTTTATTGTGGCACCGTTTACAAGTGCTGGATATCGCCTGGTCCCATTTTATTCTGCAATAAAACCAATTTACGAAACCAATTTAACAGCCAATTACTAGAATATGACAAACGAACCTAGATTGTTTGTCACAGGTTCGATGTTGGTCTTGCTTCAGCCCAAGCGACGCGGAGCGCGTCCAAGATGGCTCACATTGGTGCTCGGGACGAAAACAAACAAATCACGATTATGACCGATTTACGGGCTGACACACAAACTATTGGTATTGTATGTATGCTAATACACGAGAGGACCCAAATTACATATGACAACTCAACTAAATACCTCGATATATAGCTAAAATGTACCACGTGACAAAATGGCGGGCCAAACGGGTTTTCTTTTGGCTCTCGTAATTTACGCCTTTTATCTGCACTTATTCTCGATACAGAAATACAATAATGGTGAATATAACTCATCAAGATACATGGACCATAATAAAGCACGTTTTCTGGATACAATCAACACCGATTGGATTATTTCGTGGTCTTGCAAATTGACAATAGCAAAGCTTGTTGCTACCGACCCCAAGGTCGAGGACACCGCTGTCAAACTCAAGCGGAAACGTAAACAAACAAGGCGCCCAGTGAAAACTTGGTTGTATCTGGCCTTCGTCCTGGTGTTGCTAGCTGGCGATTCTCACCCGAATCCTGGCCCTACGAAGTTTCCCTGTATTGACTGCTCGAAGCCGGTGAGATCTAACCAGAGAGGCATTTGCTGTGACTCGTGTGACCTGTGGGCACACTGCAAATGCATCAACATGGATGCCACGACCTACGCCAGACTCTCCCAGTGCGACGAACTCTGGCATTGCAGTAAGTGCACACGGCCCACGACGAATCAAGTGAACTCTCCACTCCCGTACGCTCGAACCCAAGATGGTGACTTACCCCCTGAACCAAACTTTGACTGTTTCAAACAGAAAGGTCTGCATTTCCTCCACGTGAACGCAAGGAGCCTGCTACCCAAAATCGACGAGCTTCAGCTGATTGCCAAGGGATCCAGAGCTGCCGTTATCGGTGTGAGTGAAACGTGGCTGGACGATTCTGTGATGGACACTGAAATCGCGATCCCCGGATACTCCGTACTGCGAAAGGACCGTGACAGAACCGGTGGAGGAGTTTGCGCGTACGTCCGAGCAGACATTGCCTACAGTCCCCGCGCCGATCTGGATGACAACAGTGAAACCAAATGGCTTGAACTGAACCTACCCAAGACAAAACCTATCCTCGTTTGTATCTGCTATCGACCACCTACAGACTCGGAGTTCTACGGTAGACTTGAAACATCATGCTTAAAATGTTCAAACCTCTCAGACATGGAATGTTACTTCTTAGGTGATTTTAACTCTGATAGCGCATCTAAGACTAACTTTGACAAACTATGTAATTTTGTGTCCCTGTTCGACCTCAGTAATTTGATAAATGTACCTACCAGAATCACTGCGACAACGTCAACAATCTTGGATCTTATTCTAGTATCTGATGTTTCAAAAGTGTCTCAGTGTGGTGTTTTAAATGTTGGCATGAGTGATCATCTACTAATATATTGTACTCGTAAAACTAAGAAACAGTGTGTGTATAAACATAAATCGGTCACATTACGTAGTCTCAAAAAGTACTCTAAAGAACTCCTGGAAAAGGAACTGGTTAACATGAGCTGGGATGAAATCCTGAGCGATCAAAACATTGAAGAGGCATGGTTAAAGTTCAAAACAATTCTCCTCAGAATTCTGGATAAAATTGCCCCTCATAAATCAGTCCGAATTAAACAGGACACGGCACCCTGGATCACAGGTGAAGTACTCCACCTTATTCAACAAAGAAACCATGCTTTCAAGCAATTCAGGAAAACCAAAGAACATCACTGGTATGAAACCTATGTCACACTCAGAAATCGGGCTCAGTATGAACGAAATAGAGCCAAGTCAGAGTACTTTGTGAATAAGGTGGAGGAAAATAAGAACAACCCCAAAAACCTCTGGAAAACTTTAAAAAGCCTTGGTACTTCTTCAAAATCTAAGTCTAATGATGACAACATCGGCCTCCAAATTGATAGTGAAATATGTTTCGATAAATCCAAGGTATCCGATAAATTCAATGACTTTTTTTCTACCGTTGCCTCTTCACTGGTACAGAAACTACCCAAAGGTCTTGGTAAATATGGTTCAAGTCATATCAAACAATATTATTCTAGTACCGCTGGTTCTTTTAATTTTCAACATGTCTCCGAGGAAGTTGTTCAAAAGGTTCTCCTTTCTCTAAATTCAGACAAGGCTACCGGTTTAGACCAGATTCCTGCACGTTTTCTAAAGGACGGTGCCTTGTATTTAACCAAACCACTAACACATATTGTAAATTTGTCTCTTCTCTCCGGTAAAATCCCTTTAGACCTTAAATCGGCTAAAATAACTCCTATCTACAAGAAAAACAGTAAAACTGATCCCGGGAATTATAGACCTGTTTCGATACTGAGCGTGGTGAGTAAAATATTTGAAAAGATCGTATACGATCAACTAAATCAGTACCTCACAGATCACAAACTCATATATGAGTACCAGTCAGGCTTCCGTCCCTCCTACTCCACAGATACGTGCTTAAGCCATCTGACTGATTATATAAAGTCAGAGCAAGACAAAGGCAATTTCACAGGTATGGTTCTTCTAGATCTACAAAAAGCCTTTGACACTGTGGACCATAGTATTCTCCTCTGTAAATTAGAAGCCATGGGGCTTCAGAAGCCTGCTGTGAACTGGTTTCAAGCCTACTTAGGGAATAGGCTGCAGAGAGTTGAGGTTGGTGACGTATCCTCAGCTCCCGCAAATGTGACCTGTGGGGTCCCCCAAGGATCAATATTAGGTCCTCTACTGTTCCTGGCTTATGTCAATGACATGCCAGCGGCTACCAAATGTAAGCTACTATTGTATGCAGACGATTCAGCCCTTCTCGTTCCTGGCAAAGATGCTGTTTCCATACAGAAACGCCTGTCTTCCGAATTACAATCAGTCCAAGAATGGTTGGTAGATAACCGACTTTCTCTCCACCTTGGGAAGACAGAATCTATCTTATTTGGCTCAAAGCGGCGGCTCAATGGTAAAGAGTCAATAGACGTCACATGTGATGGTCAGAGTATATCCAGTAAAACCTGTGTCAAATATTTAGGAATTACTCTCGACCAGTCTCTATCAGGGAGCCAAATAGCAGACTCAGTACTACGCAAATCCCATGCGAAATTAAAATTCTTGTATCGTCAGACCAGGCATTTCGACCCCCATACCAAAAAATTACTGACTTCTGCACTAATACAATGTCACTATGACTATGCCAGTACTTCTTGGTACTCTGGTCTCACCAAGAAGCTTCAGAATCGTCTGCAAACCACCCAGAACAAAATAGTTCGATATATCATCAATGTGCCCCCTAGGACCCATATAGGGCATGCCGAGTTCGAACAGGTCAAAATTCTTCCAGTAGGTTTGAGAGTCAAACAACTAAAAATTAACCAAGTCCATAACATTATTCATGGTTCGGCCCCTAACTACCTGTCATCCCCCTTCTGTCTCAATTCTTCCCGCCATAATACTCGATCAGGGCCCTACTCTCTTCTTATCACTCCTGTAAAATCTTTTGGACATACTTCCTTCAGTCATACTGGGGCAATAGCCTGGAATAGTATACCTACTTGGTTACAATCTATCAGCAACAAGCAAAGTTTTAAAACCCAATTAAAGTCATTTTTATTCAGTCAGCTCAGGGAAGAGGAACTCAACCCTTTTATTTGTTATTAGTTGTTACTTCACACCAATCTCTAGTCTATGTTCTAGTCCGTCTACTAGTCTAATATGGTGCTATTCATTTTGTTATTAAACTTATACACATTTATATCCATATACAGTTTTTGTAATGTACAACAACTATTTTCCTATATTGTCATTTTTACATATTGTTCATATTTACAACTGTTTAGTACTACATGTCTTTCTGTTTTACATACATATAGTCTCAAATTTACTGTAAATTATTTATCACCTGTTTATGTAGACCCTATTGTCTTATTTTCAAAGTTTTTGCATCTTTAGTTCCTCTATTTTGTCATGTGATACTTTTACAAGGACCACAATGGAAATAAGCGTTTTATGCTTTATTGTGTTATCCATGTAATCTGAATATATTCATCATTTTTGTATGTTTATATTGATTTTACTAAATAAACTCAATCAATCAATCAATCAATCAAAAATCCCCTCCACACATCGCTAATCCTTCCTGGTAAAAGACTAAAAGTTGTGGTCGGTGACTGCCAAGGCTAAAGTCAATGTTTGGAGGAGATTTTCAACAATATTTCCGGGTATTAGGTGAATTGTCATACATAATTTGGGTCCTCTCGTGTATCTGAGTGAATACAAAAAGACAGTTTGGTGTGTCAACCCAGATAACTGTCATAATCGTGATTTGTTTGTTTTCGTCCCGAGCACCAGTGTGAGCCATCTTGGACGCGCTCCGCGTCGCTTGGGCTGGTCTTGCTTTCACGTTCCTATCGTTCCAATATAAGCCATGTTGGTTGTTTCAAGGCGACAGCAATATATGTAGTTTTATATATCTTGCATATCATACAAGAAACTTATGGTATTTTTTCCATTTTGGGCACATTACAAACGTAGAAAAGAGCAGCCTGGCTATATCCATACCTACTATCAGCTGGGTAGTGCGACGGTGATGACGTGCTCATATATCTGCACATAGCGCAATGGCACAGGTCTCCCTGCGCACATCTGGATCAGTCGTGTAGCACCAGGGTCCTGAGCGCACGCTTGTAGGGTTACGACAGTAGTTCTCCTCCGCTGTTTTTGTGTGTTTGTGGGGGGTCTGACTGTCCCAGCGCTGGCAAGGGTAGCCCGATTGTGTCGTGCTGCGGGTACCTGTGTACTCCTTCCCCATCTTCGTTGTACGACAATCTATACATATAGTACATTGTGAAACATAAGATGCAGAACAATACATGTATGGTCGGACCATGGGCATGCTAGCAAATGTGATTATCTGGATCAATTTTACCTAGAATTGTTATTTTCACAAAATTTGTCTGATAATTCTGCTATTCAGTGACATGTTCATTGGATAATCCATGACATGGCCTCTTGTATGTCAAAGATGGCCACTTTGTGAAATGGCTTCTGAGGGCTTGGGGAGTCTAGGTGTGTATTATCGCCATATATGGCAATTCATACACTCGGCCTGAGATGAACCTGAGTGCGCAAACTTGAGGGTATGGTTTAGCTAAACTAGGCTGTATAGATTGCCCATCAGAGTCAAAACGGTCGAAGACGGAGGTTAGGTTTTTGTAATAGGCATATGGGAAGTCAAATGTGGGCATCTTTCTGTGACCTTGAATTTGACCTGAGATGACCATGAGTGCTCGACTCTATGTTCACGTATGGGTACCTTGAGATGTGTAAAGTGGCCTCAACAAAAGCCTTAGTCACAATGAATACGGTAGCTATACGCTACATCCCGACGTCAACACGGTATCCAACCCCGTAGATGCCGACATGCCCCGGAACGTCTACCGGTTTCTACTGGGCGATCTCAATGGGACTCTGGCTTAATGAATATATAGCCTGTATATATATCAAGTCTAGAACAAGTAGGAAGTATTATTGCGTGCATCTGTTGGTGATCTTGAGTGCTCAAATTCCAGATTTTAGTTATGTAAAGTTGTGTAAATTAGCCATTGGGGACATAATGCTTGGAGACGAAGATCAGGTTGTATTTTTGACACAGTATAAGCAAATGAGTGTCCTTCGACTAAACTCACGTGACCCGAGTTTTCAAAACTCGAGGTAACTGATAAGCAGTGGGCACATGCTTCAGTTTGCGCAGGTTCAACCGGGTACAAGTAGAGTTTAGAGTGAGAAGGGTGAAGCATATACAGAAAATGATTTCCGCCTGAAAGAACTCTCTATGGACCTCAACTGAAGCAAACATTGGGTCAGTGAAGTGAATCGGATGGAGCTATTGAGTTCCATAGGATATCTTACCTTTACACATTGGGACGTTACAGGTTTCCCAGCGCACGTTTGGGTCAGTCGTGTAGCACCAGGGTCCCCCACCATACTCGTCAGGGTTACGACAGTAGTTCGCTTCGTTATAAGCGGCATTCGGAAATATGCTGACGTCATCACGATCGTGTGTATGTGGAGACTGTAAGTCCCATCGCTGACACGTCAAACCCGACACCGTTGTACTCTTAGTTCCACGATATTTTTCGCCTTTCTCAGTGTACCTACAGGCTGTGATGAGTATAATTGAATTGGTGTAAAGGTTTTACAACTCTTGATGAAGTAAATTATGAAGGAAATACTTAAGACATAGTACATAGTACTGTAACGTTTCTGATTATAGTAAATATGGAAGCATCTTTGAAAGTGGCAATCGGGTGACGTTTTCACAAAATGCAAGCATTTCGGCCTATATATGGCCTTTAATGATTATTTCCCGGTTTTAATACTTGATTCCGGGTTTAATATTCAACTCCAGGTTTAGTATTTATTTCCAGGTTTGAATATATTATTCCCCGTTTGAATATTTAATTCCCGGTTTGAATATTGAATTCCGGGTTTCAACATTTTCAGCTTTTAATATTTTTTCCCGGTTTGGACATTTAATTCCAGGTTTCAATTCTTAATATTTAATTCCGGGTACTTTTAACTATTTATTTCCCAGTTTCCCAGGTTTTCCCCCAGGGAGTAAATCATTCTTCAGGAAAAACATTTCATTGATAAATTTTTAAAAAGTGAATGTCTCCAATAAGCTTCCCTAGTTAAGTCATTCATAACAATTCGTCCGCATTTGTGGTGTAATGGCAGAAGGGAATAATAAAACCTCCGCCTGAATGAACTCTCTTTGGACCTATTTGGGTGTGAATGAAGCAAGTATTTGGTGAATGAAGTAAAGCTATTAAGTGCATTCTCAGGGATACTCACATGTACCGCGACACATTGGGATGTCACAGAGCTCCCAGCGCACGTTTGGGTCAGTCGTGTAGCACCAGGGTCCCCCATCGTACTCGTCAGGGTTACGACAGTAGTTCGCTTCGTTATAAGCGGCATTCGGAAATATGCTGACGTCATCACGATCGTGTGTATGTGGAGACTGCGAGTCCCATCGCTGACACGTCAAACCCGACACCGTAGTGTCTTGCGAGCCTCGATACTCTGTCCCAGGCAGGGTATCCAGGCAGGCTGGAAAATAATCGCTCTGCATTACCTCGAAACGATATCTGATAAAATACAGCAAGTCTAAAATATACCCCGCCCATTAGGCATAAATTTGTTGACGCCAAACTCACGAGTGCGAGTCACACCGAGCAATGATCCAAAAATGGCGCGATCGAAAAGACTCCTGCATTTGTCATACCCCCAAAAGTTTGGTTTGTCTTTGAATGCTGTTCCATACGGTTTATGGTCTGACTACAGAATTGTACACAATTCCAATGACTCCCAAATAAAACCAAATTCACTCACTATCGGACACGGCCAGACAAACAGCCTGAAAAAAGGAAGATAATACATATAGTATTACAACTGGTAGTTAATTATAAATCTGTTTATTTTGTTCAAGAACATTCAGCATCAGACACTAAATATACTGAAACCGATGTTGTTGGTATGCTGGAATTTCTAATCGACAACATTTTCGTAGAGTTTGGTGGTGAAATATTCCAACAAACTATTGGAATTCCAATGGGGACTAATTGTGCTCCATTGTTGGCAGATTTGTTTTTATATTCATACGAAGCAGAGTTCATACAATCGCTTCTGAAGAGAGGAGAAAAGAAACTAGCCAGTTCATTCAATTTTACATACAGATACATTGACGATGTATTGTCATTGAACAATCCAAAGTTCAGTGATTATTTACATCTCATATATCCGGATGAACTGGAAATTAAAGACACCACAGATTCCTCCAAGTCTGCAGCATATCTTGACCTATACCTCGAAATAGACAAAAATGACAATCTATGTACCAGATTATATGACAAACGTGATGACTTTAATTTTCCCATCGTAAATTTCCCAGTACTGAGTAGTAACATACCAGCAGCTCCTGCGTATGGCGTCTATGTGTCTCAACTCATTCGATATGCTAGAGCATGTTCAAATTACCAAGATTTTCTAGCCAGAGCCAAAATGCTAACTGATAAGTTATTAAAGCAGGGCTATTTGAGACCTAGATTGCAGTCGACCTTTAAGAAGTTTTATGGTCGTCATCAGGAATTAATAGACCATTTCGGTCTTTCTGTAACTCAGATGATGGGAGATATTATCACATCATGTTGATTGGTACTTGTAGAGTCGTTATTATAACCTAACTATGTCCTTCATCTCGATAGCATTTATTTTGGATATCACAGTGGGTGTCGCATGCGAGGCAAGAGAAGCTTACTCTTACTGGTACACCTGATCTCACATTTGGCTTCGCCGGATGTCTGTGATATTCAAATTGCTCGGACCTTGATCACCAATTTTGAATTTTTGTCCAACCTTAACATACCGATTGTGTAAATTTTGTCCATGGATTTTGAGTTTAGTCTTGCGGATTGTTTGGTGTTTGGTATCATACTTGTCTTATAAATGCCACATATAATACCCCCGTCACACTGGATTGGCGGTGCCACTACGGTACCACAACCGTTTTCAGTCAAAACCGCCATCACCGTAGTGATACCTCCAGTAGGGTTTTCGTATTTTCCCCCTCTCATCAAACGTGAGTTTTTCTTCACGGTACTACTGAGGATCCAGGGAAGAAGCACGGCGGCGTCACTGCGGGCATGGCGATCCTACTGAGTTACCACTACGGTTTGGTTGGCGGTTCCACGGCGATCATTGGCGGCAGTACTGCGGTGTTGGGGGAAGCATTGAGGGGCCACTGAGGTGCTACTACGGGTATGGCGGTGCTACTGAGGTGCTACGACGGTGGCACTGCGGCAGCATCGCGGAACGAGGAGGCTATAAAAGGGAAGTGGTTTTCGGTGAAATTCATTACCTATTTTTGCTGAAGACGTGTACACTACAGTAATTATGCCGAAACATAACACAACAAGGGGAAGAGCTAGTGGAGTTTTCCCATGAGGATGTCGCTCTGCTGCTGCTGTTATTGCTGAATTTTTGTTTATCAATTAATCGATCTGAAGTTTTTCAAAACTTTCAAAACACTGTTGAAATTTATTCAGAAAACCAAAGCTTTTATATGCAAAAATTTGACCTCAGTAGCATCGTGCAAGATCCTCAGTGCAACCTCTGTGCAACCGCAGTGGAAACGACATTGCCGTACAGACACCTCAATAACAACGCCACCACCGCCGTGTGAACGCAGTGGCATCGCAGTAAGATCGCCTAGGTTTCTCGAATTCCTCATTGAGTCCGCCGTCGCACCCCCATACCCGCAGTGCTCCCGTGGTAGCACTTCAGTAGCACCGCCATTACCGCCACTTGATCGCAGTAGGGTCGCCAGTCTTACTGAGGATGCACGACGGATGTGGAGATGCTAATGAGGTCCTTGTACGGTTCCACGGCGGTTATGGCGGTGCCACGACGATACTACTGCGGAATGGCCCCACTCGCGGTGGCACTGCGGAAGTTTTGAACATGTTTTCCGTGGAATCGCAGAGGAACCACGGCGATCATGGCGGTGCCACGGCGATTTACATCGTACAAGCCCCGCCGTGGCACCCCCAATCCGGTGTGACGGGGGTATAATAAATGTAGGCCTATGTATAATAAACAAAGCTATGTATAGGATAGGGCCCCAGGCTGAGGATCTATTGCAGATAGGAACCCGACGGCGAAGCCGGAGGGTCCTATCTGCAATAGATCCGAAGCCGCGGGCCCTATCCGACATAGTTCAGGATTCCCCCAATGATACATTTCACAAACAGAGTTTAGAATATCTGTTTCACCATTCAAATACGTTTTTAATAGAACCAAAAGCCATGCACATTAGTTGCTTTTGTTCACATGGTTCACGACAGCCAGTCACACTCCCCCACCACTCTCCACCCCCAACCTCTTGGCCCCATACAAATCCCCTCCCTCTCCTCCCCCTCCGCCGATGCATGTCTGTGTTGCCAGTTCGAAGTACGCTGCTCCTCTCCTGTTCTCGCTTCAGTTGTTATTTTGCTACACACAAAACCGGGAAAGAATGTACGTGTATTGCATTGCATGCAATCGATGAGTTCTCAAGCGTATCAACAATATTACAAGCGTGTCAACAATATTACTCCAAGCACTAAATGTCAACCCAGTCTATATGCGAGTCATACAACTAAACGTGGTCACACTTGAATGAACTCAGTGGCTAACATGTGAACGGGTATAAACAAACCAATATCATTATGTCATGCCATGTATCACAGTATCGACACCATTTACTTATTTGGTCTCCTGTCTATGAGAGACGAATTTATAGTGAGTACCAGTACCGTGACCCTTTTGGTTAAAGCCCTGGCTGTGTATTGTCCCTGTACATGAAAAATTTTATGTTTTTTGCATACATTCCTCACTGACTGGAGGACATATAATTGTGTTCCGTTCTCGGATCGTAGATGAGGCAAGCCATTCTAATGGGACAATCTTGTTTTCAATACGATCATTCAGTTCAAAATGAATCGCCACTACATTTCATTTTCGTGTGCTGCCACCTGTCGCCAAATGTTGGTGTTATTCAATATGAACACCATCAACATTGCATGACCTGATATCTACATAGTCCGGCACAGCGTGCAGTCTATGACGTCATCCGGATTAAATTTCGGCAATGATGAAACGACTCAAGTGAACAAACATGTGTAGTTTTTGGCATAAACTGTTTGTACACTCGTAGTCTTTCCTATTTTTATATTTCTCTCAGGTTCCTATCTAGATAGGAACCTCCCTGAGAGGTTCCTATTAAAAATAGGGACTTGGCCATGACAAAAGAATCATGAACTATTACTCACCAGGGTGGAGAACACAACGCACGCACGAAAATTCATTTTCTGTGTGTTTTCAGTGGGTGGGCATGTCGTTGTGTGCATGTTTTGAAAATACAAAATTAAATGATATCATATAATGAACATTCTCAATAGCGTTTCGACCGTATTACTATGCTTAGCTCAATATTATTATTTAACGAGATTCTAACGTTCTAGCTATTTTAGTACCACACTCTTTGATAGTAGCCCACCATGGATCATACATACCCCGTTTGCCACTCAAACAGCCAACGCTTATGGTCTCGGAGATGAGCGCCAGCGTTCTGACCGGATTTTATAAGCTTCACATGCTAACAGATGTCGGCCGGGATGAATACACGCGTGGTACATCGAGACCGCTGGGCGCACACGGGGAAAAACGACATCTATATATCACCATTGTCAGGTCCATATTATGGACGAAACTTCATTCCAAATTTGAAGGACAATCGAATGATTCTAGTTGCGATGAAACAAATTCTATGGCTCACAGATGTTTTTCGAAGTTCAAACATCGCGATAAACCTTCACAAGCGCAATTAAACTCTCCAGTATCTAAATGATCTGGAATCCGTGTGCACTAGATGCCTCAAAATCTCGCTGTTTTAAACCCTACTGTGTACATTTTCAGCTAATCTCGAATGAACTTAACTCAACGCGGGTCACCCCTCTGCAATTTGTTGAATTAATTGATGAATTGCCAAGTCATGTGTGATAATGTGTATCGCGCAGTTTTTGCTGGGCACAGGGCTGTGAGTGACACATGTGAATATTGTTCAGCGATGTAGCGTTTATGCCCACTGTTTGGCCTGTATGATGTATTTTTCAACGCCACATATCCCTATTGGGAACCACAATTTGATGAGAGGAGGTATTTCTTAGTCGTATGGTGATTTTTAGGTTACCGGTGCTATGGTCCGATAACCTATTGGCATGGCGTTGCGTCCGTCGTCGTCGTCGTCGTCGTCGTCCACCACATTTTAATCTTTTTTGTTTACGGGCGAATTTTTCTGAAATTTTGCACAAAAATGCCTAAAAATATTTCAAGAGGGGGGTAATTTTTAGTTTTTCGATTTTGGAATTTTTTTTCGAAATGGTGGCCACTTTCGACGAAAAACGGCCAATTTTGGTCTTTGTCGGTCGTTTTCTCAGAATCTGTTTAGTAACTTTTTTTCTTGTTGATGCATCAGACTCCTCGTATTTACCCCTATAGTGTGTATAAAATTTGTTGCCATTGGATCGCTCGAAGTGAGCCATTTTGGCCCAAACTCAACCCAAATGGGACTTTCCCATGGTAAATTCTCCTATGCTTCATATTGGGACACATTATGCTTAATATCTCACTTAATATTGATATTAGAGATTAGGAATCAAATGTGGACATATAGAAAAGAAAATGATATATGCCGAATATTCTGATGACCTTGAATTTGACATTTGATCTCAGTTTCAATGTCAGAACACAAAATGGCCAATATCTTGCTTATTATCGATTTTACTGCTTAGGAATCAATTGTGAACATTTACGAAATGATATATGCTGAATATTCTCATGACATTGAACTTGACTTTTGACCTTACTTTCAAGGTTAGCGCATAATAGCTAACATTTCGCTTATTATCGACTTCACAGCTTTAGAATCTATTGTGGACATATAGGAAATGATATATGCTGAAAAATCTCATGACTTTGAATTTGACCTTTGACCTCATTTTCAAGGCCACAGAACAGAATGGCTAATATCTCGCCTATAAATTATCGACTTTACAGCGTAGGAATCAATTGTCAACATATAGCAAATGATATATTTTGACCTATGACCTAATTTTAAAGACCACAGGACAAAATGGCTAATATCACGCTTATTATCGACTTTACAGAATCAATTATGAACATATAGGAAATGATATATACAGATTATCCTTGTGACCTTGAATTTGACCTAAATTTCAAGGTCACAGGACAAAATGACTAATGTCTCGCTTATTACGTTTATTACGTTTGAACTAAAAATTATTATCGACTTTTCAGCTAGGAATTAGCATATAAAAAATGTGAACATGTAGAAAATGATATATGCTGAATATTTTGATCACCTTGAAATTCACCTTTACGTTATTTTCAAGGCCAGAGCACAAAATGGCTAATATCTCACTTATTATCAACTTTACAGCTTAGGAATTCATAGTGAACATATAGGAAATGATATATGCTGAATATTTTGGTGACCTTGAGTTCAACCTTTGACCTCATTTTCAAGGTCACAGAACAAAATGGCTAATATCTCGCTTATTATCAACTTTACAGCTTAGGAATTAGTTGCGAAAATAGAGGAAATGATATATGCTGAATATTCTCATGATTTCGAACTTGACGTTTGACCTCATTGCCAAGGTCAGATCACAAAATGGCTAATATCTCACATATTGTCGATTTTACAGCTTAGAAATCAATTATGGACATACTAGTAATGATATGTGCTGAATATTCTCGTGACCTCGACTTGACCAATGACCTTATTTTCAAGTTTCTTTTGACCTGATTTTCAAGGTGACAGAACAAAATGGCTAATATCTTGTTTATTGACTTCATAGTGTGGGAATCGATGACGGACATATAGGAGAATTTAGACGCCAATTATCCTGATGACCTCGAATTCGACCTTTGCCTTCATTTTTAAAGCCACAGGACAGAATTGCTGATATCTCTCTGATTATTGAATTTACAGCTTAGCAATCAACTGTGGCCATGATATATGCCTAATGTTATATATGCCGACAGGGGCGGATCCAGGATTTTTGAATAGGGGGGGGGGGTGCTCATCTTAACTGTACGTAAGCTTGAAATTATGTGAGCGAGCGTAGCGAGCGAAGCATCATGCGGTCTGGGGGTTCGGGGGGCACCGTAAGCCCCCCGAGAAACTTTTGGAATTTAGTGTCTCTGAGATGGTTTCTAAGGTGTATTTTACAACAGTACCTTGTGAAATCAATAAGTAGAATTTTACTTTAGAAGTCTGCTTAGTTCTGTTGTAAATGAAGGATAGATTTTCAAAGAAAGGAAGGTCTAATAGTCCTACCATTCTAAGGCTGTTCTAAGGTTATTATGCACCAGACATGGTGATGATCAATCGTTTAATATTAAAGATGAGATATAATTATCTTCAAAGTTATGCCCACATCCAGAGTTATATCCAGAGTTATACAGAACTCTGTCAGAAACAAACAAATAAATAAAAAATCGGCCATAGGCCAACACTTGACGAAATGACTAAACATTTGTTTACATTTAAAACATTTACCCATAATTTACACATTGAAAAGATTTACTGAACAACTCGACATTTGAAGAAAGATACTTTTTTCATGAAATTTTTACGTTGGGCAAACTTTTCAAGGTCAAGGTCAAAGTGCACATTCAAGGTCAGCGGACAAAGACCTTTTGATATGCTACAATATGGTCCCAGTTTGAACTTTCTATGACGAATAGTTCCGAAGTTATGGCAATTTTTGTGATTTTGACCTTTTCTTCGACCTTGACCTTGACCCTTGACCTTGGGACACGAAAATTGTGCATTGCCTGTGCATGAAGATATAAATTATACTTGATCAATTCCATCAGAATCGAACAACAATTCCGGACACTGTAGCTTTTCGAAATTTCGAAAAATTTACGTACATGAGGTCACTGTGACGTCAATAAGCGTCACATTTGAAAACTGATGGGAAACTATTTATCATGGGTTCAAGGCCTTCCATTTGATATATTACTTGATAGCTTTTAGTTAGTTTGAAAATTTGATCTTGAAGTTTTGCTCATGTGACCTCATTTTTCCGATCAAGTTCAAGGTTAGTCATGGAATTGACATATAAGTCTGATTGCTATACCTCTTCTGAATGATATGGTTCAAATCTTATGAGACTACAACGATTCAAACAGATGTTATAACTGAAAAGGTGTTTTTCTGGGATTTCGATGACCTTGACCTTGACCTTTGACCTTTGTATTTCAATTCGTAAAGGTCAATGCTATTAATATGCATGTCAAGTTTCAAGGTATTCCATACATTATTGACGCTGTTATGGCCTTTTGAAATTTCGGTAATTTGACGTTTATGACGTCATTGTGACGTCAGTGTACGTCGCAGCGCCGAAAATAGGGTATCACTGCAATCAGGGGCTCAAAACCTTTCCAACGATATACTACTCAATATGGTGCGCTGACTTTCGTACTTGACCTTGACATTCACCTCATGGCGAACTTCTCAAGGTCAAGGTCAAATGCCAAGGTCAAGGTCACAGAAGATATGACTCGAGTTTATCTACAATATGAACTTGGTTTGAAGTCTCTATAACAAATAGAACCGGAGTTATGGCCACTTATGTGTTTTAACATTTTTGCGTGACCTTGACCTTGATCTTTGACCTTGAGTCACGAAAATTGTGCATTGCCTGTGCATGAAGACATATATTATACCTGTATAATTTCATTAGAATCAAACAAGATTTGTGGACACTATGACCGTTTGAAATTTCGAAAAATTAACGTTTATGACGTCACTGTGACGTCAATAAACGTCACATCTCAAAACTGATCAGAAAGTATGTACCAGGGAATCAAGACCTTTCATTTGATATACTACTTGATAGGTTTCAGTTAGTTTGAAAATTTGACCTTGAAGTTTTCCTCATATGACCTTATTTTCCTGACAAAGTTCAAGGTCAATCGTGAAAATGATATATACACTCGATTACTATACCTCTTCTGAATGACATGGTTCAAAATTCATGAACCTACGACAAATCAAACGGATGTTATTACCGGAAACGTGTTTTTCTGGGATTTCGATGACCTTGACCTTGACCTTTGACCTTTGTACCTAAATTCGTAAAGGTCATTGCTGTCAATATGCATATCAAGTTTGAAGAGATTCCATAAAGTATTGATGATGTTATAGCCTTTTGAAATTTCGGAAATTTGACGTTTATGACGTCATTGTGACGTCAGTTTACGTCGCAGCGCCGAAAATAAGGTATCACTGCAATCAGGGGGTCAAGACCTTTCCAACGATATACTACTCGATATGGTGCGCTGATCTTCGTATTTGACCTTGACATCCACCTTAGGCGAACTTCTCAAGGTCAAGGTCAAATCCCAAGGTCAAGGTCACAAAAGATAGAACTCGAGTTTATGTACAATATGAACTTGGTTTGAAGTCTCTAGGACAATTAGAACTGGAGTTATGGCCATTTATGTGTTTTTATCGTTTTGCGTGACCTTGACCTCAATATTTGACCTTGACCTCCCAAAAATGAACTCATCCATCCATATTGGATTGCACATCTTCTGACCTATTTTCAGGATTCTACGATCAAAAATGTGACCTGTGGAGCGGTCACAAACAAACAAACAAACAAACAAACAAAAAATCGGCCATAGGCCAACACTTGACGAAATAACTAAACATTTGTTTACATTTAAAACATTTACTCATTAATTACACATTAAAAAGATATACTGAACAACTTCTAGCATTAGAAATTGGCACTTTTAAGACACCTCCTGAGCATCACCCAGCAGAAGAATTCACAATTTTAGAAATTAGACGAGAGTTGCTTCATTTTCACAGTGACCTTGGCCCTTGAATTCTGAATTTTCACAAATTTGTTAGAATTAATAAAACTCCTGAGCAGACATACATATTGAATCTTTATGACGTCTCCTGAGCAAGACCCAGTCATTTGAGACTGACTCATTCAAAACATTCAATCGATGTGTGTATCAACATAATATATACTACTAACAGCACAAAATTTTGATGATGTCAATATAAGAAAAATTATAAAATACAACACTGCTATAAATGTTCGTTACTACAACTTGGTAACTTTCATATCATGATGCTGCATCTTTGGTGAACTATCTAATGAGTTCAAGCAGATCGTGATGGCCGTTTTTGCATGCCATACTGGTATTATATGACAGAGGCAACGATAATTTTTGCACGCCATATTAATACCAAATGATCATTCAACAGTGTATATTCATAATAGATCAAAACAAATTGCAAAAAGTTCTTGGATAAAACCACTATAATAGATTATAATGGTACTGGATATTCTTGAAAAAAATAAAGAGCAAAAAAAAATATTTGAAAGCAGGTAGATTCGAACTCGCAGAGTCAAAAGCCTACGTGTTAGAGAGCGAGTGCTGGAACCACTCGGCCACCGAGCCATCATACAATAAATTGCCATATTCCCCTTCCCCATGGAGAACAACATTTACTGTACATGTATGACCGCATGCATGTCTTCATGACTGCACGAAGAAATCGATCCCAAATAACTGTAACTTTATAACCCAAACTAGTATTGATAACCAACTTTCAAAGTCAACTCAATTGGAGAATTAGGGCAAGAAAAGTCCACGTTTCACATTTGTGTATTCAAATCTGCATAAAACATTTCATATCTCCTATAAATTGGCAACTTATGTGAGGTAATTTTGCGGCCACTACACTAGGGCTACCACTATGCAACTTGCACATGACCCCCAGATTTTCGGCACCGGGCGATAATCGGGACTTTTGGTCGTACGACCATCGCACATACACCATTTGACGCCGAATTAACCATATAAAAATACTAAAATACTGACAAAAATTAATGTTGATCAAAAGTGGAGTTATTGCGATTTTTCGATTTTGACCTTTTACATGACCTTGACCTTAATTTTCAACCTTGAGTTAAGAAACTCCACAGATTTGTTCAATTTGATAAGGCACAACTCCTGAGTAAAAATCAATAACCCATATCAGAAATTGGCCTCGCAATATGGGGTTGAAGGTTGCGAGACATGAAACCATAAAATCATGACCCTCAAATTTTCGACCTGGACCGAAAATCGGGAGTTTTGGTCGTACGACCATCGGGCATGCACCGCAGGGCGCGGAATTGACCATAAAAAAATATAAAAATACTCAGAAAAAATAACATTGAATAGAAACGGAGTTATTGCGATTTTTCGATTTTGACCTTTACTATGACTTTAACTGTAATTCTTGATATTGAGTCCTACATCTTTACACATATTTTCAGTATGATAAGACACACCTACTGATTAAAAATCAGCAACTTCTATCGGATTCTGACTCCACAATAACGGTTTGAATATTGCACAAAATACAAATGATCTGAAAACCCCCAAATGTTCAACCATGGGCGATAATCGGGAGTTTTGGTCGTACAACCATCGGACATACGTCAGCTGATGTCGAATTGACCAAATAAAAATACAAAAATGTTTAGAAAAATTAATTTTGATCAAAAGCCAAGTTATTGCAATTTTTCGATTTTGACCTTTACTATGACCTTAACTCTAATTCTTGACCTTGAGTCCTATAACTTCACAATCGTGTTTTGTGTGATAAGGCACAACTTCTGAGTGAAAATCAGCAACATATATCGGGAATTTGCTCTATAATATGGTTTTGAATATTGCGAGGTAGAAAAAAGCCTAAATTCGTGACCCCCAAATTTTCGACCTGGACCGAAAATCGGGAGTTTTGGTCGTACGACCATCGGGCATGCATCATATGATGCGGAATTGACCATAGAAAAATATAAAAATAGCTAGAAAAAATAACATTGATTAAAAACGGAGTTATCGCGATTTTTCGATTTTGACCTTTTGCTTGACCTTGACCTCAATTTTTGACCTTGACCTCCCAAAAGTTAATCACTTGGTCGAGTATTGACTGCACAATTTCTGACAAATTTTCAGCACTCTACGATCAAAATTGTGACCTGTAGAGCGCTAACAAACAAACAGACAGACAGACAGACAAACGCAACTGACCAACATACTTGACGAAATTTAATTTCGTCAAGTAACAAACAGACAGACAAACGCGACTGACCAACATACTTGACGAAATTTACATTTCGTCAAGTAAATATCCCCTGTGTATATTCAATGACAGTTTCAGTATAAAGTCAAGTGTGTCTGACTAGACTATTATTGGAGGGAGGGCGGCGGGGGTTGGCAAGCTGGTTAGAGGAGTCCAGCGACCGAGCGAAGTAAGGTGGATAGGTGGTAGCCTGCACGGCGTGGGGTCTGGGGCCCGCTCAAGGGCCCCAGAAGCCGAAGCTTTTTTTCATGTTCTGTGGTTGATTCTGAGATCTCTCTGGCTCTGATTGAGTATTTTTCATTCCACACATACTCAGAAAATCTTGTATGAAAACAGTGAATAGAGAATGATAAGCATGTCTACATTGCCGGTTACCACAGTATCTAGGCAAATACCAATGACGTCATCAGACTGTGTATAAAACTCGCCCACATGGCGGGCCGCTTTGAGGAAAAAAATGATTCGCCCGAATTTGAATCTTGATTTGGCAACTCAATTTAGGCACGTAATACACATTTTCAGACCCAAATTTTTACGATTTCTCATTCTATAGACAAAACAGAGCTTTAAAGCTATTATCACTTTTAGAATTGACAAAGTTTATTCATTCTGCGATAGCTTTATTCTGTCTATAGAATAAGAAATCGTACAAATTTGGGTCTGAAATTGTGTATTACGTGCCTAAATTGAGTTTCCAAATCAAGATTCAAATTCGGGCGAATCTTTTTTTTCCTCAAAGCGGCCCGCCATGTGGGCGAGTTTTATACACAGTCTGATTTTGATCTTTGACCTTATTTTCAAGGTCAGAACACAAAATGGCTAATATCTCGCTTATTATTGACAGATTAGGAATCAATTGCGGAAACACAGGAAATGATACTGTGCTGAATATCTCGTGACCTTGAATTTGCCCTTTCAGCTCATTTTCCAAGTCAGAGGACATGATGGCTAACATCTCGGTTATTATCGATTTCAATTGATGACATATATGGGAAACTGTATATGTGTGACGATTTTGCCCGAAGATCGTGGAAGGAGATGCTTTCTAAACACTTTCTTCTTTCTGGCCGCTTCGTGTTCGAAGCACGAGCGTTGCGTAGCGACGCTCTCTAATCCTCCTCTCTATCCATTATACTGAACAGTGGCTTACCTCATCTCTCACTTCCACGGTGGCCACCCGTTCCGCGGTATTGCTGGTTAAAAATTGAATTTCGCGTTATTATAGTTAGGCCCCGCGTTATTGTGGTAAAAGTTTCGAAGTGGTCCTGGTAAAAAGCGATAAATTCATACAGATACATAAAACATTAGCGTACAACAATAGTTCCACGGAATATTGGAATGTATCAGCGGTCTATAGACAATAGTTTGATTTTTGTTGGTCCAATAATCATCATGCACGAGTGACCACAGATACGTTGATCGGGTGACAGTTGTCAAAATCGGGTGACATTTTCGTGCGAAATTAGCCACACAAATACATGAATAAGTAAATCATGATACAGAAATGTGTATTAAGATTAGTTCCTGTCCGAGAAACATTAATAATCCATACATTTTCCGACGTACAGCTTAAATTGGTTCCTGATCTAAAGTTTGTTGAATCCGCGTTATTGCTTATCAAGAACACGCGATATTGCTGGGGATCGAGATTGATATATGTGCATGCAGTCGGCCACATCTACTGATCTATGCAGATGATAAAATATGTTTATTTATGTTTGACCCACCTACACGAAGGGCGCTGTTCTTTCCAGTTGAACACATAATTTCGATTCGTTCGTTAAGAATTACTGAAAAGAGAAGAGTTGCTGTTATTTTGTTTCAGTCATGTTATTTCCGTCAAGAATCGTGCACTGACATTTCTAGGATATATGGATATTACTAAACAGTCGTATTTTTTTGGTATTAATCTCGACAATTAGTGCATACAATAGTTCCATTGAAATGTAGCAGTAGTGTGTAATGACATTATGACAACCAATGCAGGCCTTAACCCGAGACAGTAGGCCTAGATCTATTTAGGACCTGTTTTACCAAACTCCGATGTTGAATTCAACCTGGTTCTAGTGTGGATCGAGGTCCTCGCTATTGGGCGTTCTATTTACATATAAAACAAATTGTACATTTGTTCTGACATTTGTTCTGACGAAAAGTCAAAAGTACATTTGTTCTGACGAAACTGTCGAGCCGAAGCAGCCTACCGTAGTTCCAGTATGTCCTGCACAACTTGAATATTTTTGTCGAAATTGAGACCACAACAATCTCCTGAACATCGGAATTCTTGTGGCTGGTTTCTTCAAGGACGACTGAGCCAAACTTACAGTTCCTATTGAACATTAAGACGACCCGTTGACGATTATTCACTAGTTTAATACGCGTGGACGAACATGTTGGCGTATTGAAAATAATCACACTCAACAAACACAATAACGCGGGTCCACAGATGTGGAAAAAAACAATAACGCGGAGTCTGTGGAAAAGACTTATATCGTGTTTACACAACATAGATGTTCTATTTAGTTGTACTTGAGTGTATGGCAGGTCTCCATTAGTCATGGGGAATAAATTTTGTTAATATGACGTCTGTAAAATGCCGTACATATCATTTTTATGTGATATCTGGGCAGTATGTTTACAACACGATAACAAACATGACAAAACTGTGTGCACAATATCTCACAAAATACAAGCTCAATCTCACTACACGAAATGCACTGGCTTTCAAGAATGCCTATAATATTCCGTGAGCAGTTGATTTCTGCTTAGTAATTTCTTAGTATTCACGATAATACCAATTTTTGATGAAGCTCGGTAAACTTTCGCTGATCTTCAGCCATTTCTTTACCATAATAACGCGAACCCTAACTATAATAACGCGGAATTCGAATTTTAACCAGCAATAACGCGGAACGGGTGGCCAACGTGACTTCTAGTATAAATACTGTGGCCGCACTTTGTGTGGCCGGAGTCGTCTTGAGAAATGTATGTATCAACCTATTACTGTTGTTAACCAAATTTTGATGATGCCAATAAAAAACATAATATCAAAAACTTTCAGAATAGAAACAAAGCCCAACCAAACATTGATATCTGAAGCCACACTGGCGTCATCAGGGGCAGACAGTGTGTAATTATAGTTGTTTCTACTGTACACCAGCTTGAATTAGTGTACAACTGCCCAACAACTTATCAAAACAATTTAGAAATCCGAAACAAACCCCGTGAAATAGGTGTATGACAAGTACATAAGTACCCAATCACAAGCCAAAAGGCTAGAGCACGACAGGTGAGCTCAGTCATGAGCTCCTTGTCTCGGTTCGTTCGAAGGCCTCAGGGACGATTTCCAATTGGGGGCCCAGGAGGGAGACTGTGCCGATTCAGGGCTCGTCCCTGTGTTCACCGGTTTCTCGCCCTGGGATGGTGTGACACAGGCTCTGGTTAGACCGTCGGACTGTCCAGGGTTCTATCCCTGTGGCAGTGCCGTCGGCGAGGCCGGCCAGCAATATGCCCACATTTACAGGTTCCGTGGTGCCGCTCCCATGGCATCTCGGGCTCTACACACGGCTACATTACCATAACTGATGTATAATGTATGTTGTATATCTATGATGTGTTATGATGTGATGTGTGAAGGCCGGATTCGTCCGGACGGACTGTTAAATGGTTGTAGTGCGAGCTAGCTCCAAAGCCCGCCGCGTGCGCCCATGCGCGCCGCGGGCGCCGAACGTTACATATGCTGAATATTTTCATGACCTAGAACTTGACCTTTGACCTTTTTTCAAGGGTAGAGCACAAAATGGCTGATATCTCACTATTTACCGACTTTACAGCATAGGAATCAATTGTGAATAGTTAGGAAATGATATATGCTGAATATTCTCATGATCTCGAAGTTGATCTGTGACCATATTCTCAAGGTCCGAGCACAAAATGGTCAATATCCCGCTGATTATCAACTCTGCAGCTTAGGAATCAATTTGGAACATATTAAGCGAACCAGTGGTCTAGGGGTAAGGCGTCCGCCACTGGTGCGGGAGGTCGAAGGTTCGAGCCTCGCAATGGGCTTGTTCTGATGTGGCCGGTTGATGAGCCGCCAGCTAGTTAAAGAATGGTTACCGATTGCCTCCTTGCCGGACGCCTGGCATATAGGATAGAAATCGAGGTAAAGCTGTTCAAGAGAACAAAGTGTCTCATAAGCCCTAGTGAGGCTGGCCTATTCAATGGGGGTGACACTATAATAAAAAAACACACTTTACTTTATCATGTTTATAGGAAATCATAGATGCTGAATATTTTTGTGATCTTGAATTTGACTAATATCTCGTTTAGTATTAACTTGAGAATCAAGTGTGGACTTACAGGAAATGATAGGAATCAATACAGTGACTATATATTCCGAATATTTCAATGACCTTGCAGTTGACACTTAACTTCATTTTCAAGGTCACATGACAAAATTGTTGTTATTGAATTTACAGCTCAGCAATCAATTGTGGACATATAGGAAATGAATGACATATACATGTTGAATATTCTCGTGACCTTGAATTGGACCGGTGACCTTATTTTCAAGGGACATAATAATGGCTATATCTAGAATATAAAACACATATTGTCCGCTAACCTTTCTTAGCCCTTGGGATAATTTCTATTTGTCCCGAGAAACCTGCTATCTGAAAGTCAGACAGCCAGGAACGCCCGAACTGTCGCAGAACTTTATGGTGATCTTTTGCACCAGGCACCATTATTTTATATTCAGTTGTATTACTGCTAATTCTACCAGATGCACAAACAATGCCGCAATCCTGCATTCTGGATTTCAGTTTCCTCCGGTCTCACAGCCGAATATGCTGTATATAATACAATAATTTGTAAAGTCCAGTATATGCCTACATGCCCCTCTCGTGACTCAGCTGGTGTCATGATTCTATATGTATATGACACCTTAAAGAGTGACGCAGCATGCGGCGGGAATCGCCATCGTGGCAAACAAATGGGACAGAACATTTTATAGAATAGGGCCCCAGAAGATGAAGGGGTTCAGATGTTCTTTGTATGGTTCTGAGCGTTTTCAAGCGAGATCATAATCTTCAGATCCAAGGTTTTTTGGGATAAAAATGACAAATTTTATTTTTTGCCACATGGTGTTGCATTCCATCGACGATCGAATCCCATCCTATCCCATCCTATCCTGACAGACCTATCCCATCCTATGCAACCCCAGATTACAACAATGTTGCATTGGGGGTAGCGTTTATCCCCTCCCATCAAACAAAGGACGACGGGGTTGGGTGGCGTGGAGAGGGTGTAGTAGGGAGGTCCTGGCATTCCTGGCATTTAATTCCAAAGATATAAATATATATATGATGTCACGGCTGATCATGTCTGTGTTAAGAAACAATAAGGGGACTTTATCAAGCCATACTAGTGAAATAAAATGTTTGCGCGCTGTACACACCTCGTACGCACCAAATGGATGGATGACTGTAATCAAAATGGCAATAAAATAAAGAAAATTATTCAATTTTATTAAATTTTCCAAGAAACTTAGTGAGGGTATGATTTTTTTGAAGAGGGGACACAAAGGTACCTATTTCATGGGAAGAGGGGACACGTGCCGGCTGTGCCCCCCTCTAAACACGCCAGTGGTATATGTATGTAGATGTACAATTCTGCATAATAAAGCCCTTTATCGGGCATTTGACATCAACTCCCGCCCCTTCTGTAACCACTGGTCAGGAAACTCAGGAAGCAGTGGTTTTAGTTTATCTCGCGGTATCTGCTACCATTCAGTGATTGGCGCATTTGATAGACGGAGATTACCGATTATTCATAGTCCCAGGAGTGCTTTGTGAAAAGGTCCATTAAGAAAACCGTGGGATATCCAGGGCGGGGATAAAACTGATATTGAGAGGGATCTGAAACTTTTTGTCAATTTATAGGAGGGTGAAAAATGGTAAAAACTACCTTTAGATCTAGACTTCCAGGTAAAGTTGGGCAAACTACATGATGATACCGGTTGCTGTTGGCTCCACGTGTAGGTTCTGGTCATAACGTTTGAAATGATGGCTTGTCTAAATAGATACAAGTCATTTTGTGGAGACCAGCTGGTCCAGCTTGTACCGTTAGTCAGTTTTAAAGTGTTATTCAAAGCGTTCCATCAACTGATCCAGTGCACATGGCTGTTTTACTGGGCCAAGTCTTGATTCCCCAAAATAAAGTGGGGAATCCAAAATGTATTTCAGTTGATAGTTTTCCCTCTGTGATGCATTCTCACACCGTGTGTAGGTAAAACAATTTTCATTGAGTACATGTTCAGAGTCTGTATGTTCACTAGTATGATTGCGCAAAGCAGTATATTATATGCTGATGATAATCTTAGGTGCAAGGACCTTTAGTAAAACAAGAATGAATGAAGTCATGTGCTATGATGCCATCTTTGGTCATGAACAAGTGCGCAACCATGGATTCCAATGACCGGTGCCATTCAATTTGAGTTGTTTACAACCAGTAGACGGTTAGATTTATTTGTTATGCACATGCATAACGAAATGACTTCGAATCTATTGTGTTACCATTCATTAATACGAGCCAAACGCTTCATTATCATTTTAAACGCTTTATTATTATTTTAATCAGGCATCAACTTCAGCCAATACTTGTCAATATTTGTATAATATTATTGTGACGAAGTTGATAGATATGGAATTAGTATTAGTTTTCATGGTTTGGCACCCCATCAATAAACAAGTGACTTTCGTGAAATTTGAAATTATTTGAGAGGAGCAAACCAAGCCTGCGCTAGACACATTAGGCTGTCAGATATTGAAATCAAATGTCAATGTTGAAAATATACACAGAGAAGACTTGGGATCCCATCACCCCCCCCCCCTCTCAAAGGAATCGCAAACTGTGTTGAGAAGCGCGAATCAAGCCAGCGTGAACCAACATAGATTCCAATTTTAAAATATCCATGATTACGAAGTAGGCATATCCATGTAATATCTGTGGTCCATAAGAAAAGCACACAATAAATCGCACCTTTTGATGAACTGCCCTATCCAAGAGTCATGATGAATCATATTGTAATTCCAGCGAAGCTCACAGGAGCAGTGTTTCACAACTTTTGGATTCATTGGATTCATTGACTTCAATAATATTTTCAACAACACAAATCGTAACGATAAAAAATGTTTTAAACGGCCTACCCATATTAATAGTAGGCCTACAATACGGTACAAGAACACCATGTTATATAACTGTGAGTATTATAGTTTCCAATTATATAATGTATTCGATTTGGGACCAAAATTTTATCAATATTTGTTGTAATACCATTGCATAACCTCGACGAATATTTTTTTCAAATTAAAATTACATTATGGTCGGGCGCCGCCATTTTGGATTTGGCTGTCCCCAGTCTTCATCAACACAGTTCCATGGCGATATGCCCTACTGAGTGTCACATTGTCATCAATAGGCTCATGTTGTTATGGTTTCCAGGCGAGGCCGTGATGAATCTATAAAAACGAAATGTATCCATCTATGAATCTACTCAGTGAATCCATCTGTAACATCAAAGCCTCATGGACTGTAGCTTACTTTTTTTTCAGCCATGTTTTCGAAAAAAAAAAACCCATGTGCTTCAGCCACATCGTCATCGCACACACGGATCTTATCAATATTCAGGTGGGGGTATCGATCTTGGTGAAGTACAAAAAGTCCATGCAGCTCCCAGCGAATCGTTATAACCCCTATTCTGGGAGCATTGGAAAACAGGTCCAGTGTGATGTATTACGTAAAAGCCTGAATGAGTTGCAGTATTCACGGCGCACTAGTCTTCTCTGGAAAAAAAAAAGACACGAACAAAAGCAGTATATAAATGAAATTGACGGCATTTGCGTGACAATCTGGACATTTAACAGGTAATTTGGCCTACAATGATATATTTTCTCAGTGTTGTTTGAACAGTACGATAGTGTTTCTAGAAGGTGTTCATAACAATTGTGTCCAATAATTTCAGCTCAAATGCAAGCAATCATTCGTCTGTATCATGTATGTACAACTAGAACTGTAATATACACCTAGAATTCCAAGGCCACTATTATGTGTTACTTATCATGTCTCGGCTCATCGAGTTACTCGTGGCTCGAACTACATTTTTTATAACCATTATTTAATCATGCGACTGCACGATTGTGGAAACAAGTCACCAGCTTATTTCATAGGGCATGCACATAATCGGGTGAAATTCTTTGGAGCAGCTAGCGTCATGTACAACATCGTAATTAGCGTCGTAGATGATGATTGTAGAATGCAGAAGGTGTTTCTTTTTAGAAAACAATTTTTACGTCTGGTTGTTGTCAGTGATTCAATAAAATTTCTTCGGGGAGCCCGGGTGATTATCATCAACTGTTCGAATGAATGATACATTTATTTACGATAAATTTTTGAAACAGGTTGAGAAAGTATTCACAGAGTGAAATAGATTCAAAATGAACAATTACGTCTTTATTGACTTTATTCAATTCCACGGAAAATTTTATTTTCGACAGAATTCGAGATGCTACTCCAGAGGTTGTTACACACGATGCGCTCCTCCAGACGATTTATCCTGGCTGTTTTCACCGGACTTGTAATTATGTATATTGTCATCGGGATAGTACCTGAATCTCGTGGTCTCGATGGTGATCAAGCGTCTGCTGTTATCCGGACTATTCCATGTAATAAAACTACCCACACTGATCATGCATATCAAGTCGGTTGTCTCGAAGCCACTCGTAAAGACCCGCTGCAGTTTCAGGACGAAATAACATGTAAGAGACCCAAACTCAAGTTATGGGACCCTAAAATGAAGACATTTTTCCACCAAAATAATCCCATAATAAAATGTTCTGAACCGCGTGACTGGGTCTTCATCGAAAATGGAATTTTTCACATCAACAAAACAGCTGTGGGGTCCGTTGGATACGTCAACTGTTCGTACCTAGTCCTGCAATTCAATAATGATTCGATTAGCAAATTAGATGAAACTAGGATGTCCATCAAAGATGGTGATTTGATTCCTTCGGATTTCTTTGAAGTGAAGTGTAGTGCACAGAACGGAACAAAATACAAAAACCTACACTCTGCTATACTTCGTAAGGATGAATACGCCCGTGCACAGAACAATATCAAGTGTCCGCATGGTGTCTCGTGTATGAATATACTGATGTTTGGCTTTGATTCCACATCTCGTCTGAATTGGATACGAAACCTTCCAAAGTCCTATGAGTATTATGTGTCGAGTCTTGGTGGTGTAGTCCTGGAAGGATACAATATTGTTGGAGACGGCACTCCGCACGCCCTCTTGCCAATCCTGACTGGGCATAAGGAGTCTGAGTTGCCTGAGGCTCGGAGAGGTGCTAAAAATGCAACGTATGTTGACGGCCACCCGTGGATCTGGCGAGACCTGAAGAAACTAGGATACATGACCCAGTGGGGTGAAGATGGAGCTTCCGTTGGAACTTTCAATCTAAGGATGATGGGTTTTGCTGAAAAACCTGTGGATCACTATCTTCGCCCATTTCAACTTTGGGCTGAAAACCACTATCATACAAAACAAAACAAGTTCTGTATTGGTTCAAAACCTCGACACATCAACATGTTCGAGTGGATCAACCACTTCTTCAAGGCCTATCCCGATCTAAACAAGTTCAGCTTTTTGTTTCATTCTGAAATGAGCCATTCAAATCTCGGAAAGCTAACTGTTGTCGATGACGACTTGCTGGAGTTTTTGCAGCATTTGCATTCTTCTGGGTATTTGGATAACACTCTTTTGATCCTCATGTCTGATCATGGCGCACGATATAACAGTATCAGGCGGGAAGAGCAAGGAAAATATGAAGAAAGACTACCATTTTTCTCCTTTTCCTTTCCCAAATGGTTCAAGAATAAATACCCGAAATCCATTGCACATTTGAAACGTAATGCTCAAAAGTTAACCACACCATTCGATGTTCATGCTACCTTCATGGACATCCTTCGTTTGGACAACATAGAGGAAACCAAGCAGCCTGTGGGACGGGGTAAGAGTCTCTTGAAATATATTCCAGGAAATAGAACTTGCCAGGAGGCAGGAGTGGCTCCCCATTGGTGTATGTGTTTGGATTGGAAGAACAGATCAGTCTCAGAACCAGCGGTGGTGGGAGCAGCAAGGGAACTTGTGGTTTTCATCAATCACCTTCTTGAGAACAACAACGATAGTTGTGAAGTTGTCACTCTGGAGACAATCCATAGTGCAGGTTCTTTCTCGCCGAATAAAAACATTTTGAAATTCAAGCAGAGCAAGGGTGATCATGGCCAAATTGCTGTTTTCTCTGACGATATGAAAGCTACCGTAGAATACTACCAAATAACGGTTAGTACTCTACCCGGAGGCGCAGTTTTTGAAACAACAATATCACATGATATGACGAACAAAGGCAGGAAGTTCCATGTCGATGCGTCGGCCATCAGTAGGATTAACAAATACGGAAGTCAGCCTCACTGTATAGCACATCGATATCCACATTTACGACAGTATTGCTACTGCAAGGTACAAAGAGATTTAAATGATGATTAAAGTGCTAAACTATGATAAATGATAATAATTTGATATAAATGAATTGAGTAAATGGGAAAATGTTAATCTTGTCCATAGATATGATATACACATGGGCCTAGACATATAGACAAACCGTATATTTGCACAACGCTGTTACATTTTCACATACTTGTACAAGCACATGTACCCGTAGACTTACTGTCTTATGCCTGTATTCATTGTAGTATTTATGCCGTATATTGTCATACGTCATCCCCTCATCCCACTTTTGACTGAAGCTGATTGTTGAATATGTACCAAAGCTTATTTTAATAAAAATATGCGTTTTATTCTTCCATAATATGGGTTGACAAAAAACAGCCAGAGGGTGTGGCACCTTTGTCAAACTCATTGAATGCGGAAGAACAAGTAGCAAACCCGAACTACACGGGTGTGTTTCAAACGGGTGCATAGGTGTAGTTAGTTAGAGTATATTGTATTCTTCGTATTTGGAATATGATTTTATATGTTATTATTGTTATATAATAATATGACTATGGGAGAAGCTAGTGTTTCACTTGCTGAATAAACGATTGTTTGTTCTGCTGACATGTCATTAGCTTATTATAAACTCATATTCCTGTATATCTGTTCATGAATGTGTATTTATTCCCACACTGTTAGCTTTGGAACCAGGTCTGGGTTCATCATCTATGCGGGATCAGATATGTTATACCGTTTTCTACTAGTAATGTAATGTAAGTATCAATCTATTACCACCAATACAGTCAGATTTTGATGATGTTAATAACAAACGTAAAATACAACATTTTAGAAACAAAAACTATACATATACTAATTCCATCATATGTACAGTAGAAACAGCTACATTTCACACACTGTCTGTCTCTGGTGACGCCAGTGTGTTTTTGGATACATTTTTTGGTAGGGCTTTGTTTCTATTGGCATAATCAAAATCTGATTGTATTGGTAGTAATAGATTGATACTTACATAACTTACATCTGGACATCAATCATAATCTTATTGTGTCTGCTTGTCAAGTTTCGTGGAGGGGTTGTGTAGACTTGACGATTATGACCACATGTGTATGTTTTCAATTTATATTAATGTTAATGTGGCTCACTGCGATCCCTATGAGCAGTCCACCTTGAAATTGATGTCGAAACATAGCGTCACATTAGGTAAATGTATCTTGACACAGCCATAATTATTCGCTGCTGATTTTTCGCTCTTTAACGGAACCTCCATACACGCTTCAAAGCGATAGGGAACGTGCCGTCGTCGGAGCGAACGTTGAGGCGTCTCACCACCATCGACTCTCAGCTTGGTGAGGGGACGGTTTGGGCTAGTCACCTGTCCACTATGTACACACTGACAGGTACACCGCTGCTGCTAGGTGAAGCGCTCTGGGTCGTCCCATCCCGCCCCGCCCAGCACGTGCGACGCCCTTCTATTGATCTTTCACCTCGGTTTGTTTATCTCGGTGAAACAAACACGCCTCGAGTTCAACCAATTGTTCTGGAGAGCTGCTGTCTGGGGGAAACTCGGATATTTGACCAAATGATATTATTGATAAACAGTAGAACAAACAGTCCCCGACTTGTTAAGTAATAACAACAAGAAGATGTTTTTTTTTATTTTAAAAAAGACATCGACTAGATTTATTTTGGTATTCACTACTGTTAACTAGTCAATTCATATTATGATTAATGTCCAATTAATCGCCAATATTTCCATATTCGAACTACTATCAATCCAGTATTGAAGAATTAAATCGTCACTAGTATAATTGTTCTCCTCAATTATAAAGTTAAACAGTAAATTCTGACTTAATTTATAATAATAGTTAGGCCTACATGTATAGCTTTTACGTGTATGAAATGCGTTTCTGCAGTCCTGCCTCATCAATTTTGTGTGCGTGTTTGTGTTTCATGCACGTATGCACATGGCATGTGCATGTAACACACCCATATATCCCTTCCCCTGGGCTTCTATATGAATCATATTGTTTGGCTTCGTACACATGAGTAGGATGATATACGTTATTCAAATATGTTTTTAGTGTTACAGTCACATTACCGCATGATACAGTATGTATGCTGTATACACCTTACGTATGCTGTATACTCCAGTATCACTCTTCATACCCTGATTACCGTAACTTACGTCAGTACGATAATCATGATAATAGTCATACTTACAGTAGATAAATAGAGAACAGGTATCAGATCAAAGTAGGTGAATGACGCCTGTACTGATGTTGCTCTTGATGCCTATTACAAAATATAGCGTATTGTTCACTTCACAACGTTTTATTACCCATTTGAGAAAAAAACATGGTTATTCACGCTAATGTGTAGTGAGGATTGTAGTAACATGAAAATATTACATGGAAATCGTTACCGTATCACGGAGGAGCTTACATGACAAAAATGACGACTGTAACATACGTGTAGCTGTGAGATGTTTTACGAGTTGCACGCGTTTAGGAAGTAGAAATGGATACCGACAAACAGACAAATTCATATTCATAAGACAAATTCATAAGACCGAATCCATGGACGGTATTTTCACTCTTCAATAACTTCCTGTATGATCCTTTACGAGGCAGCACACTCGTCAAACAAACGGCGACATCCAATCAATGTTGAGCAGACGACTTTCTGTTCACAGTTACTCTCGTGGACAATTCCAGTTGTAATGTAGTTCGAAGTAATCAGCTATTTTTTTCACGAACCATCTTGCTATAATTATATCAATGAAAACTCATGTTGTCATATGTATTGCTCCAGTAGGTATAAACCAATCTACTACCACCAATACAACTAGATTTTTATGATGCCAATAGCAAAACGTAAAATACAACGTTTTGCAATAGAAACAAATCCGGCCGATAAGCTTATCCAAAGACACACTGGTGTCATCAGGGGTAGACATGGTGAAATGTAGTTATTTCTACTGTACATCTGATAGATCACCATACAACTGCCCAACAACACATGAAACTGGTTTAAAAATCCAAAAGAAACCCCATTTAAGAGATACATGTTCACAGGTACCTATAATCACAAGCCAAAAGGCTACTGAGATAATTATGGTATCCTCGGGGACAGATTTAACGTCCACTAGAAGTGACACCAGCTCAGTGGTGTGAATATAAGTATCAATCTATTACCGCCAATACAAATAGATTTTGATTATGCTAATAGCAAACGTAAAACACAACATTTTTTAATAGAAACGAAGCCCGACCAATTAGTGTATCGAAAGACACACTGGAGTCATCAGGGGCAGACAGTGTGTGAAATTTAGTTGTTTCTTCTGTACACTTGATGGAATCAGCATAAAACTGCATAACAACATGTAAAACTAGTTTAGAAATCCAAAACAAACCCCAGTACCTAATCACTAGCCTCGGTTGCGACGGTTCATTCCATCATGACCGTCGCGAACAATGAGCGTCTCTGTCGGGACGAAAATATTGCCCACAAAGAATCTCTAATATGAAGATAAATATCTAGAATTCGACTCCCAGAATCTTTCTTTTGTGTTCCACTCGTGTGCAGCGACCACGCCGTACTAAAACTGAGAGCTACCGAGTTTATAGTATCCTCGGGGACATTTGACGTCCACCAGCAGTGACACCGGCTCAGTGGTATGAATGTTAGTATCAACTTATTACCAACAATACAACTAGATTTTATAAGATGCCAATAGCAAATGTATCCACGTTTTTTACTGATGAAGTTAGAGAAATATTAATGCAACTAAATGAAGAAGAATGGCTAGGTGACGTGTCCAATAAACCAATGTTACGTACCTATAAATTATTTAAATCTACACTATCTACTGAAGACTATTCGAATTAATACATGCAGAAACGTAGCCGTTCTTTGTTAGCCCAGTTCAGATCAGGTATATTGCCAATAGAAATAGAAAAATAAGGTTTAAAAATATCCTCACACATGCTGTTGTGTTATTGTATCATGATTTAACAGATTTGTAACACTTCCCATCAATATCATATAACAATAACCTATAGAATAACAAAGTACGATCAATACAATCGAATGCCTTTTCCATATCGATAAAAGCACAAAAGGTATTCAGATTACCTTTCTGTCGATTTCGTATAATGCTGCATTCATTTGAACATGTAAATATC
This sequence comes from Terebella lapidaria, assembly GCA_949152475.1. Lineage (NCBI taxonomy): Eukaryota > Metazoa > Annelida > Polychaeta > Terebellida > Terebellidae > Terebella > Terebella lapidaria. Next base: position 27,746,961 of record OX424561.1, on the reverse strand, counting down.
GTGATTCCCAGTTCACAAGTTGTGATTTGCGTTCATTTCGCCATTTTGACCGTGATCACAACTTGTGAACCTCACAAGTTGTGAACAAGATGGCGGCAGCCAGGAAAACGTTCGAGATAAATATGAGAAGAATTTTGTGCTATCTCATATTTGTGAGCTAGAGCGACCGCAAATAGCCCTGTGCTCGAGAAAAAATGAATGTATGTGCAAAAACTAGTCATACTGGTCAGAATTTGAATTGGCATTAATGACAAAAATATATAGAACTTACCGGTCAAACCAGGCCTATATACTAGTAGTTAACATATTATAAATAGTAATAATGAATGCCTTTATATTTCGTTGAGATATTGAATGAAATTGTTGAATAAATGAAAACCATACTTCGAATGCCTGATACTCTAAACCCGAAATTATTATCGTCCGTTTATTTAAATGTTTTTAAGTATTTTGAATAAAACCCTAAATTAAATGGTCGCTAATATGCCAACACAATCGAAAACGCTAAATTTAACAGACGCTAATGTTTCAGGGTTTAGAGTAATTGTATTTTTCTGCCCAATGGAAGTTTTCAAACAGCTGTTCGGATTTGCTCTATACCTACTGCCGCGCTAAGCCGTTCGTTAGGAACGACCACGTGACCTTCAAAGTCTACTGGCGAAGACACCATTCGCGGAAGAACCATTCGCGGAAGAACCGTTCGCGGAGGCACCACCAGCAGAAGCACCGTTCGTGGAGGTACCGTTCGCAGAAGCACGTTCGCGAAAGAGGAGCCTTCGCGGAAGAACCGTTCGCGGACGCAGTCTTCACCACGTGGAGATGAGTAGGGAAGAGACGTTCGCGAACGAAGATGCGCGCGCAGCCACCCTGGCTATATAAGGGAGAGCGGACGGCCGCTCTGAGAGCACTGCAACAGCGACCGTGGGGAGATCGTCACCGCCACAGCCAAGGGACTCGACGACCTCCGTGCGGACGACTCCTTCTTCAGGGCCTTTGAGTCGACGGGACTTACGACTAACTACCTGGAGAAACCATTCAACTAACGGGACGGGAAACTTCAACGGGAAGGGACAGAGAGAAGCCTCAGCGGAGAACTCTTTTTAGTTGTGCCCTCGCGCACTAGTTATTCTTAAACGTGATCATACAGTGCTCCATGTTTGAACTTCATATCTGTACGTCACGTTGGTGACCGACAATTCATTGATGATGAGATGTTGATAAATCCTCATTTATTTACGTCTGACTTGATTCTTGCCTGAAGTAAGCCGGTAAGCTACTGAGTGATGATAAGCACCATTTAGTGACGGCTCTCGAATCACAACGAGCGGTAGTTACAAAAGTCTATACGATCAAGAAGCAGGGCTTTTGGGAAAACAAAAACACACACAACCAGAGATACCCACTATACGTCACAACTTGGTGCCGTGACCAGGATCCCCGAGGGTTTACTGCCAGGGAACGAACCTCAGCATCACTCATGTCCGACGAAAGCGACGAAACTGCCCCAGGGAAGACAGGAGGTGAAGAGGAAGACTCTTCGCGGATGGTTTCATTCGCGGAATAGGACGACAGCTGTTCACGGAAGCCGACCTTGGCGGAAGAGGACGACAACCGTTCGCAGAAGACGACCTTAGCGGAAGAGGACAACGACCGTTCGCGGAAGTTGACGTTCACGGAAGACGACCGTTCGCGGAAGAGCAGCTTCACAGCCAGGGGTGGACGTGGCGTTTCGTCAAATAAGGACCAACCAGGGAGATCGAGACCTTCCATGGGCCAGTCGACGAGTCAGCAGAAACCGTGGAGCCAGACATCCGACAACCGTTTTCCTTTTAGGTCCAGCGGACACGACTCTGGGTGGCAGCATGAGCGTGACAGAGAGAGGTCGACCTACCTTGAGAACGTTAGGAGGGGCCCCGAATTACGACGAGTACTGGGAGAGACGAGTACGTCAACCTGGACGGGGAGGACGGCGAAATCTGGGCGAGGAGGGATCGGCTACAGCTACCGGAGCAGAGTCTGACTGTGGCGCCCCCGGAGAATGCAGCATTGAGGCAGCTTTGGGACCAGTCCCAGCAGCAGTCTGGTGCAACAGGGCAGCGGTCCAGTATGACGAATCGACAGTCGGGAATGACAGGAGGACGGGTTACTTGGGTTCCAACCCAAGAGAGCAGCTCGAGAGGGAGTGGACTCTTCGCGGAAGAGAACGTTCGCGGACGAGAGACACTCTTCGGCGGCAGGGACGCTTGCAGCCGGGGATCCTTCGTGGATGAACGTGCTCGCAGGCGAGGGGGAGTCTTTGGTGACGAGGACGCTTGTGACCGGAGAGGGCCCTTCGCGGACGACCGCGTTCACGGACGAGGACGACTCACGAACGAGAGTGTTCGCGGAAGAGAGGAGTCTTCACCCAGACGGTGGCTCGACGGAAGGAGTGATCCAGGCGACCAATCTTCCTTTCCAGTTTTTCAGAGTAGACGGGGAAGACCATTCGCGGATGGGGCCGTTCGCGGAAGACCAGAGGAAGACAACGTTCGCGGACGTACGTCTTTTGTGGAAGAACGTCTCCGAGGCATCTTAGCGAACGAGCCGGTTCGCGGAAGACTCGCGGAAGAAGGCGTTCGCGGAAGGGGCCTATTCGCGGAAGAACTTCTTCGGGAGCTGTTGGCGGAAGAGTCCGTTCGCGGAAGGTTCGCGGAAGAGTCCGTTAGCGGAAGGTTCGCGGAAGACAGCGTTCACGGAAGAGGGAGGTCTTCACCCAGTCGACCACCGAGTCAGCCAGCCTCCTGGAGGCATCAGACTCCCCTTTCAGGCACCCAGAGAGGCCGGGGACAGCATCCTTTCTCATCATCGGGCAATGAAGGGCCTTCATCAGGGGGAGGGACCGACAGCAGCCATGGTTACCCAGGACGGGGGAAGCGACCACCGAGGCGGGGGCCGCCGCTGCACCGACGAAGCCCTAGGCCCAGACGGAGGCAGGAGGACTCATCGTCCGAGGACAGTTCAGCCTGGAACCAGGGCGGTAGAAGGAACCGGAAGATGCTGACACCTGACAAGTTTGATGGGACATCCATAGAGTGGACGGTGTACCGGGCCCACTTTGACGTCATCGCAGAGGTCAACGGATGGAGCAAACAGGAACAGGGCGTCTATTTAGCCGGGAGCTTGACGGGAGAGGCGCAACGAATGTTGACGAGCCTGAGTCCTGCAGACCGGAGGGACATTGACGTTCTGACCGACAAACGGACCCTACGATTCGACCCTGACTGTCAGGAGGAGTCCTACAAGGCGATCTTGGGGCAGAGAACCCGCAGGAAGGCAGAGACACCCCAGCAGTACGGCTATGAACTGCAACGACTGGCCAGCCATGGTTACCCGGATCTGAACTCCGCAGCTCAGGAGGCTATCGCCTTAGACCACTTCTGGAAGGGCCATCCAGATGGGTACATGAAGGTGATGGCGCTCATGAAAAAGATGAAGACCATGGAGGAAGCCATAGCGTTCGTAACCCAGTACGAATGTATCAAGCCCAAGCCTGGGAAGCCGGTGATGTCCATCGAGTCAGAGGACTCCGAGCCAGCATTAGGACGGGTCCTGCAGCTACTGAAGAACCAGCCGGAGGGCGGAGCTACCACCAGTGGGCAGCAGAGCAACCAGCCTAACGTAGCGGGTCTACCCAGATTTCCCTACTTCAAGGGGCTCTTTGAGAGCCAGGACAGGAGGCTGGATCGACTGATTGAGCTGTGCTAGCAGGTGCTGTCCATCAAGCCAAGGGCCGCCACCGCTGAGAACAAGGGACCAAGCGCTAGGCCAGGGCCAGATGACTGCTGGTACTGTGGAAAACCAGGTCATCGGAAGTACCAGTGTTCAGACCGGCCGCCACCTCGGACCAAGGAGGAGCGCTTGAGTCGACTAATCGAGGAGATTCGTGAGGACAATGGTTCAGACGAGGAGTCGGAAAACCAGTAGGGCGCATACCCTCCCCCAACCGTATGGGCCAGTGGCAGGTGTGTGCATGGCTTCACAGGCGAGAAGTACGACGAAGACGTGAATAACACATTGCCAGGGGGGAAGCTTTAGTTTCAAAGATTTTTAAAGGGCTTTTCAGGTGTGCATCCGAAGTGACAAGACGGGAGTGCCAGTGTACAGCAAACTGATGGAGCCGTGGAGCGTCTAATGACCCGCGGAGACGTCGACGAAATTCAGACCGATGGAGCCGTGGAGCGTCTAAGGACCCGCGGAGACATCAACAAGGTTTCTGCTAGCAGCAAGGAAGACCAGCGAGTCACATCCTTGAGGCTAGAGGCTGCGAAACAGCAGGGACCCCCCCCCCCCCCATTCAACTGAACCACAAGCGGCCGTGAAAGAGGAGATGGAGGGCCGGGTGAGCGGAATGACCAAGGGGCCAGCGCAGCAGCCATTGCTGGTGGACGACTCATTACTTATCCGGAGCGGCGGTTCCGAGGGGAGAACATCCCTTAAGACTGACAGAGAGGACCAGGGTGGTGCATCACTGTGGGTGGACGACTCAGTACTTATCCAGGGCGGTGTCCCTGAGGAGAGTGGCAGCTCTCTTAAGATTGACAGAAATGGCCAGGTGGTGTCCTTGTCATCCGGTTCCCGAGGCACATTGGCGTGGTATGCGGCGTGCCACGTTATGGGGAAGGTGACTCGTATGTTGGTGGACACGGGTGCCTCCTCCACCGTTCTGGACGAGTGTCTCTTCGACCAACTGGATGACGAACATAAGGTGACGATAAGGCAGACGAGAATAAGGTTACGGGCAGCAACCGGAGACTACTTACAGGTTCGAGGTGAAATGACAGCACAACTTCCACTGGGCACACGACTCGTGTCGGCAGACATACTGGTTGCCAAACTGGGAATCCCGGGTGTGCTGGGGCTTGACGTACTTCAACAGATTGGGGGACAACTGGATCTGAGTAAGGGCGAGTGGCAGGTGGGCGACACTACCATAGTGATGAGCTCGGGCCACGAGGATGCCGTCTACACACTGGTGACGGAGGAGGCGGTCGTCTTGCCACCCTTTTCGGAAATGATGTTGGACCTCAAACTGACGGGAAGTGAGGGAGGAGTTCCGAAGGCCGGCCTCGTGCAGTCCGCAAGAGAGCCGATGGAGGACGACCCCCTCGTAGTGGGACGAGCCCTTGTACGACCCCGAGGACGCCTGGTACCGGTGGTACTTTTGAATGCCGGTGCTGGAGTCCGCACTGTGCTGATGGGGACCATCCTAGCTGAGCTTCACGGGATAGAGGCCGTGATCGACCTAGGATTTCATCCCGATGGCGGGAAGTCAACCCAGAACGAGCCTGGGAGGGAGCAGTGGTACCGGGAGGAGCACGGGAGGGAGCATGAGCCCCTTACACCAAACTCCACCAAGTGGCGGAACCGGAAGCCTGAGCAGCCCGAAACCAGAGTGCATGCCATGCACGCCGAACCGTCGACAAAGAGACCAGAGTGCCCGGAGCATCTACAACCGCTCCTGGAGGGAATGCATCCGGACTTGACGGAGAGGGAGGTGGAGGTCGTCAGCGATCTCCTTCGACGCCACCAGCAGGTCTTCATGGGACCAGACGGGAGATTGGGCCGGACGTCCCTGGCAAAACACGTCATCGACACGGGAGATCACCCCCCGATCAAGCAGCCTCTACGGAGAGCCCCGTACTACCAGCAGGAGCTGATCGAGGACGAGGTCGACGAGATGTTGAAGGCCGACGTTGTGGAGCCCAGTGACAGTCCATGGTCGTCCCCCATCGTACTGGTGAAGAAGAAGGATGGTGTGCTGAGATTTTGTGTCGACTACCGCCGTCTGAATGATGTCACCCGGAAGGATGCGTACCCTCTGCCTCGAGTCGACGAAAGTTTTGACGCCTTATCAGGAGGACGATATTTTTCGACGCTAGACTTGGCTAGTGGTTACTGGCAGGTCGAGATGGACGACAGGGACAAGGAGAAGACGGCGTTTACCACCCGCAGTGGACTCTACCAGTTCAAGGTGATGCCGTTTGGATTGGCGACGGCCCCGGCTACGTTCGAACGTTTAATGGAACTGGCGCTGAGAGGACTCCAATGGAAGAGATGTCTAATTTATTTAGACGATGTCATCTGCCTGGGGAAGACCTTCCCAGAAGCCGTGGACAACCTCGAGGACGTGTTCCAGAGACTGCAAGCCGCCGGACTGAAGCTGAAACCTGCCAAGTGTGAGTTGTTTCGACAACAGGTCCACTTCCTGGGCCATGTCGTGTCCGACCGAGGCATCCAGTGCGACCCTGCCAAAGTCGAAGCTGTGACGAAAATGGTGCCGCCTACCACCTTGACGGAACTATGGAGCTTCCTTGGGTTTGTGGGGTATTACCGCAGGTTCATCCCTGACTTTGCCACCCGAGCAGGACCCCTCAACCACCTGTTAAAGAAGGAAGTCCATTACCATTGGAGCGAGGCTCACCAGCAGGCAATCGAGGCGTTGCGTCAACCCCTGACCGAGCAACCCCTGCTGGTGTACCCTGACATGAACCTTGAATTTATCCTAGATACTGATGCTAGCGGCTACGGAGTGGGAGGAGTCTTATCCCAAGTGCAGGACGGACGAGAGCGGGTGATCGCCTATGCTTCTAGAGCCTTGAGGGATACCCAGCGGAACTACTGCACCACCAAGCGGGAGCTCCTGGCCGTCATCAGTATGATACACCATTTTAGACATTTCTTGTGGGGGAGAGCGTTCCTGCTGCGGACTAACCACGCCTCTTTCAAGTGGCTGCTGAACTTTCAGGATGCGGAGGGAATGATCGCTAGATGGGCGGCTCGCATCGCCAGCTACGCCTTCAGGTGTGAGATCCGACTGGGAGTACAACACGGGAATGCAGACGGGATGTCCAGATGTCGGCAGTGCCGGAGACCGGATTGTCCCGCCCCTCGCCACACCACAAGACCCGAAGGAAAAGAGGAGGCCTGTCCAACTCAGGAGGAGTGTCCCCTACCCCTGGAGGACCTCTCTGATGAGGATCTGCTTCCGCCGATCAATGGAGAGGAGTGGAGCCCAGGAGGACCCCAAGTCAACAGCTTACGGGAGGTCCCCCTGGAGCCCTGGATGGAGGACCATTACTGCGGAGATGGAGTCGGGATATTCCAGATCTGGGAGGTGCGCCGCCAGGAGGACCCGAGGACGTCTACAGAGCCGACCGAGGAGTCCCCGCCTGAAGGCCGGATCCCCCCACGAACAGAGGACGGAGCCAGGAGTGTCTGCAGATCACTGCATCAGCTTTGCCCCTCTGCCTGGGTTTGGTTTCTCCTGATGATGCTCTTCACACTGCATGGTTTGGGACCGGAGGCTGTGGCCGGAGCAGCGATCGGCGCGACGGCCGACGTGTGGATGCACTGCCGAGACCCGTGCCCCATCCCTGTGGTCCGAGATCCAGATGAACAAGTGCTGGCTGTCACGCGGGCTATGGCTACAAGAGGACGTCGGACCCCGACGGAAGGAGCCCAGGAGGTCCAGGTGTTGAATGGGTATTCTCAGGAAGACCTCGTGACCCTTCAATGAGCAAACCCTGATGTTGGAGGCATCCTAGGGTGGAAAGACATCCTCACTGAGAGACCTGTCTGGCCGAAGTCCGAACAAAAAGTCAGCAGATGAAGACTCTGTTGCAACAGTGGGACCAGCTGGAGCTACGTGATGGGCTTTTGACCCGGGGGTACCAAGCGGCATGCCAGAACGCACCAATCTATCAACTGGTCGTTCCGCAGGTCCTGAGACGTGCCGTCATGAAGGAGGTCCACACAGGCAAGCTGATGAGCCACCAAGGAGTCACCAAGACAATCCACTGACTAAAAGCGAGAATGTACTGGCCGGGTTTGACGAAGGACGTGGAGCGTTGGTGCCGGGAGTGCCTGAAGTGCAGTGGGAGAAAGCCGCGACCGGGGCCCAAGTACCACCCCATGGGAAATCTACCGGTGGGCGATCGGCTAGAAAGGGTGGCCATGGACATATTGGCGCAAGGGACGATCACCAATTCTGGGAACCGGTATATACTGGTCGTGGGTGATTATTTCACCAAGTGGACTGAGGCCTACGCTCTACCCAACCATGAGGCTCAGACGGTGGCAGACGTCTTTGTGACCGAGTTCGTGTGCCGCCTGGGGATGCCAGCCAAGATACATACCGACCAGGGACGAGAGTTCGAGAGCGAGCTTTTCCTCGAAATGATCAAGATCTTAGGAAGGGAGAAGACTCGGATGACTCCTTATCACGCCAAATCAGACGGGATGGTCGAGCGGTTCAACCGGACCCTGCTGAACCTTCTGGCCGTGGTCGTGGACGAGAACCATGACGACTGGGACGACCATTTGACCATCGTCCCAAATTCCGAATGATGATGGGACGGGAAGCTACCACCCCGTTAGACCTGAGGTACCAGACGAAACCGGACGATTTGGGAGGACCAGTCCCCAAGTGTGCATCTGCATACGTCGAATGGGTGAAGGAAGCCACCATACAAGCCCATGAGACCGCTCGAGAGTGCCTGAAAGCGGCCACGGTGCGACAAAAGCGCCATCATGACGTAAAATCAGCCGCTCGACATTTTCCGGTGGGCACCTGGGTGATGTACTGATACCCCCAGAAAGCCAGACCAAAACTAGGACTAGGGTGGACGGGACCTTATCTCGTTGTGAAGTCTCATCTCGAATGGATGGTGTCGATACAAGATCGACCCGGTGGCAAGATAAAAGATGTCCACATCGACAACCTCAAAAGTGTTGGTTTACCCCCGAAACTGACACCTGGATCCCCGACCCGGACGATGTGACCCCAGTCCGGGCCCCCAGTGATGACGAGGGACGAATGGGAAACAGCGAGAATGCAGTCCCGACGATGTAAACGGTGATGGGAGCGTTCGCGGAAGAACCGTTCGCGGAAGCACCGTTCGCGGAAGAGGACAAAAAACGTCATTTCCTTCCACTACAATGCATTTTTCCCACAGATCCCTGGTCCGCGCCTTCTCTATTTAAGCAGGCCGGCCTACGATTCCATCACTACTTCAACCATGAACACACCACCGCTACAGATAGTAGAAATACCAGCGTTTGTAGACGAAGATTTCGGGGACGTTCCAGATTTCGACTTGGACGACTTTCTGTCACTTGAAGTCGACAAGATGTGTGACCCACCTACCAAGCCTGACCGGAAGCGGGAGCGTTCGAGGAGCCGGGAGCATCGCGAGGAGCCCCGAGGAGGTCGACGGTTCCCTGCCCGGAAATTGTCGACAGAGAGAGGACGACGCTGGTGCAGCCCCTGCCGGATCCACGTGACGGCATCCAACTTTAGTCGGCACGTGGCGACCAAGCACACTCAGAAAGAGGGGCGGGACCTCTGTAAGATGTGTAGCCAGCGATTCGCCCGCCGAGCCGACAGGGACCGGCATGAGGCGTCACATGCCAGTGGGAACCCCCTGAAACCCGGACGTAGGAGGACGGCGACCGACACGCCCGTGTCCGACCCCCGGGATGGCCCGCCTACCGTCCCTACCCCTGATCTGGCGACAGTCCACTTCCCGGCCAGCCAAGCAGCCACCCCCAAGCCGTCCAGCCCCCAGCCAGGCGGATGCCCCAGGGCCAGAGGACGTCTCGAGCCCTGAGGACGACCCGCCGAACAGTGAGGAGGAGCCGGAGTCCCAGCAGGAGCGGAGAGAGGCGGAATCCCCGGAGGCCCCCGAACCCGAGGACGACGGACCCCCCGCTCCCAGAGACTCAGTACCCACTTACAAGCCCCTTGACTTGAGCTGGTTCCTCAAGCCAGTTCCCGAGGAGGAAGACCAGCTGCGACCGTACGTCGAGGGCCTGGGCAGAGTGCAGAGTGGTCACTGTGGTCACTGCTCAACGTGAGAAGAGTCACCGGAGGGAGCTGCGAGCCCAGGTGAAAGATAACAGGCTGCTCCTGGAGCAGCTCCGCACCTACACGGACGCTCGGGAAAAGCTCGCTGAGACACCGGAGAGCGAGGTAGAGCGACAGTAAGGTGGAGGGAGAGGGCTCCGGACGCAGCAGACAGGAAAAAGAAGAGATGAAGAAGGAGGAAGAAGAGAAAAGAAGAGAGAGAAAGGATCAACGGGGACGTTGATCTCCAGAAAGGGTGGAGTTGTAACAAAATCCATGCAACTGTCGCGCTAAACCGTTCGTTAGGAACGACCACGTGACCTTCAAAGTCTACTGGCGAAGGAAGAGGAGCGTTCGCGGAAGAGGAGCCTTCGGGGAAGAACCGTTCGCGGACGCAGTCTTCACCACGTGGAGATGAGTAGGGAAGAGACGTTTGCGGACGAAGATGCGCACGCAGCCACCCTGGCTATATAAGGGAGAGCGGACGGCCGCTCTGAGAGCACTGCAACAGCGACATCGACCGTGGGGAGATCGTCACCGCCACAGTCAAGGGACTCGACAACCTCCGTGCGGACGACTCCTTCTTCAGGGCCTTTGAGTCGACGGGACTTACGACTAACTACCTGGAGAAACCATTCGACTAACGGGACGGGAAACTTCAACGGGAAGGGACAGAGAGAAGCCTCGGCGAAGAACTCTTTTTAGTTGTGCCCTCGCGCACTAGTTATTTTTAAACGTTACAAAAGTCTATATGATCAAGAAGCAGGATTTTTGGGAAGACAAAAACACACACAACCAGAGATACCCACTATACGTCACACTACTAATCTCCTGTTCGTAAGGGCATATGCTCCTGCGGACGGACAGGGGCATCAAGTTTCATATCTAGTGGGGGAATTCGGAATCTCAAATCCTATATATGACAAATTTTTCCATACTTATGTCATCAAATGTATTTTTTAAGGTAGTGGGGTTTTTTTTACTATGGAGTTATGACGATAATTTGGTTTTTTTATGAGATATGGAGTCAATATAGTCTGTATTTTTCGAGTTCGGTTATGTTTCACTTGAACGATCACTACTCGTTTTCACAAGTTACAACATGTGAACTAACGATAATCACATGTTCTAGGGGGTATAGAGAATTATGTGATTTTCCCCTTTTCGGTTGCTATGGCAACCTTTTTTTATCCGATTTTGACAAGAATTGACCGAGCCACGGTGATACCGCTACATCCCTATAATTTTCGGGTCGATCCGGCTATTCGTTTCTGTGTTATGCGCGCGGACATACAAACAGACAAACAGACAGACAAACAAACAGACAGACCCAAATGCAATACCCTCTCCCCCTATCGGGGCGATGGTAATAATATCCATTATTAGTTACATGTGAAACAATGTCCAATTGACCTTACGACGGTGTATGCTTTGAGTTTTTTTTTTTCGAGATGATTACTATTCTTTGGCAATATTTGTCCGAGGTGTACGCTTCACAGGAAATGTGTTCAACCATGGCAGTCGTAACGTCAATTTCGCAATATCCATCACCATGTGTGTGCTTATCCAAAAGGAACAAGAAATGTCCCTGCAAGTTTTAATTATATCCGCGGCATGTAAGCATCCAGTTTTTGAAATATCCATGAAATCGTGTGTGATTATCCCAAGTTATGCCTGCAAGGTAGAATCACATCCACAACTGGTTGCATTCAGCTTTCACAGCAGAGGATTAGTATATATTGTATCGTGAACATTTGAATATAGTGTGAATTTCACTTGAACAATACGATGTCGTCCCTTCGTCTTTTGCTTGTGCAATGAATGCAGCCGTTTCCCATACAGCTCTATTATATAAAACAATTGTGCTTACGTCCATGTGTGTGCTTATCCAAAAGGAACAAGAAATGTCCCTGCAAGTTTTAATTATATCCGCGGCATGTAAGCATCCAGTTTTTGAAATATCCATGAAATCGTGTGTGATTATCCCAAGTTATGCCTGCAAGGTAGAATCACATCCACAACTGGTTGCATTCAGCTTTCACAGCAGAGGATTAGTATATATTGTATCGTGAACATTTGAATATAGTGTGAATTTCACTTGAACAATACGATGTCGTCCCTTCGTCTTTTGCTTGTGCAATGAATGCAGCCGTTTCCCATACAGCTCTCTTATATAAAACATTTGTGCTTACGTCTCACAACTCCGAGTAAGGTGCGGTATTCGACTTTCACCATGGTGATCTAACCCCCCTCATTGGTTAGATAGCCCCTGGCACCAACTCAAATATACCATAGCTCACTAATGTGCTCATACCGCACCTTAAACGAAACTCCACGGGTCATGACGGGTACCATAGTACCAAAAAGCGTACACTGCAAGGCTATGTGAAATTTGCCTGCCGTGTGCACAATTGTATTCTTTGTGCTACTAACAGAAGTGAGTGAGAATATGTGAATCTGACATGAATAAGCCAGTTCGGAAATGTTTCTAGGTCAGGTCAAGTGGTATAAACAAAACGTTCGTACACACCATGCTCAAACGTGAGTGACGCGGTGAACTCGAAGTACTCAAAGAGTTTAGTATTGTACAGGGAAAATCGAGTAATGTGTTGGTGACAGTGACTCGACAATGGTAGCGTGACAGCATGGTTTGGCTATGTTTATACCGCTTGACCCCGACCCAATTCCACTGACCTGACCTGAAAACATTTCCGAACTCACGTATTGGCTGATTACTCTTGACAGACGCATCACACCTTTTCCAAACCAGTGCGGCCCAAGTAGCGCACCTTACTCTGTTAATACTACTCACCCACTGAATGTATACTATATTTAATCCGTCTGGCACATTTCAAATCTTCATTGAATTTAGGAGAAAATAGTAAGCTGCGCTACATGGGCCACTAGGGTGATTCTCTGGCTAAAGTATTCACGTTTCTTATTATGTAGTGGTCACAAGCAAAAACGTACTAGAGATAATTTGGTCCCGCGTGGGTATGGGGTCTCTGAACAAGGAAATTCGGCCCAAGTATCATACACTGCGCATTAATACTACTCGTCCACTGAATGCATGCCATTTAATCCGTCTGTCACCTTTTTAATCCTTATTGAAAATAGAAGAAGGCGCAGTGTATGATACTTGGGCCGGAAATTCTTCATTAGAAAAATACCATTTTGCCCCAGTTCTACAAATAATTCTGATTGACAGTCATAATTAAAAAAACCGAAGTTTGAATGAATTTATGGTTCTTGGGTAAATTGAGGCCTAAGTGTTGGGATATTCACCATAAAATGCGGACAAGAAGGCTTTTTTTTCCAGGTGTACGCTTTTGTTAATTGCTGTACGCTTTGAGTCTACACACAAGAAGCGCAATATCGTTAGCCATTAAGATTTCTGTGATGCTCAAATATCACCAAATAGTCTTGCAGTGTACGCTTTGTGGTACTATGGTACCCGTGAACTCGTACATCTTGAGCTATATTGATTGTGTGCGGGGGATTATTTTTGGGGTGGTGGTGGACTTTTCATTAGTCAAAACCCTTGTCGGGCTCAATTACCTATTGGTATTAGAAAGCTCGAGCTTCGCCCTCGGTCTCCAATACCAGTAGGTAATGGAGCGCTCATCGGGCTTTAACTACTACATATTACGGTAACGCACCTACACGGACGCTCGGGAAAAGCTCGCTGAGACACCGGAGAGCAAGGTAGAGCGACAGTAAGGTGGAGGGAGAGGGCTCCGGACGCAGCAGACAGGAAAAAGAAGAGATGAAGAAGGAGGAAGAAGAGAAAAGAAGAGAGAGAAAGGATCAACGGGGATGTTGATCTCCAGAAAGGGTGGAGTTGTAACAAAATCCATGCAACTGTCGCGCTAAACCGTTCGTTAGGAACGACCACGTGACCTTCAAAGTCTACTGGCGAAGGAAGAGGAGCGTTCGCGGAAGAGGAGCCTTCGCGGAAGAACCGTTCGCGGACGCAGTCTTCACCACGTGGAGATGAGTAGGGAAGAGACGTTTGCGGACGAAGATGCGCACGCAGCCACCCTGGCTATATAAGGGAGAGCGGACGGCCGCTCTGAGAGCACTGCAACAGCGACATCGACCGTGGGGAGATCGTCACCGCCACAGTCAAGGGACTCGACAACCTCCGTGCGGCCGACTCCTTCTTCAGGGCCTTTGAGTCGACGGGACTTACGACTAACTACCTGGAGAAACCATTCGACTAACGGGACGGGAAACTTCAACGGGAAGGGACAGAGAGAAGTCTCGGCGAAGAACTCTTTTTAGTTGTGCCCTCGCGCACTAGTAATTTTTAAACGTGATCATACAGTGCTCCATGTTTGAACTTCATATCTGTACGTCACGTTGGTGACCGACAATTCATTGATGATGAGATGTTGATAAATCCTCATTTATTTACGTCTGAGTTGATTCTTGCCTGAAGTAAGCCGGTAAGCTACTGAGTGATGATAAGCACCATTTAGTGACGGCTCTCGAATCACAACGAGCGGGAGTTACAAAAGTCTATATGATCAAGAAGCAGGATTTTTGGGAAGACAAAAACACACACAACCAGAGATACCCACTATACGTCACACTACTAATCTCCTGTTCGTAAGGGCATATGCTCCTGCGGACGGACAGGGGCATCAAGTTTCATATCTAGTGGGGGAATTCGGAATCTCAAATCCTATATATGACAAATTTTTCCATACTTATGTCATCAAATGTATTTTTTAAGGTAGTGGGTTTTTTTTACTATGGAGTTATGACGATAATTTGGTTTTTTTATGAGATATGGAGTCAATATAGTCTGTATTTTTCGAGTTCGGTTATGTTTCACTTGAACGATCACTACTCGTTTTCACAAGTTACAACATGTGAACTAACGATAATCACATGTTCTAGGGGGTATAGAGAATTATGTGATTTTCCCCTTTTCGGTTGCTATGGCAACCTTTTTTTATCCGATTTTGACAAGAATTGACCGAGCCACGGTGATACCGCTACATCCCTATAATTTTCGGGTCGATCCGGCTATTCGTTTCTGTGTTATGCGCGCGGACATACAAACAGACAAACAGACAGACAAACAAACAGACAGACCCAAATGCAATACCCTCTCCCCCTATCGGGGCGATGGTAATAATATCCATTATTAGTTACATGTGAAACAATGTCCAATTGACCTTACGACGGTGTATGCTTTGAGTTTTTTTTTTTCGAGATGATTACTATTCTTTGGCAATATTTGTCCGAGGTGTACGCTTCACAGGAAATGTGTTCAACCATGGCAGTCGTAACGTCAATTTCGCAATATCCATCACCATGTGTGTGCTTATCCAAAAGGAACAAGAAATGTCCCTGCAAGTTTTAATTATATCCGCGGCATGTAAGCATCCAGTTTTTGAAATATCCATGAAATCGTGTGTGATTATCCCAAGTTATGCCTGCAAGGTAGAATCACATCCACAACTGGTTGCATTCAGCTTTCACAGCAGAGGATTAGTATATATTGTATCGTGAACATTTGAATATAGTGTGAATTTCACTTGAACAATACGATGTCGTCCCTTCGTCTTTTGCTTGTGCAATGAATGCAGCCGTTTCCCATACAGCTCTCTTATATAAAACATTTGTGCTTACGTCCATGTGTGTGCTTATCCAAAAGGAACAAGAAATGTCCCTGCAAGTTTTAATTATATCCGCGGCATGTAAGCATCCAGTTTTTGAAATATCCATGAAATCGTGTGTGATTATCCCAAGTTATGCCTGCAAGGTAGAATCACATCCACAACTGGTTGCATTCAGCTTTCACAGCAGAGGATTAGTATATATTGTATCGTGAACATTTGAATATAGTGTGAATTTCACTTGAACAATACGATGTCGTCCCTTCGTCTTTTGCTTGTGCAATGAATGCAGCCGTTTCCCATACAGCTCTCTTATATAAAACATTTGTGCTTACGTCTCACAACTCCGAGTAAGGTGCGGTATTCGACTTTCACCATGGTGATCTAACCCCCCTCATTGGTTAGATAGCCCCTAGCACCAACTCAAATATACCATAGCTCACTAATGTGCTCATACCGCACCTTAAATGAAACTCCACGGGTCATGACGGGTACCATAGTACCAAAAAGCGTACACTGCAAGGCTATGTGAAATTTGCCTGCCGTGTGCTCAATTGTATTCTTTGTGCTACTAACAGAAGTGAGTGAGAATATGTGAATCTGACATGAATAAGCCAGTTCGGAAATGTTTCTAGGTCAGGTCAAGTGGTATAAACAAAACGTTCGTACACACCATGCTCAAACGTGAGTGTCGCGGTGAACTCGAAGTACTCAAAGAGTTTAGTATTGTACAGGGAAAATCGAGTAATGTGTTGGTGACAGTGACTCGACAATGGTAGCGTGACAGCATGGTTTGGCTATGTTTATACCGCTTGACCCCGACCCAATTCCACTGACCTGACCTGAAAACATTTCCGAACTCACGTATTGGCTGATTACTCTTGACAGACGCATCATACCTTTTCCAAACCAGTGCGGCCCAAGTAGCGCACCCTACTCTGTTAATACTACTCACCCACTGAATGTATACTATATTTAATCCGTCTGGCACATTTCAAATCTTCATTGAATTTAGGAGAAAATAGTAAGCTGCGCTACATGGGCCACTAGGGCGATTCTCTGGCTAAAGTATTCACGTTTCTTATTATGTAGTGGTCACAAGCAAAGACGTACTAGAGATAATTTGGTCCCGCGTGGGTATGGGGTCTCTGAACAAGGAAATTCGGCCCAAGTATCATACACTGCGCCTTAATACTACTCGTCCACTGAATGCATGCCATTTAATCCGTCTGTCACCTTTTTAATCCTTATTGAAAATAGAAGAAGGCGCAGTGTATGATACTTGGGCCGGAAATTCTTCATTAGAAAAATACCATTTTGCCCCAGTTCTACAAATAATTCTGATTGACAGTCATAATTAAAACCGAAGTTTGAATGAATTTATGGTTCTTGGGTAAATTGAGGCCTAAGTGTTGGGATATTCACCATAAAATGCCGACAAGAAGGCTTTTTTTCCAGGTGTACGCTTTTGTTAATTGCTGTACGCTTTGAGTCTACACACAAGAAGCGCAATATCGTTAGCCATTAAGATTTCTGTGATGCTCAAATATCACCAAATAGTCTTGCAGTGTACGCTTTGTGGTACTATGGTACCCGTGAACTCGTACATCTTGAGCTATAGTGATTGTGTGCGGGGGATTATTTTTGGGGTGGTGGTGGACTTTTCATTAGTCAAAACCCTTGTCGGGCTCAATTACCTATTGGTATTAGAAAGCTCGAGCTTCGCCCTCGGTCTCCAATACCAGTAGGTAATGGAGCGCTCATCGGGCTTTAACTACTACATATTACGGTAACTATTCGGTTGTGGTGAATTTGATGTCACGGCAAAAACACCAAAAGTTACGTTACCGTAATCACGACCATAACCTTCAAAGGCCCTATGCGGTAAAAAAGGCCATAATTATGCTTCACAACATAAACTCATCATCCGTGTTGGTTTGACTTTATTTGTTGGATAATTCACAACAAACAGTCCTGAATGTGTACGAAGCAAAAAATCCTCTGCCACTTTTTACAATTATCGTATCGTACGTTATAGTAATCGTACGTTAATCGGGGTATGGACAGTGAATAAAGCAATTTTTTCAGTGTGTATCTTCAACTCAATCGTCATTCGCTTATCCAAGAATATCGATCCTTGTTGCGTAAATTATGTGTATTGCTTACGCCACTGCTAGCAGAATATCCCTGGGAAAACCAGGACTCTGGCTGACGGATGGCGGCGTGTGAGGGGGTAAAGGCGAGACACACCATAGATTGTGTAGAAAAGTGCAATATTGTTGCATTTGGAATCGATATGCTTTCCACATGGGCGTGGATGCTGGGAGACGAGACAGGCTTCAAACAAAGACAAGAGAATACATGAGTTGTTGCTGAGAGAAAGTAACAATACATGAGTTGTTACTGAACCAGGTCAGCGTGATGAGAGCGTCAAATTTTTATCTTCTCGGTTTAAACTTTGTCAATATTGATGTCATGGAATTTTCGTAAGTGATGAGAGCGTCAAATTTTTATCTTCTCGGTTTAAACTTTGTCAATATTGATGTCATGGAATTTTCGTAAGTACATCTGCTAGCTTAACAAACTACAGATCAAAACCTCATACAAATACAATGTAATAAGACAACGAAACTTGAATTTTTTATACGTTAATAGTATCTGTATTTTAATTCGATGACCTGGAGCCGTAAAAGCCCAATTGTCATACATATTGGGCTCTTATGGCTCCAGGCCATCGAATTCACGTTTTCATTGCTCTCGATATAATTATTCAAAATATTCAATATATATATATACATCTACATAATATACTGGTATGTATACATTATTTGTAATATTATATCTTGGCAGCTTTCTCGACACGACTGCATAAGATGAAGTTACACAGGATGCGCTTCTTCAGAAGATTTCTCCTGGCTGTTTTCACCGTGCTTGTAGTCTTATATGTTGCCATCGGAAGAGTGCCTAAATCTTACAGTTTCGATAGTGAACAGGTGCTCGTCGCCGCTCAGCGATTTCTCAACACAGCACTACAAGTTGATGGCACTGACACTATAAAAATCCCAGGAAATCCGTTGGAGTTTGACGATGTCGTAACATGTAAGAGGCCCAGGCTCGATATATGGGAGCCGAAAATGAAACAGTTATTCCATCGCAATAATCCTATACAATGCTCCAAACCTCGTGATTGGGTATTCATCTCAAATGGAACATTTCACATTAACAAATCAGCTGTGGAATCCTTTGGGTACGTGAACTGTTCTTGCTCGGTACTGGATTATATACAAGATACAGAGGTCAGACTGGCTAAAACCAAAAGGGTCATCAAAGATGGTGATCTCATTCCATCGGATTTCTTTGAAGTTGAGTGTAATTCAAGGAATGGAACGAAATACAAGAACTTACACTCTGCAATACTTCGTAGGGAGGAATACGCCCATAAACAGAAGAAAATCGAGTGTCCTCATGATGTCTCGTGTATGAATATTCTGATGTTTGGCTTTGATTCCATGTCTCGCCTGAACTGGATACGAAACCTTCCGAAGTCCTATGAGTATTATGTGTCGAGTCTTGGTGGTATAGTCCTGAAAGGATACAATATTGTTGGAGACGGCACACCACACGCCCTCTTGCCAATCCTGACTGGGCATAAAGAGTCTGAGTTGCCAGAGGCTCGGAGAGGTGCTAAAAATGCAACGTATGTTGACGGCCACCCGTGGATCTGGCGAGACCTGAAGAAACTAGGATACATGACCCAGTGGGGTGAAGATGGAGCGAAGGCAGGTACTTTTAATCTAAGGATGAGGGGTTTTGCTAAGGAGCCTGTGGACCATTACCTTCGTCCATTTCAACTTTGGGCTGAACAGAAATATTATTCAAAACACAACATCTACTGTATTGGCTCAAAACCTCGACATATCAATATGTTCGAGTGGATCAACCATTTCTTTGGAGCCTATACTGATGTTCGCAAGTTCAGCTTTGTTTTTCATTCTGAATTGAGCCACGGAAAATTCAGCAAGCTAACTGCAGTCGATGACGACCTGTTAGAGTTTTTGCAGCATCTGAACTCCTCTGGATGGTTGGATAACACTCTGTTAATCCTCATGGCTGATCATGGGCCGCGATATGCTTCTGTCAGACAAGAACAGCAAGGGAAATATGAAGAAAGACTGCCATTTTTCTCGTTCCGCTTTCCCGATTGGTTCAAGCGGCAATATCCACTATCTATAGCACATCTGAAACGCAATGTTCGAGTTTTAACGACACCATTTGATGTACATGCTACCTTCATGGACATCTTTCGCCTGAATAACACAGGGAGACCCAGCCGGCCTGAAGGCCGAGGTAAGAGTCTCTTGAAGTATATTCCAGGAAATAGAACTTGCCAAGAGGCAGGTGTGGCTCCTCATTGGTGCACTTGTTTGGATTGGAAGAACAGATCAGTCTCGGAACCAGTTGTGATGGAAGCAGCAGAGGAAATCGTTGTTTTCATCAATCACCTGCTTGAGTACAGGAACGATAGTTGTGAGGTTCTCTGGCTGAGCAGAATTTATAATGTAGTTTCGTTTGAGCCCAATGAAAACGTCTTGAAATTCAAGCAGAGCAAAGGTGATCATGGACAAATCGTTGATTTATCTGATAAAATGAATATGACTACAGAATACTTTCAAATAACGCTTAGTACACAACCGGGAGGCGCAGTTTTTGAGACCACAATCTCACATAACAAAATGAAAAAAGACGAGAAGTTCCATGTTGATGTGTCGGCCATCAGCAGAATTAATGAATATGGAAATCAGCCTCACTGTATAGCACAGCGTTATCCACATTTGCGCCAGTATTGCTACTGCAAGGTCCAAATTGGTACATAGAAAGATCGGGATGCTACAGATGAACATCTTGTGGATGCGTTAGTCATGAAGTGAAACAGCAATCAACATCACTGATGGAAGATTTCGCAGCATTGTTGTACCACATTACAAAGTGAAACTTGGAGGCTCACGCAGTGCTTACTATGGATGTGATTAGAAGTTTCGAATTTTGAGACTCTTTATACTTTTACTCGATTATCTATATATGGTATTTCGCATTGGGAAACATGTATTAGATTGAATGGTACCTACACTGTGGACTTTCATTCACAGCAATCCACCTACTAAGTCTTTGATCATTCAACTCATAACTGTAATCGTCACAAGCAAGACATGTGTATACATGTACATGTATGATATTGTATTGCTAAAGACACGTTGACATACTTTATCGTTATGTGACTCCGATGGGCTTCAATATTTTATCGTTCGATGCGATGCGCCTGTGACCTTGTGCTTTGTGACAATGCAGTTGAAAGGAATGTTTAATGCATAATCCTTATAAAATAGGACCAATGTAACGGGAAAAGTTGTCCCACGTGTGCAGGGTGCAGGCTATATTCCTGGGGGAAATATCCACATATTTCTATCTCCTGGGAGAGTGAGTCTCAGACATTGGCTGTAACAGGTCAATATTCCTAGACATGTCGGACCTGTATTTGTGATTGTAAGCTATTCGGCCACTTTTTTGGGTCGCTTATAACCATTACAATAAAACATTCCACATTGAATTGACATAAACACCAATCTTCAGGCTACTGGACCCATGGTCTGATAACCTATTGGTATGACGTTGTGTTTATTATCCTTCCATCGTCGGTCTGTTTGTCAACATTCCTATTTAAAGTTCATGGCGGAATAATCAGTGAAATTTCGAAAAACAATACCTACATGTAAGAATAATTTAAAAATGTGTATGTTGAATTGATTCATTCATTTATAGAATATTTCCAAAACGGCGTTCAATTTTTCAACAAAAATAACCAATTTTGGACTTTGAGGTTTTCTCAAATTTGTTCAGTAGTTTATCTCTAGCTTTATACATAGGATCCCTCATATGAGCCTATGTGAGTTGTATTCGTTTTGTTGCCATTGAGTCGCTGGTTATTTTGGGACACGACGGCCACTTTGTATTTCTCACAGGTTGACGAAACATTCTTGGTCTGAGGCCACGTTACCATGTGTTGAGAACACCTGAATAATCTCAAAAAGTGGTTGGACCTCTCGAGGATGGTAATATATTGATGTTTGTAAACATTTGGCTTCAGAGCCAATACACAAGAGGATTCGATCCATCTTACATGTATGTTATTATTTCACATACGCTGTAAAACCCCAGTTTGTGAGCTGGGTAACTAGGAACGTTACGCAACTAAAAGGCTGAGGCTAGATAACTGGGCACGCTTTGTATTTGGTGATTAGTTGTATCCCCCGAACGAAGGTCGGTAGACACTATGGATTTGTGATCGTTGTGCCGCGGCCGCGTCCGCTGCAAACACTGTCTTGTGAACGCGCTACAGGTCGCATTCCTAATCAGATTACGATAATTTTTCAGAGGGACACGTCCCGACATCATCGATTTTGGTTGTCATAGCAACCAAACTGGCCGATTGGCGACACATTCCGTGTTCAAATTAACCTGCTCTACAGGTGAAAGTTTTCGAGGAATACTGATGAAATCGCACAGGCTCGATGAGAAAGATCATCACACGAACCCTACTATTTTTAAGAATGATCGAATAAATATCAATTAGTTAACAGACTAACTTTTTACGACCATTGAAATACCCACTTCCACATCTGTGATCACTCCAATACCCGATACTATGAAAGCAAATGGCACTGGATTCTTGTTCAAAATGGAGAACTGATGTTTTTTGGGGGAATACAGAACAATATTATCGGATAATTAACGTTAGTTTTACTAGTTAAGTCTATGTTTGACCACAAAAAATAGCTCAGATGAGAAGCATTTATTATTGATCTCAACAAGGAAAAGGTTTTGTCCAGTACAGATTTCATGGTTGTAACCGAATAAGTTAACATTATTTTTACTCGTTTAGTCTATTATTGACCACAATAAAAATAGTTAAGACAAGAGATATGTATTGTTGGGTTCAACGAGGTGATATTTCTGTCCAGTAAAAATTTCATAGTTGTAACTGAATAAGTTAACATGAATAGCTAAGAGGAGAGATATTTATCATAGGTAAGACAAAAGATATTCATTATTGGGCTCAACGAGGTGAAGGTTCTGTCCAGTAGAGATTTTATGGCTGTAACCAAATAAGTTAACATTATTTTTTGCTAGTTATGTCAATCGTTGACCTAATAAAAATAGTTAAGACGAGAAACATTTATTATTGAGCTCAACAAGGATGAATGTTTTGTCCAGTAGAGATTTCTGAGTGTAACCAAATATTAAATTATTTTTACTTGTTAAGTCTATTCTTGACCAAAATAAAAATAGTTAAGACAAAAAATATTTATTATTGGGCTCAACAAGGTAAATGTTTTATCCGGTAGAGATTTTGACATTATTTTTTGCCAGTTAAGTCCATTATTGACCACAATAAAAATAATCAAGATGAGAAACATTTATTATTGAAGTCAACCGGGTAATTGGAATTTCACATTCGAACCTAATTTGGAACATATTCGGGCCGAAAATTTTTTAGCTTGTTTGCTCCACTTTTTCCATCTTGAAATGCAGTTTTGGTCAACTTTTACTTCGAATTTCAACTTGAAACCATGTTTGGCACATATTATGGATTGAAATTTATAGTGAAAAGTTCGATCTGGCTCCAATTTCTTCATGTTGAAATGCAGTTTTGGTCAATTTTTACTTGAAATTTGGAGATAAATTTGTCAAATATTCTGAGTTGAAATATAACTTGAGGTGAAAATTTTGATCTGTCTATAATTTCGTTATTTTATCGAACATGTCGAAATGGAATTTCATATGCAGGGATTTCAGTGGTGTCCTTGAATTCGACCTTCAATAACCATGAAAGATCAAAGCAACAATAACTCTATTTTGGTGAAAAAAAAACAGTTGTGGCTTAAGATTTTACATTTCTCTAATAATAGTTTTTTGCTCTTGCTTTAGGTTTACTTATCAGTAATATATTTTGGGCAACAGGGATGATAGGGCAAGGGTGGATGCACCCAAGCGACCGGAAGCGTCTAGTTATGGCCAACTGCTCTACCGCCTTGCCGTCCCACTCTTTTGCGACACATACAGTATATGAACAACGGCAAACACCACATAAGAGTTGAACATAAATCATATTTCGGAATGCTTTAAGGAGTAAATATGTGTTGAGGAATTAGCTGTTGATCAAGAATTGTGTCTTTCCGCTTACCTGCTCATTTGCCCATGAAAACAGAAAATGATTTGCTCATAGAATCAGGCTCATTACCCATTGAATCAGACCAGTACACAGAGAATCTCACGGAAATACGAAATCATCCCATGGGCCTTTCATATAACAAACACACTGTCTCTTACTGGTAGGTATGTATAGGTGTATGACTCACATGTGCAGGCCGGGCTAAATTAAATTACATGTTGCTTCATGAACATAATCTATGACGTTTTGCCCCGTAGAACAGTTATATGAATGATGCCTATAGTGCGGCCTTTATTCACGGCAATCCGCTTGAAATGAATAATTTTCGTCTGTTCAACCTATGAACGGCATTGTATTGTGACATGCATTGATGTGACATTATCTGTATGGGAACGCTGACACAGTTTCAATATTTCATTGTGCAATATGCCTATGGCCTTGTGTTAACTTTTGTTATTATGCAGGCGACATGTGCAGGCAGTGTATAATTGATGACGTAATTAAGAAATAGAGAAACCGCGAGGCAGGGGGATATTCAACGTGGTCAAGGGCAGATGTCTATAATAAAGTTATCAACCTGTGGGAAGTGTTGGAAGGTTGATAATAATATTATCGACCACTACAGAAATCACTGGAGCGTGGCGCTCTGATAATTAATAGAGCCAGTAGCTAAAACAGGTATCGATTTCGTGCTGGTGCGTGTCAAATTATAAACCTCGCCGCTTCGCGGCTCGCTATGTACTGTTGACATAATGTTGACACCTCGCACTCAGTCGATAACTATAACCTAAATCATACAGACAGCTACTCGATCGCGATTACTCAGTATCGTTTAAACAGGTCTGGGAGAACAATGCAAATATGGTTTAATATATACGAATTCTAACCGGTATGGTAGCTCATCAGGCAGAACCCAGGGAGTTATTGTCATCGTGTATCGTACGTCGTCGTCATACGACAGCAATATCTAGTGTCTATTGCCACCCCACCCCCACCCCCCAAACCCTCAAGACTATTCAGAAAGGACTTCTAATTTTTTAGGTTACCGACCCTTTGGTCCGATAAACTATTGATGTGGCGTTGCGCCTGTAGTCGCCCTCGTTTGTCTACATTTTTATCTTTGACGTTTACGGTCGAATCTATCTGAAAGATTGCACAAATATACCTAAAAATATTTCAAGAGGGAGATTTTTTTTAATATTTATTATGCCCGTATTTTTTTCAAAATGGTGGCTGTCACAGTTTCAATATTTCATTGTGCAACATAGATCTTTGTGCAATATAGGTGGAACTAGATCTTCATAATATATTTGATGAAAGCTGATAACATATTTTATTATTCAAATCGGAAAGAAATACAAGGCATACAAGACTCCAGCAACATATCCACATTTATTTTCAAGATCAAGCAGTGGATTGAACACGTCGTTGAAAAGGGTTCTAGAAAATGTTCAACGATCTGGTTATATTTCCCCATGTCATCCCAAAATATAATATTCCATAAACCAAATGGTCAATTTCCTTCAAATTTAAAATTTTGGTCGCTAAGTTCGATAGCAACAATCTATCGAATTTTGAAAGATATCGTTGGATACAAAAAATTTGGCCCCAAAAGTCATCCTTGGCCTTAACACTAAACATTTCTCCGGATCCTTTCTTAGCCCTTGGGCCAGTTTTAGGTTACCGGACCTATGGTCCGATAACCTATCGCCGTGGCGTTGCGTCCGGCGTCCGGCGTCCGTACGTCCGTCCGTCCATATTTTGAACATATTTGTATTTTGAACATATACAAGGTTATATGCTGCACACTTGATGGTGACATTCACAACTTGGAGTCCAGAACGATGACCTCGAATGGTTAATCTGAATGCCATATCTCATATGTCGTGCTTCAACTAACATTGTCCGGTAGGGCTAATTTTTTGTTTGTGTGTGTTCTCAACTTGACAAACGAATTTGACAAAATATCTGATAGAAATTGATTTTGATGAAAATTTCATCACTGTAATTGCTACTACTACAACAAAATGTTTTTTTTAATATGATGTATCGTTGAATCTAGAAAATTGCATTGCTGATTCTTATCTCAAACAACAATCAGTCTTTTTCGAATGAGTGCAATATAACGACAAGCCCCAGAACCAGTGCTAACTCTTTCCGCTTGACATAGATTTCCTTATGATAATCAGCTGAATAGGTGAAATGGTAATGTTTAGTTTTATTCTGAGATAATGAGATTGAGATTGATAATGTTGCACCATGAATGTTTCAACGCTGGAGTCGAGTGGGGATTTACGGATGAGTGAGCCTAGGAAGCATAACCCATTACTAACATGCTGTTCAAAAATCAATACATGCATCAGCTGGACCGCTGAGCGATAGTTTCACCATGGAACGATGCATTTTACCCTATATCTCGTTCACCTGACAACACAAATACACGGTGCACTTGATCATCACACACAACGAACACACTGGTGATGACGAGTGCTTGCCCTGTTTTGTGTGAATCGTGAAGGCATGTTCCAGTAGCTCACGACAGACATTCTGTCTGAAAGCAGCGAATAGGCTTAATATGCTTGTTTTTCCCTCAGGTTTTCGCATCTAAATAAAAACTATGGTAATAATGCCATGGGCTTTCATTTTGTTCATTACATAGTCATATCAATAAAAACAAACATCGGGCACATTCCCTGGTGATAATTTCAGAACGACACTGCGTAAAAGCCATCGTTTCAGGCAGCGACACGAATCTTGACACCAAAATGTTCAAACGATCGATAACACCCCAACGTATCATCTTTTTTAGATTGATCATATGGATGCATCTTAAAGACCTAGTAGCATGCCGATGAAAGTGCTTGTCATCTAGTCTATTATGAATAGTTTTCAATAAATACGAACGAATTTTACAAATACAATCAATGGGTTTCGAGATATTGAATCAAATAGGCACACCTTCCGTAAATTGCCGAAGATTTTGATCACGATTTCAGTGTGGGTCACGTGGTTGGTGACGTCAGTTGAGGCAGACCTGAAAGTACATGTAGCCAGCAAGATAAACTGCATGTCACTTATTCATTCCCCTGATGTATGTTAGACAATTCAAGTGAAGGGGTGAGATGGCAGAAATACGGCATTTCTTGTCTTGAAGTTTAAAATTAGCACTAATAATTTTTCCCCCAGAAAGGAGGTTTGTTGAACTGCAAGATGTCCAGTATTTGCTGGTTTTTGCGTGATTTCTGTTGAATCACATGCATTTTGAAATGATTTTCCCTTCTTTGAGCTGGCAACTAATTACGTATTTTACGTTTTCGGCGAGCCATCAAGGCACATTCTGCTTCAACTGACGTCACGATTACGGAAATTGCCAAGCAATTTCTCTCATCGGCTGGAGAAGGCGATCGTAACACTGGCCCAACATACTCCATTATATGTCGCTGTTATTAGTTACCAATTAACGCCGTTTTCATCACCAAATGGCCACAATGTCTTTATGTGAACAATAATAAAACCATATAATGGTATCTTGCTACTATGACTTTAAGTATCTATGGATTGCTGGTCGAGTGGCTTGGTGAGGAGTTAATGCAAAAATGTGTGACTATTGGAAATGAAAAGGGAGTGATGGAAAATATGTTCATTATGTACCATACCCTGGTATGGAAAGCATATCATTGTCTATTGGGTGAACTGAGCGCAAAACGGTGTAAAATGTCACTATTATGACACAATAAAACCATATGAAATTGTATGCCAATTATGTTCATCAATTTGTGTACATCAGTTGCATGATATGGGTAATTATGTCTGGCTGGGGAATAATAATAATAATGATTAACCATTATTATAAATAGGCGAAACATGGATGCTAGCGAAGAAAGCTTTCTATTTGTAGAGCAATGATTGCAAATGATGCATCAGTCACTGAATGAAGCTGATATAAAAACACACTTGTCAATCGATTGTACCACCAGTGTCGATAGGTCATTCATGGCAGAAGTTTGGGAACACGTCATCAGAATTTTGTGCTAACAAGCTCTCTCCCTGGAGGTGGAGTGGGTCGTCAAGAATCGCGATATTCGGTGAATTTATGCAAGGATCAGCTCTGTCGCTATAATAAATGGTCTGGTGCTGCAATCATGTGTATCGATAAATCCTGAGCATCGATTATGGTCCATAAGTCACGAATATTACGCTCAAATCACCTTCGATCACATCCCGAATGGCAAAACTTTCACAAATACATTGCCCGCAGACGATGGAAAAATATTGAATATAAACCACCGGTCCTAACGGAACCAGATTTTCTTTCCAAATGACAGAGTCTGACACAGTTTCTCAAAGTAGATTCCACTCAAATAGGTTTCAATATTTCATTGTTCGATATGCCTATGACCGTGTGTTTTATTATTATGCAGGCGGGCAACATATGAATTCGTATCCGTATTGCAGCTCATCAGGTAGACGCCGGTGAGCTGTTGCCATCGTCTATCGTACGTCGTCGGCGTCTGTCAGCAACTTCTGAAGGCACCATAGCACCGCCCCCCCCCCATCTGGGCCGACCATTCGAATGGAACTATTACTATTTTCGAACTTGAAAGAAGAGTGTGATGAAATATCTGATAGAATTTGATTTTGATCATTGGTGAAATTTTCATGATGTGAAATACTACTACAACAAAATGTTATTCTAGAAAAATAGAAATAGAATCTAGAAAAATTGCACTATCGATTCTTAAAGTCATAGTAGCAAGGTACCATTATATGGTTTTATTCCTGTTCAGATAAAGGCATTGTGGACATTTGGTGATAAAAAAGATGTTCGCGTTAATTGGTAATTAATAACCGCGACATATAATCGAGTATATTGAGCCAGTATTGCAATCGCCTTCTCATGCCGATAAAAAAAATAGCTTCGGCAGTTTCCGTAATCGTGACGTCAGTTGAGGCAAAATGTGCTTTGATGGCTGGCCAAAAACGTAAAACACGTAATTTGGGCGGTCAGCTCAAAGATAGAAAACCACTCCAAAATGCACGAGATTCAAAAGAAAACCCGTGAAAACCAACAGATACTGGACATCTTGCAGTTCAACAAACCTCCCTTCTGGGAGAATAAATAGTACTGATTCTAAATATCAAGACAAGAAATGCCGTATTCCCACCATCTCACCCGTTCACTTGAACTGTCAAACATACACAACGAGAATGAATATGCGACATGCAGTTTACCTTGCTGGCTACATGTACTTTCAGTACTGCCTCAAATGACGTCACAAACCACGTGACCCATACTAAAATCGTGATCAAAATCTTCGGCAATTTACGGAAGGAGTGCCTATTTGATTCAATATCTCGAAACCCATTGATTGTATTTGTAAAATTCGTTTGAATTTACAGATAACTATTCATAATGAACTGAATGAAAAGCACTTTCATCGGCATGCTACTAGGTCTTTAACTGAAACTGCAATCGATGCCTTTTTTCGAATAAATACAATATAACTGTAAGTGACATGTTAATGCTAACTTAATCCCACGTGACGGAGTTTTCCTTATGGTCCTCAGCTGAATAGGTGACATGTAGATATTGTGTGTATTTTTTTTTCTCACGGACCTAATGCGATTGAGATTGATAATATTACACAATGAATGTTTCAAAACTGCTATCGAGTGAGGATTCACGGATGAGTGAGTCTGGGAAGCATAACCCATCACTGACATGTCGTTGACGTCAATGCATGCACTAGTTAGGGTGATGGAGGAGAGCTTCACATGGAACGATGCATTTTACACTCACAAATCCTGCTCATCCTACAGCACAAATACACGGTACAATGAATCATCACACATAAGGAACAAGGAGATGACAAGTGCTTGCCATGAATAAGTGCATCAAATCGTTAGAGCACCGACAGAAAACTGCCAGGAAGAAATGAATAAATTAACATCAGGGGTCAAAACAGAGATGTTTTCACAGACCACAGGCAGTGTGGATATTGAACGTACCAGGTAGATCAATATAAATAGACATATCGGGAGTAAAGGAGTAAGCAGAGTCATGTGCGTGGTTTTTGCCCAAGGTTTCAATCATGTGCATGTGATATATCCATAATAAAATGATAATTTTTATTAGTTATCCGTTCATGTCATAGCACTATCCACAAGAAAATACATTGGGCACATTTCAACATGAATATTCAGAACGAGTCGAGACCTACCGTTGATTCAGGTAGCAACACGACAATCAATCTTTGGCGTCCAACCTCTTCATGGCGGTGCCTGTTTTCACTTTTAACTTCCTGTCGAACCGACCTTGACTAGCGGTGATCACGATGGTCAGCCACTACGCACTCCAAGTAGAAATAGGAAGACAAACCTATGTTTTCTCTAATTTTGTATGAACACGATCAAGAAAGATTTGAGCTAATGTTCTATTCAACCACAGGCTACCGTTGATAGTTGTTGATAATTGACCTATCGCCAAAGCGCTTGAGAGTTGTCCGAGTTTCACATATTACGTCGGCAAACTTCTTTTGGAACCCTTCATCTTGGAAGCCATTTTTTGCTCAGGGCAGAACCGCACAAAAAAGGAGTCATTTGTTATAAATTGTGGAGTAATACTAGGTCTAAAATTTCAGGTTGTGGTAGCAGATTAGTCAGTTCTCAACATTTAAAAAATATGTTGGTAACCCATGTGAGTCTGGATCCATCCGGATCAAAACCCAATTTTACGCGTAGAGGTTCTCAAACTGAGAGAAGACGGGTCCCTAGGGACCTCAGTGATTAGAAGGTTATATTTGTGTAACATTCGAGCCGAGCCTTACATTTTTTTACTTTCTCAATAGGTACGTGAGAAATTGTCATCGTTCTCACTGCATTTTCAAGAAAACCGCCATTTTTCATTTTCAGCACGTTTAGGGGGCAACATTGCTGTCACAAATCTGCATTGAAATGGCGACAATGCATAATTTATGGCACTTACTATTAATCCCTGGGATGTATTCTTCATCTGTACACATCCATTACAACAGTTGTTTCGTTATTTTGTTCTAAAAACACAATCCAAAACAGTTTTGGCAAAACGGCATGTTTGTATTCCTAATCAAGTGATCAAGATGATACGTCATTGTGTCATTACACATCCCAACAGCTGATCGGTGCCTTATTATAATAGGAATAATAATAGTTTAATAATCGACTTTTCGAGCTGTAATGGAGATGCTCTAAATAAATTCAAGTATTACACAGATAAATAAGATTTCTTCAATGCCACAATACGGAAGAATCTGGGACTATTTGCATTGCTGCCGCACACGTAATTGGGGAAGGAATGACTCAGGACTTCCTCTCAAGTTTCTATTCGCCAGATGGCGCAATGAATGTTTCCAGGAATTTCCAAAACAACAAAAAGGTTTTGAGGCACTGTCGTCAATCGAAGCACTTGAGCTAGTCCAAAATGACCGATTTAGATACAGGAATGTTATACGCCAATGAGTTACAATGATCCAACAACTGTCACGTCTGCAGATGAATATATCACGTACGCAATGCATCGGAACCCAGGCCCGGGGCCAGGCCAGGGCGACATGTGCTTTGCCCTTCAATCCGACTCGGAACCGATCGGAAGTAAACATTTGTTACAAAAAATCACATGCAAGCCCATGTGCATCAACAGCTTACCAGCATGTAAACAGCACTGGTATGCAGATCACGTGTGTGGATAACCCTATCATTTGCCATGTCCGGAATATTGGGAAGGCCCGATGCCAGCCATTTCTAGAATTTGGTCCGTCAACTCAGGGACATTCACACATTTCGGCCAGCGCAACAGGTTAGTGTTTGTGAATTTTTTATACCAACAAACAGTGTTTGTTTATTATTGATACTGATTAGGACAGGCGGTCTGTCTACACAGGAAAGGACAGGAATCGAATAATGAACATAATAATTTAAATTGCCTGTACCGTACAGTATATGAGTAGACCATGGTACTAGTATGTCTAAAATTTATTTCCAGAATTGTACTTAGTGATCATTCGTTGATGCATCCAAACTTGCTATTACTCGCTTCCTATTTCACTATTTGAACATTCGTTATGGACAAAAAATTGGCCCGAAATGTGTCATGAAATATTGACATTAAAGTGATATTGGCAGGAAAACTATCTTTTCCAAATCAATTATATATATGCCTGTGTTCTCAAAAAAAAATAGGTTACAAAACAAACTTTGCTTGATCAAATGGACAAATCAAGCATATGACAGTACTAGCAGCCGTTTGTTTTGTGCGCCACTCAGAGTTACCTCTGACTTGACCTAGTTCACGCTCGATTGGCTCGAACATACACGAGTAAGCTGGAATCGCACTGCATCAAGGGATACAAAGCACTGAGAATGGCGTTAATGTAAACAAACTCAAAATATTTCCACCAGAAACTCGCAACGAAATCTATTAGTAAGGGGCGTCTGTTTGGGCATGCAAGTGCAGATATACAGCTGTTATTTTTTCTTCGTTCGATCAGAAAGATATGGAAAAATCAATAACTTACTGCCAATATCACTTTAAACTACAATAGCTTCATGTAAATGCTGTTGAAATTAACTGTACTTCTGCTTATTTCCGATACTTCGTTCCTACAACATAGTGCCAGCATAGAAAACAGCAAAAACATCCTAACTAATTATCTAATATCACAGACGAGTACCTGTTCGATTCGATTCACATGACACAAATAATTGGTTCCTACTTCAGTCATTCCGCCACTACTTAAATTGTGTTTCAGATTCGCACAGTGATATGCATCAAACATAGTCCCTTCTTGACATTTGATTTTTTATCGACGTCTGTGAAATGTTATCATAATGCATACTATGAAAGAGTGAATCCTTATTTATGCACCATGTTCCGTTTGGTGTCAGTCAAACTTTGAAACTTACGGTATAAGGTAAACTTCAACTTGGAGGTGAACTTGAAGATAAGGTCGCCACTGGTTCAGTCGCATCGTATCCACGGAAAAACTGCAAAGGTTTGCTCTTAAAACGTTTATACACCGTCCCCCAAAACACATCATCGTCAGAAGGCTGTAACGATTATTGAATTTCTGTCACTGTACCAGGTATTCTTTAATTACAGTTTATGAGTAAGTGTCTGGAGTCAAAATCGTACAAGGACCCAAAGCCTCAAATTCCATTCCAAACTGAATGGAACACCCTGAATCATTACCAGATTCATCGTCTGGACATCTTAGTCTGATGCTGAAATGTGACTCTGAATGATGTTCAATAACATGGTCTGAAATTCTGTTTGGCGAATGGCTGGTAAAAGGGCAGTAATAACATATGTAGCCTGATGTATTTTTCACATAGGCTACATATACATGACAACTCCCTAAAATTGTCCCGATTATGATCATCGATCCACAACAATATTTGTACTATTTATCGATAACGAAAATCCTAAAATATGATCAAAATCAAAGTTTCACATCATGGTAACTATTTTATATATACAAGCGTTACGGTAGTACTTGAAATCTGGAAATTGGCGTTATGGTAGTGGGCTGCTAACGTTACGGTAGTAATCGTCGCATATTTCAAACCGTTTTTTCTCGCAAATCAATCAGATTCACAGTTTAAATATATTGCCATACTATAAAGCATATCTAAACAATTCGCCTCGTGTAGGTGTTAGATGCGAAACCTGCCTAATACCTAGTTAAGGCATTTCGACAGAAATGCCTTTATGGTTTTAGCAGAATTTTTTTTTTCTTCGTCTTCTTCTTCTTCTTCTTCCGCCGTTTTGGTTTCCGGACGATAACTTTAGATTGCCTTGATGGATCCTTATCAAATTTTCACCACTAGTCAGAAATGATATGTGGAAGAACCCTATTCTTTTTGAGCCGGCTCCGAGGTCAGTGAGGATAAAATCAATGTTTTTGGTTTCCGGACGATAACTCAAACAATATTCAGGCAATAGATGCAGAACTCTGCATGGAGGTTCATATACCACCAAGGAAGAACCCTATTGATTTTGGGATCAATCCGTCAAATGACCTTTGACCTAGAGGTCAAAATAACTTTTTGCTGATTCATCCTTGAGGCTTCCTGCATATCTCAGAAACGATGCGTCGTAGAGTAAAACGGGCGTTATTTTCGGACTCGTCGTCCTAGACAGACATGTCTATGGGGTATTTTATTTTTTTTGTTCAACTCCGAGGTCCGTGAGGTCCGTAAGGATGAAATCAAGGCCGATTATAAGACTTGGTTTCTGGACGATAACTCGAAAAATATTCTTCGACCTTTGACCTAGAGGTCGAAATAACTTTTTGCTGACTCATCCTTGAGGCTTCCTGCATATCTCGGAAACGGTACGTCGTAGAGCGAAACGGACGTTATTTCCGGACTCGTCGCCCTAGACAAACATGTCTAAGGGGTATTATGGATGAACTTTGACCTTGACCCGAAATTTTTTTGCCGAGTCGGCATTTTGCGATTTCGTCGATATCTCGGAAACGGTGCGTCGTAGAGCGAAACGGACGTTATTTTCGGACTCGTTGCCCTAGACAAACATGTATAAGGGGTAATATGGATTAACTTTGACCTTGACCCAAAATGTTTTTGCCTAGTCGGCATTTTCCGATTTCGTCGATATCTCAGAAACGGTGCGACGTACAGCGAAACGGACGACATTTTCGGACTCGTTGCCCTAGACAAAGATGTCTTAAAGGTAATATGGATGAACTTTGACCTTGACCTGAAATTTTTCTGCCGAGTCGGCATTTTTCGTTCTCGTCGATTTCTCGGAAATGGTGCAACGTGCAGCGAAACGGACGTTATTTTCGGACTCGTCGCCCTAGACAAACATGTCTAAGCGGTATGATGGATGAACTTTGTCCTTGACCCTAAATTTTTTTCCGAGTCGGCATTTCATTGTTTCGTCAATATCTCGGAAACGGTGCATCGTCGAGCGAAACGGACGTTATTTTCGGACATGTTTAAGTTGTATTATTGTGAAAACTTTGACCATGACCCGAAATTTTTAGCCGAATCGGCATTTTCCGTTTTCGTCGTTATCTCGGAAACGGTGCGTCGAACAGCGAAACGGACGTTATTTTCGGACTCGTCACCCTAGACAAACATGTCTAAGGGGTATGATGGATGAACTTTGACATTGACCCGGAATTTTTTTTTTTTGCCTAGTCAAACATGTCTAAGGGGTATCATAGTTGAACTTTGACC
This sequence comes from Terebella lapidaria, assembly GCA_949152475.1. Lineage (NCBI taxonomy): Eukaryota > Metazoa > Annelida > Polychaeta > Terebellida > Terebellidae > Terebella > Terebella lapidaria. Next base: position 27,711,980 of record OX424561.1, on the reverse strand, counting down.
TTGACCCGAAATTTTTTTCCCAAGTCGGCATTTTTCGTTTTTGTCGATTTCTCGGAAACGGTGCGTCATAGAGCGAAACGGACGTTATTTTCGGACTCCTCACCCTAGACAAATAGTCTTAAAGGTATTATGGATGAACTTTGACCTTCACCCCAAATGTTTTTGCCAGTTGGCATTTTTCGTTTTCGTCGATATCTTGGAATCGTAGAGCAAAACGGACGTTATTTTCGGACTCGTCGCCCTAAAGGAACATGTCTTAAATGTATTATGGATGAACTTTGATTTTTACTCGAAATTGTTTTGCCGAGTCAGCATTTTTCGTTTTCGTCGATATCTCAGAAACGGTGCATGGTAGAGCAAAACGGACGTTATTTTTGGACTCGTCGACCTAGACAAACATTCCTTGGGGGACGGGGGTATGATGGATGAACTTTGACCTTGACCCGAAATTTTTTTCGCTGAGTTGACAATTTTTCATTTTCGTCAATATCTAGCAAACGGTGTGTCATAGAGCTCGTGGCAAACATGTTTTAAATATTACGAATTAGTCCTAACACCGAAATGCCTCCAAGGCATTTTTAGGCCTTGACGTCTAGTTTATCGTGAAATAACTTTTCGAAGCTAATAACCTTCCGCCATCGTTTAGACTACCGTAACGTCGCGTTACGGTTGTCGGGTTCCTACAGTGATCATGCCATGTGAACACACGCAATTACCAGATTACAATTACAAGATGGATATTATGGATGTATTGTTACGTGTTTCACCCGTATTATTGATAATGTCGATAACAGCTACAGTAATCACTGTGATGTGATTTATCTGTTTCAATGGTGTCACATGCAGTGGATCCCCAGTTGGATATACTCACTAGTTGGATGAGTGTGTGCTGCTACACACCCTGCAACATATTTTAAGGCGGTGACTGACCTACGTCTTTTGTCTATGGGTCAGGTCATGTTATTGTCAACGACTTGTGCTCAGATTTTTTGGAAAGAAGATCAACACAAGGTAAGAAAAATGCAATTTCTGCAACATAACGCACATACATGTATATATATATATATATATATATATATATATATATATATATATATATATATATATATATATATATATATATATATATATATATATAACTGAGGGGGGTGGTACGATGTCCGAGATACTACTACAAATTTATGTATTTCACAAATATTTGTAGGGGCTGAAATTCCCCAGAAATAAGGTTTCTTCCGTCAATATTTACCCCAATTTTGACACGGTGAAATTCAATCAACGGTATGCATTGCAACACCATAGTGCAAATGCTTATATTATGCTCTTTCCATATTCTTGTCTTTATATTTGGAGAATGAGCAAAATTAACATGTACACTAAACACACTCATAATACGTGGACATGCCATAACTAATTCCTTATTCCCGTCGTTTGTTCATTCAGGAATCATGACAGGAAAAGAAAGTTGTACGTGTCCAATCAGGTGTGCACACAGGCAGGTCTGATAGGCAGGGACACTATGTCGATCAAGCTATTCAATGAGTATCTGTCGTCCGTGTCATCCCGCAATACATTTCAACACAGTGATGACACTTTGATGTGGTGGACGGCGGGATTCAAGATGTTCGGAGCTCGCTGGCTTAGGTTCATGTCGTGCGACGATGAATCAGGAAACCGTTTGCCTGTCCCTCCGAAACCACCCTTCGAGGAGTTGTCCCAAACTCACTGTCCCCTACTGCTGGTGTTAGGAAACCAGGTAATAAATATGATAAACAGTAGGATATATTTTCATAGAATATCGGGCTACTGGTGACTTTTCATACTTAAACAAATAAAAAGTGTTTTACCAGTATAGGTGGCCCGATTTACGATTTGTAATTTAAGCGAGGCTACATAAAGAATCCAAGAATAGTTTTGATATATTTCTTAGGGATCTTCAATGACATGCTGGAAAAGGTTAAAAACACTGCAGAGAGTGGCTACATACTTTTCTCATACTTCAGTACGACAGAAAGTTGATTCGAACTGAACTACGGAGACGCAGATTACATTGGAATGGAGGTGAATGTGCTGTGCACCATCAAATCAATAACGCGGTCTTACGAAATGTTGTTGGGATGTATACTGCACAATATATTGCTGCATACAGTCCATGAAACCATGGATATGATATCGCTATAACCGTACACGAGAACACCTTTCCTGAGAACTCATTGTACAGTTCAACTCATTCAACCAGTGGGTATGTTATACCCAAAATGTATACCTAAGTCCGTGACGCTTGACTCAAATCGGTGACACGACAAGCATATGGAATAATTTAGGAATAACTAAACAATTACAAGATATTAGTGCATATGTGCAGGATGTATGAAACATGAGATGATTATCTCCCGAGTACAGATTATCAAAAAACAGTGTGCAGAATTTATTGAAAATGACCATGAACGTGATCACCATGTCAAAATTGGGGTAAACATTGATGGAAGAAACCTTATTTCTGGAGAATTTCAGCCCCTACAAATATTTGTGAAGTACATAAATTTGTAGTAGTATGTCAGACATCGTATCATCCCCTTCAGTTATTATTTATATGCGTTTTGTTGCAGAAATTTCATTTTTCTTACCTTATGTTGATCTTCCTTCCAAGAAATCTGAGCACAAGTCGGTGACAATAACATGACCCGACCCCTAGACAAAAGAACTAGGTCAGTTACCGCCCTAAGATATGTTGCAGGGTGTACAGAGATTGCAATTGTGGGTCTGACTAGCAACATCGTCTCCCAAGCGACGAAGAAAACTGTATCATGTGTATCTACCCAAATTGGACATATCTGCAAGTCGATATGTGCTGAAAGACCTACTCTGTGCTGCAGATATACTGTGAATACTAATTTACATAGATATATATAATGTGGCTTGCATACCGAGATGTGAAAATTATTATCTGGTTCAGATATCATGTGGAGAGTTTGTATTTTCATGTATTGCCTGACAACATCATGTTTGGACCTGGGATGCTATGCCTCCAGCAGTTGCTGGAATTTTTGTAAACAGGCTGAATTGAAAGAAAATGTTTTTTTCTACATCCTTGGGTAAATTGATCCCTGGATTTTGGATGTACATGTATTTTCATGCACATTCAATGTCTGTAGTAGGGTTTCATGGTGGCCCAGTCCTGGTGTTCCTTGAGTAAATTCATCATGGTGTACAGTAATCATGGTGTCAGGGACACTGAGATGAAGGCCAAAATAGTTCATACATTTAATTTCTTGGTGTGTGTATGGCCAAAACAAATTGCAAATATTGTGAAACATGTACAGTATGTTAGTTATTAGATGTCTGACCATGTTCATTTTACATTTTGTGACCATGGTAATTCATATGTACTTCTTCCCATAGTATACAATTTTCATATGGGAGCATTTGAGTACTGTTTATTATTGTACAGGAAACTATTGAAATATTGAACATATATTTATGGCTGGTAAACACATTTATTGAGGAACAGCCTGATTGCATCACGACCTAGCAAACGTCATCATGGTTATGTACAATTGCTGGTATTTTTTATGTCAATTATTCTGATCCACTTTCTTGGCAACTAATATAGAGCAAAGAATGAACTGACCAGTTGGATAAGTGTTTGTGCCTATGACAAAATTGAATCAATGAATGAAACTAATTTTAAACAACTTGTAATCAAGAAATTGATTAACGATGGTTTTAATACTTGTGTTTCATGCTTGGTAGGTAATACAAGGTATATTGATTCACCGATTTTTGTAAATAAAACATAATAATTAATCACTTTTATAAATTTCACTTGTACATGTTCTTGTGTGTGTTGGCATTCCAGCATGGAACCATTTACAATATTAATAATGAAAAATATGTTCTAAAAATATGTTGTGTATTCAGATATTTAAGTAGTATTCAACCATGTTAACCGCAGTATTGAAGATTTATATGACAGCTTGAGCAGTATACTGACTTATTCTTGACATGCACATCATGTACTAGTATTTGAGTTTCTATGAACATCAGGAAAGCAGGTGCCTGTAGCATGTGGCACACAAGATTCCTGTAAACAAAGTATATCTGCTTGTTCTCACTTATTCAACTTATTTGTCATACATCTTCCCCTTCCAGACAATGAATGAATGTTCCATAGGTTTACAAGGGTTAAAAAGGTAGTCCCCTTGGAAGTGAACCTGTGGCCATAATGGATTTGTTGTTCAGTTCTCACAGCAGAGTCAATTCAAAAATCCTTTGTATGGTTTCGAGTGGGAAATCTAAAAAAGTCAGGCTCAGGTCATAGAAATGGGTATGTGACAATTGTTGTAAAAAATAGTTAGCAGATTTATTAATGTATATTTCTATGTGAACGGCGACGTGTAAAATTGTGTAATTTAACTTTGTCATTTTGCATCCTAAAATTTGATTAAATACTTCAAAATTCTTCTCTAATATAATATTGCTTGCTTAAATGCTATTTCTAGGCCTTTTTCCCCATATTGGGTTTGATAAAAAATAATTTAGTAATATGCAATGCTGCAATATTTACTGTCCGACACAAAAAAAAAATTGTGGGTATCTCTGAATCTTAAACTAAACTATATTCTGACGGAATGCATGAACGATATCACTCGGATTTCGGAAAGTTTATTTGTGATAACTTCGCCATATAAACACCAAATTGTCCTAAAATTTGACCATAGCTACTCTAACCTTGGTCAATGAATCCTTTGGCAACAACGTTATAATTTTATTCGATTACTCAATGAATACAGACAGCTGAACATCACTGATTGATCACAAGATAGATCCTCAAATCATTTGCATGCCTTGTGGGGAAACTTACAGGATAGTGAATCGACATGATATAGATCACTAACCGGGACTTACTTTCTGATGATGTCCATGAATATGTAGCATTTATCGGATTTTCACAAGGAAGTTTGGCAGCAAACTTGTCAGTGAAAGCATGCGGCATTCATAATGTCTCACCCGCTGCAGCGATCCGTGCACATGAGCCGATTCAGCTGTATGCGTTATTGTGACCACGACTCGGCCCAAGTATCATATCCTGCGCCTATATTCAATAAGGATTAAAAAGGTGACAGACGAATTATATGGCATGCTTATAGTGGACGAGTAGTATTAAGGCGCAGTGTATGATACTTGGGCCCACGACGGCACTCAAGCGAATTAGCGATCTGACTTTTCTCAGGTGTTGAACTCAATGGGAATATTTTAATACACTGAACTAAGTAAGCAATTCATTGTTTGTAACGACTCCATCTTTTCATGTCATGCGATAACAGATGGGGCTTAGAATTTTGAAATACGCCAGAGTTTCGTTGACGTGCATGGGCCTACTAGAAAAAGAAGCATCTGGTTAAACTTGCTTGTATGTTGTACATCATATTTCACACTATTTGCAGTGAATTAAAAAAAACTAATTCTCGGTTCGTGATCACGAACATATGAACTTATTGTTGCCATTATCATCGCAAACAACACCGTCATGAGAAAGCTCTACCTTGTTATCTGTTGGGTATATTCCGTTATCTATTCTCCTTCCAACATAGTACATCTATTGAACAGACATGTAGCAACTACAGACCAAATTTGAAATATATTTGATCAGAATTTGCGGAGATATGGACAAAAACGTACATTCGTATAGTTTGGGTGACAATGAAAATTTTTGGGAGATTTCCCCCCAAGAGCATATGATGACATATGATGATTTCCTTTTGACATCCGTGATCATTCGAATAACTTGTACTATGATAATGGTGTTTTGGTGGAAAAGGAACAATATTGCTGAATACGTAGGCATTGGTTCCACCAGTGAAGTCTATTATTGACCACAATAAAACAGTTAACACATGAAACGGCTAGTATTGGGATCAACGAGGTAAATATTCCATCCAGAAAAGATTTTATGGCTGTATTACAATATTAAATATCATTACCGAATGAGTTTATATTAATTTTGTTAGTTGAATATATTATTGACCACAATGGAGATAGTTATTATTGGTCATACTTTTTGGCTGTCGAAATATTGATATTACTAAGAAGGTTGCCATTAATTTTCAATTAAGTCTAGTCAAGTCTGTAAGTTGAGTCGCCCGTTAAGTCTATAATTGAGCACGATAGAGAGATTTTGGCCATAATAAAGTTGATATTACTGAGCAAAGTAAAGTTATTTTTCGTCAGTTACGTCTAATATTGATTACACTAAAAAGAGATATGGCGATGAGCTTTATTAATTCGGTTCATTGAGGAAAGGGTTCTGTTCAGAAGAGCTCTTTCGCAGTTATTATTGAATATGTTGTTTTTCAGTTAGGTCGATATTAGTGAGCTTAATAACAATAGTTGAGCTCAACGAGGACGAGGGTCTGCCCAGGAGAGATTTTATGGTTCCGGTAATGTTGATATTAATGAACAGGTTAACCTAAATTTCACTCTCTTGACGAGCTATTCATCAACTTATTTGGTGATAAATAACGATATTATTATGAGTTCTGAAACATATCATTATTTCTGCGAATAATGAATGGTGTTTTAGGCTACTTTCGTGCATAATATAGGCTAAATCGGGCCAAGAAACCGCTTGGGACAATGAGATGAAAGAAGGTATGAAACGTCCCCATAGAGCAGGTTCTCAGGCCAAGATGATATTATTTTTGCATATGGGGCGACACGGGAGATAGGGCTAATGAGGAAATGTTTTCTTTTTCCATGAAATAGTGTCTGGATTGCCTGAAATCGTTTTACAGGCATTAGTTCATATTGCACGATTGTTTGTTCGTTCTGATCACCTATTTATTATCATTTCTCAGGGAGATAGGTCGATTATGGGGGCATTTGATAGCCTACAACATGTACAACGCGAGCTCAAATGATCTTCAATATTAAACTCAAGGTCGTGTCCCCCTAACATCTTAAGCTGACATACGGACACTGAACATTCCAAGATGAAGCTTAGTTCTCTCGTGATGATTTCGGCTATTTTAGGCCATCGAGTTTTTGCGTATCCTTAAAGCTCCAAGTCGAAATATTCACAGGCATTCATAGGGTCATTTCTGATCGCCTGTCCATTTACGCGAAGATCAGTCGTTTATGGGGATTATTTTGGTAATCATGGACTTGACCTCAAATGATGTTGAGTACTGAAACTGATAGCAATGTCGCCCTTGATAATTGTACATTGCCCCCCCCCCCCCCCCCGGAACACTAAATACTCGACGGTAGATCTAAGGCGTTGCTAACGATACTTTAAACGATACATATTACATGCCTGTAGGAAGTCCAATATGGGAATATAAATATTTCTGGCCGCCTTGAACTCGACCCCTTGATATTAGGTACTCAAAGGCAAGAGTATGTCATCTTGAACTCGTAAAATGAGTTGATGGCAATAAAGCCCGTGAATATCTTTAGGTTTGTGGCATCGTAATATCGGCATAGAAAGTCACATTTTAGCCATTTTATTGGCGACTTTAAACTTGATAACCATAAGTTAAAGAACAAAGGTCAGATCACCGTTAGTGATCTAGAACTTGATTTTGTATGACTTTTAGTAAAGCTACTCATACTTCGAGAATATCCCTCTCATTATGTACTTGTCATATATCTATTCCATGGGGTTTGTATCTGATTTATAATTTATTCTCATAAGTTGTTGGGCAGTTGTATACTGATTCCATCAGGTAGAAACAGCTATATTTAGCACACTGTCTGCCTCTGATGACGCCAGTGTCTTTGGATAAACTATCTGGTCGAGCTTTGTTTCTATGGCAAAATGTTGTATTTTACGTTTGTTATTAGCACCATCAAAATCTGGATGTATTGATGGTAATAGATTGATACTTACATACAGCAGCTTTAGAAGCATATTTGTTTTACAGGAAGGATATACTAAAGGCACAGTGTGGACTCGTCTGTACTTTTTCACTTACTCATCTTATATTATGATTAATGGAAGTAAAAACGGATAATAAAGTGATGAAAATCATATCCATTAATGCATCATTGTCTTTTGTGCGAAACTAGAGGAAAACAGCGTAATCTTTCACCACCAGGACATAATAACAACGGATCAATACATTGTAAAGTTATTGACTACCGTCCGCTCTTCGGGATCCTCGAGGATAGTCCTCTCTCATCCGAGTCCTTGCGGACGCGCATCCGCTATTCCGGATCCTTGCGGCAGGGCCGCTCACCGGAGGTCGCGGCGGACACGGTAACTACTTCAGCATTAACGGTAACCAGGTAACAGCCCACCCGACACTCCCAGGCCTACGGACACCGTTCAGAAACTGGTTCATCACCACGGTGTTAACTGGCGGGGCCTGGCGAGCCGCGGTCTGCCTCGGGGACGGAACCCCGTACAGCCCGACATGCTGGCCAGAGCCTCTGTCACACGTCCCGGGAAGGGAGAGAGCTGGCGATCCACAGGGCCGAAGGCCCCCGAGTCAGCAACTCGTCTCTCCCAGCCCGGGCCTCCCCATGGAAATCGTCCCCAGGGCTCTAGGAGCCCACAACTCGCAAACAGGGAACACAAAGCTCATGGCGAGCCTTGCGTGCGTCCTGTCTCTCGATCTTGGACAATCTCCTCGAACGAGTCGCTTCCAGTGTATATATAATACACCAGAAACTGTAGGGCGCACGCGAGGTTTAATCGATCCATTGTTATAGTTTACTGGAACGTAAATTACAATACGTCGCCGTGGCAACGCACGCTCGAACGGAGCATGTCAAAACAAGGCCAAGTACAAAGAGGCCACATAAATGGCATTTATGTTTACAATCACCTGCCGCGTGCTTAGGGCAAAATCGCCACATTACCCCCTTCTTACAATGTTGGTCCCCAACATGTTCCGCCCGCGCCCAAAACAGCCAAAACCCGACGAAGGCTTCGCATGGCGGGGTCCGGAAGAAGGCAAGATGGCAACGCCCGGAAGTCACGGCGCAAGACACTAGGACTTTAAGAGTCCCTTTTGGAAGAATGGGGAACTACCCCCGGACTTACGGAGTAAACTATAACATGCTTTGCAATTTTGAATAAATCCTCATAAACAAGCTAAAATTTTGACCGAGGTGGTCCAAAACCGTGTGATGACCTTGGAAGGTCATCCGTTATAAAAGGACGGTGTGTCGAGTATTTGGAATATCTTTAAGGTTAAACTTTAAATTTAGAAATTTTGTAAAACGACACACCGAGTGATCAAAAGTAATAGTACCTCTAAAAATGTTGCCGACCGCCCTGCCGGCCGGCTCCTCAGATCCGCAGAACGGGTCTGAGGCAGGGCGGAGCCGCGGGAGCGACTCCGGCACGCCCGCATGACATATGTACATCTAGCAGACACACATACACCTGCGGACAGCTGTCGCAGACAGCTATCAAAGCCAACGCGGCAAGCCGCATCGACTGCCAGTACCTGTATACTGCAACCCGCACAGGCCTGTGTAAAGACACGCAGATGGACGGACGTCTGCACTAACATGCAGTCGCCCGCCCGCCCGCACATCTCCAGCACGGCCCGCCTGGGGAATTTACAACTGGCAAAATCACCCGCATCTCGAACACCGGACACGCGGATCCCGCGGGATCCAGCGCGGCATCAGCGGACGAAATGCGAGTGGCACAAAACACATGTGCTACACATCTGGAGATTAATAAAAATCCGAGAACGACATTTTTTTTTTTTTTTTTTACATATATGTAACAAATGACAGCTATACTACACGTGCAGCAATGCACGCGGTGTCGCTGCAAAACTCTGTCCCCGGTCATACTGACACACGCCCGAACCAAAATACATGCACTATTAGCTCATGCGGGTGCAATCATTTCCCTCCGGTGACTCCAAATCAAACCATGTATACGGGTAGAAAATAAATTTCTATCCCGGGGGACCTTGCAAATATCATACAGTAATTAAGATTAGTCATTCGCTTTTGCGTCCGCACCGGCGGTAAATGACGTAAAATTAATCACCCCAGCAAGGTAGAAATTGGGCATAAAATTGACAGTAACCACTAACTTGTGGCTTGTACGAATATGTCAGACGAAAACAACAATAAATTGCCGTTCTCCAGTCTTTTCAAATATCACAGCAATCCGTCACTGTCAAAATTAGCGCAATCCCTTACACCCCTCTCGCGAAAGCAGAAATCTCCCGATTTCTTACTCTCTTTTGCACCGGAAAGGAAATTTCACATACTTGTCTCACTTGGTATCAGTAAATGAGCAAGAACAGAATTCTCCAGAGACATGCCGCACACTTGTGGCTTATAATCCTCCCAATAAATAATAACTGAGATGGAAAATAAACAAAATCACTCCCCATAGCCGCTGGTACGCTTACAAGGCGATCGGACAAGCCCATGACAGGCGGACAGACAATTGGGCGCCCTGTGGGCGTTCATGACGCGCCCACTAGCAACCCCAATGTACAGCCCGGCCGCGGAGCAAGCCCGGTCCAACCTAGAGCCCAAACGAACGACTACCGGAGCGCAGAGCCAATAGATTAGACGCGGAGCCGGCATGGTCCATAACCTCAATGGTTAGGGGGCGAACCCTTCATACCGGCGCCCAATCTAGAGGCGCCCAAAGATGGTGAAAGCAATAGCCGGCGGACGTCCGGAGCTGCCCGCGGACGGAGTCCAGACCGGACGCCTACCATTGTACGGCGTATTGCCCTTATCCAATGAATATGAAATTGGAATTAAAAGCCACCACAAGTGTTGCGCATGTAAAATACGACCCCCTTCTTAGAAGGAGGCCGGGGATCCGGTCATTACGGCCGGACCGCATATTGTAAGGTGCGATCCGGACGAAAATGAGCGTCCCCCACTGCCGCGGCTGGTCCGCACACGTGGACTTAACAACCGCTCCATTATCATAATGGATATTCGGTTTCCTGCCGTAAGAAACCTTAATTACTATAACCGTAATTATAGTAATGGCTCACGGGGGATAACTACACCGAAGTGCGTCATCTTAAAGCGCCGCGGACGCCGGACGAGTCACGCGGACGAACCGCGGACGTCAGTCCTAACGTGCGGACACTATCCCCGCGTCCAGAGCCAGCTCCCCAAATCCGTGGGAAGGCGCTTCTCCCGCAGCGGACGTAAATCCCAACCTCAGTCTGGCCATATAAGAGGTTGTCCCGGGACCAGGGGCGTCCGGCCGGATCAGTAAATTCGTCCGGCCAGCGCAACCGTTGTGCGGATTACGCCGGACAGCCGTCCACAATGTGCGGACAGGCCATCTGCACGACCCTGGCACTGGAAACTACAGGAGGGCGGATGCGGAGCGGCGGCGTTACAACATGAAAGTCTCCGCGGACCTCAACTCCGAAGATAGCCACAAAGTAGCCACCCGCGGAGGTAAGTCGTGCGGACTCTCACGGAACGACCTAAAACCCGTCCGTAGTATGATAGACGGGTACCGCAGACGCATCCGCATGGGCGGAAGGTTATTCCCACCCATACCGGGCTGGCGCACGTGGTTTCCGGCGTGGCCGCCCGTCATCCGCAGGTACTGGAGGTAGTGGGGGTACCTGCGGATCGCCGTCATCTGGCTGATAGCCGCCCAGTCCATCATCTGACGGGTCAGAGAGGTCCGGGAGGCCCACCATACGGCGCACACGCTCGTCCGGAGTCCGCGGATGCTGACCAGACGGATCCCATACGGGAGCATCATCCGGTTCCGCATCTTGAACGAGCGGATCCATGACAAGCGGGCCCTCGTACTTCTTCAGATTATCGATATGGACAACCAGAACCCTGTCCGGATCGGAATCCCTCCGGATCCGGTAGTCCACATCTGTCACCTGTTTCAGTACCGTAAACGGGCCTATCCACGGCTTAGCAAATTTATTGCCTTGCTTAAGCGGCGGATAATAGTAGCGCACCTTGTCGCCCTCCGCAAAAGCTGGCCTACCCTTAGCATGGGCGTCATAGCCTCGCTTCTGCCGGATGGCAGACTTGTCCAGGCGCGCGCGCGCGAAATCATGGGCGTTCGCCAGGGCGCGGCGAATCCACTCCACGTATTCCGGACCGCACTGGGGTACTGCGCCGGTCTCTGCCGCAGTTGGATACATAATATCCACGGGCAAATTTAGCTCCCGGCCGTACAACATCGCGTGCGGAGTAACTCCGGTCGAAGAGTGGACCGACGACCTGTACGCCATTAAGACATACGGGAGGTGGTCATCCCAATCATTCGCACGATCATTCACAAAGGCCGCCAGCATGTTGAGGACCGATCGATTAAAGCGTTCGACCTGGCCATCAGACTGGGGCCTGTAGGGGGTGGTCCGCACCTTGGTACTGCCTAGCATCTGTGCTAGGTTTCGGAACAGGTTGCTCTCAAATTGCGTGCCCTGATCCGAATGTACCTGTTTAGGTACCCCATGGTACACCACCCATCTATTCACCAATAACCGAGCTACCTCGTCCGCAGTCTGGCGGCGCAGTGGGTAGGCGTCGGTATACTTGGTAAAATAGTCGGAAATCACCAGGATGTACCGGAAACCGCGCGGGGTGACCCGGTGGGTATCCAGTATATCCAAAGCTATCCGATCAAACGGCGCGCCCGCCTTAACCGTGGTTAAGGGGTGGCGGCCAGGAGTCGGAACTCCTTTGCGAGTTTGACACCGAGGGCAGGCTGCGCACCACCGTTGCACGTCCAAGCTGCTACCAGGCCAATGAAAGCGCTGTTGTAGCCTATGGACGGTCCTCCGGATTCCCAAGTGACCGGTCACCCGGAGGTCATGCAACTGGTGGAGTACTTCTTTCCGCAGCTCCGCCGGAAGCACCAACTGCCATATTGGAGGCAGTGGGGTCGGTGGCTCATAGCGCCGGTATAAGAGGCCATCCCTCAAGGAGAGTCGTTCCCACTGAGATACTAGAGACAAGGTCTCCTCCCTGTAGGTCTTTCGCTCATCCTTCGAGGGCTTCTGGCCGGCCTCAAGGGCTGTGATTACCGGTGCCAGAGCTCTGTCAGCTCTTTGCGTCGCAGCTATCTGCGCCGGAGAGTAGCCACCCAAGTAATTAGGCTCCTCATCCGTCGCGTCCGGCTGCGCCGCAGCGGCCATCACCACAGGGGGCAAGGACCGCTCATACTCAGACTCTCCAGAGGACGAGGGTACCCACGAGGAGTACACCGCCGGACTCGAGGAAGACTCGCTGGAGCTGAGCCGCACCTCCGCTTCATATGCGGGACGCCCTCGCCGATATCGGCGGGTCCGCGCGCGGAGATGAGCCCTAGACGCTCCGGCCGCCGTGTTGTTAGAGGGGGCGGCAGCCTGCGGTCTCCCCGGAACGTCCAATTCCGAGTCTGAGGACGAATCCGCGGCTTGCTGGAATGGCGCCATCCCTGCACAACCCGGATTCTTGCACATATGACAACGGGACAGGCCGTCCGCGTTGCCGTGCAACTTACCAGCGCGATGCTCTATCTGCATGTCATACTCCTGGAGTTTGACGAGCCACCGCGCCACCAAGCCATCGGCCTCACTATAGTTGAGGAGCCATCTCAGCGAACTATGATCAGTCCGCAAGCGGAAATGGCGTCCCAACAAATAGTGCCGGAAGCGCTTGGTCATCGTAACCACCGCGAGCAATTCGCGATGAGTGGTACAGTAGTTCATTTGAGAGCGGCTCAAGGCCACACTCGCATAAGCTACTACCCGCTCTTGCCCGTCCACGATCTGCGAGAGGACACCGCCGAGTGCAAAGTTACTCGCGTCAGTGTCCAGGATGAACTCGCAGTCCGGACGAGGGTGCCGCAGCACCGGGGCCACTACCAAGGCCTGCCGGAGTCCCGAGAAGGCGTCAGCCTGCTCGGCGGACCAAACAAAATCGGCGCCCTTTTCCGTGAGGATAGTAAGGGGACGCGCGATCTCCGCAAAGCCGCGAATAAACCTGCGGTGGTAGCTCGCGAAGCCCAAGAAGGACCTCACGTCCGCCACGTTACATGGCGGAGGCCATTTCTGTACGGCCGCCACCTTTGCGGGGTCTGGTCTCACTCCGGTGCCCGTTACCATGAAGCCCAAGTACAGGATTTCCTGCGCGAATAGTTCGCACTTACTTGGCTTCAATTTAAGCCCTGCTCCGCGGATGCGATGGAGCACCATCTGGAGGTTGGTGAGGGTTTCCTCGAACGACCGGCCATACACGACGACATCGTCGATGTAGACCATACATCGCTTCCAGAGGAACCCTTTGAGTACCATCTCCATGAGGCGCTCGAACGTCGCTGGTGCGTTACAGAGCCCGAACGGCATTACCTTGAATTGGTAGAGCCCGTTCTTGGTAACGAAGGCAGTCTTCGCCCGATCCCTCTCCTCCATCTCCACCTGCCAATACCCGGAGGCCAGATCCGAAGCACAGAAATAGTGCGACCCGGCCAGGGCATCGAAGGTATCTTCAATGTGCGGGAGAGGGTATGAGTCCTTCCGCGTGGCATCGTTGAGTTTCCGATAGTCCACGCAGAACCTCCACGAGCCGTCCTTCTTCTTCACCATAACCACAGGACTGGCCCAAGGGCTGTCACTGGGTTCGATGATGTCCAAGTCGAGCATCTTTTGCACCTCCTGGTCTATGACCTCTTGGTGCACTATCGCTGCCCGACGAAGACGCTGCTTGAGAGGACGCTCGTCCACGAGATCGATGCGGTGTTTGGCGACGTCAGTCTTGCCAACCGCACCATCAGGACCCATGAACACATCCGCATACTGCCGCAGCAGTCTGCGGAGCGCTTGGCGCTGCTCTTCATCCAACCGGTCCTTCGGAACCCGAGATTCCAAATGGTCCGGCAGGGTGAACGGGTCATCTCCGGTGGCCGCCGCCGCGCACGCAGCGCGGCAGACAGGATCGTCGGGGAGGACACGACTCGACGACGCGGGCGTAGCAGTAGCTGCCACACAGCCGCGCCGCAGTACAACGGGAGCATCCGTAGGATTCACCACAAGGATGGGCATCGAGCGGGCGTCGGACTTGACCAGAGCCCCACCCAACACGAGTCCAGTTCCCTTGGCGAAACTGCTCACCGGTTGCACTATGCACGGACGACCATCGAGGGGCATGCGGGGACGACGCGGCCTCGCCTCAATGATCATCTCGCTCATCGGCGGCACAACCGTAGTGCGCGCCGCCCGCAATTGAAATGAATGCGCCGGACCCGTGCGGAAGAGGAAATGTGTGTCCTCTCCCATCCGGAATTCGCCAGCATTGAAATTGGCGGTCACCCGGTGGGTCCGGAGAAAATTCATCCCAATAATCCCGGCCGCTCCGACATCCGCAACGATTGCCTTTGTTAGGTACACCTTGTCCCCAAGGGTAATAGGCAGATCGATGATGCCATGGATGCGGATGCGGTCATTACCCGCTCCATAGAGCTTGTAAGGTCCGGGATCCCGCAACTCTAGGTTGCGGAGCGCGGGCTCTTTCTTAAACGTTCCTGCGGCAACGAAGGTCACCTCCGAGCCAGAGTCCACGAGGAACCGGACCGGCTCCCGTCCTAAGGACAGGGGCAGGTACCAGCGGGGGTCCCTCACCAGTGCGCAGGTAAGGCGATACCGTTCGCACGCACTGGGCTCATCTACGGAGTCCTCACCATCCGCCTCAGCCGCGGAGGAGCTAGACTGATCTCCAAGGACTACTTCCGGAGAAGTCATATCAACTTGGGGTTCGTCCTGCTCATCAGCGGGTGGGGCGGCATCTTTTGCCACGGAACAACTATCCCCGGACGTAGTTTTGGTCGCCACCACGTCCGGATCTAGTTTCCCTGCCGCGGGTTCCGACCTTGCTGTCCCGGAGGACCAGACCGGAAGGAATTCCTCCGTTGCGGGCCAGGGAGGGCTCCCTGGTATCCGCGCGACCGCAGGCGTTCCAACAACTCCAGACACTTCAGCCAAAAGTGTCCCTGTTTTCCGCAGAAGTAACAGGGACGGTTCTGGGCTGGTCCGGAGGTGAACGCGCAACATTCTGCGGGTCCCGGAGCTTCGATCCCGGCGCAGTGCGCAATCATCTGCGCGGCGCCGAAATCGTATTCCTCCATGTCGCACTCGTCCGAGGACGAGCACGGCGCGGCGACTGGTGCCGCATGTGCGGGCGTCCCTGTGGAGGGTGCCGACGCACTAACCCACTGCGGGGTAGGTTCCCTGGCGGGTTCCCGGACGACCGGGTCGTGCCACGGGGTTACCTGCGATGCTTTGGCCGGAGGAGGGGTCGCCGCCTGTGCGGGAACAGCCGAGGCCGGAGCCGGGGCCGGAGGCAACTGTCTAGGGCGGACAGCTACCTCGAGCGCAAGCGCGGAGTCTATTGCCTCCTCCATCGATCGCTTTTCATGGGTGGCCAGCCCGTATGCTAAGTGGTAAGGCTGGCCATCGATGAACTGATCGATCAGCATCGTTTCAAACCGTCTGGGGTCCATGTCCGGAAAAGCTCTCCGGCCGAGTAGGCGCAGGTTAAACGCATACTCTGTCACGGACTCAGTCGGCTGGCGGATACGCGCCTTGAACTCTCGTTCAGACTGCCGCCGATTGGTCGTCGGCGTGAACAGCAGGCGAAGTTGACGAGCAACCTCGCCGAACGTCACTGTTCCCACCGGCAGACACTGCATAACGCCGAGAGCTTTCCCTTCCAAGCTCCCCGCGAGGACATGCCCAGCCTCCTGCTGGGTCCATCCTTCATACACGGCGGTCCGCCACACTTGGAGTAAGTAGTCCTCCAAGTCGGCGTTATCCCCGTTGAACCTTTTCCGCCACGAAGAGTGGTCGGGCCCGTTATCGCGCGTGCTGCGCGCCCGACGTGCGGATCCGGCTCCGGGGTCGTCCGTGTAAGACGGCAAGGTCCGCGAGCTACCCGCGCCTGCGACGGAGTCTGCCGGAGCAAACATCGACGCCGCGGACATAGGAGCAGGAAAGCTCACGCTCGCCGCTGGGTACATTCCCGCTTGTAGCCCACCCTGGCTAGGTGCGGGCGGGGCTCCCATCGAACCTACGGGGTAGGCTCCAGATGGGGCGGCAAAGCTAGCATAGCTCGGGGCCGGAGCCGCCGGTTGCCACTGCCCGCGTAACACACTTGGCGCACCAGGGTAAGTCGACCACGCGGCGTTAACTCCGGCCGCAGGAACGGTCAGAGCGGTAGCCAGCGTGGTGCCTCCAAGCCGCGGAGCAGGCGCGGATCCCATTGCTGAGACCACTGGCGCCTGCGGACTTGGCAGAACTTGGGGAAGAGCCATAGGCCCAGTCATCCCCGGACTGTAAGGGATCGTCGGATCCACGCTCGGAACTGGCTGACTGCACTTGTACTGGTCAAGCGCCACGTTTATCAGCCGCTGCTCCCTCTCTGACATGGGTCCCGAAGGGCTCCGTGGCCGCGGAGAGGGTGAGCGGATCCGCCGATCTGATCGTCCCTGTTGGGGCGACCGGGCGCGGCCGTAGCGCCCTAGAGGAGCCAGCGCACTCAGTGTGTTGGTGAGCTGGTCCATCTCGCCCAGTGCGGACCATCCGGTATCCGGGCCGGAGACCCTCGAGGGGGTCCACCCAGCCGGGTTAGGTAACCGGAGGAGTTGGTCCGCAGATCCGGAGTTGATTGCAGCAGTTGGCACTCTATTCCGGATGTCCGGACCTCCGGATGTCCGGATCTCCGAATGTCTGGATCTCCGGACGTCTGGAGACATCCCCTGGAAGAGCGCCGCCTGCCACGAACGTCGTCCGGACAAGGGCAGGCGCGGTGAAGAGCCGTTGCCAGCTCCGTCAACCGCACCTAACACATCAAGACTAGGCCTCGATGGCAACACATGTTGCAGCCCCGCAGGGCTCGGCTCCACGTCCGGAGACGGAGCCGCGGACGCCGGAGTCGACTCCGCAGACTGGGTACTGTCTGCGGAGGGCTCCGCACGCTCCGCACCATCGCCGGAGCCACCCTGGAGCGGCTCCCGGCCGTCGCGGGACCGGGTCCGGTCCGCAACGTTTCCTCCCTTTTCCCTCCCATTGTCTTTCTCACTCATTTTGTTTGAGTTGTCCGTGAGGAGCGAGCGATCCCCAGGGACGAAGGAGGCTACAACACTGTGACGGTAGGCTGCGATGGAACACTGTCGGACTGATCCTGGTCACGGCACCAATGTAAAGTTATTGACTACCGTCCGCTCTTCGGGATCCTCGAGGATAGTCCTCTCTCATCCGAGTCCTTGCGGACGCGCATCCGCTATTCCGGATCCTTGCGGCAGGGCCGCTCACCGGAGGTCGCGGCGGACACGGTAACTACTTCAGCATTAACGGTAACCAGGTAACAGCCCACCCGACACTCCCAGGCCTACGGACACCGTTCAGAAACTGGTTCATCACCACGGTGTTAACTGGCGGGGCCTGGCGAGCCGCGGTCTGCCTCGGGGACGGAACCCCGTACAGCCCGACATGCTGGCCAGAGCCTCTGTCACACGTCCCGGGAAGGGAGAGAGCTGGCGATCCACAGGGCCGAAGGCCCCCGAGTCAGCAACTCGTCTCTCCCAGCCCGGGCCTCCCCATGGAAATCGTCCCCAGGGCTCTAGGAGCCCACTACTCGCAAACAGGGAACACAAAGCTCATGGCGAGCCTTGCGTGCGTCCTGTCTCTCGATCTTGGACAATATCCTCGAACGAGTCGCTTCCAGTGTATATATAATACACCAGAAACTGTAGGGCGCACGCGAGGTTTAATCGATCCATTGTTATAGTTTACTGGAACGTAAATTACAATACGTCGCCGTGGCAACGCACGCTCGAACGGAGCATGTCAAAACAAGGCCAAGTACAAAAAGGCCACATAAATGGCATTTATGTTTACAATCACCTGCCGCGTGCTTAGGGCAAAATCGCCACATTATGAAGTTGTATACAAATGTGTTCATCAATGATTGTACATCAGTTGCATGATACGGGTACTAATGTCTCTCTGGAAAATAATGATTATCATTTATGAATATGTGAAACCTGGATGTGATTGCTGAAACCAATCTATGAATAGAATGTAAATATCAATCTATTACCACCAATGCAGCCAAATTTTGATGATTCCAATAACAAACGTAAAATACAACATTTTGAAATAGAAACAAAGCCCGACCAAATACTTTATCAAAAGACATACTGGTGTCATCAGGGGCAGACAGTGTGGTAAATGTAGTTTGTACACCTGGTATAATTAGTATACAACTGTCCAACAACCGATGAAAATAATTGAGAACTCGGAAACAAGCCCCGTGGAATAGATACATGACAAGTACCAAAGTACCTAGTCGCAAGCCAAAATGCTACTGAGTTGATGGTATCCTCGGGGATAGCGATTGTACACACCGATAGGTACACCGCTGATAGTAAAGGTGACGCGCCCGTGATCATCCCAACCTGCCCCACCGTTTTTTTAAAAGATAATCAGTGAATTCTGAGTTAATTTATAAGTTAGGCCTACATGTA
This sequence comes from Terebella lapidaria, assembly GCA_949152475.1. Taxonomy (NCBI): domain Eukaryota; kingdom Metazoa; phylum Annelida; class Polychaeta; order Terebellida; family Terebellidae; genus Terebella; species Terebella lapidaria. Next base: position 27,692,491 of record OX424561.1, on the reverse strand, counting down.
TAGTTTTACATGTATGAAATGCGTTCAAGCAGTCCTGTCTCATCGATTGTGTGTGTGTGTGTGTGTGTGTGTGTGTGTGTGTGTGTGTGTGTGTGTGTGTGTGTGTGTGTGTGTGTGTGTGTGTGTGTGTGTGTGTGTGTGTGTGTGTGTGTGTGTGTGTGTGTGTGTGTCATGTGCATGTACCACTCCCATATATTCCTTCTCCTGGGCTTCTATGTGAATCATTATGTTTGGGTGATAAGATGATAAACGTTATTCAAACGTGTTTATTGTGTAACAGTCACATTATCACACGATACATACGTAGTAGGAAATAGTGTGGATAAGCAATTCATACTGTCTTGTATCACTCTTCATACCATCTGCGCTCACGTTAATACAGTGGTCGTCAAAAGGTTGTACGACACGAATTTACCGTAAATAAATCGAGAACCAGTTATTCTGAAGGCATCAGAGGATTTTTGAGAGGAACAAAAACATGGTTATTAACGCTAACGTATAGTGAGGATTACTGTAACATGAGAATACTACATGGAAATCATTACCGTATACGGAGAAGCACACATTATTTATTTTCATACTTTAATCACTTTCCGTAAGATGCAAATGTGTGGTCCTTTATGAGGCAGCACACTCGTAAAACAAAGTGCGACATCCGATCAATGTTGAGCAGACAACTTTCTGTTCACAGTTATTCTCGTGGACAATTCCAGTCCATATTTCAGTTGTCACGTACTTCGAAGTAATCAGCTCTGTTTTTTCACAAACCATCTTGCTATAAATATATTAAGGAAAACTCGTTTGTCACATGTGTTGCTTCAGTAGGTATATGTAATATAATTGGAATATCAGTATACTGTCTGTTTTTTAATGAGCGTGTTGTACAGAGATAGACTAACTGAAACGTTTTGGAGCAATGAATTCAACTGAAAGAAAGTTCAGCAACACATAAATGAATGAGCGTTCTTGATTATATTTACATTCAATGTTAGTTTCGATTTTTAAATGAGCCTAACGATAAATATGCCATTGAAGCCCCAAAGTCAATATGCTATGTTGCCAGTGTATGTATACATCATATATGACAATACACGATATATTGTAATGCAATTCAGTTATAGAGAGCAGATTTTCATCGAACAATAACATATGCCACTCCATTATCATCCCATATTACGGTAATCATTCGACTGTGGTGAATTTGATGTTACGGTAATCACACCAAAAGTAGCGTCACCGTAACACGATCTTTTTTTCAAAGGCTCCATGTGTTAAAAAATTAGCCCAAGGGCCAAGAAAGGCTACCGGGAATTTTCATCAAAATTGCCGTATTGACCTTTCAATGTCAATGAAGGTCCGATTTGACCTTTCAATGTCAATGAAGGTCCAATTTACGGTCACCATTGAAAGTGCAATATATAATTTCTCATTTGATACTACCAATACTTAAGTTTATTTTGAAGTGTTGTAGGAGTTTACTCCATACATTATCAGATTATGAAGGAAGAATATCAAAGATCGAATTCAAGGTTATGAGAATATTTAGCTTATATCAGTTCCTATATGTACACAATCCATTCACAAACTGTACAGCCAATATTCAGCAAGGTATTAGTTATTTGTGCTCTGACTTTGAAAATTAGGTCAAGCTCAAAGTCATGACAATATTCAGCACATATCCTTTCCTATGTGTTCACAATTGATTCCCAAGCTGTAAAGTAAATAATAAGCGAGATGAAAATTCGGTCAAGGTCAAGCTCAAAGTCATGACAATATTCAGCACTTATTGTTTCCTATGTGTTCACAATTGATTCCCAAGATGTAAAGTCAATAATAAGCGAGATAATAACCATTTTGTTCTGTGACTTCAAAAATGAGGTCGAAGGTCAAATTCCAAATCATGAGAATATTTGGTATACATCATTTTTTATGTGTCCACAGTTGATTCCTAACCTATTAAGTTGATATGAAGCAAGATATTAATCATTTTGTGCTTTGACCTTGAAAATAGGGTCAAAGTTCAAGTTCGAGGTCATGAGAATACTCAGCATATATATCATTTCCTATATGTGCACAATTGATTCCTAATCTGTAAGATTGATAACAAGCGATATATTACCCATTTTGTGCTTTGACTTTGAAAATTAGGTCCAAGGTCAAGCTCAAGGTCATGAGAATATTCAGTATATATCATTCCGTATATGTGCATAATTGATTCCTAAGCTGTAGAGTCGATAACAAGCGAGATATTAGCCATTTTGTGCTCTGACCTTGAAAATGGGGTCAAAGATCAAATTCAAGGTCATCAAAATATTCGGCATACGTCATTTCCTATATGTTCACAGTTGATTCCTAAGCTGTAGAATCAATATTAAGCGAGATATTAGCCATTTTGTGTTCTGACCTTGAAAATGAGGTCGAAGGTCAAATTCAAGGTCATAAAAATAGTCGGCGTACATCATTTCCTATATGTTCACAATTGATTCCTAAGCTGCAAAGTCGATAATAAGCGATATATCATACAACTCACACATGTCATTTACACATGTAAACTTATAGATTTCACAGAGGTATATGAGAGGAATCTTTTGAAACAAAAATCTCAAAAGTGGTTAGACACTTTTTGAGAAAATGGCCGCCAAAGTTGTCCAAGAAATTGTTGAAGACTTGTGAATATCAAAAAAACTAAAAAAATACCTCCCTCTTCAAATATTTTTTAGGTATTTTTGTGTAAAATTTCAGAAAGATTCGACCGTAAACTTTAAAGATAAAAATGTAGACAGACGACGGCGCCGACGATGACGACGACGGACGCAACGCCACGGCAATAGGTTATCGGACCAAAGGTTCGGTAAACTAAAAAAAGGCATATACTTCACAACATAGACTTATCAAACGAGTTGACTTTTGCTTTTTACTGGATAATTCGCAAGTAAACAGTCCTGAATGTTTTTGAAGAAAGTTATCCTCCGCCATGTTTTCGGGGTATCGACAGAGCATAAAATAGCGCATTATTTCGTCCCTGTGTCCCTGTGTTGACTCAGTCGTCATTCGCTTATCGATCCTTGTTATGTATGGTGCTTACATAATCGCAGAATATCCCTGGGAAAACCAAAACTATGGCTGACGGATATCGGGGGCACAAGCAAGAGGGGCACAGGCGAGACAGACTGCAGTATTGTTGCATTTGGAATCGATATGCTTTCGGTATGGGTGTGGATGCTGGCAGACGAGTAAGGCTACAAACAAGGACAAAAGAATACATGAGTTGTTTCTTCCTCTCAGTAACAATACATGAGTTGTTACTGAACCAGGTCAGTGTGATGAGAGTTGTTTGTAAGATATATGTTAGATTTATCGTCAAATCTTCTCGGTTTAAACTCTATCAATATTGATATGTCATGCAATTTTCGTAGGTACATCTTCTTAACAAACTACAGTTCAAAACCTCATACAAATATATGAGGGCAACGAAATTTGACCTTTTATACGTTAAAAGTAGTCTGTATTATAATTTGTTGGCCTGGAGCCGAAAAGGCCCAACTGTCATACATATTGGGCCCTTGTGGCTCCAGGCCATCAATTTCACGTTTCCATTGTTTTCAATATATTCATTTGAATAATATACTGGTATGTATACAATAGTTGTGATATTATATCTTGGCAGCTTCCTCGACAAAACTGCATAAGATGAAGTTACACAGGATGCGCTTCTTCAGAAGATTTCTCTTGGCTGTTTTCACCGTGCTTGTAGTCATATATGTCGCCATCGGAAGAGTACCTAAATCCTATAGTTTCGATAGTGAACAGGCGCTCGTTGTCGTTCAACAATTTCTCAACACAGCACGACAAGTTGATGGCACTGACACCCAGGAAATCCCAGAAAATTCGTTGGAGTTTGTTGATGTCGTAACATGCAAAAGGCCCAGGCTCGATATATGGGAGCCGAAAATGAAAGAGTTATTCCGTCGCAATAATCCTATACAATGCTCCAAACCTCGTGATTGGGTATTTATCGAAAATGGAACATTTCATATCAACATATCAGCTGTGGAATCCTTTGGGTACGTGAACTGTTCTTGCTCGGTACTGGATTATATAAATGATACAGAGGTCAGACTGGCTACCAAAAGGGTCATCAAAGATGGTGATCTCATTCCATCGGATTTCTTTGAAGTTGAGTGTGATTCAAGGAATGGAACGAAATACAAGAACTTACACTCTGCAATACTTCGTAAGGGGGAATACGTCCATAAACAGAAGAAAATCGAGTGTCCGAATGATGTGTCGTGTATGAATATTCTGATGTTTGGCTTTGATTCAACGTCTCGTTTGAATTGGATACGAAACCTTCCAAAGTCATATGATTACTACGTATCCAATCTTGGTGGTGTAGTGCTGGAAGGATACAATATTGTTGGAGACGGCACACCGCACGCCCTTTTGCCGATCCTGACTGGGCATAAGGAGTCTGAGTTGCCTGAGGCTCGGAGAGGTGCTAAAAATGCAACGTATGTTGACGGCCACCCGTGGATCTGGCGAGACCTGAAGAAACTAGGATACATGACCCAGTGGGGTGAAGATGGAGCGAAGGCAGGTACTTTTAATCTAAGGATGAGGGGTTTTGCTAAGAAGCCTGTGGACCACTACCTTCGTCCATTTCAACTTTGGGCTGAACAAAAATATCATTCAAAACACAACATCTACTGTATTGGCTCAAAACCTCGACATATCAATATGTTCGAGTGGATCAACCATTTCTTTGGAGCCTATACTGATGTTCGCAAGTTCAGCTTTGTTTTTCATTCTGAATTAAGCCACGGACAATTCAGCAAGCTAACTGCAGTCGATGACGACCTGTTAGAGTTTCTGCAGCATCTGAACTCCTCTGGATGGTTGGATAACACTCTGTTAATCCTCATGGCTGATCATGGGCCGCGATATGCTTCTGTCAGACAAGAACAGCAAGGGAAATATGAAGAAAGACTGCCATTTTTCTCGTTCCGCTTTCCCGATTGGTTCAAGCGGAAATATCCACTATCTATAGCACATCTGAAACGCAATGTTCGAGTTTTAACGACACCATTTGATGTACATGCTACCTTCATGGACATCTTTCGCCTGAATAACACAGGGAGACCCAGTCGGCCTGAGGGCCGAGGTAAGAGTCTCTTGAAGTATATTCCAGGGAATAGAACTTGCCAGGAGGCAGGTGTGGCTCCTCATTGGTGCACTTGTTTGGATTGGAAGAACAGATCAGTCTCGGAACCAGTTGTGATGGAAGCAGCACAGGAACTTGTTGTTTTCATCAATCACCTGCTTGAGTACAGGAACGATAGTTGTGAGGTTCTCTGGCTGAGCAGAATTCATAATGTAGTTTCGTTTGAGCCCAATGAAAACGTCTTGAAATTCAAACAGAGCAAAGGTGATCATGGACAAATCGTTGATTTATCTGACAAAATGAATATGACTACAGAATACTTTCAAATAACGCTTAGTACACAACCGGGAGGCGCAATTTTTGAGACCACAGTCTCGCATAACAAAATGAACGAAGACAAGAAGTTCCATTGTGATGTGTCGGCCATCAGCAGGATTAATAAATATGGAAATCAACCTCACTGTATAGCACAACGTTATCCACATTTGCGCCAGTATTGCTACTGCAAGTTCCAAATTGGTGCATAGAAAGATCGGGATCCTAAAGATCAACATCTTGTGGATGTGTTAGTCATAAAATGGGACAGCAAATCAACATTACTGAGGGAAGATCTCGCAGCATTGTTGTACCACATTACAAAGTGAAACTTGGAGGCTCACGCAGTGCTTACTATGGATGTGATTAGAAGTTTCGAATTTTGAGACTCTTTTTACTTTTACTCGATTATCTATATATGGTATTTCGCATTGGGAAACATGTATTAGATTGAACGGTACCTACACTGTGGACTTTCATTCACAACAATCCACCCACCTAGTCTTTGATCATTCAACTCATAACTGTAATCGTCACAAGCAAGACATGTGTATACATGTACATGTATGATATTGTATTGCTAAAGACACGTTGACATACTTTATCGTTATGTGACTCCGATGGGCTACAATATTTTATCGTTCGATGCGATGCGCCTGTGACCTTGTGCTTTGTGACAATGCAGTTGAAAGGAATGTTTAATGCATAATCCTTATAAAATAGGACCAATGTAACGGAAAAAAGTTGTCCCACGTGTGCAGGGTGCAGGCTATATTCCTGGGGAAAATATCCACATATTTCTATCTCCTGGGAGAGTGAGTCTCAGACATTGGCTGTAACAGGTCAATATTCCTAGACATGTCGGACCTATATTTGTGATTGTAAGCTATTCGGCCACTTTTTTAGGTCGCTTATAACCATTACAATAAAACATTCCACATTGAATTGACATAAACACCAATCTTCAGGCTACTGGACCCATGGTCTGATAACCTATTGGTATGACTTTGTGTTTGTTATCCTTCCATCGTCGGTCTGTTTGTCAACATTCCTATTTAAAGTTCATGGTAGAATAATCAGTGAAATTTCGAAAAACAATACCTACATGTAAGAATAATTTTAAAACTGTGTATGTTGAATTGATTCATTCATTTATAGAATATTTCCAAAACGGCGTTCAATTTTTCAACAAAAATAACCAATTTTGGACTTTGAGGTTTTCTCAAATTTGTTCATTAGTTTATCTCTAGCTTTATACATAGGATTCCTCATATGAGCCTATGTGATTTGTATTCGTTTTGTTGCCATTGAGTCGCTGAATATTTTGGGACACGACGGCCACTTTGTATTTCTCACAGGTTGACGAAACATTCTTAGTCTGAGGCCACGTTACCATGTGTTGAGAACACCTGAATAATCTCAAGAAGTGGTTGGACCTCTCGAGGATGGTAATATCTTCAGGTTTGTAAACATTTGGATTCAGAGCCAATACACAAGAGGAATCGATTCATCTTACATGTATGTTATTATTTCACATACGCTGTAAAACCCCAGTCTGTGAGCTGGGTAACTAGGAACGTTACGCAACTAAAAGGCTGGGAGCTAGATAACTGGGAACGCTTTGTATTTGGTGATTAGTTGTATCCCCCGAACGAAGGTCGGCAGATAGTATGGATTTGTGATCGTTGTGCCGCGGCCGCGTCCGCTGCAGACACTGTCTTGTGAACGCGCTACAGGTCGCATTCCTAATCATATTTCGATAATTTTTCAGAGGGACACGTCCCGACATCAATCGATTTTGGTTGTCATAGCAACCAAACTGGCCGATAGGCGACACATTCCGTGTTCAAATTAACCTGCTCTACAGGTGAAAGTTTTCGAGGAATACTGATGAAATCGCACAGGCTCGATGAGAAAGATCATCACACGAACCCTACTATTTTTAAGAATGATCGAATAAATATCATTTAGTTAACAGACTAACTTTTTACGACCATTAAAATACCCACTTCCACATCTGTGATCACTCCAATACCCGGTACTATGAAAGCAAATGGCACTGGATTCTTGTTCAAAATGGAGAACTGATGTTTTTTGGGGGGAAACAGAACAATATTATCGGATAATTAACGTTAGTTTTACTAGTTAAGTCTATGTTTGACCACAAAAATAGCTCAGATGAGAAGCATTTATTATTGATCTCAACAAGGAAAAGGTTTTGTCCAGTACAGATTTCATGGTTGTAACCGAATAAGTTAACATTATTTTTACTCGTTTAGTCTATTATTGACCACAATAAAATTAGTTAAGACAAGAGATATTTATTGTTGGGTTCAACGAGGTGATATTTCTGTCCAGTACAAATTTCATAGTTGTAACCGAATAAGTTAACATGAATAGCTAAGAGAAGAGATATTTATCATAGGTAAGACAAAAGATATTCATTATTGGGCTCAACGAGGTGAAGGTTCTGTCCAGTAGAGATTTTATGGCTGTAACCAAATAAGTTAACATTATTTTTTGCTAGTTATGTCAATCGTTGACCTAATAATAGTTAAGACGAGAAACATTTATGATTGAGCTCAACAAGGATGAATGTTTTGTCCAGTAGAGATTTCTGAGTGTAACCAAATAAATTATTTTTACTTGTTAAGTCTATTCTTGACCAAAATAAAAATAGTTGAGACAAAAAATATTTATTATTGGGCTCAACAAGGTAAAGGTTTTATCCGGTAGAGATTTTGACATTATTTTTCGCCAGTTGAGTCCATTATTGACCACAATAAAAATAATCAAGACGAGAAACATTTATTATTGAAGTCAACCGGGTAATTAGAATTTATCATTCGAACCTAATTTGGAACATATTCGGGCCGAAAATAATTTAGCTTGTTTGCTCCACTTTTTCCATCTTGAAATGCCGTTTTGGTCAACCTTTACTTCGAATTTCAACTTGAAACCATGTTTGGCACATATTATGGATTGAAATTTATGGTGAAAAGTTCGATCTGGCTCCAATTCCTTCATGTTGAAATGCAGTTTTGGTCAATTTTTACTTGAAATTTGGAGATAAATTTGTCAAATATTCTGAGTTGAAATATAACTTGAGGTGAAAATTTTAATCTGGCTATAATTTCGTTATTTTATCGAACATGTCGAAATGAAAATTCATGTGCAGGGATTTCAGTGGTGTCCTTGAATTCGACCTTCAATAATCATGAAAGATCAAAGCAACAATAACTCTATTTTGGTGAAAAAAACAGTTGTGGCTTAAGATTTTACATTTCTCTAATAATAGTTTGTTGCCCTTGCTTTAGGTTTACTTATCATACCTGTTTTGGGCAACAGGGATGATAGGGCAAGGGTGGATGCACCCAAGCGGCCGTAGGCGACCGGAAGCGTCTAGTTTTGGCCAACTGCTCCACCGCCTTGCCGTCCCACTTTTTTGCGACACATACAGTATATGAACAACGGCACACCACATAAGAGTTGAACATAAATCATATTTCGGAATGCTTTAAGGAGTAAATATGTGTTGAGGAATTAGCTGTTGATCAAGAATGTGTCTTTCCGCTTACCTGCTCATTTGCCTATAAAAACAGAAAATGATTTGCTCATAGAATCAGGCTCATTACCCATTGAATCAGACCAGTACACAGAGAATCTCACGGAAATACGATATCATCCCATGGGCCTTTCATATAACAAACACACTGTCTCTTACTGGTAGGTATGTATAGGTGTATGACTCACATGTGCAGGCCGGGCTAAATTAATTACATGTTGCTTCATGAACATAATCTATGACGTTTTGCCCCGTAGAACAGTAATTTGAATGATGCCTATAGTGCGGCCTTTATTCACGACAATCCGCTTGAAATGAATAATTTTCGTCTGTTCAACCTATGAACGGCATTGTATTGTGACATGCATTGATGTGACATTATCTGTATGGGAACGCTGACACAGTTTCAATATTTCATTGTGCAATATGCCTATGGCCTTGTGTTAACTTTTGTTATTATGCAGGCGACATGTGCAGGCAGTGTATATTTGATGACGTAATTAAGATATAGAGAAACCGCGAGACAGGGTGTATTCAACGTGGTCAAGGGCAGATGTCTATAATAAAGTTACCAACCTGTGGGAAGTGTTGAAAGATTGATAATAATATTATCGACCACTACAGAAATCACTGGAGCGTGGCGCTCTGATAATTAATAGAGCCAGTAGCTAAAACAGGTATCCACTTCGTGCTGGTGCGTGTAAAATTATAAACCTCGCCGCTTCGCGGCTCGCTATATACTGTTGACATAATGTTGACACCTCGCACTCAGTCGATAACTATAACCTAAATCTTACAGAAAGCTACTCGATCGCGATTACTCAGGATTGTTTAAACAGGTCTGGGAGAATAATGCAAATATGGTTTAATATATACGAATTCTAGCCGGTATGGTAGCTCATCAGGCAGAAGCCAGTGAGTTATTGCCATCGTGTATCGTACGTCGTCGTCATACGACAGCAAAATATCTAGTGTCTATTGCCACCCCACCCCCACCCCCCAAACCCTCAAGACTATTCAGAAAGGACTTCTAATTTTTTAGGTTACCGACCCTTTGGTCCGATAAACTATTGATGTGGCGTTGCGCCTGTAGTCGCCCTCGTTTGTCTACATTTTTATCTTTGACGTTTACGGTCGAATCTATCTGAAAGATTGCACAAATATACCTAAAAATATTTCGAGAGGGAGATTTTTTTTAATATTTATTATTTCCGTATTTTTTTCAAAATGGTGGCTGTCACAGTTTCAATATTTCATTGTGCAACATAGATCTTTGTGCAATATAGGTGGAACTAGATCTTCATAATATATTTGATGAAAGCTGATAACATATTTTATTATTCAAATCGGAAAGAAATACAAGGCATACAAGACTCCAGCAACATATCCACATTTATTTTCAAGATCAAGCAGTGGATTGAACACGTCGTTGAAAAGGGTTCTAGAAAATGTTCAACGATCTGGTTATATTTCCCCATGTCATCCCAAAATATAATATTCCATAAACCAAATGGTCAATTTCCTTCAAATTTCAAATTTTGGTCGCTAAGTTCGATAGCAACAATCTATCAAATTTTGAAAGATATCGTTGGATACAAAAAATTTGGCCCCAAAAGTCATCCTTGGCCTTAACACTAAACATTTCTCCGGATCCTTTCTTAGCCCTTGGGCCAGTTTTAGGTTACCGGACCTATGGTCCGATAACCTATCGCCGTGGCGTTGCGTCCGGCGTCCGTACGTCCGTCCGTCCATATTTTGAACATATTTGTATTTTGAACATATACAAGGTTATATGCTGCACACTTGATGGTGACATTGGAGTCCAGAACGATGACCTCGAATGGTTAATCTGAATGCCATATCTCATATGTCGTGCTTCAACTAACATTGTCCGGTAGGGCTAATTTTTGTTTGTGTGTGTTCTCAACTTGACAAACGAATGTGACAAAATATCTGATAGAAATTGATTTTGATGAAAATTTCATCACTGTAATTGCTACTACTACAACAAAATGTTTTTTTTTAATATGATGTATCATTGAATCCAGAAAATTGCATTGCTGATTCTTATCTCAAACAACAATCAGTCTTTTTCGAATGAGTGCAATATAACGACAAGCCCCAGAACCAGTGCTAACTCTTTCCGCTTGACATAGATTTCCTTATGATAATCAGCTGAATAGGTGAAATGGAAATGTTTAGTTTTATTCTGAGACAATGAGATTGAGATTGATAATGTTGCACCATGAATGTTTCAACGCTGGAGTCGAGTGGGGATGTACGGATGAGTGAGCCTAGGAAGCGTAACCCATTACTAACATGCTGTTCAAAAATCAATACATGCATCAGCTGGACCGCTGAGCGATAGTTTCACCATGGAACGATGCATTTTACCCTATATCTCGTTCACCCTACAGCACAAATACACGGTGCACTTGATCATCACACACAACGAACACACTGGTGATGACGAGTGCTTGCCCTGTTTTGGGTGAATCGTGAAAGCACGTTCCAGTAGCTCACGACAGACATTCTGTCTGAAAGCAGCGAATAGGCTTAATATGCTTGTTTTTCCGTCAGATTTTCGCATCTAAATAAAAACAATGGTAATAATGCCATGGGCTTTCATTGTTCATTACATGTTCATATCAATAAAAACAAACATCGGGCACATTCCCTGGTGATAATTTTAGAACGACACTGCGTAAAAGCCATCGTTTCAGGCAGCGACACGAATCTTGACACCAAAATGTTCAAACGATCGATAACATCCCAACGTATCATCTTTTTTAGATTGATCATATGGATGCATCTTAAAGACCTAGTAGCATGCCGATGAAAGTGCTTGTCATCTAGTCTATTATGAATAGTTTTCAATAAATACGAACGAATTTTACAAATACAATCAATGGGTTTCGAGATATTGAATCAAATAGGCACACCTTCCGTAAATTGCCGAAGATTTTGATCACGATTTCAGTGTGGGTCACGTGGTTGGTGACGTCAGTTGAGGCAGACCTGAAAGTACATGTAGCCAGCAAGATAAACTGCATGTCACTTATTCATTCCCCTGATGTATGTTAGACAATTCAAGTGAAGGGGTGAGATGGCAGAAATACGGCATTTCTTGTCTTGAAGTTTAAAATTAGCACTAATAATTTTTCCCCCAGAAAGGAGGTTTGTTGAACTGCAAGATGTCCAGTATTTGCTGGTTTTTGCGTGATTTCTGTTGAATCACATGCATTTTGAAATGATTTTCCCTTCTTTGAGCTGGCAACTAATTACGTATTTTACGTTTTCGGCGAGCCATCAAGGCACATTCTGCTTCAACTGACGTCACGATTACGGAAATTGCCAAGCAATTTCTCTCATCGGCTGGAGAAGGCGATCGTAACACTGGCCCAACATACTCCATTATATGTCGCTGTTATTAGTTACCAATTAACGCGAACACCGTTTTCATCACCAAATGGCCACAATGTCTTTATGTAAACAATAATAAAACCATATAATGGTATCTTGCTATTATGACTTTAAGTATCTATGGATTGCTGGTCGAGTGGCTTGGTGAGGAGTTAATGCAAAAATGTGTGATTATTGGAAATGAAAAGGGAGTGATGGAAAATATGTTCATTATGTACTATACCCTGGTATGGAAAGCATATCATTGTCTATTGGGTGAACTGAGCGCAAAACGGTGTAAAATGTCACTATTATGACACAATAAAACCATATGAAATTGTATGCCAATTATGTTCATCAATTTGTGTACATCAGTTGCATGATATGGGTAATTATGTCTGGCTGGGGAATAATAATAATAATGATTAACCATTATTATAAATAGGCGAAACATGGATGCTAGCGAAGAAAGCTTTCTATTTGTAGAGCAATGATTGCAAATGATGCATCAGTCACTGAATGAAGCTGATATAAAAACACACTTGTCAATCGATTGTACCACCAGTGTCGATAGGTCATTCATGGCAGAAGTTTGGGAACACGTCATCAGAATTTTGTGCTAACAAGCTCTCTCCCTGGAGGTGGAGTGGGTCGTCAAGAATCGCGATATTCGATGAATTTATGCAAGGATCAGCTCTGTCGCTATAATAAATGGTCTGGTGCTGCAATCATGTGTATCGATAATCCTGAGCATCGATTATGGTCCATAGGTCACGAATATTACGCTCAAATCACCTTCGATCACATCCCGAATGGCAAAACTTTCACAAATACATTGCCCGCAGACGATGGAAAAATATTGAATATAAACCACCGGTCCTAACGGAACCAGATTTTCTTTCCAAATGACAGAGTCTGACACAGTTTCTCAAAGTAGATTCCACTCAAATAGGTTTCAATATTTCATTGTTCGATATGCCTATGACCGTGTGTTTTATTATTATGCAGGCGGGCGACATATGAATTCGTATCCGTATTGCAGCTCATCAGGCAGACCCCGGTGAGCTGTTGTCATCGTCTATCGTACGTCGTCGTCTGTCAGCAACTTCTGAAGGCACCATAGCACCGCCCCCCCCCCCATCTGGGCCGACCATTCGAATGGAACTATTACTATTTTCGAGTGTGATGAAATATCTGACAGAATTTGATTTTGATCATCGGTGAAATTTTCATGATGTGAAATACTACTACAACAAAATGTTATTCTAGAAAAATAGAAATAGAATCTAGAAAAATTGCACTATCGATTCTTAACTGAAACTGCAATCGATGCCTTTTTTCGAATAAGTACAATATAACCGTAAGTGACATGCTAATGCTAACTTAATCCCACGTGACGGAGTTTTCCTTATGGTCCTCAGCTGAATAGGTGACATGTAGATATTGTGTGTATTTTTTTTTCTCACGGACCTAATGCGATTGAGATTGATAATATTACACAATGAATGTTTCAAAACTGCTATCGAGTGAGGATTCACGGATGAGTGAGTCTGGGAAGCATAACCCATCACTGACATGTCGTTGACGTCAATGCATGCACTAGTTAGGGTGATGGAGGAGAGCTTCACATGGAACGATGCATTTTACACTCACAAATCCTGCTCATCCTACAGCACAAATACACGGTACAATGAATCATCACACATAACGAACAAGGAGATGACAAGTGCTTGCCGTGAAAAAGTGCATCAAATCGTTAGAACATCGATAGAAAACTGCCAGGAATGAATGAATAAATTAACATCAGGGGTCGAAACAGAGATGTTTTCACAGATCACAGGCAGTGTGGATATTGAACGTACCAGGTAGATCAATATAAATAGACATATTGGGAGTAAAGGAGTAAGCACCGAGTCATGTGCGTGGTTTTTGTCCAAGGTTTCAATCATGTGCATGTGATATCTCCATAATAAAAAGATAATTTTTATTAGTTATCCGTTCATGTCATAGCACTATCCACAAGAAAATACATTGGGCACATTTTAACATGAATATTCAGAACGAGTCGAGACCTACCGTTGATTCAGGTAGCAACACGACAATCAATCTTTGGCGTCCAACCTCTTCATGGCGGTGCCTGTTTTCACTTTTAACTTCCTGTCGAACCGACCTTGACTTGCGGTGATCACGATGGTCAGCCACTACGCACTCCAAGTAGAAATGAAGACAAACCTATGTTTTCTCTAATTTTGTATGAACACGATCGAGAAAGATTTGAGCTAATGTTCTATTCAACCACAGGCTACCGTTGATAGTTGTTGATAATTGACCTATCGCCAAAGCGCTTGAGAGTTGTCCGAGTTTCACATATTACGTCGGCAAACTTCTTTTGGAACCCTTCATCTTGGAAGCCATTTATTGCTCAGGGCAGAACCGCACAAAAAAGGAGTCATTTGTTATAAATTGTGGAGTAATACTAGGTCTAAAATTTCAGGTTGTGGTAGCAGATTAGTCAGTTCTCAACATTTAAAAAATATGTTGGTAACCCATATGAGTCTGGATCCATCCGGATCAAAACCCAATTTTACGCGTAGAGGTTCTCAAACTGAGAGAAGACAGGACCCTAGGGACCTCAGTGATTAGAAGGTTATATTTGTGTAACATTCGAGCCGAGCCTTACATTTTTTTACTTTCTCAATAGGTACGTGAGAAATTGTCATCGTTCTCACTGCATTTTCAAGAAAACCGCCATTTTTCATTTTCAGCATGTTTTGGGGGCAACATTGCTGTCACAAATCTGCATTGAAATGGCGACAATGCATAATTTATGGCACTTACTATTAATCCCTGGGATGTATTCTTCATCTGTACACATCCATTACAACAGTTGTTTCGTTATTTTGTTCTAAAAACACAATCCAAAACTGTTTTGGCAAAACGGCATGTTTGTATTCCTAATCAAGTGATCAAGATGATACGTCATTGTGTCATTACACATCCCAACAGCTGATCGGTGCCTTATTATAACAGGAATAATAATAGTTTAATAATCGACTTTTCGAGCTGTAATTGAGATGCTCTAAATAAATTCAAGTATTACACAGATAAATAAGATTTCTTCAATGCCACAATACGGAAGAATCTGGGACTATTTGCATTGCTGCCGCACAGGTAATTGGGGAAGGAATGACTCAGGACTTCTTCTCAAGTTTCTATTCGCCAGATGGCGCAATGAATGTTTCCAGGAATTTCCAAAACAACAAAAAGGTTTTGAGGCACTGTCGTCAATCGAAGCACTTGAGCTAGTCCAAAATGACCGATTTAGATACAGGAATGTTATACGCCAATGAGTTACAATGATCCAACAACTGTCACGTCTGCAGATGAATATACCACGTACGCAATGCATCGGAAGCCAGGCCCGGGGCCAGGCCAGGGCGACATGTGCTTTGCCCTTCAATCCGACTCGGAACCGATCGGAAGTAAACATTTGTTACAAAAATCACATGCAAGCCCATGTGCATCAACAGCTTACCAGCATGTAAACAGCACTGGTATGCAGATCACGTGTGTGGATAACCCTATCATTTGTCATGTCCGGAATATTGGGAAGGCCCGATGCCAGCCATTTCTAGAATTTGGT
Organism: Terebella lapidaria; assembly: GCA_949152475.1. Classification (NCBI taxonomy): domain Eukaryota; kingdom Metazoa; phylum Annelida; class Polychaeta; order Terebellida; family Terebellidae; genus Terebella; species Terebella lapidaria. Next base: position 27,676,405 of record OX424561.1, on the reverse strand, counting down.
CCGTCAACTCAGGGACATTCACACATTTTGGCCAGCGCAACAGATTAGTGTTTGTTTATTTTTTATACCAACAAACAGTGTTTGTTTATTATTGATACTGATTAGAACAGGCGGTCTGTCTACACAGGAAAGGACAGGAACTGAATAATGAACATACTAATTTAAATTGCCTGTACCGTACAGTATATGAGTAGACCATCTACTGGTACTTGTATGTCTAAAATTTTATTTCCAGAATTGTACTTAGTGATCATTCGTTGATGCATCCAAAATTGCTATTACTCGGTTCCTATTTCACTATTTGAACATTCGTTATGGACAAAAAATTGGCCCGAAATGTGTCATGAAATATTGACATTAAAGTGATATGTTTTGTGCGCCACTCAGAGTTACCTCTGACTTAACCTAGTTCACGCTCGATTGGCTCGAACATACACGAGTAAGCTGGAATCGCACTGCGTCAAGGGATACAAAGCACTGAGAATGGCGTTAATGTAAACAAACTCAAAATATTTCCACCAGAAACTCGCAACGAAATCTATTAGAAAGGGGCGTCTGTTTGGGCATGCAAGTGCAGATATACAGCTGTTATTTTTTCTTCGTTCGATCAGAAAGATATGGAGAAATCAATAACTTACTGCCAAAATCACTTTAAACTACAACAGCTTCATGTAAATGCTGTTGAAATTAACTGTTCTTCTGCTTATTTCCGATACTTCGTTCCTACAACATAGTACCAGCATAGAAAACAGCAAAAACATTCTAACTAATTATCTTATATCACAGACGAGTACCTGTTCGATTCGATTCCCATGACACAATAATTGGTTCCTACTTCAGTCATTCCGCCACTACTTGTGTGTCAAGTTTTGTGTGAAAATTGTGTATCAACATTCCACTGGTGTGCCAGATGTTGCAGGTTTCAATCCTACATGTACCCAGTCTAGCCTACTGTATACACCCAAAGTTTACTTATGAATATTTCACAAATTACATGCTCTCTTTACTTTTTTATTTGCAGGCCTCCACCACATGACAGTTAGGGAGTGGGGTGTTCACGTCCCCCCGGGACACTAATCCCCACCCACGTCTCTCTAAATCCTGCATTTTGCATCATCACTGTAGGAACCCCACTACCGTAACGCGGCGTTACGGTAGTACGGCACGATGGCGGCAGGCGAGCGGTTCGATTGTTTTCCTTGAGATTATCGTTCATAGAACACATGTCACTCTTCTCCGATGATGTGCTTGATGCCTCTTGAAGTTTCGCATCTATTGGCGTATTGTTTTGTGGGAACATTGCTCTTAATAAGTCAGAAAATGGAAAATGAAAAGCAAGCGATTACTACGGTAACGTCAGATCAGTACATGCAGGGTACTACCGTAACGCCAGACATGTACTACCGTAACGTTAATCTTGGTATCACACTAGGTCTTTTGTAACATGTCTTTCGCGTCGTTTCAGATAAGAATTTCGAATATGAGGAGCTTGCATATACGAAATTGATTTCGAGGTACAATTGTTTATTATATTATACTACTGATACTGTATGATGTCATGTGAAATGACGAAATGTGGTGCTTTGGGACGTCTAAAACTGAACATATTACACGGGTTGTCGAAGGAGCAGAAAGTGAGCAAGCAAATAGGCCATGTTTATGCATTGAATAATGACATTTTCGAAAGTTACCCCAGCGTAGAAAATTTAGTTGTACTAATTTTATGACAACGTATGAGTGTCATTTTTGTTTTCTCTCACTTCGTATGCCTGATATGACTTTCTGTCCCCGGACTATGAGATTGGATAACGGACCCTGTTTTGTTTGCTCGGAATACTTAATACTGGGTATTGGTTCCACGTCTATTAATGATGTTGATGTTCTGATTTATTTCAATGCCATATATTGTTGTCGTATTAATATATAAAATATTAAGGTACATTTGTGTATTCCAAGCCGTATAATTTACATGTATGCAAACGTTGACCGCTGCACAGCATTACACACTCGTCTGGAGAAAAAGTAATGAAGTTTACAAAAATGATTTATTTGGCATCAATTATGAATATAGATTCGCACAGCGATATGCATGAGATATTGTATAAATTATAAGTACATATATTCGCACAGTGATATGCATCAAACATAGTCCCTTCTTGACATTTGATTTTTTTATCGACGTCTGTGAAATGTTATCATAATGCATACTATGAAAGAGTGAATCCTTATTTATGCACCATGTTCCGTTTGGTGTCAGTCATACTTTGAAACTTACGGTATGAGGTAAACTTCAACTTGGAAGTGAACTTGAAGATAAGGTCGCCACTGGTTCAGTCGCATCGTATCCACGGAAAAACTGCAAAGGTTCGCTCTTAAAACGTTTATACACCGTCCCCCCAAAAACATCATCGTCAGAAGGCTGTAACGATTATTGAATCTCTGTCACTGTACCAGGTATTCTTCAATTACAGTTTATGAGTAAGTGTCTGGAGTCAAAATCGTACAAGGACCCAAAGCCTCAAATTCCATTCCAAACTGAATGGAACACCCTGAATCATTACCAGATTCATCGTCTGGACATCTCAGTCTGATGCTGAAATGTGACCCTGAATGATGTTCAATAGCTTGCTCTGAAATTCTGTTTGGCGAATGGCTGGTAAAAGGGCAGTAATAACATATGTATCCTGATGTATTTTTCACATAGGCTACATATACATGACAAATTCCCAAAAATTGTCCCGATTATGATCATCGATCCACAACAATATTTGTACTATTTATCGATAACGAAAATCCTAAAATATGATCAAAATCAAAGTTTCACATCATGGTAACTTTTTTTATATATATACAAGCGTTACGGTAGTACTTGAAATCTGGAAATTGGCGTTATGGTAGTGGGCTGCTAACGTTACGATAGTAATCGTCGCATATTTCAAACCGTTTTTTCTCGCAAATCAATCAGATTCACAGTTTAAATATATTGCCACACTATAAAGCATATCTAGACAATTCGCCTCGTGTAGGTGTTATATGCGAAACCTGCCTAATACCTAGTTTATGGTTTTAGCAGAATTTTTTTTCTTCTTCTTCCGCCGTGTTGGTTTCCGGACGATAACTTTAGATTGCCTTGATAGATCCTTATCAAATTTTCACCACTAGTCAGAAATGATATGTGGAAGAACCCTATTCTTTTTGAGCCGGCTCCGAGGTCCGTGAGGATGAAATCAATGTTTTTGGTTTCCGGACGATAACTCGAAAAATATTCAGGCAATAGATGCAGCACTCTGCATGGAGGTTCATAAACCACCAAGGAAGAACCCTATTGATTTTGGGATCAATCCGTCAAATGACATTTGACCTAGAGGTCAAAATAATTTTTTGCTGATTCATCCTTGAGGCTTCCTGCATATCTCAGAAACGGTGCGTCGTAGAGCAAAACGGACGTTATTTTCGGACTCGTCGTCCTAGACAGACATATCTATGGGGTATTTTATTTTTTTTGTTCAACTCCGAGGTCCGTGAGGTCCGTGAGGATGAAATCAAGGCCGATTATAAGACTTGGTTTCCGGACGATAACTCGAAAAATATTCAGGCAATAGTTGCAGAACTTTGCATGGAGGTTTGTACACCACCAGGGAAGAAACCTATCGATTTTGGGATTGATCCGTCAAACGACCTTTGACCTAGAGATCAAAATAACTTTTTCCTGACTCAACCTTGAGGCTTCCTGCATAATCTCGGGAACGGTACGTCGTAGAGCGAAACGGACGTTATTTCCGAACTCGTCGCCCCAGACAAACATGTATAAGGGGGTATTATGGATGAACTTTGACCTTGACCCGAAATTTTTTTGCCGAGTCGGCATTTTGCGATTTCGTCGATATCTCGGAAACGGTGCGTCGTAGAGCGAAACGGACGTTATTTTCGGACTCGTCGCCCTAGACAAACATGTCTAAGGGGTAATATGGATGAACTTTGACCTTGACCCGAAATTTTTTTGCCGAGTCGGCATTTTCCGTTTTCGTCGATATCTCGGAAACGGTGCATCGTAGAGCAAAACGGACGTTATTTTCGGACTCGTCGCCGTAGACGAACATGTCTAAGGGGTATTATGGATGAACTTTGACCCTGACCCAAAATTTTTTTGCCGAGTCGGCATTTTCCGATTTCGTCGATATCTCGGAAACGGTGCGACGTACAGCGAAACAGACGTCATTTTCGGACTCGTTGCCCTAGACAAAAATGTCTTAAAGGTAATATGGATGAACTTTGACCTTGACCCGAAATTTTTCTGCCGAGTCGGCATTTTTCGTTTTCGTCGATATCTCGGAAATGGTGCGACGTACAGCGAAACAGAATCGGACTCGTCGCCCTAGACAAACATGTCTAAGCGGTATGATGGATGAACTTTGTCCTTGACCCGAAATTTTTTTCCGAGTCGACATTTCATTGTTTCGTCGATATCTCGGAAACGGTGCGTCGTAGAGCGAAACGGACGTTATTTTCGGACATGTCTGAGGTGTATTAGTGTGAAAACTTTTGACCTTGACCCGAAATTTTTAGCCGAATCGGCATTCTCCGTTTTCGTCGTTATCTCGGAAACGAGGCGTCGTACAGCGAAATGGACGTTATTTTCGGATCGTCACCCTAGACAAACATGTCTAAGGGGTATGATGGATGAACTTTGACTTTGACCCGAAATTTTTTTTTTTTGCCTAGTCAAACATGTCTAAGGGGTATCATAGTTGAACTTTGACCTTGACCCGAAACTTTGACCTTGACCCGAGTCGGCATTTTTCGTTTTTGTCGATTTCTCGGAAACGGTACGTCATAGAGCGAAGCGGACGTTATTTTCGGACTCGTCGCCCTGGACAAATAGTCTTACAGGTATTATGGATGAACTTTGACCTTCACCCGAAATTTTTTTGCCGAGTCGGCATTTTTCGTTTTCGTCGATGAATCAGGAAACCGTTTGCCTGTCCCTCCGAAACCACCTTTCGAGGAGTTGTCCCAAACTCACTGTCCCCTACTGCTGGTGTTAGGAAACCAGGTAATAAATATGATAAACAGTAGGATATCTTTTCACAGAATATCGGGCTACTGGTGACTTTTCATACCTAAAGAAATAAAAAGTGTTTTACCAGTATAGGTGGCCCGATTTACGATTTGTAATTTAAGCGAGGCTACATAAAGAATCCAAGAATAGTTTTGATATATTTCTTAGGGATCTTCAATGACATGCTGGAAAATGTTAAAAACACTGCAGAGAGTGGCTACATACTTTTCTCATACTTCAGTACGACAGAAAGTTGATTCGAACTGAACTACGGAGACGCAGATTACATTGGAGTGGAGGTGAATATGCTGTGCACCATCAAATCAATAACGCGGTCTTACGAAATGTTGTTGGGATGTATACTGCACAATATATTGCTGCATACAGTCCATGAAACCATGGATATGATATCGCTATAACCGTACACGAGAACACCTTTCCTGAGAACTCATTGTACAGTTCAACTCATTCAACTAGTGGGTATGTTATACCCAAAATGTATACCTAAGTCGGTGACGCTTGACTCAAATCGGTGACACGACAAGCATAAGGAATAATTTAGGAATAACTAAAAAATTACAAGATATTAGTGCATATGTGCAGGATGTATGAAACATGAGATGATTATCTCCCGAGTACAGATTATCGAACAACACTGTGCAGAATTTATTGAAAATGACCATGAACGTGATCACCATGTCAAAATTGGGGTAAACATTGATGGAAGAAACCTTATGTCTGGAGAATTTCAGCCTCTACAATATTTGTGAAGTACATAAATTTGTAGTAGTATGTCAGACATCGTATCATCCCCTTCAGTTATTATTTATATGCGTTTTGTTGCAGAAATTTCATTTTTCTTACCTTATGTTGATCTTCCTTCCAAGAAACCTGAGCACAAGTCGGTGACAATAACATGACCTGACCCCTAGACAAAAGAACTAGGTCAGTTACCGCCCTAAGATATGTTGCAGGGTGCACAGAGATTGAAATTGTGGGTCTGACTAGCAACATCGTCTCCCAAGCGACGAAGAAAACTGTATCATGTGTATCTACCCAAATTGGACATATCTGCAAGTCGATATGTGCTAAAAGACCTACTCTGTGCTGCAGATATACTGTGAGTACTAATTTACATAGATATATATAATGTGGCTTGCATACCGAGATGTGAAAATTATTATCTGGTTCAGATATCATGTGGAGAGTTTGTATTTTCATGTATTGCCTGACAACATCATGTTTGGACCTGGGATGCTATGCCTCCAGCAGTTGCATGAACTTTTGCAAACAGGCTGAATTGAAAGACAATGTTTTTTCTACATACTTGGGTAAATTGATCCCTGGATTTTGGATGTACATGTATTTCCATGCACATTCAATGTCTGTAGTAGGGTTTCATGGTGGCCCAGTCCTGGTGTTCCTTGAGTAAATTCATCATGGTGTACAGGAATCATGGTAACAGGGACACTGAGATGAAGGCCAAAATAGTTCATACATTTGATTTCTTTGTGTGTGTGACCATGGTAATGTATATGTACTTCTTCCCATAGTATACAGTTTTCATATGGGAGCATTTGAGTACTGTTTATTATTGTACAGGAAACTATTGAAATATTGAACATATATTTATGGCTGGTAAATACATTTATTGAGGAACAGCCTGATTGCATCACGACCTAGCAAACGTCATTATGGTTATGTACAAATGCTGGTATTTTTTATGTCAATTATTCTGATCCACTTTCTTGGCAACTAATAGAGAGCAAAGAATGAACTGACCAGTTGGATAAGTGTGTGTGCCTATGACAAAATGAATCAATAGATGAAACTAATTTCAAACAACGTGTAATCAAGAAATTTATTAACGATGGCTCTAATACTTGTGTTTCATGCTTGGTAGGTAATACTAGGTATATTGATTTACCGATTTTTGTAAATAAAAAATAATAATTAATCACTTTTATAAATTTCACTCGTACATGTTCATGTGTGTGTTGGTATGGCAGAATGGAACCATTTACAATATTAAAAATTGAAAATATGTTCTAAAAATATGTTGTGTATTCAGATATTTATTAGTAGTATTCAACCATGTTAACCTCAGTATTGAAGATTCATATGACAGCTCGAGCAGTATACTGACTTATTCTTGACATGCACATCATGTACTAGTATTTGAGTTTCTATGAACATCAGGAAAGCAGGTGCCTGTAGCATGTGGCACACAAGATTCCTGTAAACAAAGTATATCTGCTTGTTCTCACTTATTCAACTTATTTGTCATACATCTTCCCCTTTCAGACAATGAATGAATGTTCCATAGGTGTACAAGGGTTAAAAAGGTAGTCCCCTTGGAAGTGAACCTGTGGCCATAATGGATTTGTTGTTCAGTTCTCACAGCAGAGTCAACTTCAAAAATCCTTTGTATGGTTTTGAGTGGGAAATCTAAAAAAGTCAGGCTCAGGTCATAGAAATGGGTATGTGACAATTGTTGTAAAAAATAGTTAGCAGATTTATTAATGTATATTTCTATGTGAACGGCGACGCGTAAAATTGTGTAATTTAACTTTGTCATTTTGCATCCTAAAATTTGATTAAATACTTCAAAATTCTTCTCTAATATAATATTGCTTGCTTAAATGCTATTTCTAGGCCTTTTTCCCCATATTGGGTTTGATAAAAAATAATTTAGTAATATGCAATGCTGCAATATTTACTGTCCGACACAAAAAAAAATTGTGGGTATCTCTGAATCTTAAACTAAACTACATTCTGACGGAATGCATGAACGATATCACTCGGATTTCGGAAAGTTTATTTGTGATAACTTCGCCATATAAACACCAAATTGTCCCAAAATATGACCATAGCTGCTCTTACCTTGGTCAATGAATCCTTTGGCAACAACGTTATAATTTATTCGATTACTCAATGAATACAGACAGTTGAACATCACTGGTTGATAACAAGATAGATCCTCAAATCATTTGCATGCCTTGTGGGGAAACTTACAGGATAGTGATGCGACATATTATAGATCACTAACCGGGACTTACTTTTCTGATGATGTCCATGAATATGTACCATTTATCGGATTTTTACAAGCAAATTCAGCAGCAAAGTTGTCAGTAAAAGCATGCGGCATTCATAATGTCTCACCCGCTACAGCGATCGGTTCACATGAGCGGATTCAGCTGTATGCGTTATTGTGACCACGGCTCTACTCAAGCGAATTAGCGATCTGACTTTCCTCAGGTGTTGAACTCAATGGAAATCTTTTCATACACTGAACTCAGAAAATTCAGCAAGCAATTCATTGTTTGTAACGACTCGATCTTTTCATGTCATGCAATAACAGATGGGGCTTAGAATTTCGAAATACGCCAGAGTTTCGTTGACGTGCATGGGCCTACTAGAAAAAGAAGCATCTGGATAAACTCATGTTGTACATCATATTTCTCACTATTTGCAGTGAGTTTAAAAAAAACTGATTCTCGGTTCGTGATCACGAACTTATGAACTTATTGTTGCCAGTATCATCGCAAACAACACCGTCATGAGAAAGCTCTACATTGTTATCTGTTGGGTATATTCCGTTATCTATCTTCATAGACTGTGATGATAAATTCTCCTTCCAACATAGTACATTTATTGAACAGACATGTAGCAACTACAGACCAAATTTGAAATATATTTGATCAGAATTCGGGGAGATATGGACAAAAACGTACATTCGTATAGTTTGGGTGACAATGAAAATTTTTGGGAGATTTTCCCCCAAGAGCATATGATGACATGTGATGATTTCCTTTTGACATCCGTGATCATTCGAATAACTTGTACTATGATAATGGTTTTTGGTGGAAAAGGAACAATATTGCTGAATAAGTAAGCATTGGTTCCACCAGTGAAGTCTATTATTAACCACAATAAAACAGTTAACACATGAAACGGCTAGTATTGGGATCAACGAGGTAAATATTCCATCCAGAAAAGATTTTATGGCTGTATTACAATATTAAATATCATTACCGAATGAGTTTATATTAATTTTGTTAGTTGAATATATTATTGACCACAATGGAGATAGTTATTATTGGTCATACTTTTTGGCTGTCGAAATATTGATATTACTAAGAAGGTTGCCATTAATTTTCAATTAAGTCTAGTCAAGTCTGTAAGTTGAGTCGCCCGTTAAGTCTATAATTGAGCACGATAGAGAGATTTTGGCCATAATAAAGTTGATATTACTGAGCAAAGTAAAGTTATTTTTCGTCAGTTACGTCTAATATTGAACACACTAAAAAGAGATATGGCGATGAGCTTTATTAATTCGGTTCATTGAGGAAAGGGTTCTGTTCAGAAGAGCTTTTTCGCAGTTATTATTGAATATGTTGTTTTTCAGTTAGGTCGATATTAATGAGCTTAATAACAATAGTTGAGCTCAACGAGGACGAGGGTCTGCCCAGGAGAGATTTTATGGTTCCGGTAATGTTTATATTAATGAACAGGTTAACCTAAATTTCACTCTGTTGACGAGCTATTCATCAACTTATTTGGTGATAAATAACGATATTATTATGAGTTCTGAAACATATCATTATTTCTGCGAATAATGAATGGTGTTTTAGGCTACTTTCGTGCATAATATAGGCTAAATCGGGCCAAGAAACCGCTTGGGACAATGAGATGAAAGAAGGTATGAAACATCCCCACAGAGCAGGTTCTCAGGCCAAGATGATATTATTTTTGCATATGGGGCGACACGGGAGATAGGGCTAATGAGGAAATGTTTTCTTTTTCCATGAAATAGTGTCTGGATTGCCTGAAATCGTTTTACAGGCCTTAGTTCATATTGCACGATTGTTTGTTCGTTCTGATCACCTATTTATTCTCATTTCTCAGAGAGATAGGTCGATTATGGGGGCATTTGATAGCCTACAACGCGAGCTCAAATGATCTTCAATATTAAACTCAAGGTCGTGTCTCCCTAACTTCTTAAGCTGACATACGGACACTGAACATTCCAAGATGAAGCTTAGTTCTCTCGTGATGATTTCGGCTATTTTAGGCCATCGAGTTTTTGCGTATCCTTAAAGCTCCAAGTCGAAATATTCACAGGCATTCATAGGGTCATTTCTGATCGCCTGTCCATTTACGCGAAGATCAGTCGTTTATGGGGATTATTTTGGTAATCATGGACTTGACCTCAAATGATGTTGAGTACTGAAACTGATAGCAATGTCGCCCTTGATAATTGTACATTGACCCCCCCCCCCCACGGAACACTAAATACTCGACGGTAGATCTAAGGAGTTGCTAACGATACTTTAAACGATACATATTACATGCCTGTAGGAAGTCCAATATGGGAAATTCTGGCCGCTTTGAACTCAACCCCTGATATTAGGTACTCAAAGGCAAGTGTATGTCATCTTGAACTCGTAAAATGAGTTGATTGCAATAAAGCCCATGAATATCTTTAGGTTTGTGGCACCGTAATATCGGCATAGAAAGTCACATTTTAGGCATTTTATTGGCGACTTTAAACTTGATAACCATAAGTTAAAGAACAAAAGGTCAGATCACTGTTAGTGATCTAGAACTTGATTTTGTATGACTTCTAGTGAAGCTACTCATACTTCGAAAATATCCCTCTCATTATGTACTTGTCACATATCTATTCCATGGGGTTCGTATCTGATTCATAATTTATTTTCATAAGTTGTTGGGCAGTTGTATGCTGATTCCATCAGGTAGAAACAGCTATATTTAGCACACTGTCTGCCCCTGATGACACACTGTCTGCCCCTGATGACCCCTGATGACACCAAATAGTTTATCTTTGGGTAAACAATTTGGTCGAGCTTTGTTTCTATGGCAAAATGTATTTTACGTTTGTTATTAGCATCATCAAAATCTGGATGTATTGGTGGTAATAGATTGATACTCACATACAGCAGCTTCAGAAGCATATTTGTTTTACAGGAAGGATATGCTAAAGACACAGTGTGGACTCGTTTGTACTTTTTCACTCACTCATCGTATAGTGTGATTAATGCTGGGCAAAACAGCATAATCTTTCACCACCAGGACATAATAACAACGGATCAACACATGAAATTGTATACAATTGTGTTGATCAATTATTGTACATCAGTTGCATGATACGGGTACTTATGCCTGTCTGGAAAATAATGATTATCATTTATGAATATGTGAAACCTGGATGCGATTGCTGAAACCAATCTATGAATAGAATGTAAGTATCAATCTATTACCACCAATGCAGCCAAATTTTGATGATTCCAATAACAAACGTAAAATACAACATTTTGAAATAGAAACAAAGCCCGATCAAATACTTTATCAAAAGACACACTGGTGTCATCAGGGGCAGACAGTGTGGTAAATGTAGTTTGTATACCTGGTATAATTAGTATACAACTGCCCAACAACCGATGAAAATAATTGAGAAATCGGAAGCAAGCCCCGTGGAATAGATACATGACAAGTACAAAAGTACCTAGTCGCAAGCCAAAAGGCTACTGAGTTGATGGTATCCTCGGGGATAGCGATTGTACACACCGATAGGTACACCGCTGATGGTTAAAAGGCGACGCGCCCGTGATCATCCCAACCTGCCCCACCGGTTTTTAAAAGATAATCAGTGAATTCTGAGTTAATTTATAAGTTAGGCCTACATGTATAGCTTTTAAATGTATAAAATGCGTTTAAGCAGTCCTGTCTCATCGATTATGTGTGTGTGTGTGTCATGTGCATGTACCACTCCCATATATTCCTTCTCCTGGGCTTCTATGTGAATCATTATGTTTGGATGATAAGATGATAAACGTTATTCAAACGTGTTTATAGTGTAACATTTACATTAGCACACAATACATACGTAGGAAATAGTGTGGATAATCAATTCATAGTCTTGTATCACTCTTCATACCATCTTAGCTTACGTTAGTACAGTAGTCGTCAAAAGGTTATACGACACGAATTTACAGTAAATCAATAGAGAACGAGTTATTCTGGAGATATCAGAGGATATTTGAGAAACAAACATGTTTATTAACACTAACGTATAGTGAGGATTAAAGTAACATGAGAATACTACATGGAAATCATTACCGTATACGAAGAAGCTTACATGACAAAAAGGGCGACTGTAACATACATGTAGCTGTGACAATTATGGTTTACGAGTTGCAAACGTTTAGGAAATGCGATATATGTTAATCACTTACTGTAAGATGCAAATGTTGTCGTCCTTTATGAGGCAGCACACTCGTAAAACAAAGTGCGACATCCGATCAATGTTGAGCAGACAACTTTCTGTTCACAGTTATTCTCGTGGACAATTCCAGTCCATATTTCAGTTGTCACGTACTTCTAAGTAATCAGCTCTTTTTTTCACAAACCATCTTGCTATAAATATATTAAGGAAAACTCGTTTGTCACATGTGTTGCTTCAGTAGATATATACAATATAATTGGAATATCGGTATGTTGGCTGTTTTTTAATGAACGTGTTGTTCAGAGATAGACTAACTGAAACGATTTGGAGCAATGAATTCAACTGAAAGAAAGTTCAGCAACACATAAATGAATGAGCGTTCTTGATTATATTTACATTCAATGTTAGTTTCGACTTTGAAATGAGCCTAACGATAAATATGCCATTGAAGGCCCAAAGTCAATATGCTATGTTGCCAGTGTATGTATACATCATATATGACAATACACGATATATTGTAATGCAATTCAGTTATAGAGAGCAGATTTTCATCGAACAAAAACATATGCCACTCCATTATCATCCCATATTAAATTCTATTACGGTAATCGTTCGACTGTGGTGAATTTGATGTTACGGTAATCACACCAGAAGTAGCGTCACCGTAACACGATCATTATTTTCAAAGGCTCCATGTGTTAAACAAATTAGCCAAAGGGCCAAGAAAGGCTACCTGGAAAATGTTTAGTTTTAAAACAACTTTTTTCATCAAAATTGCCGTATTGACCTTTCAATGTCAATGAAGGTCCAATTTACAGTCACCATTGAAAGTGCAATATATGATTTCTCATTTGATACTACCAATATTTAAGTTTATTTTGAAGTGTTGTAGGAGTTTACTCCATACATTATGAAGGAAGAATATCAAAGATCGAATTCAAGGTTATGAGAATATTTAGCTTATATCAGTTCCTATATGTACACAATCCATTCACAAACTGTACAGCCAATATTCAGCAATGTATTAGTTATTTGTGCTCTGACTTTGAAAATTAGGTCAAGCTCAAAGTCATGACAATATTCAGCACTTATCCTTTCCTATGTGTTCACAATTGATTCCCAAGATGTAAAGTCAATAATAAGCGAGATAATAACCATTTTGTTCTGTGACTTCAAAAATGAGGTCGAAGGTCAAATTCCAAATCATGAGAATATTTGGTATACATAATTTTTTATGTGTCCGCAGTTGATTCCTAGCCTATTAAGTTGATATGAAGCAAGATATTAATCATTTTGTGCTTTGACCTTGAAAATAGGGTCAAAGTTCAAGTTCGAGGTCATGAGAATACTCAGCATATATATCATTTCCTATATGTGCACAATTGATTCCTAATCTGTAAGATTGATAACAAGCGATATATTACCCATTTTGTGCTTTGACTTTGAAAATTAGGTCCAAGGTCAAGCTCAAGGTCATGAGAATATTCAGTATATATCATTCCGTATATGTGCATAATTGATTCCTAAGCTGTAGAGTCGATAACAAGCGAGATATTAGCCATTTTGTGCTCTGACCTTGAAAATGAGGTCAAAGATCAAATTCAAGGTCATCAAAATATTCGGCATACGTCATTTCCTATATGTTCACAGTTGATTCCTAAGCTGTAGAATCAATAATAAGCGAGATATTAGCCATTTTGTGTTCTGACCTTGAAAATGAGGTCGAAGGTCAAATTCAAGGTCATCAGAATAGTCGGCGTACATCATTTCCTATATGTTCACAATTGATTCCTAAGCTGTAAAGTCGATAATAAGCGATATATCATACAACTCACACATGTCACTTACACATGTAAACTTATAGATTTCACAGAGGTATATGAGAGGAATCTTTTGAAACAAAAATCTCAAAAGTGGCTAGACACTTTTTGAGAAAATGGCCGCCAAAGTTGTCCAAGAAATTGTTAAAGACTTGTGAATATAAAAAAAAACTAAAAAAAATACCTCTCTCTTCAAATATTTTTTAGGTATTTTTGTGTAAAATTTCAGAAAGATTCGACCGTAAACTTTAAAGATAAAAATGTAGACAGACGACGGCGCCGACGATGACGACGACGGACGCAACGCCACGGCAGTAGGTTATCGGACCAAAGGTTCGGTAAACTAAAAATGTCATATGCTTCACAACATAGACTTATCAAACGAGTTGACTTTTGCTTTTTACTGGATAATTCGCATATAAACAGTCCTGAATATTTTTGAAGAAAGTTATCCTCCGCCATGTTTTCGGGGTATCGACAGAGCGTAAAATAGCGCATTATTTCGTCCCTGTGTCCCTGTGTTGACTCAATCGTCATTCGCTTATCGATCCTTGTTATGTGTGGTGCTTACATAATCGCAGAATATCCCTGGGAAAAACAAAACTATGGCTGACGGATATCGGGGGCACAGGCAAGAGGGGCACAGGCGAGACAGGCTGCAGTATTGTTGCATTTGGAATCGATATGCTTTCGGTATCGGTGTGGGTGCTGGCAGACGAGTAAGGCTTCAAACAAAGACAAGAGAATACACGAGTTGTTTCTTCCTCTCAGTAACAAAACACGAGTTGTTACTGAACCAGGTCAGTGTGACGAGAGTTGTTTGTAAGATATATGTTAGATTTATCGTCAAATCTTCTCGGTTTAAACTTTGTCAATATTGATATGTCATGCAATTTTCGTAAGTACACCTTCTTAACAAACTACAATTCAAAACCTCATACAAATATATGAGGGCAACGAAATTTGTCCTTTTTATACGTTAATAGTAGTATGTATTATAATTTGTTGGCCTGGAGCCGAAAAGGCCCAACTGTAATACATATTGGGCCCTTGTGGCTCCAGGCCATCGAATTCACGTTTCCATTGCTTTCAATATATTAATTTAAATAATATACTGGTATGTATACAATAGTTTTAATATTTTATTTTGGCAGCTTCCTCGACACGACTGCATAAGATGAAGTAATACGGGATGCGCTTCTTCAGAAGATTTCTCCTGGCTGTTTTCACCGCGCTTGTAGTCATATATGTCGCCATTGGAAGAGTGCCTAAATCTTACAGTTTCGATAGTGAACAGGCGCTCGTTGTCGTTCAACGATTTCTCAACACAGCACGACAAGTTGATGGCACTGACACTTCAAAAATCCCAGGAAATCCGTTGGAGTTTGATGATGTCGTAACATGCAAAAGGCCCAAGCTCGATATATGGGAGCCGAAAATGAAAGAGTTATTCCATCGAAATAATCCTATACAATGCTCCAAACCTCGTGATTGGGTATTTATCGAAAATGGAACATTTCATATTAACATATCAGCTGTGGAATCCTTTGGGTACGTGAACTGTTCTTGCTCGGTACTGGATTATATACATGATACAGAGGTCAGACTGGCTAAAACCAAAAGGGTCATCAAAGATGGTGATATCATTCCATCGGATTTCTTTGAAGTTGAGTGTAATTCAAGGAATGGAACGGAATACAAGAACTTACACTCTGCAATACTTCGTAAGGAGGAATACGTCCATAAACAGAAGAAAATCGAGTGTCCGCATGATGTCGCGTGTATGAATATTCTGATGTTTGGCTTTGATTCCGTCTCTCGTCTGAACTGGATACGAAACCTTCCAAAGTCGTACGAGTACTACGTGTCCAGTCTCGGTGGTGTAGTCCTAGAAGGATACAATATTGTTGGAGACGGCACACCACACGCCCTCTTGCCGATTCTGACTGGGCATAAGGAGTCCGAGTTGCCGGAGGCACGGATAGGTGCTAAAACGGCAATACATGTCGACGGTCACCCGTGGATCTGGCGAGACCTGAAGAAGCTAGGATACATCACACAATGGGGTGAAGATGGAGCGGTCATAGGTACTTTCAATCTAAGGATGATTGGTTTCGCCAAACAACCTGTGGATCACTACTTGCGGCCATTTCAGCTTTGGTCTGAACGAAGCTCTTATGTGGGGAAACACAAGCATTTCTGTCTTGGCTCAAAGCCTCGACACATCAACATGTTTGAGTGGATCAACCACTTCTTCGGAACTTATCCTGACCTACCCAAATTCAGCTTTTTGTTTCATTCTGAAATGAGTCATGGTTCTTTCAGCCAGCTTACCGCCATTGATGACGACCTCCTGGAGTTTTTGCAGCATCTCAACTCTTCTAGGGTGTTGGATAACACTCTGTTGATCCTCATGGCTGATCATGGGGCTCGCTATGCCTCTGTTAGACGGGAACAGCAAGGAAAATATGAGGAAAGATTGCCTTTTTTCTCCTTCCGTTTTCCGAATTGGTTCAAGCGGAAGTACCCGGAGTCCATAGCACATCTCAAACGTAATGTTCAAGTTTTAACGACACCTTTTGATGTGCATGCTACCTTCATGGACATATTTCGCCTGAATAACACAGGGAGACCCAGCCGGCCTGAGGGCCGAGGTAAGAGTCTCTTGAAGTATATTCCAGGAAATAGAACTTGCCAGGACGCAGGAGTGGATCCCCATTGGTGTACCTGTTTGGATTGGAAGAACAGGTCAATCTCGGAACCAGTTGTGATGGAAGCAGCAGAGGAAATCGTTGTTTTCATCAATCACCTGCTTGAGTACAGGAACGATAGTTGTGAGGTTCTCTGGCTGAGCAGAATTCATAATGTAGTTTCGTTTGAGCCCAATGAAAACGTCTTGAAATTCAAACAGAGCAAAGGTGATCATGGACAAATCGTTGATTTATCTGACAAAATGAATATGACTACAGAATACTTTCAAATAACGCTTAGTACACAACCGGGAGGCGCAGTTTTTGAAACCACAGTCTCGCATAACAACATGAACGAAGACATGAAGTTCCATTGTGATGTGTCGGCCATCAGCAGGATTAATAAATATGGAAATCAACCTCACTGTATAGCACAACGTTATCCACATTTGCGCCAGTATTGCTACTGCAAGGTCCAAATTGGTGCATAGAAAGATCGGGATGCTAAAGATCATCATCTTGTGGATGTGTTAGTCATAAAGTGGGACAGCAAATCAACATTACTGAGGGAAGGTTTCGCAGCATTGTTGTACCACAATACAAAGTGAAACTTGTAGGCTTATGCAGTGCTTACTACGGATGTGATTAGAAGTTTCGAATTTTTAAACTCTTTTTCCTTTTACTCGATTATATATATATATATATATATATATATATATATATATATATATATATATATATATATATATGCACTGTGGACTTTGGTTCACAACAATTCACCACCTAGTCTTTGATCATTCAACTCATAACTGTAATCGTCACAAGCAATACATGTGCATGCATGTACATGTATGATATTGTATTGCAAAAGACACGTAGACACACTTTACCGTATGTGACTTCGATAGACTTCAATATTTTATCGTTCGGTGCGCCTGTGACGTAGTGCTCTGTGACCATGCAGTTGAAGGGGATGTTTAATGCATAATCCTTATAAAAGTAGCACCAATGTAAAGGAAAAGGTGGCAAACTTTCAAGTTTAACCCAGACATATCTTCCTGGGAAAACTATCCACATATTGCTATCTCCTGGTAGTGAGTCTCAGACATTGGTTGTAATAGCTTGATAATTACAGACAAGCATTCTTGGTGAAAGCGGCCTTGGTGGGACAGATATTCCTAGATGTATTTGACCTTATAGTATTTGTAAGCTCTTCGGCCACTTTTTTTTAGGTCGCTTTTGCCCATTACAATAAACCATTCCACATTGTATTGAGGTAACCACCACTCTTCAGGCTACTGGACAAATGGTCCGATAACCTATTGGCATGACTTTCTGTTTGTCATTCTTCCATCCTCGGGTCTTTTAGTCAACACTCCTATCTAAAGTTCATGGTAACATAATTTGTGAAATTTCGCAAAACAATACCTAAATGTGAGAATAATTCAAAAATATGTATAATGAGTTGATTCATTCATTTATAGAATATTTCCAAAACGGCGTCCACTTTTCAACAAAAATAACCAATTTTGGACTTTGATGCTTTCTCGAAATTTGTTCAGTAATTTGTCTCTAGCTTCATGCTTAGGATTCCCCAAATGAACCAAGGTGATTTTTATTTGTTTATTGTATTTTGTTTTCTCACAGGTGGTCGAAACATTCTTGGTCTGAGACCATGTTACCATGTGTTGAGAACACCAAAATAACCTCAAAAAAGTGGTTGAACCACTCGAGGATGTTGTATGTTGAGGTTAGTAAACATTTGGCTTCAGAGCCAATACGCAAGAGGATTCATTTCATCTTACATGTATATTACCATTTGTTGAGAACCAGAATAACCTCAAAAAAGGTTGAATAACTCTAAAAATATTAATATGTTAAGGTTGTAAACATTTGGCTCCATAACCAATACACAAGAGGATTAGATTCATCTTACATGTATGCTATTATTTCACATACGCTGTATACCCCAGTATGTGAGCTGGGTAACTAGGAACGTTACGCAGCTAAAAGGCTGGGAGCTAGGTAACTGGGAACGTTTTGTATTTGGTGAAAATTTGTATCCCCCAAACGAAGGTCGGCGGATACTATGGATTTGCAATCGTTGTTCCGCGTCCACGACGTACAACAGGTCGCATTTCTAATCCAATTTTGATATTTTTCCAGAGGGACACGACTTTTTGGTAAGATCCCGACACCGATCGATTTCGGTTGTCATAGCAACCAAACTGGCCGATTGGCGACACACTTCGTGCTCAAATTGACCTGTTTAACACACATGGTTGTGAACGCTCTATGGGTGGGAGTTTTCGATGAATGATGATGAAATCGCACAGACTCGATGAAAAAGACCATCACATGAAATCTATTGTTTTTAAAAATGATCGAATAAATATCGATCAGTTACCAGACTAACTCATTGCGACCATTAAAATACTCAACGAGTTAGCGAATAAGTTAACGTTAGTTTTACTAGTTAAGTCTATTATTGGCCACAATGAAAATAGTTAAGATAAAAAACATTTATCTGGCTGTAATTTGGTACATATTATGAGTCAAAATATAACTTATGGTGAAAAGTTTGATCTAGCTCCAATTTCGTCATCTCTAAAGGCAGTTTTCGTCAGCTTTTACTTTGAAGTTCAATTCGAAATCAAGTTTGACACATATTATGAGGTAAAATATAAGATATGGTGAAACGTTCGATCTGGCTCCAAATTTGTCATCTTGAAATGCAGTCCTGGCCAACTTTTAGTTTGAATTTCAACTTGAATCCAAGTTTGCCACACATATTATGAGTTAAAGTCTAACTCAAGTCAAAATGAATTTCAAGTTATCATGTTTTGTGCGATAGAAAAGGTAATATGCTGGCTTTTACAGAACCTTAATATCTTCAGCCGTTCTCGGATATTACCAATTTTGTGTCAAGTTGTTAAAATATTTGTACTTGAATTATGAAGCTCACTAGCTGTTATAATGAGTATTCGTGACGTCATACGAGTAAGTTACTTTAATTAACTACTTTCAAAGCCCTTTTCTGAATGATCCGTGCATAGTATTGCTAAATAATGTGAATATAAACATGATAATAGAAAATATAACACAACCATAAGACGTTTCTAGTCACCATGCCAACCGTACTTAACATACGGCCCATAGCAACGTGGTTGCTAGGGGGCTTTACTCGGGACTGGAAGGCAAAATGACGTTTGAAATTATTGAATGGATTTCCGAAAATGCTCTTGTCCACATGTTCACCGATTTTATGGCAACTAATTCAATATCCAGGGCGTTGGGCCCCTAACAACCATGGTTGCTATGGGTCATATCTCAAGAATAGCTACCTTGGCAACCATTTCTGGAAACTGAATACTGATTATATCTCATGCCAAATAAAGTACATGGCAAATAAAACCCATATTATCATCGTATGTGTTATTACTAGACGTGTTATTACCTCAATTAACTTGTTTTACCCTTGTGACGTCATGAATACTCATTATAATAGCTAATTAGGTACAAATAATTTAGCCCAAAATTTCCACTAAAACTGTCATATCTTCATAAATAATCGAGATATTGACATGCTGTAAAAACTATAATGATTCATGAGATTCACTCTATCATCTGTCAAAAAATAGGAACCTGACTTTAGTTGGACTTTAAAATATAACTCATGGCGAAATGCTCGATCAGGCTCCAATTTCGTCATCTTGAGATGCAGTTTAGTTTGAATATCAATTTGAAACTGAGTTTGGCACATAATATAGGTACAAATAAGTTAGCCCAGAATTTCCACTAAAACTGTCATATCTTCATAAATAATCGAGATATTGACATGCTGTAAAAACTATAATGATTCATGAGATTCACTCTATCATCTGTCAAAAATAAGTATCCTGACTTTAGTTGGACTTTAAAATATAACTCATGGCGAAATGCTCGATCAGGCTCCAATTTCGTCATCTTGAAATGCAGTTTAGTTTGAATTTCAATTTGAAACCAAGTTTGGCACATATTATGAGTTAATATATAACTTATGGAGAAAAGTTCGATCTTGCTCCAATTTCCTCATGTTGAAATGCAGTTTTGGTCAATTTTTACTTAAAATTTGGAGACAAGTTTGTCAAATATTCTGAATTGAAATATAACTTGAGGTGAAAATTTTGATCTGGCTGTAATTTCGTTATTTTATCGAACATGTCGGAATGGAAACTCATATGCAGTGATTTCAGTGGTGATCTTGAATTCGACCTCCAGTAACCACGAAAGATCAATTCAACAATTTTACATTTCTCTGGTAATCTTTTTCAGCCCTTGCTCTAGTTTTACTTATCAATATTATGTTGGGGCAACATGGATGATAGGGCTACGGAGGTTACACCGAAGCGGTCGTATGCGAACGGAAGCGTCTAGTTGTGGCAAACTGCTCCCCCGCCTGGCCGTTCCACTTTTAGCGACACATATACAGTATATGAACAACGGCAAACATCACATAAGAAACTGAATATAAATCATATTTCGCAATGCTTTAAAGAGTAAATAGAACGTACTATGCCATCGTATTGTGTTGAGGAATTAGCCGTTGATCAAGAATGTGTCTTACCGCTCACCTGCTCATTTGCCCATAGAAACAGATACTAGTAATAGTTTGCTCATAGAATCAGGCTCATTACCCGTTGAATCAGTGTTACACAGAGAATCCCACGGGAACACGATATCGTCCCATAGGCCTTTCATTATAACAAACACACTGTCTCTTACTTGTAGTTATGTATAGGTGTAAGACTCAAAATGCAGGCGGGGCTAAATTAAATTACATTTTGCTTCATGGACATAATCTATGACGTTTTGCACCGTGAAATGAATAATTTTCGTCCGTTAATTCTATAAAGGGCATTGTATCGCAACATGCATTGAAGTGACATTATCTGTATGGAAACGTTGACATAGATTCAATATTTCATTGTTTAATATGTTTATGGCCTTATGTTTTGTTATTATGCAGGCGACATGTGCAGGCAGTGTATAATTGATGACACAATTAGGAAATAGAGAAGTGGCGAGACAGGGGGTATTCAACGGGGTCAAGGGCAGATTGGAACTCAAGAGTATGTTGAGAAAAACATCGTGCCTCAGGGTTTCTCTGTTTCAGCTACTGACTCTATTGTTCCGCATATGTCTATTATAAAGTTATCAACCTGCGGAACGTGTTGGAAGGTTGATAATAATATTATCCACCGCTGCGTGAATCACTGGAGCGTGGCGCGCTGACGAACCAATAGATTCTGCCAGTGGCTAAAACAGTTATCCACTTCGTGCTCCGTGCATGTCAAATTATAGACCTCGCCGCTTCGCGGCTCGCTATATGATGTTGACATGTACCTCACACTCAGTAGATAACTATTGCTTAAATCATACAGAAAATTACTCATTCGTGATTAATCAGGATTGTCAAAACATGTCTGGGAGAACAATAAAAATATGGTTTAATATACACGAAATCTAACCGGTATGGTAGCTCATCGAGCAAAAGCCAGTGAGGTAGTGTCATCGTGTATCGTACGTCGTCGTCGTCGTCGTCGTCCGACAGCAATATCTAAAGGCCTATACCCTCCCCCCCCCCCCGCCCCCAAGACTATTCAGAGGAGAACTCTAATTTTGGTCCGAAAACCTATTGCGTCTGTAGTCGTAGTCATTCGTCTACATTTTTAGGTTACCGGACCTATGGTCCGATAACCTATTGGCATGGCGTTGCGTCCGTCGTCCGTCGTCCGTCGTCGTCCGTCGTCGTCGTCCACATTTTTATCTTTTTTGTTTACGGGCGAATTCTTCTGAAATTTTGCACAAAAATACTTAAAAATAATTCAGGAAGGAGGTATTTTTTAGTTTTTTTATTTTCGCATTTTTTTCAAAATGGCGGCCGTTTTCGACGAAAAATGCCTGATTTTGGACTTTGGTGGCCATTTTCTCAAAATCCGTTCAGTAACTTTTTTTCTTTTTGATACATAACACTCCTCATATGTACCCCTATGATGTCTATAAATTTCGTTGCGCTTGAATCGCTCGAAGTGGGCCATTTTGGCCCAAACTCGGCCAAAATGGGACTTTCCCATGTTAAATTCTCCTATGCTTTATAATTTGACACATTATGCCTAATATATCACTTAATATTGAGATTAGAGACTAGGAATCAATTGTGGACATATAGGAAATGATATATGCTGAATATCCTCGTGACCTTGAATTTGACCTCTGACCCCAAGGTCAGAGCTTAAAATGGCTGATATCTCGCTTATTATCGACCCTACAGCTTAGCAATCAATTGTGGACATATAGGAAATGATATATGCTGAATATTCTGATGACCTTGAATTTGACCTTTGACCCCATTTTCAAGGTCATAGGACAAAATGGCTAATATCTCGCTTGTTATCGACTTTACAGCTTAGGAATCAGTTATGAACATATAGGAAATGATATATGCAGATTATTGTCATGACCTTGAAGTTAACCTTTGACCTCATTTTCATGGTCACAGGACAAAATGGCTAATATCTCACTTATTATCGACTCTACAGCTTAGGAATCAATTGTGGACATATAGGAAATGATATATGCTGAATATTCTGATGACCTTGAATTTGACCTTTGACCGCATTTTCAAGGTCATAGGACAAAATGGCTAATATCTCGCTTGTTATCGACTTTACAGCTTAGGAATCAGTTATGAACATATAGGAAATGATATATGCAGATTATTGTCATGACCTTGAATTTGACCTTTGACCTCATTTTCAAGGTCACAGGACAAAATGTCTGATATCTCACTTATTATCGATTTTACAGTTTAGGAATCAATTGTGGACATGTAGGAAATGATATATGCTGAATATTCTCGGACCTTGAATTTGACCTCTGATCTCATTTTCAAGGTCCAAGGACAAACTGGCTCATATTTTGCTCCTCTATTGACTGTATGGCTTGGGAATCAATTGTGGACATGATATAGAAAATGATATACACTGAATATTTTGATGACCTTGAATTTGACCTTTGCCCCTTCATTTTCAAGGCCACAGCACAAAATTGCTAATATCTCACTGATTATTGAATTTACAGCTTAGCAATCAACTGTGCACATGATATATGCTTAATGTTATATATGCTGAATATTCTCTTGACATTGAATTCAACCAGTGACCTGGCTAACATCTAAAATATTACACATTGTCCGGTAACCTATCTTCGGCCCTTGGCCTAATTTTATCTTTGAAGTTTACGGTCGAATCTTTCTAGAGTATTGGACAAAAATACCTAAAATATTTCGAAAGGGAGGTATTTTTTTTATTTTCTTTTTATTTTCGTGATTTTTTCAAAATGGTGGCCATTTTTGACGAAAATGGCCACATTTGGATTTGGCGACCATTTTCTCAAAAACTGTGTGATCACTTTTGAGAATTTTGCTTTTAACGATTCCTCTCATATACTTCTGTGCCATGAATAAGTTTCATTGCCCTTGAATCGCTGGTCTGCACATGCCGGCCATTTTGATTTTATGACGGATCTGTGGAAAAAAACATTTTCGTCCCAAAGCAAGTCTTTGGGTGATTTCCAGCCAAAAAAAGTTATAAATTTTTTTTACACATTTGCAAAAGTTCTTGAGAAAATGTGCTTGAGAAAATTCACCAATTTTTTGTTCATAACGGGAGCTGTATTGAGTAAACTCCTAGAACATCTCAAGATAGAGCTTATTGTTGGCACATTTAAATGGCGAATCATATATTAAAGTTTTAGTGATGACCTTGAATTTGACCTTTAATGACCTTGCAAGGTCAAAGCCGCCTTTTTGTAAAAAAAAATGTCAATTTCTGACTTTTGGTGGCTATTTTCGCGAAAACTGCTCGGACATTTTGGAAATTTTCGTTAAAAAAGGATTCCCGTTATGTAACTTCGCGTCATGTATAAGTTTTGTTGCCCTCGAATATCGGGTATCGTGTGGCGGCCATCTCTTTTGCCCCTCTGGAAAAATTTTGGGACTTAGAGAAATTTACACAATATTTATCCCATAATGGGAGCAGTATGGAGTACACTCCTAGAACACTTCAAGATAGAGCTTAAATTCACGTCCATTCAAATGAAAAATCATATATGCGGTTTCAGAAGTGACCTTGAATTTCACCTTCAATGACTTTGAAAGGTCAAAACGGCCTTCTATGTGAAAAAAAACCCAACCAATTTCTGACTTCGGTGGACATTTTCTCAAAAACTGTTCAGACAAACTACAAACTACTGAAACTACAATCGATGCCTCTTTCGAATAAGTGCAATATGACGGCAAGCCCCAGAACCAGTACTAACTTCTTCCGCGTGACGCTGTTTTCCTACGTGAAATGGAAATATTGTTTGTTTGCTTTTTATTCTGAGATAATGCGATTGGGATTGATAATGTTGCACCATGAATGTTTCAACACTGGAGTCGAGTGGGGATTTACGGATGAGTGAGCCTAGGAAGCGTAACCCATTACTAACATGCTGTTTCAAAAATCAATACATGCATCAGCTGGACTGATGAGCGATAGTTTCACCATGGAACGATGCATTTTACCCTCATAATGTATAATTCTTTTGTTCGCACCAGGGCCATATTTTCAATACGACTCTCTCGTATTATAATGGCAATGTATGTGGAATCTGTTCGTAACGACTGCGAGTGTACAAACAGTGTATACCAAAAAATAAACACAATGTTAGTTCACTTGAGTCGATTTCATCTTTGCCGAAAATTAATCCGGATGACGTCACAGGCTGCACGCTGCGCCGGACTATGTAGATACGAAGTCATACTATATTGGAGATATTCAATATATACTATATTGAATGCCAACAACATTCGCCGACAGGTGGCAGCACACGAAAATGAAAAGTAGTGGAGATACATAGCCTATTGAACTGGACGAATCGTATTGACAATTTGATTGTCTCATTGGAATGGCTTGCATCATCTACGCTTCAAAAACGGAACACAATTATCTGCCCTCCAGTCAGTTAGGAGCGTAGACAAAACACGTCAAATCTGCCATATACAGAGACAGTACACAGCCATGGCTTAGCGAAGAGTGTTACGGTACTGGTGCTCAGAATACATTCGTCACTCATAGCCTGGACACAAAACATGTAAATGGTGTCGATACTATGATACATGACATGACCTACCGGTTTATGTATATACCTACCCGTTCACATGTCAGGCATTGAATTCATTCACGTGTAACCAATTTTAGATGTATGACTCGCATATATCGCTGCGCGGGCCGTATTAGCGATAAATACTCAGGCTAGGGCCTTATCCGGCCCAAGTACACTGCGCCTTAATACTACTCGTTCACTGAAAGAATGCCATTTAATCCGTCTGTCACCTTTATAATCCTGATTGAATATAGAAGAAGGCGCACTGTATGATACTTGGGCCCACACAACGAACACACTGGTGATGACGAGTGCTCGCCATAAGAGAGCGCTTCAAACTGTTGGGAAAATGTTAGAAAACCGACGTGAATGAATAATAATGAACATACATGCAAAATACTTACCATAAAACAGATAACAGGTATCGTGAAAAAGGTGCATTATGACTGCTCATCAGATGAAAACCATTTTGCTGATTCTTAATTTACTGGCATCAGCAAGAAGACAGTACATTTATCAATGAATAGAAATGTTTTTGGGTAAAACGGAAAAGCATGTTCCAGTAGCACTCGGCAGACATTCTGTCTAAGAGGAGTGAATAGGCTTGCTATGTGCGTGTTTTTGCGTCACCTTTATCCCATCTACATCATAAAAATGGTAACAGTGGTGCTTTCATTCCGCTAATGACATCAATAAAAACAAACATCGGGCACATTCCCTGGTGAATATTTTACAATATTGCGTAAAAGCCGTCGCTTCAGTTCAGGTAGCCACGCGACAGACAATCATTGGCGCCAAGCTGTATAATCGATCGATACCATCCCAACGCAGCATCTTTTTTTGATGTCTATGGATTGCTTGAGTTGATGGGTCAGAAAATCAGGACACGAACGGCAGGGCAATGCAAAAATAGCGTTATTATTGAAAACAAAAAGGGAGAATAAAGTAATAGAAATCATATTCAATCGTATGCCATACCTCTTGTATAAAAAAAACATATTATTGTCTTCTGTGCGAAAGAGAACTGGACAGTGTGATCTGTCACTAGTAGGACACAATAACAACGGGTCACCACATGAAATGGTATACCAATTATGTTAATCAATTATTGTATATCCGTTGCACGATATGGGTCTTTCGTCTGTCTGAATAACAATGATGATAATCAATATGATGCTAGCGCAAAAACGAACTTTCTATTTGCAGAACAATGTTCGCAAATATCATGAAATGATGCTTTAGTGAATGAAGGTGATACTATAAAACACACTTGTCAATCGATTGTACCACCGCTCCAGATCTACGTCCAATCTCATCGCTGCTACAACAAGCAGTGGATTCTGGGAAATATATGGAGCTACTTTCTTTGCAAACAAACAGATCACGTGAGTTGCCGAGTTGTGACAGACGGCTCACCTAGGAAACGCAGTGCAAGGAACCGGCAAAATCGATATGGTTTTCCTGTCGTGTTGGCTTCGTTTTTCAATTTTCCTGCTTCTAATCTACCTATCTCGTATTGTAATCACATTGGTAGATGATAGCATCATGGTCTATATATCGCGGACAAACCTGCGTAAACTGGTAGCGTAAGGATACGATATTAAACATTTCAATGTGATAGGGCAAGACTGATTAGCGCAGAGGATGCTGAGAACTGTGAAGGTTCATTAGCGCCTCAGTCTAGGAAACCGTCACCAGAATTTTGTTTTATACAAGCTGTTTGTTTCCCAGTGGTGAGATGGATCGTCGAGCATCACAGTCAGTGTATGCAAGGATCTGCTCTGTCTCCATCATAAATGGCCTGGTGCTGCAATCATTTGTGTTGTCTTGACTGATAAGTTATCACGCACGTTACTCTCAAATCACGTTCAAATCACATTCCAACTGAAGAAACATGACAGGAATGAATCGCCCGCAGACGGTGTGAAAAAAAATTCAGCACGTCTTGAGGTCCTAACATTATATGCAGATTTTTTTAAAATGACAAACACAGTTTCTCATCAAACCGACACCAGAATATTTTCCAACGAAAAAAATAATGACATCGAAAATTTTTAACGCACTGAGGAGTACTTTACTTTTCACTCCGAATTTACATCTCTACGTAGCAGGCTCAGTATAAAAAGAAAGATGCCAAGTCAGACTATGTAGCAAACAAGGCAGAAGATTATAAATGTCAACAGAAGAAATGGCAATTGTTAAAGGTCTTGGTACTTCATCTCAATGTAAAACTAAAACTGACAACATTGGACTCAATGTAGATGGTACTGTTTGTTTCGAAAATGTCACCGTATCAAAACGATTTAATATATTCCTTACTACTCACTGGCGTGTTTAGAGGGGGCACAGCCGGCACGTGCTCCCTCTTTCCATGAAATAGGCACCTTTGTGCTCCCTCTTTCACAAATTCGTGCCCTCACTGTGCACCTATTTAAATAAAACTGATTGAAAGTAAATACAATTCTTTATTTCATTGCCTTTTTTCCTGAAATCATATGCTCTGAATCTCGACTCTCGGGCACGTCGAAGAATACGTCAGTTTTCGTGTCTGCCGCGTGATCAGCTGATGATAGTCATCAATCCAGTTGGTGTGTACGAAGTCTTGAATAAAACCATCTTCAGCAGCGCGCGAACATTTTTAGGTTACCGAACCTATGGTCCGATAACCTATTGGCATGGCGTTGCGTCCGTCGTCCGTCGTCCGTCGTCGTCCGTCGTCGTCCGTCGTCGTCCGTCGTCGTCGTCGTCCACATTTTTATTTTTTTTGTTTACAGGCGAATTTTTCTGAAATTTTGCACAAAAATACTTAAAAATAATTCAAGAAGGAGGTATTTTTTAGTTTTTTGATTTTTGCATTTTTTTCAAAATGGCAGCCGTTTTCGACGAAAAATGCCTGATTTTGGACTTTGGCGGCCATTTTCTCAAAATCTGTTCAGTAACTTTTTTTCTTTTTGATAAATAACACTCCTCATATGTACTCCTATGATGTCTATAAATTTCGTTGCGCTTGAATCGCTCGAAGTGGGCCATTTTGGCCCAAACTCGGCTCAAATGGGACTTTCCCATGTTAAATTCTCCTATGCTTTATAATGGGACACATTATGCCTAATATCTCACTTGATATTGAGATTAGAGACTAGGAATCAATTGTGGACCTATAGGAAATGATATATGCTGAATATTCTCGTGACCTTGAATTTGACCTCTGACCTCACTTTCAAGGTCAGAGCACAAAATGGCTTATATCTCGCTTATTATCGACTCTACAGCTTAGGAATCAATTGTGGACATATAGGAAATGATATATTCTGAATATTCTCGTGACCTTGAATTTGACCTCTGACCTCAGTTTCAAGGTCAGAGCACAAATTGGCTTATATCACGCTTATTATCGACTCTACAGCTTAGGAATCAATTGTGGACATATAGGAAATGATATGTAACAAAACCATGCAACTGCCGCGCTGAAACGTTCGTTAGGAACGGTCACGTGATCTACAAAGTCCACTTGCGAAGACACCGTTCGCGGAAGAACCGTTGGCGGAAGCACGATTGCGGAAGCATCATCAGCGGAAGCATCGTCAGCGGAAGCATCAGTCGCGGAAGCACCGTTCGCGGAAGAGGAGCCTTCGCGGAAGAACCGTTCGCGGACGCAGTCTTCACCACGTGGAGAAGAGTGCGGAAGATACGTTCGCGGACGAAGATGCGCGCGCAGCCACCCTGGCTATATAAGGGAGAGCGGACGGCCGCTCTGAGAGCACTGCAACAGCGACATCGACCGTGGGGAGATCGTCACCGCCACAGCCAAGGGACTCGACGAACTCCGTGCGGACGACTCCTTCTTCAGGGCCTTAGAGTCAACCGGGATTTAGACCGACTACCTGGAGAAACCATTCGACTAAGCGGGACGGGAAACTTCAACGGGAAGGGACAGAGAGACGCCGCCGGCTAAGAACTCTTTTTAATTGTGCCCTCGTGCACTATTTATTTTTGAAATGTGATCATACAGTGCTCCATGTCTGAACTTCATATTTGTACGTCACGTGGGTGACCAGCCATACAATTGTAAGTTGATTTGATGTATATAAATCTTCAATTTATTTACATCTGAGTTGCTTCTTGCCTAAGTGAAGCCGGTGAGCTACGGAGTGATGATACACCAGCGTTGGGGGACACCAATTTAGTGACGGCTCTCGAATCACAACGAGCGGGAGTTACATAAAGTCTATACGATCAGAGAAACCAGGTTTTTTGGGCCACACCGAAAACAAGTCATTACCAAACGTCACAACTTGGTGCACGTGACCAGGATCCCCGAGGGTCTACTGCCAGGGAACGAACCTCAGCATCACTCATGTCCGGCGAAAACGACGAAACTGCCCCAGGGAAGACAGGAGGTGAAGAGGAAGACTCTTCGCGGACGGCCTCACTTGCGGACGAGGAAGACAGCGGTTCGCGGAAGCCGACCTTTGCGGAAGAGGGAGACGACCGTTCGCGGAAGACGTTCGCGGAAGACGACCGTTCGCGGAAGACGTTCGCGGACGACAACCGTTCGCGGAAGACGACCTTGGCGGAAGAGGCCGACGACCGTTCGCGGAAGACAACGTTCGCGGAAGACGACCGTTCGCGGAAGAGCAGCTTCACAGCCAGGGGTAGACGGGACGTTTCGACGAGTGAGGAGCAACCAGGGAGGTCGAGACCTTCCATGGGCCAGTCGACTAGTCAACAGAGACCCCGGAGCCAGACACCCGACAACCGTTTTCTTTTCAGACACGACTCTGGGTGGCAGCACGATCGAGACAGGGAGAGGTCAACCTACCTTGAGAGCGTTAGGAGGGGCCCCGAGTTCCGACGAGTGCTGGGACCGGAGTACGTCAATCTGGACGGGGAGGACGGCGAAATCTGGGCGAGGAGGGATCGGCTACAGCTACCGGAGCAGAGTCCAAGTGTGGCACCTCCAGAGAATGCAGCATTGAGACGGCTTTGGGACCAGTCCCAGCAGCAGTCTGGTGCAACAGAGCAGCAGTCTGGTGCAACAGGGCAGCGGTCGGGTGTGACGAGTCGACAAACGGGAGTGACTGGAGGACGGGTTACTTGGGCTCCGACCCAAGAGAGCAGCTCGAGAGGGAGAGGACTTTTCGCGGAAGAGAACATTCGCGGACGAGAGGCATTCTTCGGCGACAGGGACGCTTGCAGCCGGGGATCCTTCGTGGATGAACGGGCTCGTGGGCGAGGGGGAGTCTTTGGTGACGAGGACGCTTGTGACCGGGGAGGGCCCTTCGCGGACGACCACGTTCGCGGACGAGGACGACTCGCGGAAGAGAGTGTTCGCGGAAGAGAGGAGTCTTCACCCAGACGGCGGCTCGACGAAAGGAGTGATCCAGGCGACCAATCTTCCTTTCCAGTTTTTCAGAATAGACGGGGAAGACCATTCGCGGATGAGCCGGTTCGCGGAAGACTCGCGGAAGATGGCGTTCGCGGACGTGCATCTTTTGTGGAGGGACGTCTCCGAGACATCTTGGCGGACGAGCCCGTTCGCGGAAGACTCGCGGAAGACGGCGTTCGCGGAAGAGGCCTGTTCGCGGAAGAACTTCTTCGGGAGCTGTTGGCGGAAGAGTCCGTTCGCGGAAGGTTCGCGGAAGACAGTGTTCGCGGAGGGTTCGCGGAAGACAGCGTTCGCGGAAGAGGGAGGTCTTCACCCAGTCGACAACCGAGACAGCCAGCCTCCTGGAGAAATCCAGCTTCTATTTCAGTCACCCAGGGAGGCCGGAGACAGCACCCTTTCTCATCATCGGGCGATGAGGGGCCTTCATCTGATGGAGGGACCGACAGCAGCCATGGTTACCCAGGACGGGGGAGGAGACCACCGAGGCGGGGACCGCCGCTGCACCGACGAAGCCCTAGGCCGAGACGGAGGCAGGAGGACTCGTCGTCCGAGGACAGCACAGTCTGGAATCAGAACGGCAGAAGGAACCGGAAGATGCTGACCCCTGACAAGTTCGATGGGACTTCCATAGAGTGGCCGGTGTACCGGGCCCACTTTGACGTCATCGCAGAGGTCAACGGATGGAGCAAGCGGGAACAGGGCGTCTACTTAGCCGGGAGCTTGACAGGAGAGGCGCGACGAATGCTGACCAGCCTGAGTCCTGCAGACCGGAGGGACATCGACGTTCTGACCGACAAGCTGACCCTACGATTCGACCCTGACTGTCAGGAGGAGTCCTACAAGGCGACCTTGGGACAGAGAACCCGCAGGAAGGCAGAGACACCCCAGCAGTACGGCTATGAGTTGCAGCGACTGGCCGGCCGTGGTTATCCGGATCTGAACTCCGCAGCTCAGGAGGCTATCGCCTTAGACCACTTCTGGAAGGGCCATCCAGATGGGGACATGAAGGTGATGGCGCTCATGAGGAAGATGAAGACCATGGAGGAGGCCATAGCGTTCGTGACCCAGTACGAATGTGTCAAACCCAAGCCTGGGAAGCCGGTGATGTCCATAGAGTCGGAGGACTCCGAGCCAGCTCTAGGACGGGTCCTACAGCTGTTGAAGAACCAGCAGGGAGGCGAGATTACCACCAGTGGGCAGCAGAGCAACCAGCCGAACGTAGCGGGTCTACCCAGACTTCCCTACTTCAAGGGGCTCTTTGAGAGCCAAGACAGGAAGCTGGATCGACTAATCGAGCTGTGTGAGCAGGTGCTATCCATCAAGCCGAGGGCCGCCACTGCTGAGAACAAGGGACCAAGCGCTAGGCCGGGACCAGATGACTGTTGGTACTGTGGGAAGCCGGGTCATCGGAAGTACCAGTGTCCAGATCGGCCGCCACCTCGGACCAAGGAGGAGCGCTTGAGTCGACTAATCGAGGAGATTGGTGAGCGGAACAGTTTGACAGACGAGGAGTCGGAAAACCAGTAGGGCTCATACCAGCCCCCAACCGTATGGGCCATTGGCAGGTGTGTGCACGGCTTCACAGGCGAGAAGCTCGACGAAGACGTGAAGAACACATTGCCAGGGGGGAATTTTTAGTTTCACAGATTTTTAATAGGTTTTTCCGGTGTGCATCCGAAGTAACTGGATGGGCGCAGGAGGAGCTCGAGGATCGAATTCTCGACTATTTGGAGGGCAAGCCTGTCAACACAGACGGGAGTGCCAATGTACAGCAAACCGATGGAGCCGTGGAGCGTCTAATGCCCCGCGGAGACGTCAAGGAAATGCAGACCGATGGAGCCGTGGAGCGTCTAATGACCCGCGGAGACGTCGACGAAATGCAGACCGATGGAGCCGTGGAGCGTCTGGGGACCCACGGAGACATCAACGAGGTTTCTGCTAGCAGCAAGGAGAACCAACAGGTTACAACCTTGAGGCTGGAGGCTGCGAAACAGCAGGGACCCCCCTATGCAACTGAACCACAAGCGGCCGTGAAAGAGGAGACGGAGGGCCGGTGGAGCGGAATGACCAAGGGGCCAGCGCAGCAGCTATTGCTGGTGGACGACTCATTACTTATCCGGAGCGGCGGTTCCGAGGGGAGTGATTCCCTTAAGACTGACAGAGAGGACCAGGGTGGTGCATCACTGTGGGTGGACGACTCAGTACTTATCCAGGGCGGCGTCCCTGAGGAGAGTGGCAGCTCTCTTAAGATTGACAGAAATGGCCAGGTGGTGTCGCTGTCAGCCGGTGCCCGAGGCACATTGGCGTGGTATGCGGCGTGCCACGTTATGGGGAAGGCGACTCGTATGTTGGTGGACACGGGTGCCTCTTCCACCGTTCTGGACGAGTGTCTCTTCGACCAAATGGATGACGAACATAAAGCAATGATAAGGCAGACGAGAATAAGGTTACGGGCAGCAACCGGAGACTACTTACAGGTTCAAGGAGAGATGACAGTTCAACTTCTACTGGGCACACGACTCGTGTCGGCAGATGTACTGGTAGCCAAACTAGGGATCCCGGGAGTGTTGGGGCTTGATGTACTTCAACAGATTGGGGGACAGCTGGATCTGCGTAAGGGCGAGTGGCAGGTGGGCGACACTACCGTAGTGATGAGCTCGGGCCACGAGGGCGCCGTCTACACACTGGTGACGGAGGAGACGGTCGTCTTGCCACCCTTTTCAGAGATGATGGTGGACCTCAAGCTGACAGGAAGTGAGGGAGGAGTTCCGAAGGCCGGCCTCGTGCAGTCCGCAAGAGAGCCGTTGGAGGACGACCCCCTCGTAGTGGGACGAGCCCTGGTACGACCCCGAGGACGCCTGGTACCGGTGGTACTTCTGAACGCCGGCGCTGGAGCTTGCACTGTGCTGATGGGGACCATCCTAGCCGAGCTTCACGGAATAGAGGCCGTGATCGACCTGGGATTTCGTCCCGATGGAGGGAAAACAACCCAGAATGAACCTAAAAGGGAACAGTGGTACCGGGAGGAGAGCGGGAGGGAGCATGAGCCCCTTACACCAAACTCCACCAAGTGGCGGAACCGGACGCCTGAGCAGCCCGAAACCAGAGTGCACGCCATGCACGCAGAATCGTCGACGAAGACACCAGAGTGCCCGGAGCATTTAGAACCGCTCCTGGAGGGAATGCATCCGAACTTGACGGAAAAGGAGGTGGAGGTCGTCAGCGATCTCCTTCGACGCCACCAGCAGGTCTTTATGGGACCAGATGGGAGGTTGGGCCGGACGTCCCTGGCGAAACACGTCATCGACACGGGAGATCACCCCCCGATCAAGCAGCCTCTGAGGAGAGCCCCGTACTACCAACAAGAGCTGATCGAGGACGAGGTCGACAAGATGTTGAAAGCTGACGTTGTGGAGCCAAGTGACAGTCCATGGTCGTCTCCCATCGTGCTAGTGAAAAAGAAGGATGGTGCACTGAGATTTTGCGTCGACTACCGCCGTCTAAATGATGTCACCCGGAAGGATGCGTACCCCCTGCCTCGAGTCGACGAGAGTTTTGATACCTTGTCAGGAGGACGATATTTTTCGACGCTAGACTTGGCTAGTGGTTACTGGCAGGTCGAGATGGACGACAGGGACAAGGAGAAGACGGCGTTCACTACCCGTAGTGGACTCTATCAATTTAAAGTGATGCCGTTTGGATTGGCGACGGCCCCGGCTACTTTTGAACGTCTAATGGAGCTGGCACTGAGGGGACTCCAATGGAAGCGTTGTCTAATTTATTTGGACGATGTCGTCTGTCTTGGAAAGACTTTCCAAGAAGCCGTGGACAACCTCGAGGACGTGTTCCGGAGACTGCAGGCTGCCGGGCTGAAGCTGAAACCCGCCAAGTGTGAGCTGTTTCGACAACAGGTCAACTTCCTGGGCCATGTCGTGTCCGACCGAGGCATCCAGTGCGACCCTGCCAAGGTCGAAGCTGTAACAAAAATGGTTCCTCCGACCACCTTGACAGAACTAAGGAGCTTCCTTGGGTTCGTGGGGTACTACCGCAGATTCATCCCTGACTTTGCCACCCGAGCGGGACCCCTCAACCACCTGTTAAAGAAGGAAGTCAACTACCATTGGAGCGAGGCTCATCAGCAGGCGTTCGAGGCGCTGCGTCAACCCCTGACCGAGCACCCCCTGCTGGTGTACCCTGACATGGACCAAGAATTTATTTTAGATACTGATGCTAGCGGCTACGGAGTGGGAGGCGTCTTATCCCAAGTGCAGGACGGACGAGAGCGGGTGATCGCCTATGCTTCCAGAACCCTGAGGGACACCCAGCGGAATTACTGCACCACCAAGCGGGAGCTCCTGGCCGTCGTCAGTATGATACACCATTTCAGACATTTCTTGTGGGGGAGAGCGTTCTTACTACGAACCGACCACGCCTCTCTCAAGTGGCTACTGAACTTTCGGGATGCGGAAGGAATGATCGCTAGATGGGCAGCTCGCATCGCCAGCTACGCCTTCAGGTGTGAGGTCCGACCGGGAGTACAACACGGGAATGCAGACGGGATGTCCAGATGCCGACAGTGCCGGAGACCGGATTGTCCCGCCCCTCGCCACACCACAAGACCCGAAGGAGAAGAGGAGGCCTGTCCGACTCAGGAGGAGTGTCCCCTACCCCTGGAGGACCTCTCTGACGAGGATCTGCTTCCACCGATCAGCGGAGAAGGATGGAGCCCCGGAGGACCTCAAGTTAACATCTTGCGGGAGGTCCCTGTGGAGCCCTGGACGGAGGACTACTATTGCGGAGATGGAGTCGGGATATTCCAGATCTGGGAGGTGCGCTGCCAGGAGGACCCGAGGACGACTACCCAGCCGACCGAGGAATGCCTGCCTGACCGGAGCCCCCCACAGACGGAGGAAGGAGCCAGGAGCGTCTGCAGAACCCTGCATCAGCTCCGCCCCTCTGCCTGGGTTTGGTTTCTCCTGATGATGCTCCTCGCACTGCATGGTTTGGGACCGGAGGTTGTGGCCGGAGCAGCGATCGGCGCGACGGCCGACGTGTGGATGCGCTGCCGAGAGGAGCCCTTCCTGGACCCATGCCCCAACCCTGTGCTCCGAGATCCAGACAAACAAATGCTAGCTGTCACGCGGGCTATGGCTACGGGAGGACGCCGGAATCCGATGGAGGGAGCCCCGGAGGCCCAGGTCCTGAATGGTTATTCCCAGGAGGACCTAGTGACCCTTCAACGAGCCGACCCTGAAGTTGGAGGCATCCTCGGGTGGAAGAATATTTTCACTGAGAGACCTGCATGGCCCGAAGTCAGAACAAAAAGTCAGCAAATGAAGACTCTGTGGCAACAGTGGGACCAGCTGGAGCTACGTGATGGGCTTCTGTACCGGCGGTACCAAGCGGCTTGCCAGAACGCACCAATCCATCAACTGGTCGTTCCACAGGTCCTGAGACGCGCCGTCATGAAGGAGGTCCACACCGGCAAGCTGATGAGCCACCAGGGAATCACCAAAACAGTCCACCGACTAAAAGCGAGAATGTACTGGCCGGGTATGACGAAGGACGTGGAGCGTTGGTGCCGGGAGTGCCTGAAGTGTAGTGGGAGAAAGCCGCGACCGGGGCCCAAGTACCACCCCATGGGAAATCTACCGGTAGGCGATCGGCTAGAAAGGGTGGCCATGGACATTTTGGAGCCTGGAACGATCACCAATTCTGGGAACCGGTATATACTGGTCGTGGGTGATTATTTCACCAAGTGGACTGAGGCCTACGCTCTACCCAACCATGAGGCTCAGACGGTGGCGGACGTCTTTGTGACTGAGTTCGTGTGCCGCCTGGGAATGCCAGCCAAGATACACACCGACCAGGGACGAGAGTTCGAGAGTAAGCTTTTCCTTGAGATGATCAAGATCCTAGGAGGGGAGAAGACTCGGACGACCCCTTATCACGCCAAATCAGACGGGATGGTCGAGCGATTCAACCGGACCCTGCTGAACCTTCTGGCCGTGGTCGTGGACGAGAACCATGACGACTGGGACGACCATCTGCCCTACGTGATGGCGACTTATAGAACATCAGTACACGAAAGCACCGGGTGTACACCATTTCGAATGATGATGGGACGGGAGGCAACCACCCCATTGGACCTGAGGTACCGGACGAAACCGGACGATTTGGGAGGACCAGTCCCCGAGTGTGCGTCCGAATACGTCGAATGGGTGAAGGAAGCCACCATACAAGCTCACGAGACTGCCCGAGAGTGCCTGAAGACGGCTACGGTGCGACAAAAGCGCCATCATGACATAAAATCAGCCGCTCGACATTTTCCGGTGGGCACCTGGGTGATGTATTGGTACCCTCCAAAGGCTAGACCAAAACTAGGACTAGGGTGGACGGGACCTTATCTCGTTGTGAAGTCTCATCTCGGATGGATGGTGTCCATACAAGATCGACCCGGTGGCAAGATTAAAGATGTCCACATTGACAATATAAAAAGGTGCTGGTTCACCCCTGAAACCGACGCCTGGATACCCAATCCGGACGATGTGACCCCAGTCCGGACCCCCAGTGATGACGAGGGACGAGTGGAAAACAGCGGGAATGCAGTCCAAACGATGTAAACGATGACGGGAGCGTTCGCGGAAGAACCGTTCGCGGAAGCAGCGTTCGCGGAAGCAGCGTTCGCGGAAGTACCGTTCGCGGAAGCACGTTCGCGGAAGCAGCGTTCGCGGAAGAACCGTTCGCGGAAGCAAGCGAAAAACGTTATTTCGTTCCACGACAATGCTTTTTCCCCCAGATCCCTGGTCCGCGCCTTTTCTATATAAGCAGGCCGGCCTACGATTCCGTCATCACTTCAACCATGAACACACCAACTCTGCAGATCATTGAGATACCCGCATTTGCAGACGAAGATTTCGGGGACGTTCCAGATTTCGACTTGGCTGACTTTCTGCCCCTTGAAGTCGACAAGATGAGCGACCCACCTACCAAGATAGACAAGCCTGACCGAAAGCGGGAGCGCTCGAGGAGCCGGGAGCGTCGTGAGGAGCCCCGAGGAGGTCGACGGTCCCCTGCCCGGAAGTTGTCCACCGAGAGAGGGCGACGCTGGTGCAGCCCCTGCCGGATCCACGTGACGGCATCCAACTTTAGCCGACACGTGGCGACCAAACACACGCAGAAGGAGGGGCGGCACCTCTGCAAGATGTGCAGCCAGCGATTCGCCCGCCGAGCTGACAGAGACCGGCATGAGACGTCGCATGCCAGCGGCAACACCCTCAAGCCAGGACGGAGGAGGACGACGACCGACACGCCCGTGTCCGACCCCCGAGATGGTCCGACTACTGTGTCTGCCCCTGAGCTGAAGACTGTCAGCTTTGCGGCCAGCGGGACGACCAGCTCCACGCCGTCAAGCCCCCGGGAGGACGCCCCCAGGTCAGAGGACGCCCCAGACCCCGAGGACGACCCCCCGAATAGCGAAGAGGAACCGGAGTCTCAGCAGGAGCGGAGAGAGGCGGAATCCCCGGAGGCCCCCACCCCCGAGGACGACGGACCCCCCGTTCCCAGAGACTCGGCCCCTACCTACAAGCCCCTAGACCTGAGTTGGTACCTCAAGCCCGTTCCGGAGGAGGAGGACCAACTGCGACCGTATGTGGAGGGCCTGGGCAGAGCGGTCACTGCCGGAGAGAAGGCCCTGGAGGACCTGGCATCCACGATAGCCATGGGACGACGCCACCTCACCCAAGCGGAGGCTCGGCTCCAAGCCAAGGAGGAGCAGAGACAGCTCGAGGCCGAGGTGCTGCAGCTGCGAGGGGAGGCCTCTCAACGAGAGAAGAGCCACCGGAAGGAGCTGCGAGCCCACGTCCGAGAGACCAAGCTGCTCCGGGAACAGCTCCGAGCATATACAGACACTCGAGACAGGCTGGCGGAGACGTCCGAAAGCGAGGTGGATCGCCAGTGAAGTGGAGGGAGAGAGCCCTGTAAACATCAGACAGGCAGGAAAAGACGAAGAAGGAGGAAGAAGAGAAAAGAAGAGAGAGAAAGGATCAACGGGGACGTTGATCTCCAGAAAGGGTGGAGTTGTAACAAAACCATGCAACTGCCGCGCTGAAACGTTCGTTAGGAACGGTCACGTGATCTACAAAGTCCACTTGCGAAGACACCGTTCGCGGAAGAACCGTTGGCGGAAGCACGATTGCGGAAGCATCATCAGCGGAAGCATCGTCAGCGGAAGCATCAGTCGCGGAAGCACCGTTCGCGGAAGAGGAGCCTTCGCGGAAGAACCGTTCGCGGACGCAGTCTTCACCACGTGGAGAAGAGTGCGGAAGATACGTTCGCGGACGAAGATGCGCGCGCAGCCACCCTGGCTATATAAGGGAGAGCGGACGGCCGCTCTGAGAGCACTGCAACAGCGACATCGACCGTGGGGAGATCGTCACCGCCACAGCCAAGGGACTCGACGAACTCCGTGCGGACGACTCCTTCTTCAGGGCCTTAGAGTCAACCGGGATTTAGACCGACTACCTGGAGAAACCATTCGACTAAGCGGGACGGGAAACTTCAACGGGAAGGGACAGAGAGACGCCGCCGGCTAAGAACTCTTTTTAGTTGTGCCCTCGTGCACTATTTATTTTTGAAATGTGATCATACAGTGCTCCATGTCTGAACTTCATATTTGTACGTCACGTGGGTGACCAGCCATACAATTGTAAGTTGATTTGATGTATATAAATCTTCAATTTATTTACATCTGAGTTGCTTCTTGCCTAAGTGAAGCCGGTGAGCTACGGAGTGATGATACACCAGCGTTGGGGGACACCAATTTAGTGACGGCTCTCGAATCACAACGAGCGGGAGTTACATAAAGTCTATACGATCAGAGAAACCAGGTTTTTTGGGCCACACCGAAAACAAGTCATTACCAAACGTCACAGATATATGCTGAATATTCTGATGACCTTGAATTTGACCTTCGACCTCATTTTCAAGGTCACAGGACAAAATGGCTAATATCTCGCTTGTTATCCACTTTACAGCTTAGCAATCAATTATGAACATATAGGAAATGATATATGCAGATTATTGTCATGACCTTGAATTTGACCTTTGACCTCATTTTCAAGGTCACAGGACAAAATGGCTAATATCTCACTTATTATCGATTTTACAGCTTAGGAATCAATTGTGGACATATAGGAAATGATATATGCTGAATATTCTCGTGACCTTGAATTTGACCTCTGACCTCATTTCCAAGGTCCAAGGACAAACTTGCTCATATCTTGCTCCTCTATTGACTGTATGGCTTGGGAATCAATTGTGGACATGATATACATGATATAGGAAATGATATACACTGAATATTTTGATGACCTTGAATTTGACCTTTGCCCCTTCATTTTCAAGGCTACAGCATAAAATTGCTAATATCTCTCTGATTATTGAACTTACAGCTTAGCAATCAACTGTGGACATGATATATGCTTAATGTTATATATGCTGAATATTCTCTTGACCTTGAATTCAACCAGTGACCTGGCTAACACCTAAAATATTAAACATTGTCCGGTAACCTATCTTTGGCCCTTGGCCTAATTTTTTTTCAATAGTACTAATGCCGGGACCTCCCTACTCAACCCCTCCACTCCACCCAACCCCTTCCACTCCACGCTGCCCCAAACGCAGTTCTGCCATAAAGATGGGGATGAAATAGACAACACAACAATATGGAACAAGTCTAGTTGTAGAGGCAGATGGTGAGCCTTAATTGCATGTCAAATTATTATAATCTTGGCAATAATATTGTAAACTTGTTGTAAACTTCATTTATTTATAGAGGATGACCCACAACAGAGCCACAAGGCGATTTCCTCGGTGCGTGTTACATAATAAGTGCAGAACGTATTTACATAACGTAAAGGTACATATGCACAAGGCGATTTCACAAGTGAAGTATATGCCAATTGTATTTAGGTTTTTTTTCTTCTGACTTTAATTTTCAATTTTCAATTCACACACAATATTTGGCGGTTAAAAACGATGGGTCTGAATGATATACTGCTGAACAATATCGCAATATCGAACAGCGCTATATTCTCATCGAAACTCAAATCATTATACTGCCGTGTAATAATAATATGTTAATGTAATATAAGTTTCATACCTTCACATTACCCGAATAATTGAAACATTTTGTTGTAATCTGGGGTTGTATAGGATGGGATAGGTCTGTCAATCGAAATGTTCGATCGTCGATGGACTGCAGCATCATGTCTTGAATTAGAAACTGTTATATTATCCCAATAAATCCTTGGGTCTGAAGATTATGGTCATCCAAAGAACATCTAAGCCCCTTCGGCTTCTGGGGTCCGCCTAGGGCCCCAGGCCTATTCTATAGAACTTTCTGTCGCATTTGTTTGCCACGAATGCGATTACCGGCACCCCCCTTCCACAGCTACTTCCCTCTTCAAGGTGTCACATAGAATCATGACATCAGCTGGGTCACGAGGGGGGCATGTAGGCATACATATGCTGGAATTGACAAATTGTTGTATTACATACACCATATTCGGCTGTGGGACACGAGAAAACTGAAATCCAGAATGCAGCATTGCAGCATTGTTTGTGCATCTGGCATTGCATAATACAAGTGAATATAAAATAACAATAGTTTCTTTCATCTCACTCCGTACTGCGCAAAAGCCTTTCACGAATTAAGATTCTCTGTCACATTTACCAATGTATTTTAATGTGCTATCTATCTGTATAAAGAGAAAGTCCATCGGAAATCATGCGAAGGGCTTCAGCTTCTGCAAGCCCCCTGACCCCCTGCCGTCAAATTATCCCCCTCTTCCCAGAAGTCCCGTACACGTTATTGCTACTGTAGCCTCGAAACTGGTTGACAAACTTCCAACAGGTTGGAAAATACGGAAAAACGCATATGCGAGATTATTACAAGTCATCCAGAGCTCTCGTAAATGGTTTTACTCTCAAATGTGTCACAGAAGAAACGGTAATAGGTGTATGTCAACAATGCCACTGGTTTAGATAAACTGTCTTGACCAAGGATGGTGCTATGGCTATATCACGTCCCCTCCCCCGACTCATATTATAAATTTGTCTTTGTAGCATGAAGATACACCAGCAGACGTCAAATCTGCCAAGGTTACTCCACTTTCTAGAAAGGAAGTAAACTCGAGCCTTGCAACTATAGACCTGTAACTATCCTGAGCGCAATATCTAAATTATTCGAGAGGATTGTCTGTTATCAACTAGACGATTATCTAAGAGCTCATAAGCTCTTGTATGACCACCAATCTGGCTTCAACAAGCAGGAGCAAGACAAAGGCGACTATATTGGCATAATGCTTGTACTTCTAGATCTTCTGAAGGCATTCGACACAGTAGACAACAGATCATGCCATATAGCTTGGAGCTTTGGATTGTAGCAATCAGCAATAAACTGGTCCCAGTCTTATGTATGTAATCGTAAACAGATGGTGGAAGGAGGCACCCTTTTCTCATGATATCACATGTGGTCGGTCCTTTATTATTTCTGAATTATATGTCAACAATATCCCATCATCAGTCAACTGCAAACTGCTTCTGTATGAAGATGACTCGGCCCTTATAGTTCCCGGCAAATCTCTTATTGAGACCCAACACACCCTGTCTACAGAACTGGAATCAGCAAGAGAATGGCTGATAGATAACGATCTGTCCCTCCATTTGAAAAAAAAAACCACAGAGCCTATCTTGTTTGGATCTAAGCGGAAACTGTGTCATAACCGTTCCATAGAGTTGTAATTCGCTGGTATAATGACCTGACATGCTGATATCGTGTCAAATACCTAGGAGTTGGCGTGGACCAATCTCTTTCTGGAGACTGGACGGCAAATGAAATCATTGGTCGGTCAAATGCTAAACTCATCTTTCTGTATAAGTACATGGGATATATTGACCTAGGAACTACAAAAGCTCCTGGTATCCGCACTCATTGGGTGCCGTCTTGACTATGCCAGGACTCCATGGTACGCAGGCCTCACCCGAAAGCATGAAAACCGACTTCAGTGTACCCAAAACAGAACCATTCGATATATTTGGAACGCACCGGACAGAACATCGAATAAATCAAATCAAATATTCAAGAAGCAAGCTGCATGTACCAGACACGGTTCACCAGACACTTCCTTGATGAATGAATCTAGCTCTGGTAATAATTCTGAAATTTCGACATGATAATGTATATCTACTTACTCACCTATTCCTATCAACTACGTATCACTTGTTGACTCCCGTCTAATGGTATTACTGTGGATTAGCAATATTCCATTTTGAACATCGGTAATACTGCCAATGTAGCATGTTGTTTAACTTTCTGACATGCCCTTGCTAACTAGACACCGATTAATCATATTTGTCTCGATAGACAAGTAAAAATCCTGCCTTGTGCCAAAATGGCATGATTATTTTATATTGTCCATGCATCACAGTTCAGCATTTAAATATATTGCGTAGTTAATACTTACATATATAGCAGTTATAGCGAAAGGTAAAAATATATTCTAGTGACCATGGATTGTAGCATAGTATTCATAGATTCGTTCATGAGATCTATTTTCTGTTTCATTTCAGACTCGAGGTCCATTTCCATTTCTTGGAAAGTCATGCATATTCCAACGTCATAATGTGACCATTTCTACCACAGTTCAGCGAACTAATAGTTCAGGGCGCGGGTCATTATGGTCTTCATAAATTGGACCAATATAAACGTACTCTCATTGCTGCATGCTGTATCATGACATGACAACCCCATCATTACGTTCACCGATTATATGATTTTAAAGTAAATCGAGCAAGAATGAGTGGATGAGCGTTATGAATTTCGATTTGTTAGGATTTATTATAAATTATTATTTATTATGCGTCATGTGTTCGCCAGCATATATTTATAAGACCAATGCACGACTAAAAACACGCGCGTGTTGGA
The DNA here is from genome assembly GCA_949152475.1 of Terebella lapidaria. Taxonomy (NCBI): domain Eukaryota; kingdom Metazoa; phylum Annelida; class Polychaeta; order Terebellida; family Terebellidae; genus Terebella; species Terebella lapidaria. The sequence goes on along the minus strand of OX424561.1, from coordinate 27,632,024 downwards.
CTGACTAATGAAGTTGGGACAAGTGAATCATTATTTTTTCTATGATATTGTCCACACTGCCATTTAGGAATCTACAAAATTTGCACACTTCTGCTCAAGAATCGAAGATAATTAGCAGTCTACCGCAAAAATTATTTTCCTGATATCTTGACACCTGCATGTCTATAAGCAAATTATTTTCATGAGGGGCCATGAAAAATTTGGATCGCAAGCTACTGATAATTATTGTCAATTTGGGCCGAACCATCATCGGTTCGGTTTGACAACTTTTACGAGCTTATCATAACTTCTCATAAATCATTGATTATTGGCACTGACATGATGATCAATATTATTGTGACTGTTCATATATCCGAATGACACTTATACCCGCCGCCGATGAACCAATACTTGAGGGGAAATGGCAGACGAGGAGAAATTTCGTGTGCGATCCTCGGCAGTTCTCATGCGAGCGGCAATAGATAAAGCAACTTAGTCATTTAAAAAGGCTAATAATCGGTTTATGTATTTCGTGTGAAATTGATCAATAAAAGCCTGCAAAACTGGTGGACAGTGCGAAATTTCCAATTTGACATTGAAAATCTGATTTTCGAATAGTTGTGCTCGCGACAGGTCACATGCAGAGATAGAAAAAAAATAAATAAAAAATCGTAAATGTTATAGTGATGAAATCCAAAATATTCGATTTGATTCCTCCGTGTTGCAGAAAATGACAAGATATGGGATTATGTTAGGCTAGCGCAGATGTACATTTCTCCGGTATGTTCAAACACTGCCGAGTCATACAGGCGTATTCTTGAGGATGTAATGATTCGATATCATCGAATATGTACCCTGTAATTGATCTATAACGGATTTTATCAATATATGCTTATAATCTATGCCCCCATAATAATATTTGCCTTCATTGGAATCAATTTTAAAATCAGCCAAATTTAGCTTTCTTTCACGCAAACCTGAAAGTACGTCTCGAGATAGTCGGGAATATTTAGGAAAAATGAACAGTTCGACAACAGATACTCAGAAAATTGCCGTTTACCGTGCATGAAAACAGTGGATAGAGAATGATCGGTCTGCCTACATTGCCGGTTGCCACAGTATCTAGACAAATGCCAATGACGTCACCAGACTGTGTATAGAACTCGCCACATCTCAGAATGAATAAATTTTGTCGAATCTAAAAGTGATTATAGCTTTAATACCAGCAACACACTCAAGAATTTCCATGTAAATAACATGGTACAATATCATTATTTTTTTCTTTAAATGTTTGCAATCGGGTGGGTTGTCACAGTTATCTGAACCAATGACATAGGCTTTGTGATATTTGATAATTAGTAAATTTCTTAACAATATATCAGTCGAGTTGAGCACTTTCAGTGGTTTCCGAATGGTCTCGTGCATTCTACCCTCATTGCAGGATCAAATGTACCTACATCACCATGATACCACAGCAAGTTTCCAATTGCTGCCATTTTTCTTAAACGACTAAAACGAACAATACAAGATCGAAGTCACTGTATAACTGTATACTCGATTGGGTTATGCATAATATTTTCGCCTGCAGTGTACTCTCCTCGGGAAAGTAGCCTAGATCGGTGTGTAATGTGAAGGATTGCACGGAATATATACGAACTACATGGCAATATTCGAAGGAGTGTTCTGTTCTGGCGACAACTTCGTGCCACGTCACACATTATATAATATATAAGTATTATAGTTCTGGACTTACACTGAAATATTTACAACAAAACACAACGTTAGATAGTATCAACAGGTCAACTTTTATTGAAACGTCATCAGGCGTCTATTTAACAATCCGCATTCCTAGAAGCCGTTCGCAAAGTGACATGTGTATTGTATAGTTACACCCATCACAATGGTCATATTGGGCTTCTGAACTGCCCTTCATGGTATCACAATCCTTTGTGCTGAGTAAACTGACAAGAAATAACGATAAATATACGATGCAAAAACAGATTTTACAGTAGGTATGCCGAAAAAAAGGAAAAAAACTTTTAGCATTTGATATAGTGCTTCGTGCACTAAAGGTTTATATCATAGTAGCTCGTTTATCAATTTTAATCTGCTGTTCCATCGTACAGTAGGCTTAGGTAGGTGCGTACAATTCTTCCCAAATACATTCATTTGATAGACATCATCAAACTCCTGCATTTACATCTTACCCGTAGTTTCAGTTTCGTTCAAGTCTCATTGATTAGCTAGGGTGCAAGAATGCTGCGAAAATAATTTCATCCTTAACTGATATAGGTCTACTTTATCATTAGCCACTTTGATAGAATTTAAATGATATTTGTGAGGCTAGGTGTAATTATAACAGGTCAACATCTCCGATATGTACTTTCTTTGAGCTAACAGTACTATGCATTATGAATGATGGAAAGTATGAAATTTGTTCCACAGATGCTTGCACCCCACACTGGGAGAGGGGGTGTCCCCATGGCTCGTAGGGCGTGGGTTCAACCGCTACCCAAGATTCAGCACATGGTCGGTATTGTCGGTTGACCTCCAACCATGGCTTCATAGGTCATGGAAGACAGAGTATCGACAACAATTACTTACTGGTGCTAACAAATAAACATCTAAGCTTGAGCCTTGCCTTATGATTGGAAATACATGTAGGATACATAACGAACAATGTCAATTTCTGATTGCACCTTAAACTCATTACATACAGTTTTCTCAGTGGATTAATTACATTGTATTTTTTTTGTAAATATTTCTATCACATTAGGCTTAATTGGTACCCTGTCAGTAAAGAAGAAGTTTTCACACAAGTGCAAAGTGCGACGCCAGAACGGCCCAAAAACTTGATCCGGATCCTGTCCAGATATAGAGGACATGGACGCGACGAATCGGATTTTGGAACCCTGGCAAAAATTCGCCAGTGTGCAGTTCGCGGCAGCTCTACGCTCGTCAAAGTATCACCGTCAAATTCGCCGGTTCAACTGAGAGCAGTATCGCCTGCCACGACCTGAACACTGACAGATGGCAGTCCGTTAGCGGCACCACCCACGCTCCCAGGACAATCATGCGAGAGTCGACTGGAAAAACGTGATAATGCCCGCGTCTGAACTCCCGGTGCTGAAGTTACACAAATGAATTGGTCCAGCGCCATCCAGTGTTTCCCGCATGGTATGAATGTCTACAGATACACTCAAGTATGCGTTCATATACACTTTTGGTGGGATGGCTTGGACCGATACATGAGCCTGTCCAAACGGTGCAAGTACAAACAAAATCAAACTTGATATCACAGATTCGCTCATAATCACAATTGTTATACGTAACAATGCATAATAAATGTATATCGGCTAAAAACCGGGGGACGGTATCAGAATGGGCACAATTGCTTGTTAATAAATATGTATTTGAATACTAGAGGCTAATACTGTGACTAGAATTGTTGACTAGATTTTGATGACAATATTCACTCATTCACAACAAACACACAGTATACAAGGCCCAAGTGTGCAAAACATCAACAAACAAAACATTTTCATGGAGATGGTATAAAATATATCACTAATTATACAACTTAAATTAGTATAAAAACAAATGTATAACATACCTGTTTGATCAATATATAGAAACCGTATAACTCATTATATAAACAATATACACTTTTCATATATATTTCCATAACGCCAATAAACTATTAGATACATATTTGTATATATAAATTTCTTATATATTACTCATTGTTTCACATTTAGATGGCGTTGAATAGAACGCCCACCAGCAGGAGTAGGCCGGAGAGCAGCAGAGAGCCGCGCAGTGGGACAGCTCCGCCTTCATAGCACAGCGAGCCGGTACAACAGCAGTCGTTCTGAAAACAAGGAAGAACAGACTCTGAGATATAGTAAATGTAAATGACAGAAGCTTAACTGGTAAAACATGAACGGGAATTATATAAACTTGTATTAATTGAAAAGACATACGAAACCATGCTCTGAACAGTAGCATTAAATTCATTGCTACATGTAAGTGGTCATGATAATTTCAATTGTAAATTTGGCTGTAGTGGTGGTGATAGATTGATACTTACATTGTAAATCATCTAATATCGGAGAGAATTACATATATCTATTAATGTTGCGTTAGTTGTGTTTATGTCACTGACCTGCTCGATGCCGTTGGCCGTGTTGAGCATACAGGGACTGGCGCTGTCACAGGTGGCGTCCGGGTTGTTCTCGCAACCATAGTAACGCGTCACCTCCGTGCTCGTCAACCAATCAGCGTTCGAGCCCTCACTTCGCTCGCCATAACCCTGCAGGAAATTGCAATGGTTGTATTTCACGGATGCTTATATTTTTCTTTTAAATATAATCGATTATTATGCGGGAACATAACACGCTCAGTTGAGTTCATAGGCCTATTTGTATACCTGAAATTTGCCACCGCAGTTATAATTTCGGTTAAAATTTTCCGATACACTTTCAGTTTGACCAAGATGATAACAGTACTGACCTTGCAGACACCCAAGCACCAGGTGGTGTTGTCGTAGGCCGGGGTGGCCGCGGTTGGGTCAATGGGGCAGTTCATTCCCTTACTGCACTGGTAGCAGTTCACTGTCAATGGCAAATAAACATAGCTTTTATGAGCAACGCAAATATAACAAAATATATATTCATACTGTATATACCCATACAGTACACATGTGTACGGTTTGTATGGAGGTTTAAAGGATATTCTACAAAGTCCAGGTCAAAAAGAGAAGGATCAAAGCGCTTTTGTAGACAGTTTTTAGTTGGACATAGTTGGACACGTACTGCCGCACTCCGTGCCGTCCTCGGACGGTTCATAGTTGCCGGAGCACTGGGTACAGGCAAGGGGCAGGTCCCGGCATTCCTGGCAGTTGTTAGGCTGGCACGCTGTAGGCAGACATCAGACAGTGATAATTCACGAGTGACATCTTAATATCCTTGATTATGTTAATAATATAGTTTGATGCTTGTGATGAACGACAGCCGTTCGACTGTATTGTTTTGGTCACCTTTATTTTCTGTGATTGTTAAAGCGCTGTTCAAACTCAATTTTCCTCTGACACGGAACATTCGCCATATTTCGCAAGATAAACTTCTAAAACTTTGCAAAACCTAGTATATACAAGCAGCCGGAACCCACCGAGACAAGCGGTGAAGTCGTCCTGCAGGGCGTACCCGCTGTCACACTCCGAGCAGAAGTTGACGCCGTTCTCGTCAGCGTCGGAACATTGCTGACAATTGTTGATCAGGGATGGGCATGCTGCAACGGTTTATGTATTTTTTATTTTTTTGTAATATATATAATATAGGTCGCTCCACAAATTAATGCATCATCATCAGCCTTCATGCGCGAAATGTTTCGTAGCTGTCTACACGTAATAGTTACACTCACATTTGCACTGGTTTGTGGCGTCAAAGGAGTGACCCTCGGCACACGTGATACATGTCACTTCACTGTTGACCACACGACACTCGATACATTTGGACGGGCACGCTGCAAATACACATCAATACAGATGTACATCAATACAATAATTATAGTGTATCAGAGTGTACGACTGTACATGTACAATGTGCAAATACATTAGTATAGTGTGCATTATTATATATTCAAAATAGTGCTTGTATTTCTAAATTTTTGCTGGACAGTCTCATTTTAAAACGACTGTTTTTCTTTGCGACAATGTGAAACGAACTGCCACATTATAATCATACATACATGTAGATGTACTACGAGAACCCCTTAGGCCTATACACAGAGTACATTCTTTTCAGGATTATCATCATTTGACAAGTTATCACTCAGGCCTCCAAATCTAAATCTCTCCTGCTATATGTCGTACCAGCACACGTTCCAGTGAGTTCCTCCAGCGCGTACAGGTCCGAGCACTTGGTACAGCGGTAAGCGCCGTTGGACACGCTGCACGTTTGGCAGTTCCTGGGGCAGTTGCCGCACTGTCCGTCGTTCAGTGCGTACTTGGTAGCGCACGTGTCGCACACCATCTTTCCCGTCGTGTCAAAGTGGCAGGAGTCGCAGTTGCCCGGGCATGCTGCAAGGCAGCAGTGAAAAATAATTGAAATTTACAGTATATATACGTTTGATGCCGTTTTGAAAGTCATTTATTTTGTAATTTTAATGTTATGCTCACAGTATGTTTTTGTTCTTTATCAACGCAGGTTATTCGGCTGCTAATGCACTGTTACAGGTAAACAAATACTACTTATATCTATCAAATCACACAATAGTAGAGCGAACGTACTCCATCAAGAATCCTTTGTATACATACGCGAGCAGCCCTTGGCAGAGTTGATGGTGTATCGGATTTCGCAGACCGTGCACTCTTTGACGGCTGGGTTGGACGCACTCGGCTCACAGGTCAGGCAGTGATCCGGACAGGCTGCCAGGATACAAACTTGTACATTATATGCAATTATCATACATATGTATGTGTATTTATATTAAATGTATATAAGTCAACTTTAAGATGCTCGCGATATGTTATATTAAGCCAAAAAAGTATTATATAATGGTTCTGGTTGATGGGGTCCCCGAAAAAGTGATGCGACGACACGATTTTCTTTCTTTGTGTTTTTCTTCTTTTTTTTTTGCTAAAATTGGCGGCCGATGACTGATACGGTCAATTACATGTATATATATATATATATTACATGTACATGTATGTCAATGTATGTATATTCTCCCATAATATCTCCTATAATGCATGTGTAATCTCTAATAATACAGAATTTTTCCTAGTATTTAGTGTTATAAACTTCCATGTCTATGATCTTGTGGAAGGTTTTGACACTTACGTTCACAGGCGCCATTGACGAGCATATATCGGGAGTCACAGTTGGTGCAGATGTCCACAGTGTCACACGTGTTACAGTTGGCAGAGCAGGCTGTATCAGGAAGAAATGTATAGGTGATTCCAAGACAGTACCTTCGCAATATACCATTAAATTACATTGATCTTAGGAACACTGTTGTGCATTTTTGCACTCTTGTTTTTCCTAGTTGTTCGAACAACTGAGAATAGCATTTGTATTCTCATTTCAAACACTTTCCCCAAATTAGATTGTCTATATTCAAGCCAATACGAGGGTTCTCTTCATTTGAGGCCATAAATAAATAACTCAGCTCGGGAGAACGCTCATTTGTACCTTTGCAGGTGGTTTTCTGTGTGTTCTCGTCCGTGTGGGCCACGAAGCGAGGGTCACAGCCGTTGTTATCACACTCATTCTCCTTGCTGCACTTGAAGCAGTCCGAGGAACACGCTGCGATGTTGGAGGACATACATGTAAGTGATTAACCGGTTGATAGTAAACTTTTTCTACACGTTTTCTACGTTGCGAGAGGGGATTCAATAGTTCAAACCCTGACTTCATGTATACAAATAACTGCCTAACTAAAAACTCCCAAACTGGTCTAACTTTATCACCGCCATAAACCACGGGTAATGACAAATGATTAGCAGTGGTTTCCACTGATATGTACTGTACATGTATCTGTTTTCAGGTGTCGTGGTACTTTAGCAATCTTTGTACAACACGTATATATATTCCACAGTCTCACATTTGCAGACGCCGTCGATCACCGTGTATCTGGTCGCGCATTCATCGCACACGTCAGCGTTGTTGGTGCACTTGATGCAGTTCTGAGAGCAAGCTGCAAGGTCAATATCGATTTGGTTTATAAATGCATTTTTGAAGGGTAACTGAACACAGTGTTCATGTAACTTTGTTGAAAAAAACATAGCACACACTCGATTTCTGCATAGTTAACATGCATTACTGGTCCGGTCATAACGTACAGTATATGTACGTGTAAGAAGTTGAATCGGATGAATTTCATTCAATCACATTCCCAAAATATTTGAAACATATCAAAACAGTTAGGACATATGTTACCACAGACTTGGGCAATGGAGCGCACCTGAGCAGGTTTTGAGTGTGTTGCTGGTAATGTAGCCGAAGACAGCCTCGCACGACGTCGCTGAACATTGGCTGAAGTCAGTGTTATACTCACAGCTCAGGGAGTTCGCTGGGCAGGCTACAATAGTAACAAGTCAGTATCATCAAATGAATGAATCGGATACCCATTACATCTCTAGGGGGCATTGTGCTGATAAGGAGTGGAAGGCAATGAACATGTATTGGGAGCAAGAAACGAGGGAGCGGGGGGATCGTTATGAAGTAACATCGCTATAATACCACGGTAACGTTGCATATATAGGAGAACATGTTTTAAAAACTTTACATCTTGTGAGAAGAAATGTCCGCAATCAGCAAGAGTTTGACGTCATCAATAATTCAAATAACTTTGTCTCGACCATTACCTCGTTCCTCAGCCTCTTTGACACCCCTAACTACTATCATGATATAATACAATGCAGTGTACTGACCCATGCAGGCAGAGGTTTGGGTATCCTGGCAGAACATGTTGTCGCAGGAACCGCTCTTGCACACGGAGACCTGGCTGGCGCTGTCGTATAGACACTCACGGCAGTTGTCCGGACAGGCTGGAAACAACAATGTGGCTCTACATGTACATGAAAAGGTAAGGCCCCGGGCTAGTAAGCCTTCATGAGCATGGTCGAATGGCGAGGCATTGCCTTATCCCCCCTTAATTTTCCGCGTCCATCGATATCAGCGATTTTCTGTTTTTTATAAGAAACGCGAAATTTCTGGGTGCGCATTTTTTCTCCCACAACCCATATATTAATTCGCAAATCCAAACGTGTAACTAAACGTTTGCAAATATGTCCATATCGTGAAAACACAACTTACGTATATAACGGACGTGAAATTAAAGGCGTTTATGTGTATCAAGGACAGGGGCTGCATACATGTACTTACCAACACACTCGGCGCCGTTCAGTACGTATCTAGCCTTGCACACGAGACACGTGGGCTGGTATTCTGCATCAACACTGCAGGTCATGCAACCGGTCCCACAGTCTGGAACATGATGGGACATTGCATTTAATAATTACAAACCAACAACACATGCATGCACGATTAACAACTCATGTGATACACCGCCTTTTCGTTGGTCAATATAGAGCATATGTAATTTAGTTTAGTTCGCAAACAGCATCATACATGTCACCATGGCAACCGCACCTGTACAAGTGCCGTCCTTGTTGAGTCCATATCCCGTCATGCATTGCTGGTTCATGCACCGCTGACTGTCCAGACACATCAGGCAGAAATCCACACACGCTGTGAACGACGTCATCATTACAATACATGGTGTACTACCAGTTAATATAATCAGAACGACGACATTTTATATAACAGGAGACACCCCCTTGATTGTGGAACTTAATTCGCACATGCATTTTTTGCGCCATTTTTTGTGTCCACTTTTTGGCAGTAAAGTTATATAGAAGTGGGTGAGGATTACATGTACATAATAGTCTACACTCTAAAAATCAAGTGTTAAGATTATACATGTAACACCATAACGCTACACTTTTTTACACCTATAGGTGTTCAATAAATGCACAGGATCGTGTATTCATGAAAACACGAGCATTCTGTTACACTATCACTGGTTAAACAACACGTCAGTGTGAAATGAACACTATGTTGATTCAAATAACACGTTGTTGGTTTCACACCGACAACGTGTTACATGTATTTAATCAACAGTAGTGCATTTATGAATGCGCGCGTTTTTAGGAACACACCAACCTGTATATTTCTTTATCACCTATATTATGTAGGTGTAAAAAGTGTTGCGTTATGGTGTAATACTCTTACCACTTGGTTTTTAGAGTGTACAGTATAAATTGCAACGAAAACACTCGAACCAACATACGTGCACACTGGCCAACGCCTTGACCATCAATGTAGTGGTAGAATCCAGGCATGCACCCGCCTGGCAAACAGGACATGGCCGTGCTGTCCACACTGAGCTGCTCGCAGACCAGGCAGTCGTTAGGGCAGGCTGCATTGCGAAATATAGATAACTTATGACTACAGTGTTGGATTCAATGAGTGACATCATTGACAGTTCTATTTTGACCATACACCGGGACAGTTGTGTTTTAGACTATTCTAAATAGCATGATGACAGTTGTGTTTTGATTGAGTAGACTCCATACCGTGACAGGTGAGAGCGGAAGAGTCCTGGCCGGCCTCGGCGACACACTGGAAGGCCTGACACTCCGTGGCTGCAGCCACCGCGTTGTACGTGCATGTACCACACTTGTCTGGACAGGCTGTAAATTAGGAGACGTACAATAGTTTTATGTATAGAAGTTCGTGAAAGCACATTTATGTGGACATGCAACGCTCTTACATGTATGTCTATGAAGATAATCATTATGATAGAAACATTGTCATCTACACAAAAATCAACTTTCATTTACATGTAGGGAGTAATTTTTCACATACACGCAAAACTATTATGCACTTGAGTCAATGTACATTGCAGCGATCTACGTACAGTAGCATCTGTTGTCGACGCTGCTGCGGGCGAAGGTCGCGGCACAAGTGGTGCACGATGTCTCGGATCTGTCGGTCGTGGCCGTGTTCATCGTGCACGTGTCACAGTTCGAGGAGCACTCTATGTACGTGTACAAAGTAGCCGAGCGATACAGTTCGTTCATTACCTTGAATATCATCACACCAGGTATTCACAAAGAAAACTGTCTTGTTCTTCACGCGAATTTCATACTAAATATTGAGGCAATATTGCCTCTTGTTTTTTTATTCTGAGTTGGCTACTCTATGTGTATAATCAAGGGTAGGCGATGCGCGTCTGGCAAGGAAGACTTACTGAAGCACGTGGTGCCGACATTGACCCAGGCTGTGTCACATTTCGAGCACGTCAGCATGTTGTTGGTCGGAAGCAGGGAGCAAGATTGGCACTTGTCGTAGCAGGCTGACGATAAGAGAACAACGTCATTTAAAGCGCGTTAATCATGTGCAGGTCTCGCTTACCTATGCAGCTTTTTGGGGTCACTTGCTGGAAAAGGGTGTCACACACGCTAGACAGTTTTGGGGGGCACTTCCTGGGAAGAAGATGTCACACACGTACCGATGCGTGTCTTGGGGCCCTTTCCTGGACCAGGTAGTCTCCCGCTTACCTGAATAGGCCTTGGGGGTTACTTCCTGGCAAATGCTATCTCATGCTTACCTAGACAGGTCTTGGACGCCACTTCCTGGAAGAGGGTGTCACACATGCCCGCGTCACATACAGTTTTGTCGTTGCCATCCACGGTGCACTCATTGCATCCCAGTGGACACTCTGCAATGACAAGCACACAAATGTCAGGGGTAATCTCTGAATACATGCATTTACACATGTTCATTGGACATTGTAGTTGTGAGGTATCTACACGTATATCCAGGTACCCGTACTTTGTATTTTGTATATATGTACATGTAGGTTGTTATCTTCATAAGCGTACATGGTTTCTGTCATAAATCGACAGTTTAGTTTCGACAGGACAGATCCGTGCACTGTTTGTGTGCCATGCAGATACATTATCTGCCGAAGTTTCACACCGTGTTTCTCACAGTCTGTTGGTTTGCCTATCTCACTGGTACTTGTACTCACTCTTGCACGTGCCAGTTGAGGTACGGGCGTACTTGTATTTACATCCGTCCACCTTACAGATCGTGTTTGTTCCATCGTAGCGACAGTTGCCACATCCGCGAGGACAAGCTGGAAGCACAAATGTGGGGGGGGGGGGGGGATGGGGGTTAACCAATAGCAGAGCTCTTCTCTTGACTGGGAAAAGGCTGCACCTAATCAATTACTACGAACAGATCTAATTCCACTCGTACACAATATACCTTTACTTGATACTTACCATGACACATTCCAGAGTCCCAGACAAAGCCCGGACGACAGAAGCCTTGAGGACAGTAGCTATGGCTCCACTGCATCTGGGCCGAGTCGAGAACGGCCTCCGTGAACAGACAACCAGTCAGTTCGTTAGTATCCTCGGCTGCAAAGTGAAGTTAACAAAAATATATATAAGACAGGTACAGCTATAAGTATATCGCGTCCTGTAATAATTCTTTATCAGCTTTCACGGGACTTTTAAAACTGTTTTTAATGCTGATATCTACAGATGTCAAACGACTATAATCGTTATCAGGCTAAGTGAAAACAGTGAAAAACAGTCAATCATTGGAAAAGTTCATATTTTCGGCTATCAGTTTTAAGTAGCAGTGGTAAAGTTTCCAGAAAATTGATAGGAAAAAACATTGTTTTTTTTTGTCATAAGAAATATCTTCGGCGTATGTGTACATGGTAAGTGTACATGTTCACCCATGAAAGTACGTTCCCTCTCAATCCATGCAAATAAATGTGCACTTAATTATAATAGTTTGCACAAAAAATGTCTTGTTGATAAAGATACCATGGTACATATGGCCAATTTTTTTTTTCTGGAGCCAAAAAGTGGACATTTAGGTAAAAAAAAAAACCTTTTATTATTTGATAAATTTCGCTTGAAAACCAAGAAATGAATCATGGAATCATAATGCAGCATCTATTTGGGCTATTTGGAGTAATAAAACCTGCTTTATCATTAAAATGCGGCAGATATATTCTCTGGCGTTGCGTATGTTACTCTGCAACAAAATCATGTTGTAATGATATAAGCAAGCCAATTATTACGGTCATATGTGTTGAAATACAAAAATTGTCTTTACCTGAATTCATAATACCAGTTTTAATCAGTCCAGGTTATGTTAAAGATGTAAAATATGAAGAAGAATGATATTGGCTGTCAGGTTCATTTATGTTTAGCGACAACTTCTAGTTATGTTCCCATGTATGTTACACCACTTTTCCTTCATTTCTTGGTATAATGAGGACTTAGTCAATCTATGGAGTCTTATTCCTCGATTACAAGTTAATATTCCACTTGGAACCCAATAAAATATGTAGTTTAATGTTGCGTATGTTATGCTGACACAGATAAGTTGACGTTGTTTGTATGTTATGTTTGACATTCAGCTTTGACACCATGTAGCAAACAAAACAAATCACACAGTGTGATGTCTGAATGTTGGCAAAAATATGCCAATTTGACTATCTGCCGTGGTCAGCATTAGCGAGGTACTGTATATCTCGAATAAAATTAGGAACAGTATGAATAAAAAGGTAGTATCAGTTCGTATGTTACGATTGGCAATCGGGAAACACGGTCAAACATAACGTTTTATTTTACTGCTTTATTGCCTGGGTGGAGGGTGGAGTATACGCATATGGACCTGTAATGTATTGACAGACCTGAATTTAAGCTACGATGTGAATGTGGCTTGTCACACACGACTCTACTCAACTAGAAATGTATGTTGTGTTTAATTTCCGTCAAGAGTAACATACATTCCGTCAAGAGTAACATACAAAACATTCAGCTTTGACATCATTTTGAAAACTGCATGTCGTGTGATATCAGAGTGTGTTGAAACAACATTTTATGCGATAAATAAACATCTCGAGCACCGTTGTGAGTATTGGGGACTCTATTAATGTTGTGAATGCATAATTGTTGTGAATGCTACGTTTTGTAGCGTACGTTACGTGAGAAAATGTTTGACACTCTGAAACACTGACTTTGTATTTAGCGCCGCTATGCGGCAGAAGACACATTCAACAGAGCGGAAGTGTGAAAGGCACTTGCCTTAAACACCGACAACACTTTTTTGACTATGGATGAGTGTCAGGAAACCAGAAACGCTTCTTAAAAGAGGTGCAGTTCGTACGTTATCTGCTGACGGAAAGTGAACTGAATGTATTATAAAACGGGAAATTTGTTTTTTTATGTGACATATGTGTGTAAGTTGTTTTATTTATTGTAAGCACGACGGTTGCACTACATAAATAGCATATACGTGCAAGTTAAATATTATTTAATAGTTTATTAAATATACGTTGAACATCAAGTAAAAATTTGACGGAATTGAGTAACGTACTGTGACACACTTTAACTCCTTCTGCTAATATTCAAACATCAAAACCCAAGATATAGAACAATTTAAAATTGATCCTCAACATTCCCTGAGCTATATTGTACGTTTAAAATAGCATAATGTTGTGTATTTGCCATTATCTAACGCCAAGAAGGGACCGCCCCTCATTTGTCCACTTTTTTCGCTCGATAATTACTACTTTTATTCAGTTTAAACAGATTTTTGAAAATCTTAAATTAGATCTATAACTTTCAATTATATACGGTTTATGAGGAACATTGTATGTAATTATGTGGTGAAAGAAAAAAGTGCTTACTTACGACTATGACAAAATAGTAGTTGGTTTTAATGCTAGAAGTGGCACTGGCCCCCCCCCCCCCAAAAAAAAATTGGCCATATACCATACTTACTGAGACACCTCCCGGTCAGTGGATCTATGTTCTGTCCGGTCTGAGCTGCCCATTCGGCTTTAGTCGTAACAGGGATTGTGTTGTCCGAGCAAGCGACCTCTGTAGACAAATGGTACAATGTACTCCACGTCGGCAATGCTACTATTACATACACGTCATAGTAAGCATAACTGCTATCTAATTATTTCATATCAATTGTGATATCAGGCATGAGTGCATGGTATGAAGAATACGTACAGATGTATGAACACCACGTCTCCAGCTTATAAACACGCATTCATGTACATGTACTTCACAAAGTCCTTACTGTGGCACATTCCGGTGGCGGTGTCCAGGTAATACTCTTGCATGCAGCGTGTACAAGTGGTCGTCAAATCCGCTCCAACTGTGCACTCTAAGCAGCCGGTGTCACACGCTGCATAATAATAATAAAAATATTAATAATAATAATAAATTGCCATCTTGGGCCACATTTATTTTCATATGCAATGTTTGGATATCAAATGGTATCTTTTTCAATTTTGCACTCAGTGATGGCAAAATTTATGTTATCCGCGATACTGATATCGTTATGGTGAACTGACCAGTCGATGGGTCTTAATCAGGAGTACAATGTATACTCTGGTGTTTCTAACTTGTTTACACCGGTTATTGGCGATATTTCGGCGATGCTGTATGTTATCGTTCTATTACTTGGCATACTTCACCTGGGAAACCAGTCGCTCAGGCTGCTGGGAGACAAACGGCAAATTTTCTACCAAATTTCAGTTTTCTATCGCAAAAATTGAAGAAGTTGGCAATCAGTGTAAACCGGTTAAAAAAAAAATCAGAGTAAAGGGCCTACAGAAACGGCTCTTATTTCAATACTTTCATGGTTTCTATGTGGACAATATCGCCCTAAATCAGTAATCTCTCGCAAGACCACGCCCGGGCAGATCTCAACATTAACAAGTTCTTTCAATCCTGCAGACAAAAATTTTAAAGCTGACTATATCACTTTGGTTTAAGACTCCCCGTCATAACAAGATATGTACATGTATTGTATTGATAACATTATATTTAATGCACTGCGTGTCCCAAAATATGAATACATGTACCAGTAATTTATTTACAGGGGTCAACAGGTG
The DNA here is from genome assembly GCA_949152475.1 of Terebella lapidaria. NCBI lineage: Eukaryota > Metazoa > Annelida > Polychaeta > Terebellida > Terebellidae > Terebella > Terebella lapidaria. The sequence goes on along the minus strand of OX424561.1, from coordinate 27,616,535 downwards.
GACGTTTTTTGATGAATGCGATCGAATTATATGTACATGTGTCTGTTCCTATCGCTAAATCATGTACATGTATAAAATAATATTTGTATGAATAGGATGACTTACTTGTGCAGTTATCCGAGTCGGGGGTGTCTCCGTAGCCAGGATAACAGGCAGTGCATGTACTGATTGCGTCACAAGCCATGCAGCCGTATTCGCACGCTGTTTGGTACAAATGATCAAGTTTATTGTCCGGGCCCCGGATATACTAAAAATTAGCCCAAGGGCTAAGAGAGTTTACATGAGAATGTTCAGTTTTAAACCATAACATTTTAATTCAAATTGTCATATTGATCTTTCATGGTCATTGAAGGTGAAATTTAAGTTTACCATTGACACTGCAATATGATTTCCCATTTGATACTGCCAATATTTAAGGTCTACATGTATCTTGAAGTGTTTTACGAGTTTACTCCATACAGCTCCCATACGTGAGTTCGGAAATCAGCGGAACTGGGTCAGGGTCAAGTGGTATAAACATAGCCAATCCATGCTGTCCCGCTACCATTGTCGAGTCACTGTCACCAACACATTACTCGATTTCGATTGTACAATACTAAATACTTTGTTTACTTCGAGTTCACCCCGTCACTCACGCTTGAACATGGCGCGTACGAACGTTTTGTTTATACCACTTGACCTGACCTATTCACCATATATTAATTAATTCATGTTCACACTTGATTCCCAAGCTGTCAAGTTGATAACAAACAAAATATTAGCCATTTTGTGCTCCGACCTTGAAAATAAGATCAAAGGTCAAGTTAAAGCTCATGAGAATACTCAGCAAATATTATTTTCTACATGTATATAACCCATTACCAAACTGTAGAGTCAATAATAAACAAGATATTAGTCATTTTGTGCTCTGACCTTGAAAATAAGGTCAAAGGTCAAATTCAAGGTCACAACAATGTGCAGCATATATTATTTCCTGTAGGTTCACAATTGATTCCTAAGCTGTAAAGTCGATAATAAGCAAGATATTGGCCATTTTGTGCTCTGACCTTGAAAATGAGGTCAAAGGTCAAATTCAAGGTCATCAAAATATTCAGACTATATCATTTCCTTTATGCGCACAATTGATTCCTAAGCTGTAAAGTCGATAATAAGCGAGATATTAGCCATTTTGGGCTTTGACCTTGAAAATGAGGTCAGAGGTAAAATTCAAGCTCATCAAAATATTCGGACTATATCATTTCCTATATGTGCACAATTGATTCCTAAGCTGTAAAGTTGATAATAAGCAAGATATTAGTAGCCATTTCTTGCTCTGACCTTGAAAATGAGGTCAAAGGTCAAATTCAAGGTCATGACAATAATCAGCATATATCATTTCTTATATGTCCACAATTGATTCCTAGTCTCTTATCCCAATATTAAGTGAGATATTAGGCATAATGTGTCCCATTATAAAGCATAGGAGAATTTAACATGAGAAAGTCTCATTTGGGATCCGTCGAGAAAATGAAAATGGCCGCTACACACAGACCGGGGATTCAGGGGCAACGAAACTCATACACATCACAGAGGTATGTAGGAGCAATCTTTTGAAATGAAAATCTCAAAACTGTCTGAACAGTTTTTGAGAAAATGGCCGCCAAAGTCAGAAATTGACCGTTTTTCGGCGAAACTGGCCGCCATTTTGGAAAAAATGGGAAAATCAAGAAACAAAAAAATAACCCCTTCTTGAAATATTTTTAGGTATTTTTGTGCAAAATTTCAGAAAGATCCGATCGTAAACTTTAAAGATAAACTTTAAAGACATGTTCTACATATCATAGACCAACTGTTGGCAGCATTGGCGGCTATACAGTTTGGATCAGTACATAATGGGTGAATTGCCGTTAACATGTATGTTTTACATTAATCATGGATGCAGTTGAGGAGCATGCCAGAAAATGGACTAAGCGAGAAAAGGCAGAAACTGATTCTCTGTCAGAATGGGTCAAACAGATTAGGTCATTGGTAAACAAACGCATTAATGTTTTGTCAAAGTCAGTTAGTACTAAATATAGCTCTGTCTTCAATGATCCCGTGGTTACTAATAGTTTGTTGAAACTTCAAGAAAGGTTCGTCATTGTCCCTGCAGATAAAGTTTCTAATAATGTTGTTTTTGTTTGTAAAGCATACTATATACAGTGTCTGTTTGACGAACTGGGTATTGCCAACAATACTAATTCCCATAGTACATACCAAGCCATTACTGTGCCCAAACAGGATATCTTATCAAATCATGTGTCTGTATTGCATTCGTTTGGTATTACTACCTCATGTAAAGATTCTAATCTACCAAACTTATATTGGATCCCAAAGTTGCACAAAAATCCACACAAACAAAGATATATTTCAGGTTCAGCGTCATGTTCTACCAAAGCCCTTTCTAAAATATTAACTGTTATATTGTCTAAAATTAAACAGGGTCTCCAAAAGTACTCTGAAACCATCTATTCTAGAAGTGGTATAAACCAAATGTGGATATTAAAAAATTCCAAATCTTTATTGGAATATCTACATGCTCACACACTTTCAAAAGTGACGTCTATCAAAACATTTGATTTCTCCACTTTGTATACAACTATACCTCATTCTGAACTGAAGTCTCAGCTCAAAAAACTAATCAATAATTCATTTTTCTCTAAAAAGGGACAACGTCGGTACCACTATATTGTAGTTAAATATAATACCGCTTATTTTGTTAAAGGCGACTCTGATGCCCCATACAAATATACTGAAATAGATGTGGTAAATATGGTTAATTTTCTGATTGATAATATTTTTGTGGAATTTGGTGGTCGAATATTTCAACAAACTATTGGTATTCCCATGGGTACAAACTGTGCACCATTATTGGCAGACCTGTTTTTATACTCATATGAATCAGATTTTATCCAACATTTACAACGAGGAGGTTGTAAGAAACTAACATGTAATTTTAATTTCAATTTCCGATACATAGATGATGTATTGTCGCTAAATAATCCCAAGTTTGGTGATTATTTGGATGTCATATATCCTAAGGAACTTGAAATTAAAGATACTACAGACTCTGCTAATTTTTCCAACTATCTAGACCTGAGGTTGGAGATTGATAATGATTCTAACCTGTCAACTAGATTATATGACAAACGTGATGATTTCAATTTTCCATAGTCAATTTCCCTTTTCTAAGCAGCAACATTCCTATGTCACCGGCATATGGTGTGTTTGTTTCTCAACTTATACGCTATTCCAGAGCTAGTTGCAAATATGAGGACTTTGTCTATCGAAGTGCCCAGCTAGTCTCTAAACTGCTGCGACAAGGATATGTTTTACCAAGACTTATAGCTGCGTTTAAGAAATTCTATGGACGTCATCATGATCTGGTGGATAAATACAGCAAATCCATATCTGCCATGCAACTAGATCCATTTTCATGTTAATTTTGGGGAATTCATGACGGGTGCCACTAGTGGGGCAGGAAATGCTCACTCTTTCCGGAACACCTGATTTCACCTCCTAATGGCCATTTTTGGGGGTTTCACTGTCATTTCTGTTTTCTCTCAATTCGTATGCCTGATATGACTTTCTGTCCCCGGACTATGAGATTGGATAACGGACCCTGTTTTGTTTGCTCGGAATACTTAATACTGGGTATTGATTCCACGTCTATTGTTATTTATTTTGCGTGTACACCTCTGTATGCAATGTATTTTCACTTTTTGTTTTTATCCATTTATTGCATTTTTTCCATTGTACTTGTTTCTAAGGTCACCAGCCCGATGAACTAACAGTTCTTCTGGTGTCCTGCACTTTGTGATATACATTTATTTCGGTGTTGTAAAAAAATTGTTGTGCGAAATAAATTACTTACTTACTTAGATAAAAATGTGGACGGACGACGCCGACGACGCCGACGGACGCAACGTCATGCCAATAGGTTATCGGACCATAGGTTCGGTAACTCAAAAACGCACTAATTTCAGCTGGTTCTGTTTTGCGAGGTCTCCTGCCCACCGATTCCACGGTGGGCATACGTTGCGCGCTATTGTGCGGGCTTCGCCCGTTTACTATGCTGTGAACTGTAGTTCACAATGTCTCATGTCAGATGTCAGGGATGTTTGTGGGGTACAGCGGGGGTCGCAAATATTGTCACTCTGTTTGCCCAGGCAGTGATTTTTTTGCCCGCGCCGATATAACGCTGGTGTAATGGAATCATATTAGAATCGCACTTAGAATAGGATATAGGCATATGCGCATAAAAAAAGCCTGGAGTGAAGACTCGAGCACTGGGGAATAATAGACGAGATATTGATTTAATTCATAAATAAGAAAAACAGCAAAACATTTCCTCCGGACATATTCTTAACACTTTCTATTCCTACTATTCTGTAGCTTGTCAACATGATACTTGTACTGTAACAGTTATTTACAGACCCTGTGTTACAGGATATATACCACTGTTCAACAGTGGTATTATTGGAGTGGAATGGTAATACTTAGCACACGTACAAAACAGTTGAATGCAATTGACGTGTACACGAACTTGGGTGAAGTGTTTCATTAATCATTCACATTGCCGGACATATATCGGCCTACGTGTACTGCATATATAATGCATGTTTGTATGTTGCATGCCACTCCTTTGTATATTATTTTATCATTGTACATGTACGTGTACACTATTATACCACACTATAGTATACTCACGAGTGTCGCAGCCGGCATTATTGTGGTATCCGTCTTCACATCGTGTACACGTCACGCCATCGGTACACGTCAGACAGTTGCCTATGCAGCCTGCACGATACACAAGCCAATCATTGCTGATACAGGCACATCATTTATACATCGTTCAATATCAACGAAATAATGATTTATGAAACAAGAAAATACAGCTAACTGTGAGAGTCGACATTAGAGCTCGAGCACACCATCAGCACCACGACAGCGGAATGTATTCTACTCAACGTACCCCCCCCCCCCTCCAAATAAAAATGCTACCATAATGATATCCTCCCTTAAATGATTCCAATTCATTCCCGTATATTATGATGGAAGCATAGGCCTACTTCATTCATATTTTTCTAATAAGTAAACATTCATTTTGAACTCAATGAAAAAGATACTCCTGCTAAAATGGTATTGAACCTTAATGAAATATCCTTAAAAATATTTTAAACTATGAGGAATATCTGCATCTGATATCATGATAATTAACATATATGCCCACTGGGCTAATGAAAAGACCAGTTTAAAATATAAAGGATTTTCTGAAGGCTTCGCAAACCAAACACCTTGACATATAAAATACGTCAAATTATGGTAAATGTAGCCGTGGCATCGCAGACGAATCATTGTGTTCGCTTCTTAAGACCGAGGAATGCCACACGGCACACGCAAGCATACATGGATGCTGCACAGGAGATAGTGTGCTCCAAAATACGCGTCATTGCGGTAAAATTTGCTTTGCATTCTGGGAACGTCAATTTCCATCGGCTCCGCCATTTTGACGTTTTCGAAACAATCTCAGCATTTTGCGTAATTTTCTCAAACCTAACACATCGATTTATGCATTATACATGTGTGGAATATTCAAAGTTTACCATCAATTCGAGAGATTTCATGTCAAGGACGAAGAAAATTCTCATTTGAAGTAGGTTTCTAAACGTTTACATGCCAAAACGGGCGTCGATAGGTTGGCATGAAACCTCCATGAAAAAGTCAGCACATAGACATGTAGAGGGTTGGGGGCTTCGCCCCCAACGCTCTAATGTCAAAAAAATTCGGACACATCATTTATTGCGAGTCTTAATTATTTACCGAAGAGGCACACATGTCATTCATAAAAATTAATTACAGTTACATGTATGCGAGCCTACGGAAGCGCAGTGCTGCCACATGAGAAAAAAAATTAAGTCGTTTTAACGGGATAATAAGTGGTTTTAACGAGATATTATCTCGTTAAATCGACTTAATTATCTCGTTAAATCGACTTAATTATCTCGTTAAATCGACTTAGTATCTCGTTAAATCGACTTAATATCTCGTTAAAACGACTTGATATTTTTTCTTCTGTTTCTTCCCTGGAGCGCTGTGCTGCCATAGGAGAAAAATATTAAGTCGTTTTAACGAGATACTATGTCGATTTAACGAGATAATTAAGTCGATTTAACGAGATAATTAAGTCGATTTAACGAGATAATATCTCGTTAAAACCACTTATTATCCCGTTAAAACGACTTAAATTTTTTTCTCATGTGGCAGCACTGCGCTTCCGTAGTAATATCTCGTTAAATCGACTTAACTATCTCGTTAAATCGACTTATTATCTCGTTAAAACGACTTATTATCTCGTTAAATCGACTTATTATCTCGTTAAAACGACTTAATTTTTTTTCTCATGTGGCAGCACTGCGCTTCCGTACGAGCCAAATGGTTGGGAATAGAATAATACATTCACAGTTGCATTTTTGTGAGGCGCGTATAACGCTGAGCCTGAACTGAACTGAACTGACACGGGTTACTTACTGTGACAAATGTTGTCACTCTTCAGATAGAACCGCTCGTTACACTGGTCCGTATCGCACACATCGATTCCGTTAGTCGAACACGAGGCACAGTTCAGGTCACAACCTGTGGGTGAATCAATGGGAAATTTAACAATTCAGGCTACCGTCGGTAAAATGTACACCATGTAGGCTAGTGTGCAGCAAGATGGTTTGTACTCACTGGAGCAGTTGGATTTGACGTTCGCTGTCATGTCGACGTGGGCGTTCCCTGCCTCACACGTGACACAGTAGAGGCCATCAGTGGAGTCAACTTGACAACTGGCACAGCCCATGTCGCAGTCTGAAGAGAGGGGCGGATGTCAGATTAGTGTATTGGCAAGTTCGTGCATAGTCAATGCAACTACATGTAACTGGATCTAGAGCCTAATTGATTGTTAAAAAATGTAAACCAAATTGGTGTCCTGTAGGTGAACTATAATATGCCATGAATTCTTCTCCCCAGAGTTTCTGCGTTTGTTCGCGATAGAAGATATGTTTCTACAGTACGCACAGACAAATTTAACTTGCATTGCGTAAAATTTTTTTACAGGAAAACATTATATTCTTCACAACTATATTCTTCACACCAAACGCAGAAGATTGATTGAGCGCAAAGAATGAAAAAAAATACGCGTAAGTTTGAGTGGAAGAATGTATGGTATTATAGTTACGGATAAACATGTGTCCTATAATCTAGCGAATTTCTGACAACAAAGATACCACAGCGCGTACGTACTGCCGCATGTGTTCGTTGTGCTGTCAGCTGTCAGGCTGTAGAACGTTGTTTTACACATGTTGACATCACACTTGGCCTTCGTGGAACACTGTTCACAGTCCGGGTCACATACTGGAAAAAAAAATTATAGGTATTTCATTACGTATGAAACACACGTCCCATGTTGAAAATGATGCCATTTATTTCCACACAATGAGTGAAGGGCCCTGCACGTCGTAGTTAAGTGAATGTAAGCCACCTTTCCATTGCGATCTAATTGAAATTAGCTGATCATCTACAGTACAACTCCTGAGACCAGTGTTCGTATGATTTTTCCCAACACCATACACTAAATGTAGACTCAAACATAAGCATGTAGACATCTGATGCGATACCTACTTTCACATCTCCCGGAGCTGTCGAAAGGTCCGGTGAATGCCCCGTTAACGTCGGTGCCCTCGGGAACTATGGGAGTGTAGTCTATGCAACCGTCCGCATCGCACACAGTCTCGCTTCCCACAACCTTACAGTGTATGCAGTCAGACGGGCAGGCTGCAAGCGGGAACAAAATCTGCCGGTCATTGCTTGAAAAACGTATTTCCAAAAACAAACTACAGTTGAATATAGGGATAATCCAACTGATTCGTTTCGATATCTCTTATATCAGGTACCACGTTTTGCTTTACATTTCCTCGAAGAATCTAGACAAGTTATGCCCATTACTGCAGTTATTGATTCGGGAGGCAGCACATAACCGTAGGCGAATATTTCCCACAAGCTCCCGGTATAACCTAACAGGCAGGTTAGAACTACATCGTACATCTACTCTATAAGATACTGACGCATGCAGGTTCCATCCGGAGCTTGTGCGTAGCTCTCCTGCTCTCCTTGTCTGCAGTAGCCCATGAAGCACTTTGTGACATCTCCTTCGCCAATGTAGCAACTGGCGCATCCCAATGGACATTCTGCAAAATGTTAGAAATCATCAGCCATCGCTTTCTCGCCATTTCCACAGTGCTAGGTTACGTTAGAAAACCCTATTCGAATCAGATGAATGTTGTATAACATATTGTGGCTGAATCTCATCGCTTTCCACCAGATCCCCAATCAGGAGACTAGCGCCGTACCTACTACGTGTAGGTATATATGAGACGCTTTTAGATAAAGTCATAAATATTAGCATATTCTATCCACCGTCACTACTGTACTGACCTCTGCATCTCCTGGTATTGTCCATCACGTAGCCCGCCTTGCACATCCCAAACTTGCACACGGGTGTGTTGCTGTTCGTGTCACAGTACAAGCAGCCAGTTGGGCACTCTGCAAGTGTAATTCAATCAGTTTGATACATAATTTCTGACAAAGGTTTTTAGGCTTGCTATTACGGGCGTTTGAAGGGATTTCAGTTACGCCTCTGTTCTTTCCGTGTATGCTTGGCCCCGTATCATTAGACCAAACTCCAAAAATTATAGCCTTAGACGAGAGATGTTTTCCTGTGTGGATCGACTTTTATTATAGATGATCACAATACGTAGCCCATATTATAATTATGCTGCAACATTCTGACGTCACTCTATAGAACTAGGTCAACGTCAACCCCGACGTACCCAGGCACTGGTCATTGTCCGTGTTGATGACGTAGCCATCTTTGCACCTGCTGCAGGTTCCTGCAGTGCTACAAGATGTGCAGAGGTCCTTATCAGCACACGCTGTGAAATATAACAGCGGAGAGAGATGATAACCATTCAAGGCATGTGATTGCTTCTGCAGCATCTATACAGAGTGATAGAGAGTCAGACCTGAAACTTCACAATGCACTCGAAACGATGTGAACTCATTAAGGCCTATATGTGACAAAACACAAGCGCGTTCACGGTGTTCTAAAATCGAATCAAGCTCTTACATCCAGAACTGCAGAATTTAACAACAGAGTACACAATATACGGGAGATACAGGATGTTACCAGAAGTTACCTTCGCAGGAGCTGGTCCCGGCAGTAGAATCGGTCACGTAGGTATAGCCTGTCTTGCACGAGGCGCAGGACGCCTCCGTGCTGCAGGCGTCACAGTTCCTCATGCATTCTACGTGAAGGTCGAACAGCGAACTTTCGGTGAGCATATGTACGCGTACGTAATGCGATGAACTTTGGTACATATGTACTTTCACATATTCGATGCGAATGTGAATTGTATAATGCACTTTATCATTAGAACATTGAGTGTGAAGAGAAAGATTACTGTAACACATGAATATTCATCATACCAGGGCCTTACATACTAGTACACTGGTCATTCTTTTCAGAGATACGCGTGCACTACATCGTAAACTCCAGTGCACTTGCACCGAAGTTCACGAGTTAGTACACTTGCACTGCGTTTTGGAACACGTGTACTCACGGACGCAAGTCTGCGATGAGGAGGAGTAGACGTAGCCAGCGGCACATTGGTTATTACCGTCACACTTGCCCGCTCCGTTTGTGTTGCACTGCGAGCAAGCAGTACCACAAGCTGCAAATACAAAATCATCTCCCTCATCGTCATGTTGACCTGCATCACCATTATACGTTGTGTATTTTGCGGCGACTCGCCTGACACTGTTGCAATTAATCTACACGGGTACACACCGACACACTTGTTGCTGGAGACCACATAGCCGGAGTTGCAGCTCGTACACTCGGTACTCCCAGTTACAGGTTTGTAGTCACAGGCGGCACAGTTAGTCGGGCAAGCTGGAAAATCGACAACACTATTTTCACACGCATCTATTGACAGTAAGTTCGTGTAACAACTGTATGCATACTTTAAGCTGCAAACCTCCTATTATTAATTTTCATGATTTAGACTTGCTGGCCTACTAAAGATGTCCTGAATAAAATGCCTCCGACATTTTCACTGTCCCCGGTGTGGGGCGGGATCAAACAACTCCGACATACTACATACTATGTATCTGCTATACTCATTCGTCTAACTAGCGCAGTTCAAAGCGACTCTCAATTTTGCTCTTCCGATGTTTGACGGTATACATACTATGACAGACGCCGGATTCGAGTCGGTAGCCAGAATTGCAGCCAGTGCAGACGAACACAGCGTTCTGTGCGTACGTACAGGCACTGCAACCTTCGGGGCAGGCTGGAGTAAAGGTGGTAAATTTACATTTTTTTATAATTTAAATCTCCTTGATCATTGTCATTATGCAATCAATCAATCAATTTTGAAAACACACTGTACAGTCTTCAACAGTCTTCAACATAAAGCAGGGCTATTAAGATAAACAGGAGGATTCAGGGGCTTGAAAGATTGGTGTTGGTTGACGCACCGACACAAGTCTTGTCGGCAATGTAGGTGGAGTCGGACTGACAGCCGCCGTTGTTACAGACAGTGACCGTCGTGCTAGAGCCGTCCATCTGACAGTTAGTGCAGCGGCTTGGGCATCCTTGGGTGATTCAGCATCGTATTATATACATGATATATACATGTATGCATAACATATGTACTATCGTCACTAAATGTTTCATCCGAGAGTTAGTTTTTACAGAAGATATTTACTTATGTATATATTGCATTGCAGTTGAATTTAGCACAACGTGAACATTTAAAAAAAGGTCACAAAATGGCGATTTCCAAAGGACATATCTAGACTATAATCTCGCACGATATAATACAACGTCCAACATCATAACTCATGGAAGTGAGTACTGTATACTCACGGACGCAGATTCCATTGGAGTTGGCCGTGTACCAGTCCATGCATTCGCTACACATGGCCGTGGACGTTGTCGAGTCGTATGTACAGCTCCCTGGCTTACAGTCCGAGCACCCTATAGTGGACAACATCATGCATATAGTATGTCGAATACTTTTTTAATTGATGTTTTGTCATTCATTATATATGTATATATAGGAATGGCAATTGACTATGTTTTTGATAACTTTGATATTTCTTACCACAGAGAGCCGAAGTTTTGTTCGATCTCAAGTATCATTGAAAACCCAACAACCTCACGATTAACAAGCCAAAAAACGCGTGAAGATTAACGTCGTGAAATCAACTTCTCGGTATGTACAATAAGACTTTGTTATACGTGTATTGGTAAGATTTTGTTTCAATAAGAACTCGTGGAGACTGACTTGAGCACTTGTTGTCCGGAGTCAGTGTGTAGTCGGGTTTACACTCGAGGCAGATCCGCTGGTCATTGGCGTCCGTGCCACAAGTCAGGCAGCCCGTGATGCCACACTCTGGAAGCGACCAACAAACGCATTATTTGTAGCGCTTTAGTGGTGCTACATGGTGCTTACATGTAGAATGGTCGATCATGATAGCCTTTCGAACTGATAAGATGAAGATTCTCTCGAGATGATAAGGTGAAGACTCTCAACAATTCGTTAGAAAATGGTCTTATACGCTGGTAGAAATTCTTGTATGTTAGCATTTGCATAACTCAATATTTATGGCCACAATTCGCTTCCGCCAGATTCAGAGTTGGAGTCAATGCCCACCTTTACACTGGCCATCAGTGGAGTCGAAGTAGTAGGTCGACTGGCACATCTCGTCATAACACTTAGTGTTCCCGTTGTCATCATAACACATGTGGCAGTTGCTCGGGCACTCTGCAATTAGAGATGGATATATTATATGTAAAGTGTTTGAAGTAATTCTATTTAGAAAATCTTGACTTCGAGCTGGAAAGGAAGCAAGCATTTTTGGTAAGTTTTGACAGAATGAATCATTGACTTAGTTTAAAAAAACAAAAACAAAATCATGTAGGCCTATTCGTCGATTTGATAGAACCATATAACGTTATCACCGAACAAAAACCACCTTTTCAGAACTACGTGTATAAGGAGCCAGTTATCCGATAGTAAATCTATGCATTATATTCAGCAGGTAGGACTAGTGATGCCCCTTATAGTTCATTGGCGAAGCATTTCGACGTTCACTCACTCTTGCACGATTTGTAGTCCGTTGCCAGAGCATACAGGGAGTTGCACTCGGTGCAAGCAACAGCCTCGTGTACATCAATGTAGCAATGCATGCACTGGTCCGGACAAGCTGGAAAATGCGGAAAATATTGGGGGAAAAAATATAAATAATGAAACCGTCGCAGTTATATTCCATTCTCAGAAGGAAAAAAAGCAAACATTTCAGGAAATTATCATTATTCCGGTGGTGTTTTCGTCAGCAACACACAAAATATCGGATGATAACTTAATTCTTAACACTTTCAATGTGTTTTATTTTTTTTTATGAGCCAGTGATATATTACCATATCATTGTGATTCATGTTATATATAAGCCGTACCTGTGCACTTCTTGGTTTTGAAGTTGTACGTTGACCCGGCGTCACAGTGCGGGTAGATGCAGTGTACGTTCGTACCGTCATCCGTGCACCTGCTGCAGTAATCCGGGCAACCTGGGCAGTGAGATAGATAAAATATATCCCAGTGCCAACACAACGCATTGAACAGCGTACTACAGTATGAACACACTGCAGCTTAAAAGTGAGTGCACAAATCGTACCGTAGCATTTGCCATCCGACTGGCGATCGACGTAGCGGGGTTCACATTGGCCACGCTGGCACGTGGTCTTATTTGAGCTGGTCTGGTACGTGCAAGAGTTACACTTTGACGGGCAAGCTGCGATGAAGAGCAGGCGTTGTTGCGGAAAAATTGCTGATGGTACTTTGAAAATATCCTCGGAACTCGATTTTAAGAATCAAATGTATCAAAGAGTGTGGTAACGGTTAATTAGGAAGCAATACTTTGCAATCAATCTTAAATTTATTATGATCTTAAGGAAATAATCATGCATGCGCACCGAAATGTTTTTTAAAATCGGCCTAGAGGCCTATGCTAATGATTCGAAACTGTTGTAATCGCCGAGGAAATATCTTGAAGATGTGTGTTTCATTTTCCTTTTTTGCAGTGTACATACCGTGGCAAGTTCCGCCGTTGATGTTGAGGGCGTACTGGGGTGAGCAGCGGTTGTTCTTGCACTTGATCTGTCCACTGACGACCTCACACTCGAGGCAGTTGTCTGGGCACACTGTACGCGGGCAGGGTGGGGTGAGAGCGTTAAGGTATCACAGTAGTAATTGCGTCACATCCGGGTTGAATGGTAAATAAACAAAATTTCGAAACATGCGTATTTTCGAACTGTGGTTATTTGTGTCAAGAAAACAGACAAAAATCCACGTTTTTGTATTTCTTTGGAAAGCACACAAGACAACTACGCGATTCATGGGCGTTTTGATGTGAATAATGCTAGAAAAAATGTGAGTTTGACCGAAAATCGCATATGGTGTCTGTTTCTACACATTTTTTTCTCACCGGCAAATTCTAGTGCGGTTCAACTTTCAGTCCATAGTTCGAAAACGAATCACACAACATATATCTTAAACTTGATAGAAAATATCCCAGAGAGTACGGCTTTCCGATGATATATTACACTAATGGGTCAGGAAATTTTAACATGCACTAAAACGCTGATATTTGGACGATGATCTTGAAATTTCGTCTAAACAGAAATTATTTACTACTGTGACACCTTAATTAGCTCAGTTATTGTCTAATAATCGGGAAAATACCAGCCTTACAAACCTCCTGGATGATATATCGGATTTATTTTTGTAAAATATGTTTAATTGCTCAGATAAAAATGCTCATTTGAATATAGGTTATGTGTTTGGATTTTTTTATATTGACCATTTCAATACATGTGTCAGTTTTTGCGTGATTTTCGTCAAAATGTAGCGTCGGAATGTGATTTTGTAGCTAATCTTTCCCCTCTGCACCAAATTTTGTTGTATACCAAGTGAAATGTGTCATGTCTTATTCATTTGCATTAACAGCTGGGCAAAATAATGAAAAAAATAAGTTCATTATCTACAAGTTAATTACTCATTATTAGCTCAGTTATTGTCTAATAATCGGGAAAATACCAGCCTTACAAACCTCCTGGATGATATATCGGATTTATTTTTGTAAAATATGTTTAATTGCTCAGATAAAAATGCTCATTTGAATATAGGTTATGTGTTTGGATTTTTTTATATTGACCATTTCAATACATGTGTCAGTTTTTGCGTGATTTTCGTCAAAATGTAGCGTCGGAATGTGATTTTGTAGCTAATCTTTCCCCTCTGCACCAAATTTTGTTGTATACCAAGTGAAATGTGTCATGTCTTATTCATTTGCATTAACAGCTGGGCAAAATAATGAAAAAAATAAGTTCATTATCTACAAGTTAATTACTCATTAAGGTATCACAGTAGTAATTGCGTCACATCCGGGTTGAATGGTAAATAAACAAAATTTCGAAACATGCGTATTTTCGAACTGTGGTTATTTGTGTCAAGAAAACAGACAAAAATCCACGTTTTTGTATTTCTTTGGAAAGCACACAAGACAACTACGCGATTCATGGGCGTTTTGATGTGAATAATGCTAGAAAAAATGTGAGTTTGACCGAAAATCGCATATGGTGTCTGTTTCTACACATTTTTTTCTCACCGGCAAATTCTAGTGCGGTTCAACTTTCAGTCCATAGTTCGAAAACGAATCACACAACATATATCTTAAACTTGATAGAAAATATCCCAGAGAGTACGGCTTTCCGATGATATGTTACACTAATGGGTCAGGAAATTTTAACATGCACTAAAACGCTGATATTTGGACGATGATCTTGAAATTTCGTCTAAACAGAAATTATTTACTACTGTGACACCTTATATCAAGGATCCTCTATAATAGGATGTCCAACTCTGCTCAATGTGGACGTAAAAAACGTGATTACGTAAAATGACGAAATCTCATTTGAGCGTGTCAAAATGGTGACAGGTGCTCGAATTAATGAGTTTTTCATACTGCTTATCATTTCGCTCATAGTGAGAACATACAAAATCGGGCCCGGGATTGAGCTCAGTTATTTGGGAGGGCACGCGTGTGGGGTGGAGCCTCATTGCTATCCATAGTTTGTCTTTCTTCCCACTCGCGAAAATATTTTTGATGTGGTCCAAGCACGTGCATGTCTGTATGCGTGTTTTTGAGCATATCCACGTCAATAATTTGAAAAGTTACCATTCCATCTTTTCAAAAGTTTAGGATTTAGAAGCATTATCCATTGTCTCGGAAATATCCCGTTTCCATGAAATCCGATGAAAACTGTCGATATGAGAACCATTCTAATGTCGTTGCAATACTCAATGTTCACTAAATTTGGAGGTAAATGTTCTGTCTCATAACTCTGAAATGAATCCACCTTTCACCTGAAAAATACCACCGGAGTTACATCAGAACTTGCTCTCTATTATGTGGGGTTCTTTTTCACGAGGGGCCAATTTTATTGTCACCATGAGTGGGTCGGTTCTACAGGCGTTTTCAGTGGCAGTAAAATGGCATTTCAGGATTTTGAACGGTTGCCATGGCAACAAAAATAAACCGATTTCCATGGAAACTGAATATTTTCGAGCTGAGAGGTTATTCCTCCCATTGCTCAAGTTTAAAGACGATCAAATTAAACCTGTTTGAGATACAGCCTTCGATTCACACACAAACATATAAACGGACACTTACAAATCCCGACCCCAATACCACATCATCGGCAACGCGAATGCTGAATATTGTTGAAGAAATTTAGGCCATACCCCCAATCAATGCAATCAGCTATCATTCATTTCAATATATGATTCACAACTCTGCTCATGTTC
Organism: Terebella lapidaria; assembly: GCA_949152475.1. Classification (NCBI taxonomy): domain Eukaryota; kingdom Metazoa; phylum Annelida; class Polychaeta; order Terebellida; family Terebellidae; genus Terebella; species Terebella lapidaria. The sequence goes on along the minus strand of OX424561.1, from coordinate 27,600,543 downwards.
ATTACAAATCGATGTGCACATTCTGATTTTAGCGCCCGGCACCGTTTCAACACGCTCAAATCAGATTTACGTCATATTACGTAATCACGCATTTTTAGGCAGAGTTGGATTATAGGGTTATTGCACAATATGGGGTTTTATGCCCGAGGGCTACGTCTTCGAGAAGCCCGACGCGAAGCGGAGGGCTTCTTGAAGACTTGGCCCGAGGGCATGAAACCCCATATTGTGCAATAACCCGTTTATCATATGCCAGTGCATGTCCGGGACATTTTAGTCTGTTTCATATGACCGAATCATATCCGATTAGAAAGAAATAAGCAAGAAATACAGCTTTTATTCACACATTTTTTCGATTCACAGGCCATTTCGGAGTTCCAAGAGCATCAGCGTAAAACGTAAATTAGCGGCAAAAACGTCAAACATAACGGAATCGGGCCAGGAGAGCGACCATGTGCTTTTGTCTACCCTTCAAAATAATGACGTTTTCTTGAAGGTATCACAGTAGTAATTGCGTCACATCCGGGTTGAATGGTAAATAAACAAAATTTCGAAACATGCGTATTTTCGAACTGTGGTTATTTGTGTCAAGAAAACAGAAAAAAATCCACGTTTTTGTATTTCTTTGGACAGCACACAAGACAACTACGCGATTCATGGGCGTTTTGATGTGAATAATGCTAGAAAAAATGTGAGTTTGACCGAAAATCGCATATGGTGTCTGTTTCTACACATTTTTTTCTCGCCGGCAAATTCTAGTGCGGTTCAACTTTCAGTCCATAGTTCGAAAACGAATCACACAACATATATCTTAAACTTGATAGAAAATATCCCAGAGAGTACGGCTTTCCAATGATATATTACACTAATGGGTCAGGAAATTTTAACATGCACTAAAACGCTGATATTTGGACGATGATCTTGAAATTTCGTCTAAACAGAAATTATTTACTACTGTGACACCTTAATTAGCTCAGTTATTGTCTAATAATCGGGAAAATACCAGCCTTACAAACCTCCTGGATGATATATCGGATTTATTTTTGTAAAATATGTTTAATTGCTCAGATAAAAATGCTCATTTGAATATAGGTTATGTGTTTGGATTTTTTTATATTGACCATTTCAATACATGTGTCAGTTTTTGCGTGATTTTCGTCAAAATGTAGCATCGGAATGTGATTTTGTAGCTGATCTTTCCCCTCTGCACCAAATTTTGTTGTATACCAAGTGAAATGTGTCATGTCTTATTCATTTGCATTAACAGCTGGGCAAAATAATGAAAAAAATAAGTTCATTATCTACAAGTTAATTACTCAAGAGCTGCCCGGGCGAGCTGCCCGGAGCTGCCCGGGCAAGTGTGGAATTTACAGCCCGCCGGGCAGAAGTTTGTTATTGGAAGAATAGGCACAGCTATTGAAAAACAAAATACATAGAAATGGTGTATTTTCAGGTCTAAGTTTGTTGATAGTAATTTAAATTACTGTATAATAGCATTAACTACGCTATTCGCATCGACTGTCATTCTGGCATATGATAAATCCTATTATAGAAGATCCTTGGTTATATACTGTAGATTATCGTGTATAGGCGTAAACATAAAGCGATCACGTACAAATTAATGAAGGCCTGTGATATCCGATATTTTGAGAAGATCGATTCCTTCCACTTAATATACGACTTTACGATATACATATATACAAAACTTATGTTTGTATAACATATTAAAAGTGTTTTTGGTCAACATTATCAAATTTGACTCGGACTATTTTCTGTGCCGATATTTTTTAGTCATACATATTCTACACAATTATCTGTCGTGATTAAGTTAGTCGAAATGGTAAGCCCTCCAGGCTCAGTACACTTTTGTACGATATATGTGAAATAACGACGATACTCACTGTCACAAGTGATGTTGCTGATCTTTTGGAACGTTTCGAAACAGGTCGTACAAGTGGTGACACCTAGTGAGTCGATGCTACACTGCTTGCAGTTCGCCGGGCAAGCTGCAAATTACCGGTAACAAACAATATGTACGGATTATGTGTTCAAAAAAGGAATACATGAGCTTACATTATAGCAGCTCGAATCATGTTGCTCAGTAATTAGTATAAGTTCTCACGATAGAAACAAGAAATATATTCAAATGCCTTTTAAATTATTTATATAATGACTATTTATATATATTTATATACACATCGTAATATTCCATGTTGCAACAACGATATCACGTTGTCTTTGTCTCCGCAACTGTCAAACTACATTTCTGGTGAAAAAATACACACACACAATTCGAAATTTCCTGACACCAAGCGTTGCTTCTGTAAAGACCAGTGTATTATATACTTGTAATACAGCAAAGCGTTGGGCATAAAGGACATACCAGTACACCCCCTGTCGGTGTTGAGGGTGTAACCTGGGTCGCACTTGTCGGTGTCACACTGTCCAGGGGTCGAGCACGCGGTACAGTGACTGGCGCAGGCTGGAAAAGAAAGGGGGTGCGGGGGTTTCAATCCAATCGAAAAGTGACATTGGTTAAGTTTAATTGAACAACTTGGATATCCTGCTGAAGAAATGGGGATATAGTTGTTGTCTGATGCGATGTAACTAATCAAATAATTCGAACGTGATCGAATGTGTTACACTAATTATTTACTTTGAATGCACCATTCACATAACAAATGATTGTGTATGCCTGGATGATTGCACATTCCCAGACACCTATTTTACATCTATCAGCATGTATTTATAATATACAATATATATATGGATACTTACACTGGCATTCTGAGCTTGAACTGAGAGCGTAGCCCTCCATGCACTGCCCGGAGTCGCACTTGTTGGGAACCGAACACTTCATGCAGAAGCTACCACACGCTGCAAATATATATCATAACAGTCATCTTTATCATAATACATACTTGTTTGAATAGACAATGCAGTGCTAATTTCCATACTCTCGTCTGGGAGCGGTGTAGCACAATTGAGGTTCAACTAATTATGTACGATTTTACATTCAGCGACATTCTTTCGAGCTAATTGTCATTTCATAATGTTAAAATCATTTGCTGGCGATGGCGGTCACGTTTCGCTGTTCAACGAACAATGCACACAATATCAAATATTATGGTAAATCGCCAAATTCGAAGAACTACTTCGCACAATAACATATATGGTGTACAATGTATGTAGATAGAGACACTGACCTTCACAGCGGCGTGTTGCGGCGTTCAGAACGTAACCGTCCATACACTCGCCACTGTCACACTCGTTCTCCACCGAACACTTCTTGCAGTTCGAGCCACAGCCTGCATAGAGCATAATATAATAATGTGCTCAGTAACCTACTAGAATATTTAAATTGTAACCTTTAATCAAATCTTCAAATTAAATTCCAATCATGCTTTCGACTCCATGAATATACTTGAGAGAGTTATGCATAGTTAACTGCGGTAGATTCGTATAATTTTCAGAGTGCTAATATTGAATCTGCAATTATCATCCTTATAATTTCCAGGTTGTGAGTGGGATCGCATTATCTCGGACAGTTACTGTACATACTCTTGCAGAGTCCGGCGATCAGGGCGTATCGGTCGTCACACGACCCGCTGTCACACAGTCCTGCCTCGCTCCCGTCACATTTGTTACAGTTGGCCGTGCACTCTGGAAATGAAGGGATTGTAACGTGCAACACTATTAAGGAACACGAATATAATGATTGTTCATCTTGATGCAGTCTGGAAGCCCGTGCAATACGGACACAACATCACAATAGCTGGTCAAGTTTCAAGTTCCTATATTCGATATAAGTCTCAATAGAAGATAAATTGCGGTTCGGATCCAACGGCATAAAGCTGGACTGATTGTTTGATAATCTCCAGCAGTTATTTCATTGACGGTTGGAAAAATTGCATGACTGTATCATCTTGAGAACTCCAGTATTGTTAGCAGTGATAGTACCAAGGACCATTGATACTACGTTGACACATACGTGTAGTTTCACTATATTCGATTGTTTATTGGCGGGTCATTATTGTCTCGATTTGTGAATACATGTACATAGTTGATTCCCCGATCCACACAATTCCTTGAAGTGAACTGGCATCGAAGTTACGGATCATTACCATCAGTATTCAGAGAAATAAAATATAACTATGCACTCACGGTCACACTTCATGGTGTTGGCGTTGAACCTGTACTTGGGGTAGCATTCTCCCTCATCGCACTTCGTCTTGCCATTGACGTCACACTTGCGGCAGTTACCGGCACAATCTGATAAAAGAGGGAATGGATCATACAATTAAATTTTGCAAGGTTTTTTTTTTCTATGAAATCAGATGGGGTTTTTTCGCTAAAAACCAAAACTTGGCATTCTTGTTGACAGGGTGTCATATTTTAATGTATCAGAATACATGCATGTGAGTAATATGATAAGGTAAGAATGATATCTTATAAACAATTTATAACTATGGTTTTATTCTGCTGTAATCCTACTCGAGCAATCTGAAGTTATACATGAAATATCCCCACAACGACAGAGAACTTACCAAGGCATTGCATGCCCGACTGTCCCTCGACTTGTGTCAACGTGAAGCCACTGACACACTCCGTACACTCGGACGCGTACGTGCCGTCCGTGGTCGTAACTTCCGTGCATTCCTGGCAGTTCACTGGGCAGTCTACAACGAGAATAGCCTGAGTTAAAGGCGGGGTACGGGTGAGCGATGAAGCCACAACATAGCATGTTGTCTTTTGTGCAATTGGTCAACCACTTTCCAAACAATTTTGTGGTTCATAACCGTTTTGAATGTATGGCCTCTGAATTATGAATGTTACGGTTTTTATTCACTCACACAGTATATGCTGAAAAAAAAAACAAATTTGCGATAAATTGTTGACGCAGTACTGAATAGTACATGCTTCCGTATTTCAATGAGAAAGTTAAACTATTTTCTCAGTTCTCACGTCTTTACGTCTATAGTAATGTAGCACAGTAAAGGAGCTAAAACTTATATAGCGATGTAGCGAACTGCACAACTAACATCTAATATGCTTGAACTGATCTTATCGTCAATATTAAGTACCCATGGACCCATCAATCCCCGCTGTAATATCGGCGTAACTGGATTAAATCATTGCAACAATTTGCATGACAAGACCGGTGGACAATTTATGTGGAGAAACGGCCTAGTCACTGGATTTGTCTAAGCTCCACAGGTGTCTTAATCAATATACCCGTGATTTTCAATGTACAATTATGTTATCAACTGACGACGATCTGCATTTTTTTTGTTCACTTTGTTGGTTCAACTGAACCTACCCTCTAATTTGAACAAACTTTATATCTTCCACAATATTTTGCGTTGAAAAATAATTGTAAAACATTTAGACATGCACAAACACTTTGTGATGCGGGAAAATATGTTATGTGTCATAAGATGCTGCAGTGCATGATTAACAACAAAAGTATGTTGTTCTATCGTCCTTCTACGGAATGACCATTCACTATCTCTCACCCTATGTTCGCTGATACAGTCAGACTTTTCTGATGGACCACCTCTCATTTACGACCACCTCTGTAAACCGACCAATGACCCTGATACTGACCGATACAGGCGAGTTTGTCGGCGGAGAGCACCTGTTGAGGCATGCAGGCTACACACTCCAAGTCCGGGTTGGCACAGGTGTCGCAGTTCTTGATGTCGGGACAGCCAGCTAAAAACGAAAGAATACCACTGAAATAACTGTTTTCCGTTCGGAACGCTAGATAATTTCGAATTTTTTTTTCCCTGTGGTTTAAAAAAAGTAATTTTTTATCTACCTTGCCGCTTTCGTCGCTTTGGGGCTGCGTTCGCAACTGAGTTGGTAAAAAGAGTAAAATATGATAACAAAATTTATGTAAAATATAGAATGGTTCATGTTTGAAATAAGATACTTCGAAACTATAACTGCAAATCATATAAATTTGAGGAAACAACACTGACTGAAATTTTCCCAAATAATCGAATGAACATTATTTTTCCCCTGCACATAGCATTTGGTTTGTTTAACCTTTGAACGACGCAGTTCGTTAAAATAGGGAAGATATTGAATTGAACATAAATATTGATGAGATATAGTCATTATTGTTTGACGAAAAGATAATATAGTATTTAGGACAAATAGTCAATAATGGAAATGCTAACTGAACAACCAGTCAACAGATCTGATGGAACGGACAACGCTATCGAGTTTGTCCTTTCATGGAAATCATGAACAATTTTGCTGAAGTAGGCAGGAATAGACAAACCAAGTGGGGTGAGACATTTAAACTAATTAGTTATCATACCCGCCAGCAGGAGAGCCAGCGTGCAGCCCAGAGTTGCGAGCCGATATAACATCGTTTGTTGTCTGTTTCCAAGGAGACGCGAGCACTGAAACGGGATAACATGCTTAATATTAAAGCTGTTGACTTGGCGACGCACTACAGCCCAGCTCTCGAGTTCTGTGATAATATTTTCTCTGTATGTATATGTCATAGTATGTGAAGGTGGTGGGACGGCTTTGGTAGTCAACGGGAACAATTCCCGGGAATAAAACATAAGCTGTATTGACGAGTGCAGTCGCCTGTGACCGTGTGCATGGGCGGTGAGGGGTCGGTTGTCATGGCGAATTAGTTTTAGTTGACTTCTGTTGACGACTGTGGCAGATAGACTTTTTTTTATCTCCCGTTGACTGTTCGCACCGTAGAACCATTTCAATAGATCCCCTTTTCTATACTAGTAGGGACTTTAATAAATTATTTGCTCTTTGCTTTTTCTGCGACAGGATTATCGATGGCGGCATATATCCTATAATGTCTCCTCTTTTTACGAAAATTGACGTTGGACTTTTCCCATCCCGCTACATCGGGGTTTTTAACGACAGCAAGGCGCTTTAATTATTAATAAATTATGCATTATCCTCTCATTCTGACACCGATGTTCAATCGCATAGATGCTAACTTCACCTGAAATATTTCGATTTTTATGGAAGCGGCCATTTCAGGGAATTGTCATTACTACATTTATACTTTTCATTCCGTATAATTTATATTTCTTATCTAAAAGTCAGAAAGAGGCACATTGTTTCACTTATTTTTTTACTAACTGGAGTTCTAATGGTGTTGAAGCTTAGAAATTAACCTGATATGGTAAAAAAGCCCGCATAATTCGACTTGGTTACAACTGTTTCATGGCAACTCTAACATTTTTACTAATTCAGCGAAAGTGGAAATAGTAATTTAGGAGAGTAATATTGGTTTGTGGGAACAAAGCTTAGCGATTATAATTGGTACCGGTACTGAATAATTCTGAGAATATTATGGAAATTATTTTTATGGGCATGTGATATCTGCTTTATGACATATTTAGCGCGCCCTTGTTTTAAAATCATTATATTTGGTTATTGGGAAAATAACAAAATAAATGACCCATCTAATGACCATGCCCATGTGTTATGGGTGTTATACGAGTACGTATTTATAAACATTTTTATCATGGATGAAATCGAGTTTATAACACAAGAAACAATTACTCTAATAATTGTAAAAATAATATTTTACATTTTATAACTTGAAGACTTCAAATAGATATATAATACTATAGATATGAATGATATAAATTCCTACTTACCTTTTTTATCGATGTTGTTGTCGTCTCCAGTTATAGAAAAGTGGTTTCTTCTCAAAACTTAAAGAAAGAAAAAATGTCAAAATTATTTCCGTGTCCTTTTTCGTGTCCTCTTTTGAGGTTCACTTTCTCGCAACTGCAGCGCGCAAGATGTCTCCAGGCTTTATAGGTGTCCCGCGCATATAAAATGTGCTGAGCCTGCGCAGAAACTACGCGGATGGGAGAGGGGGGAATTTGCGGAGGTTAAGTAAGTTTCTTTATGATCAATACCCGTCAGGGATGGCAGAAACCCGGATTGCTGGCTCCGAGTCAATCAATTGTTGTTCTGGAGACGCGAGAAAACAATAAATAATTTTTAAACTATATAATTATGATAAAATATGCACTATTATAGACAGTTTATGCAAATGTAGTACGCATAAACATGTTTTAACGTGAGCTATACATATGTAATCATGAAATCAGTTTCCAAAACAAATACATCTTCATAATTTTGTTTTTCCTTTCCGCATTTTGATAAACATTCAAGTGAAGTATTCATTTAGTTTTACAGGTGAGCCACAGATACACTTTCTGTGTGATTTTCACAAGTGAAATCCGTACATCAGAATTGTGCTGCATTCGGTTTTGTTTTATTCATTATATCAATCCTTTCGTCGTATTGTTCAATAATATCGACTGATACTACTGTCGCCACCTTAATGTCACTGAAGTAATTTATTAATCAGTAGTACGTATTGGCCCCCAGAACTGCGCATCCCATAAGCCGCTACAAGGAGCCGTCCGTTGTTCACACAGTCCCGCATCAGTTGACTTGCTCGTATGTGATGCACACCAGGCGCTCATCCGTGCAAGTTACATCCTCCCGGCCCACGGGGGCGTGCTCCGTTCGTTAGTGGGTGCACAAATGAGTTGATCGATCGAGCGACAGAATGCTGACGACGGCGATGTAGCCATTGAAGATCTGAGTTATGTGCAAGGGGCGGAAGGAGCTATGCAAAGTCAATCGAGTTTTCCAACAAGGAAGTTATCATGACACAAATAATTAATTCAGGCGGGTTTTATACAACATGCTTCATGCTGCTAAAAATTAATCCTATCTGAAGTAAGAAAAAACTAGGGGTCGGAAGTAGAGAGTAGGGGTCGACATAGCTTTGGGTTGTTATTGCCTTCAACTGTGACCAGTCCTGAATCAATTAAAACAAATGACCCATCTAATGACCATGCCCAATGAACAAGGTCAAAATCGATTCTCGGTGCTTGATTTTCATTTGAAGGTCAATATTCACGTCAACCTTGACCTTTAACATTGAAGTTTTGTTTACCAACGGGCTTGCCGTTCTTAAAACAGAATATACCGTCAAATCTCTCCACGTATTAAGTACGCTGATATAATCTCGACATCAGTTTCGCTTGTAATGGGACCGATTGTGCTTCCATGAGAACGTCGTACGGATTATCAGATCGGGCTAAAAATTGACGTTGAACACAAGCGACCAGTCCCACGTCGTATACGAGCAACAATTTGAAATACGCACAGGGTGATCTTGAAGGTCAAATATTGAACCGGTGCGAGCTTCTAAATATCATGTTCAAGAGTCAAAGTCGTGAAATATAGGCCATGAGTTTATTTACAATTAAAAATGTATTGGTTTGTGTTTCCGCGACAAATAGAACTGGAGTCAGGGGCGTATATGTGGTTTTAATGTTTTGTTTGACCTCCGAACCTAACCAACAGAATAATGCAGTGTTTTACCATTTGCTGTCGGATGATGACAAACAAACTGTTAGCGAATGACTGGGATCGAGTCTCAAACGAATACGAATAACACGAATAGGGTTTTCAAATATCTACACTTGTTGACTAAGGATAGTTCAATAAAACTGGCCAAAGTGACGAAATGTTATATAAAGTCTGACATTTTGCATGAATTATATTCCATCTTCAATATGGTTATTGAAGATGGTGACTACTAAGCAACGAATTGTGGAGTTTTCCCCCACATGGACATGTCCTGCCCATTTGTGTGTGTACATAAATTGAGGTTGAAACAGAATGTTTCAACCAGGTCTTGCTTGATATTATTTTCTGTTTTTGCCAACTAGTTTTGGTTAACTTTGGTGTCAAAGACACACTAACGTGGCCAAAACAGTTTATTGCAGGATGGCATGTGCTAGGCTCTAATAATGTCATACGTTGTATGGTACGGAGATTACGAGATCATCTCAGATTCACGGGGTCAGGTTACAAGTACGGTAATAACGGCCACAGCTAAACAATATAGCTTCGAATGGGAAAAATCAACACCGAGTGCCAAATACACTTGGTCCAGAATTCTGCCGTCTGGCGTGTAAACATTTTGATAAATTGTAATACGTAGAGCTTTTGAGAACTTTTGTAGGAAATGTATGAACCTGTTGCACACGTCATTATGCAGTAGAATTGAATCATACGGGCACAGAGACAACCAAGATAACAAGAAGACTAGACCTGTATTCTGAAAGCAACTGTGAGCAACTGTTGAATGACCTCTGTGAATACAAAACAAGCTAAATCCAACTGAGTGTGGGCATTACCTCAGAATTTCGAGGTGGTCCTTATACTCACTTGGGACCTACTTGAATCTACATCACTTGATTATGAGTGACTGAGTACACACACATATGTATATATATATATCGATTCTAACTACAATACCAAGTTAGGTTTTGCTCGATTCCAGAAATATGACGAAAAATCCAAGAGTGTCACCAATCTATCATGCCCAAATATTGAAAGGGTCATAACTTTACTAATATTTAAAATATCAAGACAAATGTTATGTCTTTTCATGGGTTTCATAACCCGGGCACTCAGGTTCCCTATAAAATGACATACAACGTGTCAATTTCCCAAATGACAAACTAAAATACAGATTTTCTAACTTCAGCATTCAGAACTCAATTAATTGATTTGATGTTCTATTTAGGGTTACTGCAACAGAATATATTCCCATACAACAATCTATATCCATGATATCTCCTGAAAAAATACCTTATATGCAACGTTGGTAATTTGCATGAAGACAAGATGGCCGACAAATATTGTTTTCTCTCTTTTCCTGTGAGAAGGGTCTCGAGAATATATCAAGATTTGATTTCAAGATTTGTAATCATTTTTTATCAAGAATGCTGACTCATTAGGAATATCTATCTCCATTTTCGCACGCTATTGCATGAATCCAAAATGAGCACAGTTGTTGTGATTATCCAAGGACAGAATAACAGTCTGCAAGAACATCTCTGACGACAACAAAGTGGAAGATGGTAAATATTTCTATCAGTACTGTGTATTTAATTCGTTTAAATATGCATTATGTTCCACATACGATAAAAATCGTCATGATAATAAAAATGTTATTGTAAATAATAATTACGTTTTGTATGTCATTATTTCCACACATATGAATAATCTATTCAAAATTAAATAACTGTTTGGATAATGAATGTAAAAAAATAAATTATCCTCAATACTGAAAAAGTAGGACGCACTCTGAATATTGTAGAGTTTAACTGTGGAATTAATGTGTAAGGTGAAACACAACATGAAATATCAACATTTAAAAAAAAATAATATATCAAAGGTCAAATGTACCAGAAATGGTAACAATAACTGCCTACCTGCAGAGAGGATTTCTATGCTAATTATGTTGTTCTATAGCTGGAAATACGAGTTCCAATGACTGCTGAATGGCGTCCTACATGTACATTAGCTTGTCCCGTAACTGCTCGTCCGACCTTATCGAAATCAAATTCATACTCTCTTCTCGAGTGAACAGCATTACCTTCCAAAATATGCAGAATTGCAAATCTGTTTGGCCACCTATCAGTCATGACTGTACACGAACAACCAAAGTGAGGAAGGCTCAATGCAGATGCACCTTCAGATGCTTTACTCAAAATCATGCACTCAGTGAGTGACGTCTGTGAACGCTTGACCTTCCCCTCGCTGAGGCTGACCTTCCACTCAATGAATATGGGGTAAGACTTAATGAGTGTGAGTGTTAGGGAGCTTTTAGAGTAATATAGCTGTTGAAAAATAATGTCTCTACGAGAGCAATACACACACTAATTCTACCTTGAAGGCCTTATAAGTTATAATACAACGAACCTTGATTACCAGAATCACATGATGCATGCTGTTATTTAGAAGATAATTGTACAAATCCCTTACTTTTCGGTGAGGCCGCAATACGTTTGGCTCAGGTACAATGAAATCTCCAGCATTCTCTGTAGTGCACTTGACTGGTGGTAGCTGCTGTCATCATGTCTGAAATGGAGAAAACCAAGACGTCCAACCCTCTTCGGACTCTTTCGTTTCTCGGGGTTTCCCTGACGGTTCATGGATACGTGCTACTCTGTCTAAAGTGCAAGATGATGTCTTTCTGTGGTGGTTCCTCAACTTATATACGACATGATGAGAATCTTTGAGCTTGGCACAGTTTACAACTTTGTATGCAGAATACCTTCATACATCTTGGATTATTTTTCTACCGAGTGGGTGATTCCGTAGACAGACCATCACTCCTATCTGGAGTCGGCCTCAACTTCCTGGTTCTCATAAGCTTGTTCGAACACTCTAGTCAGTAATGTTGCAACCCACTCATCCAAATTGCTGGCCTCCACTTTGTTTTGACCAGACGAGTCTTGGATTCCGAATACATTATCGATATTTAATCCAGGTTCCCTCTCAAACATCAGGACACATATAGAATGTACTTGGTGGATGAGGGGTGCAGTTATATGCATATATGATTTCCTGGCCATGTCCTGTTCTGTTAAATCTTTCACATTGCCCATTGCCGACAGCGTGGTAGATAGTAGTTCTTGATTTCTTGATTCCGTATATTTTGCATAACTCTTGGATGACTTGGGCTTCGACACACCTCCGCAGGGTAGAATAGAGACGTGACGGAACTTCAAACTTGACGAATCATTCCCGAATGAGAACTCTGGCAACTGTTGCAAACTTTTGGCTTCTGATAGGAATTGTTTGAATGAACTTGTTGGAGGTATCTGTCATGACTAAGACATTTTCCATCCCATCACTTACAAGGCTCGAAGATAGTGAAATTGACGGCCAGCATTCCGAGAGCTTTTAACCTAGAGGTGTTGACATTCTTGCCAAAGCTGGACACAGTGCATCTTTGGCATGTTTTGCAGTATTGGTCAACATGCTGGGAGCAAAAGTTACTTGAATCCCATCCAGGAATCTGGCATGACCTTTACAGTAATCCATTCTGACCCTGCACTCCGGACCAGAACTTAAGCAGTTTCCTAGCATCCTTTGGTTCAGAAGCAGTCTTTTTCTTTGTAGAATGTTTGCCCGTCCTCCATTATCCCAGAATTTTCCAGATAGTAGCGTCCATTTCTTGCAAGACGTGTAAATACTCGGGAGCTTCACTAATTCCTTAATGCTAAGGAACCTTGGGAAGTGGCAATATTTTGGTGGTCCGGAAGAACGCCTTGAGCAAATACTTGGTGCCCCAGATATCGGATTACCCTCTTGATTAGATGGCATTTTTCTGGCTTCATTTACAGTCCACAGTCTCCGAGGCGTTTCAGCACCATGTTCAATCTTTGAAGCATCTCCTCCGAAGATGAGTATGTCATCCAAATACACAAGAATACTCTGGAAATTCCTATCCCCAAATGTTTTTCTATGAGCTTTATGAAATTTGCAGGAGCATTAGTTGCAAGTCCCATTGGCATCTGAGCCTATTCATATAATCCGCTACTTCCAACCCCTATAGCTGATTTGTGGATAACATTGTATTCGAAAGCAATTTGGCGAACCCCATGGGCGAAGTCAAGAGGTGTTAAGTATTTCGCTATTTTCAGAGCATCCAACGCTTCTTCTATACGGGCAATGGGTGGGCATACAGATGTGTTTCGGCGCCCAGCTGCATTTAGGTGATACATAGTTGCAACTTCCCGGTATACTTTCTGACAACCAATACAGCACAGGCACTGGATAATGAGTGGATGATTCACATGTCCAGACATTTTTCCAGTTGTGCTTTAATGCTGTGCAACCGAACATAAATCATTTACCCCCTAAATGGAATAACACAGGAGCAAAGTAACCATTTTTTATATGAACGTTAATTAGTTATGGAAATGTATATACTCTCGTTCTTCTGGCCATTGATGTGGAAATATGCCTATGAGGAAGTGAAGCCGATGGTTATCAAGCAGTGATAATTATGTTGTGATTGACTACATCACATCTTCCAATATCACGGTCAGGTTGACTGAATAGATCAAGATGCTTGCCAAGGAGGGCATTGTGGGTAGATTATCAGCCATGTCTAGCTTAGAGAGTAAGCTATGTAGATGCAGCTTCTGAACGACTTGGGTCAACTATAACTTCATGTTCGTTGACCTCTACATTGACCACTTGATCAGTAGCTTTTTCAACAACAACCAGCGAATCCAGAGCTGTGTGCTGGGAAGATAGATATCACACTCAGAGATGTTTGCATGCTGTCGAATTATATCTTTTTTATATGGTCACCAAGCGGTCAGCAACAGTCAGTCCACTAGGTAGCAACAGGGCAAATTCTTCTAGTTGTTCCACACAGGCGATGCACAAGCCACGATTCTGCCTTGAAATACATTCCATGACTTTCAGTGAACGAGCAGAATCAGTAGTACCAGTTCTCTCAGTCAAGATTCCAGCCCACTGTTGCCCTCGGGTTTTTTATGACAAAAATGACCTCTCTTTAAGACAGAAATTAATTCCTAGACTATGGCCGAGGTGTCATTTGTCATACTGGAAAATGTTACTGCCTATGACTCCATGTATTGCATTCTTCCGTGTCACCATTGCATGATTAAATGGGTCCTTCAACATCAGAAAACACACCCCAGGAAATATTTGCACAAGAGCATGCACATCCAACTCGACAATCATAACCCAAGTAGTGTATCTCGAAGCCAGCAGCTCCAGAGATCTTGATGCAGGAAGACACATCCACCAGCTCGCTACCTTCTTTCAACAAGTGCTGCCTGAAGAACGACTCTGTTATTGATGAAACTAGCGTTTCATTGTCCAGGCAACACCTCACTTCTGTGTAACCGATATGAAGAACGGTCTCAGGTCAATTTCACTTGACTATCAGTAACATACTGTACTCGATTGGCTGCACGTCTCGGTTCTGTGATGTTCCCTTGAATTGCACTTGAATTGTCTATTTTCATGTGCCATTTTCATGTGGTTGACTACATTGATAACAGACAAATTCTCGTTATGCATCCTTGATTTCCGTTTTGGTGTTTGTAAATCCATCATTTCTGTTGTCAGTGTCTTCAGTAGTTATTCCTGTGTGTTCAAAAGCTAAATGATGGCGTTGGTGGCAGTTGCAGGGGTTTTCTTGGTTAGACACTTGTCATAGTGGGTACTGCGACTGTTGACTACTGTGAATTTCAACCACTGTATGGCCATATCACGAACATCAAACACACTCAGCCCTATATATTCTATGTTGAGACGTCTGATTTCTCGTTTAAGATTTGCTTCCAGCATGGCTTCAGCCAGACGATCTTTCAGCATTTTGTTACTCCTTGGTGACATTGTTGGATGAAGTCGAATCATCCTCGGGACCAGGGCAAACAGATCAAGTGAGGTTATCGTCGCTGTTTTGTTGATAATCATGAAAGCGTGACATGGGTTTGCTGATGCTGTCACCATCCCTGAAGACCTTGTTGAGTACGGCAAATTCTTGTCTGGAATCTGTTGACACTGTATCTCCTCTCCCCTGTATCTCGGGTCCTGTTGATTTGGACATATGATCCATGACATCAGCTGCCTTTTGGGATTGCAATAAGCATTGTCCAATTCCTAGACTATGGCCGAGATGTCATCTGTCATACTGGAAAATGTTACTGCCTATGACTCCATGTATTGCATTCTTCCGTTTTACCATTGCATGATTAAATGGGTCCTTCACCATCAGAAAACACATCCGAGGAAATAATTGCACAAGAGCATGCACATCCAACTCGACATATCCAAGTAGTGTATCTCATGCCAGCAACTCCAGAGATCTTGATGCAGGAAGACACATCCACTAGCACGCTACCTTCTTCCAACAAGTGCTGTCTGAAGAACGACTCTGTTATTGATGAAACTAGCGTTTTTTTGTCCAGGCAACACCTCACTTCTGTGTAACCGATATGAAGAACGGTCTCAGGGCAATGCTCCTCGGCTATCACTTGGCTATCAGTAATAGACTGCACTCATTTGCCTGCACGTCTCGATTCTGTGATGTTCCCATGAATTGCACTTGAACTTGTAGACTCTGTATTTTCTACTGTTGTGCTCATTTCGGATTGGAGCCATCTGAAGGCAGTCCATTTTCATGTGGTTGACTACATTGATAACAGACAAATTCTCGTTATGCATCCTTGATTTCCGTTTTGTTGTGTGTGAATCCCTCATTTCTGTTGCCATAGCTTCAGTAGTTATTCCTGTGTGCTCAAAAGCTAAATGATGGCGTTGGTGGCAGTTGCCGGGGGTTTTTTTGTTAGACACTTGTCGAAGTGGGTATTGCGACTGTTGACAATTATGAATTCCAACCACTGTATGGCCATATCCCGAACATTAGCTAGTTGCAAATATGAGGACTTTGTCTATCGAAGTGCCCAGCTAGTCTCTAAACTTCTGCGACAAGGATATGTTTTACCAAGACTTATGGCTGCGTTTAAGAAATTCTATGGACGTCATCATGATCTGGTTGATAAATACAGCAAATCCATGTCTGCCATGCAATTAGATCTATTTTCATGTTAATTTTGGGGAATTCATGACGGGTGCCACTAGTGGGGCAGAAAATGCTCACTCTTCCCGGAACACCTGATTTCACCTCCTAATGGCCATTTTTGGGGGTTCATGAGTTTCCCTGTCATTTTTGTATTCTCTCACTTCGTATGCCTGATATGACTTTCTGTCCCCGGACTATGAGATTGGATAACGGACCCTGTTTTGTTTGCTCGGAATACTTAATACTGGGTATTGATTCCACGTCTACTACTCAGCCCTAGATATTCTATGTTCACTGTGGCGATACTGGATGCACTAACGATCGTTAGTGCATCCCGCAATGGCGGACAGTAAACACGGTCAGTTTGGTTTTTAACCGTATTTCATCAAATGACAGGTCCATTTGTGATGAATGGATACTTCAAAGGTAGCTTAGTGTTTTGGTCAAAGACATGCGTAGTTATTTCAAGCAGATCACGCTTTTTTTTGTTGAGATATGTTGAGGAAAAGAATTAGCGATAAGATTCACCAACGACAAAAGTGAGATTCCCTAACGATATGGGCGTAATACGTGTATATTGCAATAGCTCCATATCATACACCATTGTGAATTCCTTGATTTATGCGACATAAATTAGCGAATGTCACATTAAAAATAGGAAATCTGTACTAGAAGATCATCTGTACACATCAATACATGTCAATTGGTACTTTATTTCACATTTAACATTTAAATAACGTAGATTTGAATTAATAAAGAAAAGATCGCTAGGGAATCTTCACATGTTCGTTGGGGAATCTTCGATTTTACAAAAACAATCGTTAGGGAATCTTTCGGCTTTTTTCCGACTAGTTTTTCATGCTCAAACCAATAAGAATCGCCATGTATTTGCAACGATCGGTTGTTTTGTGCGCATAAGAATCAGCAGATGTATGTGTGTATCGATCACAATCGTAATTATCGGGAAAATGAAGAAAATTCAAACGAACCGCGATCGAGTGTTGTTCGCCATTGCGGGCTGCACTAACGATCGTTAGTGCATCCAGTCTCGCCACAGTGATGTTGAGACGTCTCTTTTCTCGATTAAGCTTTACTTCCACAATGGCTTCAGCCTGACGATCTTTCAGCATTTTGTTACTCCTTAGTGACATTGTTGGATGAAGTCGAATCATCCTCGGGACCAGGGCAAGCAGATCAAGTGATGTGTTGATTAGGTTATCGTCGCTGTTTTGTTGATAATCATGAAAGCGTGACATGAGTTTGCTGATGCTGTCACCATCCCTGAAGGCCTTGTTGACTACGGCAAATACTTGTCTGGGATCTGTTGACACTGTATCTCCTCTCCCCTGTATCTCGGGTCCTGCTGATTTGGACATATGATCCATGACAGCAGCTGCCTTTTGGGATTGCAATAAGCATTGTCCATCTAGATGTGTTGATGTTGAGGTTGGGCGGTCTCGAAACTCTTGTTCTTGCTGCTGTGATATTTTCAGGGCCTTATGCAACTTGTGCAGTTTATGCTTCAATTTGTGGACTTCCATCATTTTCAGCTTCTGGGCCCCCAGTTACTGTTGACCGATTTTGTTGTGGACTTCCATCATCTTCAGCTTCTGGGCCCCCAGTTACTGTTGACTGATTCTGTCACTTTGATGAACAATGACATAATTGGACAAGTTGTATAGAATGTGATGCATGGTTTCAAACATGTAGCATATTATTCAGGTGGATGTAGTCCGGTTCCTAAACTTTAAGCAACCTACACACATGCTTACAACACCATGTACTTAGGCCCTGACCTCGACCTTCCCAGAAAACACTCATATACTCCCTAGTCCACAAACACACACATGCCTACGTGAAATGTTTCTCTCGCAGACTTGACATACTTTCACCTGGGTACACTGGCATGCAAATTACAGACACTCTTTAACCAGAACACTTACGGACTTGACACACACACACAACCTTCAACTTGCACCCGCTACATGTCAAGCTGTCCCCGCCCCCGACACCACCAAAATTCTGAATCGCTGGCAAATAACAAGACTAAGGTTTACCGATGATATACACACTGGTCTTATAATACTTGATGAGCATAGAAGGATCACAAAATATCAGATTTAACCCCAGTCAATTAGTAGAACAATAGACTCAATTTATCCCGACCTGTGTGCAGAAATATTATTATATATCTTCAATCCACAAGTGATACAAAATGGTTCAATCTTCATGTTTTCTTGTTTATGACCCGTTAACAACTTAAAGCAATCTGAAAATCTGACAGGTTCATGGCTTGTCCGTAGACGCTCTGAGGTTACGCGAATCCTGGATAATCCTGGTGATAGGTGGCACCGAACACGCGCCCAGTGACAGGCAGTCCCGATGTCACTATAAAGGACAGGCGGACCCAGGACACTCCCAATGACAGGCGGCTCTGAGGATGCTCCACGGGACAGGCAGATTCTGGAGGCTCCCTGTGACAGGCGGCTCCCAGGAACAAGTGGCTCCAGGACGCTCCATACAGACTGGACTGACACAGGTCACTGTGACGCACTGAGGTCAGACGACCCCAGTCTCTATTGGGATGCTGTCACGGTATAGGGCCACGGGTCACTGGAACGCCCTGAGGTCAGGCGGCCTGGTACTCATACCAATCAAATCGAATGGGGTTTCACCACAAAGTAAGAGGACATTCGAAGCCCATAGGTGACATGTCCGGAAAAGAACCCTTTCACTCTGGCAGTGAACCCTTTCACTTCGGCAGTGAAAAGGTGAAGTCTACCACGTTCGCACGTGGAGAGATGCTAGGCTTCTATATTCACACGTAGAAGGAGTCAAACTACCATGTTCACACGTGGAAACATTTCAAGCTACCCCACCCAAATATACGAATGAAGTAGCTCCAAAATTAGAGCATTATATGCTTTCACGTGTGAACGTTGAAGCTTTGAGTCGTTCCGTGCGTGAACGTAAAAACCTAACATTTTTCCATGTGAGAACGTGGTAGCGTTGAATCTTTCTACTTGTGAACGTAGAAGTATATACACGTTTCACATGTGAACGTATCAGTCTAACATCTTTCCACGTGCGAAAGTGCGAACTTGGTAGCTTTAACTATTTCTACGTTTTAACGTGCAAGTACGAAAACTTTCTATGCGTGAAGGAATGAGTCTAAAATATTTCCACGTGCGAACGTGGAAGCATCACATCATGCATGCATGTGTGAGCGTGGTGGCTTTACATGCTTCCACGTCACTGTAGGAACCCCACTACCGTAACGCGACGTTACGGTAGTACGGCACGATGGCGGCAGGGGAGTGGTTCGATTGTTTTTCTTGAGATTATCGTTTATAGAACACATGTCACTCTTGTTGTCGTATTAATATATCAAATGTTAAGATACATTTGTGTATTCCAAGCCGTATAATTTACACGTATGCAAACACTGGCCGTTGCACAGCATTATACACTCGTCTGAGGAAACAGTAAGTTTACAACAATGATTTAATTGGCATCAATTATGAATATAGATTCACACAGTCATATGCATCCAGATATGGTCATTTTTTGACATTTGATTTTTTATCGACGTCTGTGAACTCATATCAAAAGATAATGCTTACTAAGAAAGAGTGAATCCTCATTTATGCCAATGTTCCGTTTGGTGTCAGTCAAACTTACGGTAAAAGATAAACTTCAACTTTGAGGTGAACTTGAAGATAAGGTCGCCAATGGTCCATCCGCAATGTATCCACGGATGAACCGCAAAGGTTTGCTCTCAAAACGTTTATACACCGTCCCCAAAAAAATCATTGTCAGGAGTCTGTAACGATTATTGAATTTCTGTCAGGATACCAGGTATTCTTCGATCACATTTTATGAGTAAGTGTCTGGAGTCAATATCGTACCAGGACCCAAAGCCTCGAATTCCATTCCAAAGTGAACGAACACCTGGGATTATTACCAGATTCATCGTCTAGATACCTGAGTCTGATGCTGATACGAGACTCTGAATGATGTTCAATAACATGCTCTAAAATTCTGTTTGGCGAATGGCTGGTCAAAGGGCAGTAATAACATATGTATCCTGATGTATTTTCCACATAGGCTTCATGTGCATGACAAATTCTCAAAAATTGTCCCGATTATGATCATCGATCTACAACAATATTTGTACTATTTATCGATAACAAAAATCCTAAAATATGATCAAAATCAAAGTTTTACATCATGGTAAATTTTTATATAGGCAAGCGTTACGGTAGTACTTGAAATATGGAAATTGGCGTTACGGTAGTGGGCCGCTAACGTTACGGTAGTAATCGTCGCATACTTCAAACCGTTTTTTCTCGCAAATCAATCAGATTCACAGTTTAATTATACTCCCACACTATAAAATATATCTAGACAATTCGCCTCGTGTAGGTGTTATGTGCGAAATCTGCCTAATACCTGGTTTATCGTGAAATAACTTTTCGAAGCTGATAACCTTCCGCCATCGTTTGGATTACCGTAACGTCGCGTTACGGTAGTAGGGTTCCTACAGTGCACGTGTGAACATCATAGCAACTGACACTAATAATTGTCTTATACGTGTAAACGTGTTGAACTTAGTTTTTACTTTTGTATTTAGTTTAGGTTATTCCTGCCATCATGCTGTGACACCCGGACCTGGCGGACCGTCTCGTCATGGAGGGTGACGTCACCTTGGACCAGGTTCGCACCGAAAGTGAATATGATCTGCTATCAAAATTAGATGACGGAGATGACTCAGTTACTAACGATACGATTAATGCCTGTTCTTATTATGATCCTCAAGAATATAAACTCGAAAGAGAAAAACAAACAAAACATAATATTTCCTTATTTGGTATAAATTGCCAAAGTTTAAATGCCCATTTTGATTCCTTAGTAAACTTACTAGCTACTCTACAATCGACTGACTCCGATTTTGATATAATTGGATTAACAGAAGTATTCAAAGTTCCTCAGAATATTAAATATACTTTACCCGGTTACCATGAATTAATATATGCTACTCGCGATACACAAGATGATGGCAGGGGAGGGGTAGGATTATATATAAAAGAACATTTAAACTACAACATTAGAAAAGACCTGTCTGTATTTATACCACATATAATTGAAACAATTTTTGTTGAAATAACCACAAGTACCAAGAAAAAGCCTATTATAATTGGTAACATTTATAGACCAAATACTGCTCCTAAAGCTGATCTAGACATATGCATGAGTAATATACATGACATTATTAACATTATTAATGATGAAAATAAGGTCGCATATTTAATTGGTGATTTTAATATTGATTTACTAAAGTATCGTTCAAATAATAGGATCACCTCATTTGTTGATACGATGTTCTCACAGGGATTCAAGCCTTTAATAACAAAACCAACTAGAATTACTAATCATTCTGCAACATTAATTGATCATATCTACACGAATAACACAGATACAAACACTGTTTCGGGAATTATCATAACGGATGAGGTAGCTGATCACTTTGGTGTTTTCCACATTTCATCGGAACACGTCGATAAAATTTCTAAGGACTATATGTATTCCAGATTTATAAATGAAAACAAAATGCAACAATTCAGATCAATATTAGCTGAAACTGATTTTGATGACGTTCTCCAAACAAATGACCCTAATGAGGCTTATAATACATTTCTAGGTAAATACAAATCTATTTTTGAAAGAATTTTCCCCCTGAAAAGAGTAAAATTATCAAACAAATATATCAAACGACAACCCTGGATGACACATGGTCTTTTAATTTCTTCGCTAAATAAAAATAAACTATTGAAAAAGAAATTGAAGAAGCCAACAGAATACAACATAATGAAATTCAAAAGATATTCTTCTTTATATAACAAACTAACTCGAATACGCAAAAATACTTATTATGAAGATCTATTTACGGAAAATAAAAATAACATCAGGAAAACCTGGGAAATCATCAACAATGTCTTGCAGAAAAATAAGAAAAAATCAATATTGCCAAACAGTTTGAAAATTAATGGTAATGAAATTAACTCTACTAACTTATTATCTGAATATTTTAATAATTATTTTGTGAACGTAGGCAAAAACATAAACGCATCCATACAATCACCAAACAAGAACTACTCGGATTATCTAAAAGCATTTAACACCCAGACAATGTTCGGAACACCAACCACTCCGATTGAAATAATAGAGATATGCAATAAATTGAAAAATAAAACAAGTACAGGTTATGATGAAATATCTAATAAAATAATGAAATCCTCTATACCTGAAATACTGATACCACTCACACACATATTCAATAAGTCATTAGAACATGGTGTTGTCCCCGATAATTTAAAAATTGCCAGAGTAGTTCCAATCTTTAAATCAGGTGATCAACAGCAGCTTAATAACTACAGACCTATCAGTTTATTACCCAGTTTTTCTAAAATCCTTGAAAAAATCATGTGTATAAGGCTGATTAAATTCCTCGACAATTGCAACCTCCTTTATGAACATCAATATGGCTTCAGAAAACACCACTCAACCATACACCCTTTAGTACAATTACTTAAACATGTTTCGGAAGCGTATGACAGGCCAAATAAAGACATAACTTTATCCATATTCATCGATCTATCTAAAGCATTTGACACTGTTAATCACAATATACTCCTAAATAAATTGCATATGTATGGTATCAGGGGAAAATGTAACGATTGGTTTAGAAGCTATTTAGAAAATAGACAACAATATTGTGATATAAATAATATAAAATCAAGTCTGAAACAAATAGCATATGGTGTACCACAAGGTTCGATATTGGGTCCTATTCTATTTTTAATCTATATTAATGATATACATACATGTACTAAATTAAACTTATTGTCATTTGCGGACGACACTACACTATTTACATCTAGCAATAACGCTGAAGAATTATCAACTTTTGTTAATGAAGAATTAGTCAAAATATCTGATTGGTTATCAGCAAACAAACTAAAGCTGAATACTGAAAAAACCAAATATGCACTGTTTGCCCCTCACAATAACCAAATAAAACTAGATGATCATCCTATTATAATCGACTCACATAAAATGCAAAAACATACTTCTGAAGACTCCAATAAATTTCTTGGTATTTGCCTTGACCCAAACTTAACTTGGAAATCGCATATTAATTATATATGCAAAAAGGTTTCAAAATCTCTATATATGATAAATCGTGTGAAAAACATGTTACCAAGTCACATTCTTAAATCTATATATCACACGTTGGTTGAATCTTACCTTTCATATGGCATACTGGCATGGGGAAATTCTACATATATCAATAAACTGATAACTTTACAAAAACGTGCCCTTCGAATAATAAATAAAAAGTCGTATAGATCTCATACTGAACCACTGTTTAAACACCACGAAATATTGAAGCTAACTGATCTTTACGAGATGCAAATACTATTATTTATGTTTGATTATAAGGAAAATAAACTTCCGCGATCATTTCAGAATATATTCCATGGTGGACACACAACTACTCGAATAACACGACAGAACGATTTATACTATATAAGAAGACCTAGAACCAATTTCACACTCAAGCTACCGAATTACACATATCCAAATATTTGGAACAAATATGCTCGGATTTCAACCCTGAATATTATGTCATGCAGATCGAAATACGCATTAAAAACTAAACTGAAATATTGGTTTCTCGAGCAATACGTAACTCAAATTTTTTGTGATAATATCCATTGCAGAGACTGCTTCGATACTCAAATAAATTAATTTGAAGTTATATAATTTTACTTTCGACACGATACTATACCTCTTTCGGTCCGGCCCTGGTTACCGACCTGACCTCATCTTCCGTCCGTCCCGGTGTCACATCATGATCGTTGGATCTCCTCCACTTGTATGTTCTTTTCCCCTTACTTGCTCACCGTATGTTTTATTATATTATTTACTTATTTACAGGTATTGCAGGAAGACAGCTAAGCAAGCTATGCAATACCTGGACAGCATGCAACATACTTTGATTAATCATTTTTTTAATGTATACTGTGTACATGCTGTTGAATAAATGAACCTTGAACCTTGAACGTAATAACCTTAACTGCTTCCATGTGCGTACTTAGTAGCATCGATTTCTTTCCATATATGAACGTGGAATCCTGAATACTCCTATATACGTGCGAATATGCTAACTTTTATTTCAGAAAAGACGTGAATTTTTTGTGCATGTCACCTATGAGTTTCCGTACATTTGATATGGGTTGGTCAGTGCCATCCTGTATGCAACTCTCAAGTTACAAAGCTTCACTGAAAAAAATCTGAATACATCAGTTATTTGGCACCTCATGGACTTAAATATACTTGTTAAAACCCGAAGACATCCGAATTCCTAAATAATGTCATGAAACTGAACGGTTTGCTGACAGTTACTTTAATATTTCATCTAAGCATATTCTAATTTAGACAGAATATTTAACTTTATCACCATGATGAACGTGTGTCAGA
Source organism: Terebella lapidaria (assembly GCA_949152475.1). Classification (NCBI taxonomy): domain Eukaryota; kingdom Metazoa; phylum Annelida; class Polychaeta; order Terebellida; family Terebellidae; genus Terebella; species Terebella lapidaria. The sequence goes on along the minus strand of OX424561.1, from coordinate 27,575,549 downwards.
AATCAATATATGGCCCTCGGCAAAAAAAAATTATCACTACGAAAGGAATCCCAGATAGCATTAACAGATGGGACCCACATGGAGCCCATATGGGCTGGTATATGGGACCAGCATGGGCAAACCCGGCGGGATCCCTCCGGGTTTTGCACCAGGGCTCCACATGGGACCCATACGGGCTTGGTAGCTACAGCCCATGAGGGACCCATATGTTGCCCTCAATGTTGCCCCGTATGGGCCCCACATAGGATTTCAATCAGTACCCCCCTCCCCCTTGCTTTTAAAAATGGTTTGATCATGTAGGTATGTGGACATTGCTGCCGGACACAAAACTGAGGGTGCTGTCTCCCAGTGCATGCCTTGTCAGACAGTTCTGGAAACCGTGTCTGGCAGCAATGCACTGATACCTAGGATTAAACACGATTATGGGAGACAGAATGAACGGATAGGCCTACCCTGGTACTCCGAAATTTCAAACAAAGTTGTATGTATGACAAACAGAGAGCACTACCGAAGTGTATCAACATTACCCGACAAGCCACGTTATATGTCAAAATGAATGTAAGGAACACAGACAAGTAAATTCACAATTTTATTCTTAGACATGATCATTTTCAATATTTTTATCTGATATTTCTTAGAAGGGTTTCCAGTATCCAGTGGTAAATTCACATTTCATCTCTGTGTTCAATCTTCTGTGACCACAAATTTTGTATATGTAATAATATTTAATCCTCGTTGTGCGTGTTTTCGATGTTCAAATGCTCCAGGCTCCCCTGGACAACCATCACCTCCTCGTTCTCTTCCCGTGTGCAAATTTTAAACTCTTGTTTTTCGTCCTGCCAAGAGTTGCATGGTTTTCAGCTCAATGCCTGTTGAGACGATTTTATATGCAATGATTAAATATTAGGGGCATGAAAATATATTCAAAATGTCAAACCTATACTCGTACCATACAGAGATGAGACATGCAAACTCTACAAAACATAGCCATTATTACATGCACACACCTGATGTTGTTCATGCCATACTGGACCTCAGCTCCGGTAGCCTATGTGTGGTAGGGAAGTATAATCTGCTGAAACGTTGTGATCGTTAATGTTGAGTTTCGACCAACATTGCATGCATTGTCAAAATTCGTATTCGAAATATTGTTTATGCTTACTGTATTTACCCATCACCCAGCAATTGTCTTCAAACGTCGATGTCTCGAAGCTCTGCAGCTGTCGTGGAATTGTGGAACACTCAGTACGACTTCAGTACTCAACCTGCCATACATCAAGAGATTTTTTACATGTTTTTTCATTATTGCAAAGCAATATCTCTAACGTATTCTGTCAAAAATGTTACAGTACTTGACAAAAACAAACCTGCTCGTTGTTGTGGTGAGGCTTCCAGTTGCCTCCCGAGAAATCCAGTTGCCTCACAGTGCAGATTTGGGGATATACGTAGGTAATACATGTGTCACGACTGGTATTTCCTTTTATGATAATGTAATATGGGTATAGAGGGTCCCCTTGTGAACCCCCTCCCCTGCCCCGCCTCTTCGAAAGAAAAATTCCGCTGTCAGATGTTCACTGCACGTTCTGCAACAACATCAATAAAACTGCAAAAAAAATTGCCCAAGGACCGAAATAATTTTGCACGTTTGTCAATTTTCAATCCCTCATTATCCTGTTGGGCTGGTACAAGTTTACATTCAATAATATTCAGGATGAAAGTGGATTAATAGCGTAGGATTTTACTTACATGTACGTGAAGAACTCGATCAAGCTTTCATGTTTCAACTACACGACTCGTGCAAAGCAGACGACATTATAGTTGTGAAAAAACTCGCTAGGTGGAGCCGACGTGGATGGGGTCTCCCATATGGGGCCCGTGTGGGTCCCATACAGGTAAATTTATATGCGGATTCTGAGGGGCTGCCCAGATGGGACCCAGATGGGACCCAGATGGGTAATGGATGGGGAACCGGGCCCCACCTGCCCCGGGTCTTCCCCACATGGGTCCCATCTGGTAGTGCTATCTGGGATACATACAGTATTTCTACTTTGACAGGCTGATAATTTATAAAACAGCTACCTTAAATTTCCAGAATATGTGACTATATGTTGTACTCTGTTAATTAGTAGATACCAGTCCAAATATCATACTTTTCAATGAGGCCACAACACGTGGAGCGATCTGGACAAGAATGGCTGACCAACTGATGACTTCGGACCGTGTGCAAAACTACCTCACCAACTCTTCGGAAATAGAATACTCGTACGTTCGCATTATGATACATCATAATGGTTAGTTTTACATTATAACAATTTTCCAGCCTGTCGCACCTGTATTACCCTACAGAAGGGGTTACGCGACCCTTTTTCATACGATCATGTAGTAAGTAAACGACAATTATGCATTTTTATGCCCGCCAGGAAAAAAAACCCAAACACAGAAGAAAAAAAAAGCACACACACAAACGTTTATCGTCACCAAGTAACTCTTTCCCAAAATGGAATTAAATGATATTTGACCATTTGCTAATCTAATAAATACTTTCTTGATGAATAGCAGAGGGGAAACAGCAAATGAAACCATTTACTATCTTTCTCGATGTTCAGTGTTTTGGGGGATAAAGTTTATTATTCCTAAAACACAGCAAGAGGTATTAGGCGAAGCCGGTGGACGTACAGTCACTCACACTTCATTCAATATCCGTTTACAAAGTTCACTCATTAATATTGTATCTCAGTCCACGCTTCGACTAACTCCAAGCGACTGCAAGGGACAAAGGCGTGTCCAGCCAAACATGTGGCGGGAAATACTGCTACAAAGGCGACGGTTGTGCTTTTTGTATCAAGTCTGAACTATGTTCTGATTGATGAATGCACCTTAGGGTGGTTGTGATTTGCATTCAGCCATGTTTCCTGTCAGCGGGCGAGTGTAAATAACAATTATTTTGAGAAACAGCACAAAAGTTGTGGTCGTTTTTTTCACTGAAATCGATGTTTCTTTAGGAAACCGATTTTCCTCCAGAAAACGGCCGTGTGGTTCACGATTAGCTGTGTGAATATCATCTCATTTATTCACATACTACATTGAACATCAGCAATTCCCCTTAAAACAAGTTTATGAGTCTTGTCTTGCTTTTTGTCTCCTATATCAACAACGCCAGCCAGGACGAAGGCAAAGAACAAACTACTTGGCTTCAGTTCCTCATCTTTATTGCAAAATATTGGGGAGATTGTTTTTTTTTTTTTTCATGTCAGTTATTTTTTATTTCAAAAATTATTCATGTCTGCCTTAGATGACGCAACAACCCGCACCCCCCCCCCCTCCCCCACTTCGGCGGGCACTGAACAAATACCACGTGGCGCATATCACAAATAGCATAGGCATACATGTTGGTTACTTATATAGGCCTACATGGTGCAATCCGTCCGTCCACGAATGGGGACACACAATGATAATTTTTATTATATCGAAGTAAATCAGACAAGTTTCCTTGGAATTTAAACTAGGGTAATTTCACCAGCGCGCTTTCCGTCTAGTCATATACGACTAAACTCGTTCACCTTTAGTGGCTTCCTCCACGACCGAGTGAATTACACACATGTACATTCGTCAGTACCTGGACTTCACCGGATAATTTTTGTGTGGAAATCATTCTTTTAGTATATGAATACGATACATAAATCTGGCTGGTGTCTTCTTTCTTTCACACGATATGAACAAGTAGGCTATTAGTGTTGGCAATTACCGTCGTAAGGCGGTTACGATCGCGGACGATTGTCCGTTGGCGCACTCTACATATATATGAAGTTTCCCACGTTACAACGTACATAGGGGGAAACGTTTGTCTGCACGGTGGGGTTTGTATATTTCATTGTATGTTGTATGGGGTGATTTCAATTCATTGGGGCGGAACGGGTGGGCCTGATTGGTCAGTGTGTGTAAGGACGTTTCTACGGGTATTGCTCAATGTATTGAGGTATTGAGAAGGAAAATTGGTCACTTCTAGCCCAGCTTTCGAATTGTAAACTTACTTTCCAAAAGGAATCAGGGCCAAGATTCCGGTCTAGCTGATTTTATTGCTAGTACTTTGGATACAGGTTTCTCAGAGCAATTTTCTCTTTCGGGAGTTTTTATCTCTGTGTTTTTCCTGGGCCGCAATAAAAATCCAACTCAGACAAGTCATTTGATCTATTAGCTAGTTGTGGCTGTATCGGTCAGATATATCATTGTTTATGGGGTTTTCTGTGCGTTCTTGTGGGTGTATAACAAAAGATCACATTCCTGGTGTACCATCTTACACATTCCATGTCACAATAAAGCATCTGGGCTAAACGGCAAACAGTGTTTGTTATTACTATCATAGTTAAGACGAATGGTCCACTGCACGATTCATTAAGTAACTTATTTTTGGAATGTAAAAAGTAGTTCCCGAAACTTATCAGGGTGGAAATTCAAATATCCACTATGGGTAAACTGCCTGTATGATGTCCTTTATTTTTATGGGGAAATTTACTCACAGTGGGAAGTTTGTTGAAGAGTGGGTATCAAATACCGCGCACTCGAAAACGCATGAAGGTGATGTTTGTCTAAAGGTACATACAGTCTATACTTTGCTGCCTCTAACTTGTTTACCCCGTTGTATTACGACAAATTTGCAATAGTAGATGTTATCGTTCTATAACTTAGCAAACTTCACATAGTCAAGCGGCATTTTCCTACCAAATTTCAGACTTCTGTCGCAAAAAAAAATTTAAAGAAGTTGGCAATCTACCTCAATGCTAAACATTGGAATAATCGGTTTCTGAAATTCGTTATCAATCAATTGGCTAGTAAATAATAGATGACATAGTTTGAATATACCGTAAAAACGCACGATGTGAACGGATAGTTTACATCTGCGCTATAATATATAGTCGTTATTTGCAACTCCAAAGAATCAATCACTATAATATACCATACATATACAAGTTTCAAGTGATTAGGCTGTGTATTTTTTCTATATTTTCAGCTATTTTTGTTGATTTTGCATTACTGCATGGGAACCGTACCGTGCGAAACTATTTTTGAAATCCGATTTTCAATGTCAAATTCAGACAAGTTCGTGTGCGCATTGGAACTTTTGCACTGTACAGCTGCTCTGGGAACAGCTGCTGATCACTGTCAACCAGAAAATCAAAAACCGATTATTCAACTTTAAATTTCAGCATGAAAAGGGATCTCGAGAATCTGAGCTCATTCGATGATATCTTCCTGTCTACATCCATCAGGATACGAAATAGTATTGTAACTTTGAACCAGGAGACACATTGGGGTTTATTCAACACAAACAATGCTCATTTTGAAAGAGTGCCCCATTACAAAACCGAGCAAATGCACAAAATTGTGTGCGAACCCAGGAATTAAATGACAGGGCTAAATTTAACATTGGGATAATTTCCAACTTTCTCAATTTTCATGATAGAAGTCTGAAGTGCCGTTTGACTCCAATGTGAATAATGTCAATTTATAGAACGATATAATAATAGCACTCAAAATCGCAATGCTCTGGGCGACAGATTTATCGGAAGATTTTCCGTTGTTGACCCAATAAAAATCTATGAAATATACAGACAAATTTACCAGTACTATAAAGATATGTGTGAAACTTCAGAGATAACTTCAAGTCCGTTTCCTGTAAAGTGTTGTCTGTTGAAATACATTGTAAACTGCTTCTCTTTGTGATTTCAATATCGCTTGCGAACAAATGACGATCCCACAAGATTAAGACTGCTATTATTCGGCTGGACAAATTCAAAAATACAAGTTTGCATCAGTACAATATCTATTCGTTATACATGGCTTCCGGGCTATTAAAAGAAAAAGCAACATTCCGGTCGATGAGCGCATTAACATTTCTGTGTGACGACAAGTCCGTTGTATAAAATAAAATTATGTTTTTTGCGAGTTATGCCCTGCATGCACCTGTTGTCATTTGTTGCGCCTTCGTAGAACGATGCGATTCTTTGTCGGCTGTATATGGTCGGCATTATCCTCACCCCTCCATCTAAGCTGTCACCTCCCTTTTTATCATCAATCACTCCATCCTCACTGGCAATCTAAAATCTCACAACTGATCAGACAGTTTTTGAGACAATAATTTGTAAAGTTGAAAATCATGCAAAAGCAGCTATTTTCGGTATAAAAATGGCTGCCAAAAGTGTCTGGGGCCGGGTATTGACCCAATACATATTCACACAAATTTATGGGCAAATTCATCGGCAGAAAAAAAGATAAAACATGTTAACAGACGATGCGGACGACGGACGGAAAGCCATGACAATGCAGCCCTTATGGGCTGGTAAGTTAATAAAAAGTACAGTGTAAAACAACAAAACCGTTTTTTATTCAGAGAAGTCAAATTGAGACATCACCGAATCGGCGTAGGTACCTGAACAAAGGACAGACAAACGACAAGCGACTGTACAACGTACCATGCAGTTGCTCCAGTAAGCTGGAAAGGAAAAATTAGTCATTCAAGTTATTTCACGAGATATATAATCGGGAAAATACGACCAGGTGGTGCAACTGCTGGTGGAAACAATGGAGCATGAGTAGAAAAAAAACCCCGCTAATTGCCAGATGGTAGCACTGTTTTAGTGGTAATATGACGTCATAACGTTATTTAGTATGACGATACCATGGTATATCTCCAAACATACGGGATTTTCGCACCAAATTTCACGTGCATGGTGCACAACAGACGATATTCCTTAGTGATTTGGCGCCAAAATTATACCAAGGATCCTCTATAATAGCAAAGATTTTCTATACCAAGATAGTCCACTCAGGCCAAAACGGAAGCGAACATTTGAACAGTGTCGATCCTGGCGGTGAGACTGAAAGTTGGACGTATTTCCAATAGTGACGGCGGTTTTCATTCATAAAATGACGTTTTGGTCACAGATATTCATTCATAAAAACGCAAATGTAGTAATTTCTCAGTCTGACCGCCAGGGGCATTGTTCGCTTCCGTTTTGGCCTGAGTGGGCTATCTTGGTATAGAAAATCTTTGATAACAGGATGTCCAACTCTGCTCATTGTGGACGTAAAATACGTGATTACGTAAAATGACGAAATATCATTTGAGCGTGTCAAAACGGTGACAGGTGCTCGAAATTGAGTTTTTCATACTGCTTATCACTTCGCTCATGGTGACATCACACAAGATCGGGCCCTGGGATAGATCTCAGGGATCTTGGAGGGCACGCGTGAGGGGTGGAGCCTCATTGTTATCCACAATGTGTCTTTCTCCCCGCTTGCGAAGATATTTTTGATGTGGTCCAAGCACGTGCATGTCTGTATGCGTGTTTTTGAGCACATTCACGTCAATAAATAAATAAGTTGCCATTCAATCTTTTCAAAAATATAGGACTGAGAATATCAAGCATTATCCAATGTCTCGGAAAAAGCCCGTTTCCAAGGAAATCCGATAAAAACTGTCAGTATGAGAACCGTCATTGCAATACTCAATTTTCACTAAATTTGGAGGTAGATGTCCTGTCTCATAACACTGAAAGGAATCTACCTTTCACCTGCAAAATACCACAAGAGTTACATCAGAACTTGCTCTCGATTATGTGGGTGTTTTTTTAGTGAGGTGCCAATTTTATTGTCACCATGAGTGGGTCCGTTTTACAGGCGTTTTCGATAGCAATGAAGTGGTATTTCAGGATTTTGAACGGTTGCCATGGCAACAAAAATCAACCGATTTCCATGGAAACTGAATATTTCCAAGCCGAGAGGTTATACCTCCCATTGCTCTAATTTAAAGACGATTAGATTAAGCCCGTTCGAGTTACAGCCTTCGATTCACATACAAACATATACGCGGACACTCCCAAATCCCGACCCCAACACCACATCATCGGCAACGCGAATGCTGAATATTGTTGGAGAAATTCAGGCCATATCCCACTCAACGCAATCACCTATTATTCATTTCAATATATGGTTCACAACTCTGCTCATGTTTATTACAAATCGATGTGCACATTCTGATTATTAGTGCCCGGTACCGTTTCAACAAGTTCAAATCAGATTTACGTCATATTACGTAATCACGCCTTTTTGGGCAGAGTTGGATATCCTATTATAGAAGATCCTTGATTATACCACTATAACAATGCTACGACCAGTCGAACACTGACAAAATTACCTCATCATAAGCTCGTCAATATGACAAACTTATGGGTCGTCTTCCCTATAAACACGTTTTTGATAAGGGTAAAGTCGGCCTTGTCAAACAAATCGTCATATTGACAACTTTTATGTCGTCATGCAGTGCCACAAACTGACACCATTTTTATGTTAAACATCATGCATGTGAAAGCAGACTTGCAGTATGCTTGACAGCTATTAAAGTACTTGATATACGTCGTGAAGTGCATTTGACGCAGTTTTGAGTTGCTCTGGACTCTGAGTCCGTGCTATGCATGGCCCATCTCTTGTAGAAATTCATATATGATTTGATACTGCTGTAATAGTAATTAATTCAAATTTGCATAGTATCGATGACGAGCATTTGACGAGTTTACGGTTGTCAAATTTTGTCGCCGACCTGGCTAAAGTGCTCCGATTTGGCACAGTTAAATTGACAGTCGAAAACTTGTCATTTTGACAATTTTTCGACGAGGTTAGTACACGCCCAATTGGGATGAGTCGACCAGTGACAGCGGGGATGGTGTTGGTGAGGGTGACAGCGAGGATGGACAAAGTATCATGGCGTGTGTTTTCCTTGCTCAATATTTGCTACTTAAGGCTTGACTCGGCAGCAATCAGTCCACACATGGGCAAGCTCCTCTCCGGTGGCACCACGCGGCTAAAGTTACACCAGCAGATAGGGTACGGCTCACGCCGCACAATAAAGCATGAGAACGGAAATAATCATCTCTACATACTAATTGCGATGTTGCATTCAACACAATGTAGACTCCAATAAAACCTAATGAACCTTATGCCACTCTGTAAAAACACGACTGTCTGTGATGTTTACGGTGTCGTGGCGAAAATAACTAACTTGACTTGAATTTGACTTCAACTAATAATAAAGGATGCATTGAATGGACACCGCGAGTTTGATAAATAACTTTGATTAATTAGGTTGGGAATATATTTTGGCATTTGCATCACTGATTTTTGATTATTCAGTCAGTGAAAATATCAGTAATTAGGCCTCTTGTCACGTTTCTTGATTATCGTTATGAGTTTGGTTATTTCGGGGTCCACTACACGGCTTCGTGTCTGATTGATGAGTTCCCCGCATGATTTTGGGCCCGTCTCTTGTGTGACTTCACTTCGGCGTCCGTCGTAACTGGCTACTGGCTGAAGACAGTTGTGTGGCATTTCGCTTCACAGTTTCCACCACAGAACCTCACCTAATTCCGTGGTCAACGTAAGGACGGAGCATTTTAATTCAGACTCGGTTTTGTTAACAATGGTCCTACGCCTTCGCCCTGCTATGCTGTTGGAAAGAAATCATATGAGGCATGTCCTTGGTAAGATGATGACAAATGATGAGAACCATTAAATTGTACTCAACTTAGTTCAACTTAGGTGGGTTCGTTTTTTGGAAACAACGGCATCTCAACATGAGAGGCATTTGGGAGTATCGTGTACGTCACAATATTTATGTCGCAACACAAATATTTGTGCTGCGACAGAAATCATTTTAGTCACGACACAAATATTTCTGAACGACACAAATATTTGTGTCACGACAAAATTATTTATTTCACCACATAAATATTCGTGTCGCAGCAAAAAATTTCGTTGCGATTTAAATGATTTCTGTCGCAGCAGAAATATTTCGGGATATTTCTGTCACGACTCAAATATTTGTGTTGCGACATAAATATTTCTGATGCAGCACAAATTATTTCTGTCGCATTTTATATGATTTCTGTTGCGACTTAAATATTTGTGTCGCAACAGTAATATCTATGTCATGACTAAAATGATTTCTGTCGCAGCACAAATATTTGTGTCATGACACAAATGATTTTTGTCATGAAATGATTTCTGTCGCAGCACAAATATTTGTGTTGTGACATAAATATTGTGACGTACATGATTATTTGTGTCATGACAGAAATATTTGTGTCGCGACAAAAATGATTTCTGTCACAGCACAAATATTTGTGTCGCAACAAAAATATTTGTGTCACAGCACAAATGATTTCTGTCATTTCTGTTTTACGACAGAAATATTTGTGTCACAGCAGAAATGATTTCTGTGACGACTAAAACATTTGTGTCATGACAGAAATATTTGTGTCGCAGCACAAATCATTTCTGTCACGACTTAAATATTTGTGTCGCAACAGTAATATTCATGTCGCGACTAAAACGATTCTGTCGCAGCACAAATATTTGTGTCATGACAGAAATGATTTCTGTCATGATGTTTAATATTTGTGCCACGACAGAAATATTTGCGTCACGACTGAAATGATTTCTGTCGCAACACAAATGTTTGTGTCAGGACAAAAATATTTGTGTCGCAGCACAAATGATTTCTGTCGCGACTTAAATATTTTTGTCGCGACACAAATATTTGTGCCGCGTTTGAATTTAATTATTCATGTTTCTAATGTTACTTCCAAAATGCGAGAATAATGATGTCATTTAGGAGCCACCATACATAGGCCCAAAAATATTCTGGGAAGTGGAAGGAAGTGAAAGAGCAGTTTTAATATCTCAACAACACGCAACAGCAGATACATGAAACTTTGCAATATTGAGCGTCATTCTCCCATCTAGCACCAACAATGTTCAGTATCGCGTGTGACCTCCCCTGGCCGTTGTAGCGCAATCACACGGCTGTGCATACCCTCAGACAGGTTCCTCAAGGTGATCAGGGGTATATTGGCCCATGCGTCCATCACAGCCTGTCGCAGTGCATCCACACTGGTTGGTTGTCCAACCAGGTTGTTGATCCGACGGGTTACTCCAGCCCATAGGTTCTCTATGGGGTTCATATCTGGTGAACACGCTGGCCATGGCAATTGCTCACCCCCCTGATCCTGAAGGAAAGTGGCCACTGTACGAGCCCTGTGTGCAGGAGCATTGTCATCCTGGTACACAAACTTGTCCTGGAAGGCCCCTCGAGCGAATAGCAACATCGTTTGGTCTAGGATGCGTATGTACTGGTTTTGATCCAGATTGCCGACCAGGATCACAAGGTCACTCTTTCTACCTGCGTGGAAAGCTCCCCATATGGTTATCCCACCGCCTCTAGCCTGCACCCTGGGTAGTATGCAGGCTTCATCGTGAAGTTCTTCAACTCGTCTGTGAACTCGGATGCGTCCATCATGGCGGTTCTTAATTGACGCACCATTACTTCAGGAATCTGTGTTTAAAAATTTGGTAGCTCCATGTCAAGGAGATCCTGGGATAAGCACATAAATTTCACCATCCCACATAATCTATAGCAGAACAAAAATCATCCCATATCGCAGTGGTCAGTTATTTCGTCACCCCATGTGCACTCCCGTGGTGTCAATAGGGTCTGTAAGTCTCGTGCCGTCACGGTGTGATTCTGGGGACCAACAAACATACACCTTTTCTTTAGTATGAGTAGAACTCCAGTTAGAACTCAAACTACTCAGGTAACACAAAAGGTGTATGTTTGTTGGTCCCCAGAATCACACCGTGACGGCACGAGACTTACAGACCCTATTGGCACGATAATCACCTGATCAGCAGGTGACATGCTTGGCTGAACATCGGACAGATCATGCAAGAACATGGGAATGTTGCTGCTTAGGGAAGGAATACTGCCTAAGGATAAAATGAAATCATCACGTATATTCTGGTCTAGTAGGGGTCTGTAATGTCTTTAATTTCAAGTTCCTTATGATATATGGCATCCAAATAATCACCAAACTTGGGATCATTCAGTGACAACACATCATCTATGTATCGGAAAGTGAAATTAAAGCTTCTAGTTTGATCCACTTTGTAGATGTTGGATGAAATTCTGATTCATGAGTATGAAAACGGGTATGCCAATAATGGTGCTCAGTCTGTACCATAGGAATACCTATAGTTTGTTGGAAAATCCGACCACCAAACTCGGACGCAAAGATATTATCAAAAAAATTACCCATATTAAGAACGTCCGTTTCTGTATAAATCATCCATATGGAGCAACTGAATAAGCTGAATTATATTTAACAAAATAATATGTGTTATATTTGAGTACAATATACTGAAAACGACGTTGTTAGTATTGAATTAGTATTCACGCGGGTTTTGATAGGGTCCCATTCAAGTGACTGAGTCGAAGTCGCCTCGCAGCACTTGGAATAATGTTTGCATTATATTAGACGGAGATTTTCACTGGCTGACTGGAAAGTTTTAAGCAGGTTAGCTGGAGTGTTTGTTGTTCGAAATCTGTGACAGGCTAAATTTGTCAAGCGAAATGAACTTTATATAAGCTTTTAGGTAATATTATTCACTATGGGATATTTTCTCGGGCAACAAAACACGAGCTTGCGGGTGTGTTCCAGTCAGAGAAGACTGAGTGTCACAAAACATTTATGAATCGACTACATTCTATATCTCGAGAAAAATTATATAAGGTTTACGAATTGGATTGGGATGCCTGATTCTAGCAAAAATTACATTTTTCAGCTTTCATACATCGAGGCGGTTCAAGTTTGTTGATCGTTGTCGCAAAGCAGAAGTAGGACACATGGCGTTTAAATGCATCATTCATAGAAAGCGTCGGGCTGATAAACACTCCACCTAGACACAGTTTATTGAAATGTACAGAATAAGGAGGAAAAGGTGTGCAAAATTTCGTGCTCCTCCACCCCTTCCGACGGTGATCAAGTACAGCGTCGCGCATACGAACTTCTCTACTGAACTAAATCTATTCTGCTCCGGTGGACCGGTTTAAATTGTGAAATACTATTATTCGTTTATTCAATAGCTGAACAAAGTTGACATAAATGAAAGAGGTGCATGGTCCACTGGCTGTCTAGGAAGTTTCATTCAAGTTAGCTGTGGTTGCTGTTCGAAATATGCGACACGTCACATAAAACATGTGACGTGACCCACAACTGTCAGGGCGAAGTGAACATTATATCAAACCATATCATTATATCGGGAAATAAAAAAAGCAATAATGCGTAGTCATTTTTTCGAAAAAGTCAGGAATACATAAATAGTCGACCTTTTCACAGGGCCTGCTCAGAGCATTTTAATAATCGTTAATTTCAATAGGAAATTTTCGTATTTCAGTCGCAACAATCAGGAATTGATGGCATATATCGCGAGGTCACGTGAAATCACCACGTGAATTTCCACCCAAAACTCCTAGCAAAGGTAGTGCGTAGTGCTGTAATCCACCAACAACAGGTTTACACCGAATACCATATAAAACCCCTTGTGAATGCTGAACTAACAAAAACTATAAATGCATGCAAACTTGACGAAGCGTGAATACATCATCACTAAGAAACTGGTCACAACTGGGAACAATAGGGGAAGTGTACAAATGTTGTTGATCAGCTCAGCAAAAGTGGCGTTGGAACATTATGTCTTTTGTAAAGAGTGGTAAGGATCTCTGGAAATATATCCACACCCTCATATTATATGATGCACTTCTGATAGACAATGGGATAATAAACAGTATATTGCTTATGAGTGATTGCCCCTAATTTGATTCCCTACCCCCATATATTGATGCAATTGTGAGCAAGCCCCAACGAAATCCAAGTGTCACATGTTACCAAATATGTTTTGTTTCAATTAAGTTCGACGTGGGTGTTGGCCATAATGCCAAAACTGGTCAGGTGTCAACAAAAGCCTTTATTTAGGTGTGAGTACAGGAAACATACACAAACCAACCTCAACCAAACACACAAATAACCACCAAAATCAGATTCAGTGTATCCATCGGTGACAAAAATGTGTGCTGACTAAGAACTCCAACCCGAGCTGTTGATACACTCGGTACAAATTTCAAAATTGCAACTCTTTGATAAACACCCATTTTATTATAATAACAAACAGCATTAATCTCAAGGTATATAAATAAATAATTCAAAGATACCAATGTCCTCTATAGTGATCCTACATTCATTCAAGATCACCAACAAAATCACATCAATCTACAAGCCCATACACGTGTGACGTTTGGTAATGACTTGTTTTCGGTGTGGCCCAAAAAACCTGGTTTCTCTGATCGTATAGACTTTATGTAACTCCCGCTCGTTGTGATTCGAGAGCCGTCACTAAATTGGTGTCCCCCAACGCTGGTGTATCATCACTCCGTAGCTTACCGGCTTCACTTAGGCAAGAAGCAACTCAGATGTAAATAAATTGAAGATTTATATACATCAAATCAACTTACAATTGTATGGCTGGTCACCCACGTGACGTACAAATATGAAGTTCAGACATGGAGCACTGTATGATCACATTTCAAAAATAAATAGTGCACGAGGGCACAACTAAAAAGAGTTCTTAGCCGGCGGCGTCTCTGTCCCTTCCCGTTGAAGTTTCCCGTCCCGTTTAGTCGAATGGTTTCTCCAGGTAGTCGGTCTAATCCCGGTTGACTCTAAGGCCCTGAAGAAGGAGTCGTCCGCACGGAGTTCGTCGAGTCCCTTGGCTGTGGCGGTGACGATCTCCCCACGGTCGATGTCGCTGTTGCAGTGCTCTCAGAGCGGCCGTCCGCTCTCCCTTATATAGCCAGGGTGGCTGCGCGCGCATCTTCGTCCGCGAAAGTATCTTCCGCACTCTTCTCCACGTGGTGAAGACTGCGTCCGCGAACGGTTCTTCCGCGAAGGCTGCTTCCGCGTACTCTTCCGCGAACGTGCTTCCGCGAAGGGTACTTCCGCCGCTGGTGCTTCCGCGATCGTGCTTCCGCGAACGGTTCTTCCGCGAACGGTGTCTCCCGCCAGTGGACTTTGGAGAGTCACGTGACCGTTCCTAACGAACGTTTCAGCGCGGCAGTCGTATGTATTTTGTTACAACTCCACCCTTTCTGGAGATCAACGTCCCCGTTGATCCTTTCTCTCTCTTCTTTTCTCTTCTTCCTCCTTCTTCATTTCTTCCACTTTACTGGCGATCCACCTCGCTCTCGGATGTCTCTGCCAGCCTGTCCCGAGTGTCGGTGTAGGCCCGGAGCTGTTCCCGGAGCAGCTTAGTCTCTCGGACGTGGGCCCGCAGCTCCTTCCGGTGGCTCTTCTCTCGTTGAGAGGCCTCCCCTCGCAGCTGCAGCACCTCGGCCTCGAGCTGTCTCCGCTCCTCCTTGGCTTGGAGCCGAGCCTCCGCCTGGGTCAGGTGGCGCCGTCCCATGGCTATAGTGGACGCCATGTCCTCCAGGGTCTTCTCTCCGGCAGTGACCGCTCTGCCCAGGCCCTCCACATACGGTCGCAGTTGGTCCTCCTCCTCCGGAACGGGCTTGAGGTACCAACTCAGGTCTAGGGGCTTGTAGGTAGGGGCCGAGTCTCTGGGAACGGGGGGTCCGTCGTCCTCGGGGGTGGGGGCCTCCGGGGATTCCGCCTCTCTCCGCTCCTGCTGAGAATTACGGTTCGGACTGGGGTCACATCGTCCGGGTTGGGTATCCAGGTGTCAGTTTGAAGGATAAACCAGCACCTTTTTAAATTGTTGATGGTCCCGGGCTCCAGAATATCCATCGCCACCCTTTCTATCCGATGGCTCACCGGTCGTGGGGGGCTCCGGTCTTCAGGCAGGGACTCCTCGGTCGGCTCCGCAGTCGTCCTCGGGTCATCCTGGTGGCGCACCTCCCAGATCTGGAATATCCCGACTCCATCTCCGCAATAGTGATCTTTCATCAAGGGCTCAACAGGGACCTCCCATACGATGTTGACTTGAGGTCCTCCTGGGCTCCATCCTTCTCTGCTGATCGGAGGAAGCAAATCCTCATCAGAGAAGTCCTCCAGGGGTAGGGGACACTCTCCTGAGTCGGACAGGCCTCCTCTTCTCCTTCGGGTCTTGTGGTGTGGCGAGGGGCGGGTCAATCCAGTCTCCGGCACTGTCGGCATCTGGACATCCCGTCTGCATTCCCGTGTTGTACTCCCGGTCGGACCTCACACCTGAAGGCGTAGCTGGCGATGCGAGCTGCCCATCTAGCGATCATTCCTTCCGCATCCCGAAAGTTCAGTAGCCACTTGAGAGAGGCGTGGTCGGTTCGTAGTAAGAACGCTCTCCCCCACAAGAAATGTCTGAAATGGTGTATCATACTGACGACGGCCAGGAGCTCCCGCTTGGTGGTGCAGTAATTCCGCTGGGTGTCCCTCAGGGTTCTGGAAGCATAGGCGATCACCCGCTCTCGTCCATCCTGCACTTGGGATAAGACGCCTCCCACTCCGTAGCCGCTAGCATCAGTATCTAAAATAAATTCTTGGTCCATGTCAGGGTACACCAGCAGGGTGTGCTCGGTCAGGGGTTGACGCAGCGCCTCAAACGCCTGCTGATGAGCCTCGCTCCAATGGTAATTGACCTCCTTCTTTAACAGGTGGTTGAGGGGTCCCGCTCGGGTGGCAAAGTCAGGGATGAATCTGCGGTAGTACCCCACGAACCCAAGGAAGCTCCTTAGTTCTGTCAAGGTGGTCGGAGGAACCATTTTCGTTACAGCTTCGACCTTGGCAGGGTCGCACTGGATGCCTCGGTCGGACACGACATGGCCCAGGAAGTTGACCTGTTGTCGAAACAGCTCACACTTGGCGGGTTTCAGCTTCAGCCCGGCAGCCTGCAGTCTCCGGAACACGTCCTCGAGGTTGTCCACGGCTTCTTGGAAAGTCTTTCCAAGACAGACGACATCGTCCAAATAAATTAGACAACGCTTCCATTGGAGTCCCCTCAGTGCCAGCTCCATTAGACGTTCAAAAGTAGCCGGGGCCTTCGCCAATCCAAGCGGCATCACTTTAAATTGATAGAGTCCACTACGGGTAGTGAACGCCGTCTTCTCCTTGTCCCTGTCGTCCATCTCGACCTGCCAGTAACCACTAGCCAAGTCTAGCGTCGAAAAATATCGTCCTCCTGACAAAGTATCAAAACTCTCGTCGACTCGAGGCAGGGGGTACGCATCCTTCCGGGTGACATCATTTAGACGGGAGTGCACCATCCTTTTTTTTCACTAGCACGATGGGAGACGACCATGGACTGTCGCTTGGCTCCACAACGTCAGCTTTCAACATCTTGTCGACCTCGTCCTCGATCAGCTCCTGTTGGTAGTACGGGGCTCTCCTCAGAGGCTGCTTGATCGGGGGGTGATCTCCCGCTGGTGGCGTCGAAGGAGATCGCTGACGACCTCCACCTCCTTTTCCGTCAAGTCCGGATGCATTCCCTCCAGGAGCGGTTCTAAATGCTCCGGGCACTCTGGTGTCTTCGTCGGCGATTCTGCGTGCATGGCGCGCACTCTGGTTTCAGGCTGCTCAGGCGTCCGGTTCCGCCACTTGGTGGAGTTTGGTGTAAGGGGCTCATGCTCCCTCCCGCTCTCCTCCCGGTACCACTGTTCCCTTTTAGGTTCATTCTGGGTTGTTTTCCCTCCATCGGGACGAAATCCTAGGTCGATCACGGCCTCTATTCCGTGAAGCTCAGCTAAGATGGTCCCCATCAGCACAATGCAAGCTCCAGCGCCGGCGTTCAGAAGTACCACCGGTACCAGGCGTCCTCGGGGTCGTACCAGGGCTCGTCCCACTACGAGGGGGTCGTCCTCCAACGGCTCTTTTGCGGACTGCACGAGGCCGGCCTTCGGAACTCCTCCCTCACTTCCTGTCAGCTTGAGGTCCACCATCATCTCTGAAAAGGGTGGCAAGACGACCGTCTCCTCCGTCACCAGTGTGTAGTCGGCGTCCTGGTGGCCCGAGCTCATCACTACGGTAGTGTCGCCCACCTGCCACTCGCCCTTACGCAGATCCAGCTGTCCCCCAATCTGTTGAAGTACATCAAGCCCCAACACTCCCAGGATCCCTAGTTTGGCTACCAGTACGTCTGCCGACACGAGTCGTGTGCCCAGTAGAAGTTGAACTGTCATCTCTCCTTGAACCTGTAAGTAGTCTCCGGTTGCTGCCCGTAACCTTATTCTCGTCTGCCTTATCATTGCTTTATGTTCGTCATCCATTTGGTCGAAGAGACACTCGTCCAGAACGGTGGAAGAGGCACCCATGTCCACCAACATACGAGTCGCCTTCCCCATAACGTGGCACGCCGCATACCACGCCAATGTGCCTCGGGCACCGGCTGACAGCGACACCACCAGGCCATTTCTGTCAATCTTAAGAGAGCTGCCACTCTCCTCAGGGACGCCGCCCTGGATAAGTACTGAGTCGTCCACCCACAGTGATGCACCACCCTGGTCCTCTCTGTCAGTCTTAAGGGAATCACTCCCCTCGGAACTGCCGCTCCAGATAAGTAATGAGTCGTCCACCAGCAATAGCTGCTGCGCTGGCCCCTTGGTCATTTCGCTCCACCAGCCCTCCGTCTCCTCTTTCACAGCCGCTTGTGGTTCAGTTGCATGGGGGGGTCCCTGCTGTTTCGCAGCCTCCAGCCTCAAGGTTGTAACCTGTTGGTTCTCCTTGCTGCTAGCAGAAACCTCGTTGATGTCTCCGTGGGTCCCCAGACGCTCCACGGCTCCATCGGTCTGCATTTCGTCGACGTCTCCGCGGGTCATTAGACGCTCCGCGGCTCCATCAGTTTGCTGTACATTGGCACTCCCGTCTGTGTTGACAGGCTTGCCCTCCAAATAGTCGAGAATTCGATCCTCGAGCTCCTCCTGCGCCCATCCAGTTACTTCGGATGCACACCGGAAAAACCTATTAAAAATCTGTGAAACTAAAAATTCCCCCCTGGCAATGTGTTCTTCACGTCTTCGTCGAGCTTCTCGCCTGTGAAGCCGTGCACACACCTGCCAATGGCCCATACGGTTGGGGGCTGGTATGAGCCCTACTGGTTTTCCGACTCCTCGTCTGTCAAACTGTTCCGCTCACCAATCTCCTCGATTAGTCGACTCAAGAGCTCCTCCTTGGTCCGAGGTGGCGGCCGATCTGGACAATGGTACTTCCGATGACCCGGCTTCCCACAGTACCAACAGTCATCTGGTCCCGGCCTAGCGCTTGGTCCCTTGTTCTCAGCAGTGGCGGCCCTCGGCTTGATGGATAGCACCTGCTCACACAGGTTCTGGGTCTTCTGGGTGAAGACCGGGCCCTCCCCGGTCACAAGCGTCCTCGTCACCAAAGACTCCCCCTCGCCCACGAGCCCGTTCATCCACGAAGGATCCCCGGCTGCAAGCGTCCCTGTCGCCGAAGAATGCCTCTCGTCCGCGAATGTTCTCTTCCGCGAAAAGTCCTCTCCCTCTCGAGCTGCTCTCTTGGGTCGGAGCCCAAGTAACCCGTCCTCCAGTCACTCCCGTTTGTCGACTCGTCACACCAGACCGCTGCCCTGTTGCACCAGACTGCTGCTGGGACTGGTCCCAAAGCCGTCTCAATGCTGCATTCTCTGGAGTTGCCACACTTGGACTCTGCTCCGGTAGCTGTAGCCGATCCCTCCTCGCCCAGATTTCGCCGTCCTCCCCGTCCAGATTGACGTACTCCGGTCCCAGCACTCGTCGGAACTCGGGGCCCCTCCTAACGCTCTCAAGGTAGGTTGACCTCTCCCTGTCTCGATCGTGCTGCCACCCAGAGTCGTGTCTGAAAAGAAAACGGTTGTCGGGTGTCTGGCTCCGGGGTCTCTGTTGACTAGCCGACTGGCCCATGGAAGGTCTCGACCTCCCTGGTTGCTCCTCACTCGTCGAAACGTCCCGTCTACCCCTGGCTGTGAAGCTGCTCTTCCGCGAACGGTCGTCTTCCGCGAACGTTGTCTTCCGCGAACGGTCGTCGGCCTTTTCCGCGAACGTTGTCTTCCGCGAACGGTCGTCGGCCTTTTCCGCCAAGGTCGTCTTCCGCGAACGGTTGTCGTCCGCGAACGTCTTCCGCGAACGGTCGTCTTCCGCGAACGTCTTTCGCGAACGGTCGTCTCCCTCTTCCGCAAAGGTCGGCTTCCGCGAACCGCTGTCTTCCTCGTCCGCAAGTGAGGCCGTCCGCGAAGAGTCTTCCTCTTCACCTCCTGTCTTTCCTGGGGCAGTTTCGTCGTTTTCGCCGGACATGAGTGATGCTGAGGTTCGTTCCCTGGCAGTAGACCCTCGGGGATCCTGGTCACGGCACCAAGTTGTGACGTTTGGTAATGACTTGTTTTCGGTGTTGCCCAAAAAACCTGGTTTCTCTGATCGTATAGACTTTATGTAACTCCCGCTCGTTGTGATTCGAGAGCCGTCACTAAATTGGTGTCCCCCAACGCTGGTGTATCATCACTCCGTAGCTTACCGGCTTCACTTAGGCAAGAAGCAACTCAGATGTAAATAAATTGAAGATTTATATACATCAAATCAACTTACAATTGTATGGCTGGTCACCCACGTGACGTACAAATATGAAATTCAGACATGGAGCACTGTATGATCATATTTCAAAAATAAATAGTGCACGAGGGCACAACTAAAAAGAGTTCTTAGCCGGCGGCGTCTCTCTGTCCCTTCCCGTTGAAGTTTCCCGTCCCGTTTAGTCGAATGGTTTCTCCAGGTAGTCGGTCTAATCCCGGTTGACTCTAAGGCCCTGAAGAAGGAGTCGTCCGCACGGAGTTCGTCGAGTCCCTTGGCTGTGGCGGTGACGATCTCCCCACGGTCGATGTCGCTGTTGCAGTGCTCTCAGAGCGGCCGTCCGCTCTCCCTTATATAGCCAGGGTGGCTGCGCGCGCATCTTCGTCCGCGAACGTATCTTCCGCACTCTTCTCCACGTGGTGAAGACTGCGTCCGCGAACGGTTCTTCCGCGAAGGCTGCTTCCGCGTACTCTTCCGCGAACGTGCTTCCGCGAAGGGTACTTCCGCCGCTGGTGCTTCCGCGAATGGTTCTTCCGCGAACGGTTCTTCCGCGAACGGTGTCTCCCGCCAGTGGACTTTGGAGAGTCACGTGACCGTTCCTAACGAACGTTTCAGCGCGGCAGTCGTATGTATTTTGTTACACACGCAAGAATATAAACAAGCAAAGCATGAATGAGCTAATAATCAGTCTTAAACATAATCTATATACGATATACTCATCATCGCTAAAAGGTAGGTATATTCAGTCATGGTTGCCTTGCTAAAAAGGTTTACACCCTGAGATTTGTGCATTTCTGAAAATAATTGCGTCTTGCTAAAAAAAAAAAACCCTTTTTACTCTGCTAGCAAGTTTCGTATCTAGGCTAAAGAGCCGAAAGAGATGTTTGTGACCTGTTCTAAAGGTTTTTGCCCAGCTATAAAAGGTTTGTGCGCTGCTAAAGAGGTTTGTGCCCTATCACAAGGGTTGCGCCCTGCTGTCACCACCCAGTGGGAACACTGAAATGCATACACCAATGCAATGGCTGCACGGGTCCCGTATGTGTACTGCTTTCAGATGCACAACACATCGGGAAAGTAAGAGAAATTGGTGCCAAACGTGTTCATTATTCTATCAAATATGATATCCCTTTATCCGACCTATGTCCCATAAAAGTGGCTGTAAAGGTTACCAAATCACGCAATTCACCCATTATCGCCCGTCACTCGATGAGCTCGCCACATATTATTTTTCGTGTGAAATAACCCAGAATTTGACTGAATATCCACATTGCTGACACTTGTTGAGCCCTGATGTATCTGAAGAATAACAATGCCCACTGTTATGATAACTGTTAGAACTGTGAACATGACAAAATGTGAACTGTGAGAGAATTCTGTGCTGGTCAAATGATTTGTGCTCTGTTAGAAAGGTTTGCGACTGAGGAGGTTTTTGCCGGGTAAAGGGTAAAAGGGTAAAGAAAACTAGTATTATACCTGAAAATAACTGTTTGCTAACTAGCCAGATCGTCAAAATCTTCAATGAGAATCATATTTTCATTACCTGTAATATCCTAATTAAAATTTGTTCCCCGCATGACGTCATGAATTCTCATTAACATCTAATTTGCATATTAATGAGTTGCTGAAACTTTTCTGTAATGTAGTGCCGGAATGGCAATTCAAATGGCTGTAACGTTTGAACGGATAGTGATATTGACATGCCGTAAAGACCATTTTGCACAGATCAATGAGATCTTTCAAATGAGTACACATCATATTTGCATATTACTAGTACTTTGATATGTTTGCTGGAGTCGACTATTCATCCACATAAATGACATTACTACATCACAGCAAAACATGATAAGGACGAACTGCATATCACAGGGAACCATTTTCTCGATATAATGTATAATGAAATAAAAGGTGACAAAATCGGAAAGACTATGCGACAACTCTTCCCAAAACAGACACTTGTACACGCATACTCATGGCTGATTAACGGAGACATTGATTCATATATCATCGGATTGTAAAAATTGATAATCAAGTCATGAAATGACATCTAAATATGACAATTATCACGCATTTAGACATATGTTAACAGAGACAGGTTTGAGAGTATTAAAAAGCCTTAGTTGTTTATCCTTGATGCCTGTAGATCAGTGTGAAAATTTTTAGTCTGAAATGGATGTGTGCAAACTCGTGATCAGGCCTAAAAAAATTAGTTTTCTGTTTCTCGTCCTCCTATTTTCTCAAAACTGGGTAGGGAGGGATTTTTTATTTTTCATTTTGCAAAAAATACCGTCCTCACCTCAAAAGAAAATTGGGTAGGAGGGGGGGGGGGCACTGTTCATTTTTTATTTTTGGTGGGACGACATTTCACACATACGAAAATAAGTTTGATTTATTGATCGATTAAAAAACACTTGCGCACAGACGCATTCACGCCCAAATGAATCCTTTTGAATTGAAATCATGTGCAACACATGACTTTAATGATTTCATTTCTAGAGGCTTGATTTATTTGGGCTTGAAACCTCTTGGCCGGGCACATTGGCAATTGGTGTGCCATCATTATAGCAGTCAGCACAGACAGGATGATTCTGTGTAGGCCTACTAGTAGTATTATTATCAAAATCCGTCAGTTGATACTATATTTCAATGATGAGTATGTGTTGAGAACCTTTCTATCAGTTAGTATGTCCTGTGAAGTATAACATGAGGAATATAGTAAATCAATTCTTGATCACAATTGTATATGTATTACTACATACACGTAACCACATATAATAACTGTGTTTGAAAACTGGTAGCGTCTTTCTCTCATTTGGCGGAAGGAGGTAAGTTAAATATATGCCTAAGTTGCATGCTGTGAATCGGTTTCTCGATCATTCACTATCCTCAAAATAGGGGCGGGAACACTTTTTATTTTTTTATTTGAAAATGGCAAATAAAAAAATGCGGGAGGCTGCTTTTGAACACAGGCGGGCGGGGATGAGAAACAGAAAATTAATTTTTTTAGGCCTTATGTTACCTTTTTATTTACTTCATAAATGGATGAAGAACAGACTGGCGCATTCCAGTTTTGAGATTGTTATATACAATCCAAGTATCAAACGTTGAAGTTGATTTTCGTTATTTGCCGCTCTGATTCATGTATTCGTCAGCTGTCTTTATTCAGGTTATTCAGGTTGCAGCCATCACTTGATTTGTACATTGCAATAGCAGAACTGACGTAGATGTGGGTATCGTTTTGCAACGCAGTGTGGCTGGTTTCCATATTTGGTAATCCTACTGATTGCTGATTCATCGATATGGATCTGCTTGGGTTGGATCAAATCATATGACAATGTAGTTTCAAAAACCGCTCCTCCGGGTTGTGTACTGACCGTTATCTGATAGTATTCTGTGGATGTTTTCATCTTATCAGATAAAACAACAACTTGTCCATGATCTCCCTTGCTCTCCTTGAATTTCAAAAGATTTTCCTTAGGCACAAAGGACATCACGTTATGGATTCTGTCCAACGAGAGAACCCTGCAACTGTCATTGTTACTCGAAAGGATGCCATTGATGACAGCTACAAGCACTCGTGCTGCTTCCAATACCACTGGTTCTGAGACTGATCTGTTTTTCCAGTCCAAACAGGTACACCAATGGGGAGCCACGCCTGCCTCCAGGCAAGTTCTATTACCTGGAATATACTTCAAGAGACTCTTACCTCGACCCTCAGGCCGACTGGGTCTCCCTGTGTTATTCAAGCGAAATATATCCATGAAGGTAGCATGCACATCAAAAGGTGTCGTTAAAACTTGAACATTACGTTTGAGATGTGCTATGGATTCCGGGTACTTCCGCTTGAACCAGTTCGGAAAACGGAAGGAGAAAAAAGGCAATCTTTCCTCATATTTTCCTTGTTGTTCCCGTCTAACAGAGGCATAGCGAGCCCCATGATCAGCCATGAGGATCAACAGAGTGTTATCCAACACCCTAGAAGAGTTGAGATGCTGCAAAAACTCCAGCAGGTCGTCATCAATGGCGGTAAGCTTGCTGAAAGAACCATGACTCATTTCAGAATGGAACAAAAAGCTGAATTTGGGGAGGTCAGGATAAGTTCCGAAGAAGTGGTTGATCCACTCAAACATGTTGATGTGTCGAGGCTTTGAGCCAAGACAGAAATGCTTGTGTTTCCCCACATAAGAGCTCCGTTCAGACCAAAGCTGAAATGGCCGCAAGTAGTGATCCACAGGTTGTTTGGCGAAACCAATCATCCTTAGATTGAAAGTACCTATGACCGCTCCATCTTCACCCCATTGTGTGATGTATCCTAACTTCTTCAGGTCTCGCCAGATCCACGGATGACCGTCGACATGTTTTGCCGTTTTAGCACCTATCCGTGCCTCCGGCAACTCGGACTCCTTATGCCCAGTCAGGATCGGCAAGAGGGCATGCGGCGTGCCGTCTCCAACAATATTGTATCCTTCCAGAACTACACCACCAAGACTGGACACGTAGTACTCGTACGACTTTGGAAGGTTTCGTATCCAGTTCAGACGAGAGACGGAATCAAAGCCAAACATCAGAATATTCATACACGCGACATCATGTGGACACTTGATTTTCTTCTGTGCACTCGCGTATTCCTTCTTACGCAGTATTGCAGAGTGAATGTTTTTGTATTCTTTCCCATTTTGTGAACTACAGTGCACTTCGAAGAAATCCGATGGAATCACTTCGCCGTCTTGGATGGGGTTTCTTGTATCAGACGGTTGGACAACTGTGTCGTTTATATTCTCTAGGACTGAATAAGAACAGTTCACCCATCCAACGGACTCCACAGCTGATTTGTTAATATGAAAAGTTCCATTTTCGATGAAAACCCAGTCATGGCGTTCGGAGCATTTTATAGGAGAACTGCGCTGGAAAAACTTCTTCATTATTGAGTCCCACAGTTCGAGCCTGGGCCTTTTACATGTGATGTCATCTCGACCGACCTGCTTTGCATGATCACTATAAGTCTTTTCATTGCCTGAAATAGTCCGGATGACAACGGATGCTTGGTCATTGTCTAAAGATTCGGGTACTTTTCTTCCAATGATGAAATACATGGCTACAAGTATGGTGAAAACAGTCAGGAACAGTCGCCTACAGAAATACGACTTCTGTGACATTGCCTTGCGTAACATCTTGATATCTGCAATGAAAAATACTATGGAACATGAGCAATAAATAAATATATTATTCACAATAAATGATTGAATGAATAAATAAAAGTGTAACGGCACTTTTACCATCTAAGCTCCTGTATTTCGGAGAAAAACCATAAATGCACGTTCATGCACAATTGATTAATCAATATATATCTACTAACAAAACATACAAAACTTCTAGATTTTCAGTTCAAACCACAACATTCCATACTGACTACTAACGAACGACTATATGAATGGAAGCTGAAAGAGTCGGATATTTGTTGCTGGAGCGATAAAGAAATATAAACAATTCCACATATTTTCTTGGAATGCGAAGTTGTAAAATTATTTTGGATAGATAGAAATCAAATATTGGTTGACAGCAAAAACAAACATGCCTGTTAATTTTACAAACAAACTATGTAAAGGAAGTTTCTTAACAGTCACGGGTTTTATCGCACATTTTGATAACCATTTATTGGTAGAAAGAGAAATTGCATAACTCAGTTACAGCACAGTTAAATTTGAAGCAGAGTGGGCACAGTTGTCCCTGACTATAATGTAGTCCCTTACATGGAAGAAGGTTGTCGAGGTTTTTGTTGTTGTTGTTTTGTTGTTGTTGTTGTTGTTGTTATCATATTTTAGAATGTTAGAATTGTTGAAATGTGAATGTTATAGACTTCGCGGAGTTAAAATTATGTCATGTGTGATTAACTTGACGGTCGTTTTCGAACAGAGGTGTGTCAGTGTATGTATCATTATCTAACAGCAATGAAAAACCGAATGCACGTTCGTGAAAAAAAATCCTTCTACCTGACACCAAGGATTTCATTGATACAGAGCCCCTTTATGAAGACTTAGATTGGTGATTTTTGGAAGACGTTTTTCGTGTATTTTTACATCCAGCTTTAGTATGTCGTTGATTGTGTTTATTAACCCGTTTCATATGAAAATTGATGAATTCGAAAATTGTTGAATTCGGCTCATGTTGTTTGATTTGGAGGTGCACATTCAGAACGCTGGTTTTGCTGGACAACTACGACAGTTTGTCATACTCTGGAACCTATCGGTCGAAGTGTTCACGGAAAAAAACCCACATTATTGGGCAGAAAATGATGGTTTATCAACGCAGTGTTCACAATTTTCACCCTCGTCCCGATAGGCGGCATGGCAGTGGCTATTTAGGAAAATTGGTAAATGGTATTCACTATTTAGGAAAAAGTTAAAATCACATAATTGGCTATAACTCAGCTTCTAATTGATATTAATTCTTCCAACAATTTTTTTATTCTTCTTTCGCCGATTCCCGATCGTATGGTGTACAACCGATGGTCCTAAGACCAAAACTTTTTGTTATCGCCCGAGGTCGAATATTTGGGGGTCACGTTTTTACGACTTTGGAGTGTTCTGAGATTTGAGATCATATTGTGAAGTCTACGGTGGCTGATATATGCCATTATTATGTGTGTGTGTTTTTTTTTCGCAACACGCTTCGCAGGATGCAAAAAAAAAAAATTAAACTCAACAATTTTGATCACGTAGAGTATACACTAAAAATCTAAGAGAGCTTGCGAAGTTTGGGAGGTCAGTTTCAAGAATTCAGGTCGTTGTCGAGAATATGGTCGAAATAGAAAAATTGCATGAACTCCACTTTCATTAGTGAGTATTTCTCCCATGATTTTTGTATTTTACTATGGCCATTTCCAGACCATTTATTATATGGCCAGGGGTCGTATGATCAAAATCCCCATTATCACCGAGACCGAGAATGTAAGTGTGATCAACTTTATTTTCAGGAACTCAATCTCAACTGGCAAGGGTCTAGGCGCGTAGCTAGGCGTACGCACGTACGCAGCTGCGTAAACATTGATTGCTGATATGAAAAAAAAACACCACAGAAAATGACGGATTCAATAAAATCACGCAACTTGTTATATTATTGTTTATATGTATCCTGTAAAGTGTGCATTTATGCCAATGAATTTGATAATTTTACCAGTAATAATTTCGGAATCGAATTTTGTAAGCTAATAAGAAAACCTTGTGCTGCAAAATAATCCACCAGCATTCGTATGACAAAATAAGTCGAATTCATGAATCTTTGAAAATGCAGCCAACAATTCTTTAGAATATTTTTGCTTGAGCAGACTGCAAGTCGCTTCTATATACTTGTGAAATATCGGGAGAAATGCTAAATTGCGAAAATAACATTTTTAGCCAAAATATTGAATAAAATGTGTTGAATGCGCTGATGTTTAAAAAATTCAAATAATTCTCTATATTTGTAGCCCAATTATTGAAAACAAATTAAATGTGCTGCCTAATATAGCTTCGATTAGCTTCCAGAAAGTGTCAAAATTTAATTTTTTTTGGGGGGGGGGGGGGGGGGCTTACGGCGCCCCCCAATCCCCCATGCCGGGTGGTTGAGAATTTTGAGTACACTTCAATAATCTATGGTCACGCCGCTGCCGGGTCTGCAATCTCTGATTGTCTCGTTGTCTATAGAACCAGTAGTTAATTTTCGAATAAAAACATTAGAACATGTACAATGAAAACATCGTCAGATATTCACACCATTACTGCACTTGATGACGCCAGTCTGGCTTTAGATTTAAAGTTGGAACCAATTTCAAAATCAGCCGAATTTAGAATACTTGTTTGTCACGCACATCTGATAATACATCTCGAGATTGTCAGGAATATATAAGCCAACGGATAGTGATTGATCGGCCTGTCTACATGGCCGGTTACTGCAGTATCTAGACCAAAAAAAATGACGTCAAAATACTGTGTGTAGAGCTCGCCCACAACGCGGGCCGATCTGAGGGGAAAAATGCCCGCGAGATTGATTGATTGACCCGAGTTTGATAGGCACATAATACATATATTCAGACCTATTTATGCCATTATTTCTCATTCCATAGACATAATAAAGCTATTGCAGAATGAATGAATTTTGTCAGTTATAAAAGTGGTTATAGCTTTAAATGTTTCGTTAGGGTTTGTTCATGGTCAGTGAAATTAACAAATTATGCCATTATTTAGTGAAAAATTGCAATATGATAAATAAATAACCCATGGTGTGGCAATAAATACGAAGGAATGCAAATGTGCCTTGCCATAATGGATATGTTCAATACATATTTGAGACAGTGATAGTTCTATTAGTAATAGAAAAGTAGTGAGCTATAGATCACTTTCTGGGAACCAAAACACACATTGACGGTCATATTGTTTCATACTAGACCGATTCGTCCTGGAAAAATATGAAGCCTAAGTTTTTTTTTCCATACGAAGGAATATCTGTCCATACCATGCAGCACTCATCCTGTTGCTAGCCTCTTGATAAACTTTACAAATAGCTCATTATTGTCCCAGAATACCATAACGCTATCGCAATATCTCACAAATTCGATCAAATATTTTGATTGATGACTGATATTTACATTCCATTCCATCAAGTCTCTGTGCTTGTGGTTTAAATACACACACGCACACTAACATGTACAATAATCTGAAAGTGTGTCGTTACTTTCATGCCAAAATGCGACAGTATAACAATAACGATGGTTTGCCAGGCGGTGTGGCGGTTTGAAGGCCCGACTTGGTCCATTGGACGCCTGACAGTCATTGTCTGCTCGAGCCTTGGCGAGGGCAGACAATGTCTGGAAGGCGTCCAATGGCCCCAGGAGGGCCTTCAAACCGCCACACCACCTGGGAAACCATCTTTATTACTATTATTATTATTATTACACTTATTACACTTGATAAGGACAGTAAACCTGTCTAGCATTTGACGGACGACTCAATTTTGCATTTTGTGTTTGACTGTTCCGATTGCTCTGATTCTCACTCTGGTCACAGCATACTCCATCCGACGCACTATTATATCGTGTCTCATCGAGTATCAGTTGCAAATAAAAAAAACCCCAGTCGTTTGAACTAGTTTCACAAGACGCGGGCGTCGAATGAAAGATGCTGGCGTCGAATGAAGAGCAGTTTCATTCGAGGCCCACGTCTTGTGTTGGGTAGCCGAAAACATTATAACAATAACGATGGTTTGCCAGGCGGTGTGGCGGTTTGAAGGCCCGACTTGGTCCATTGGACGCCTGTCAGTCATTGTCTGCCCGAGCCTTGGCGAGGGCAGACAATGTCTGGAAGGCGTCCAATGACCCAAGGAGGGCCTTCAAACCGCCACACCGCCTGGCAAATCATCGTTATTATTATTATTTTCATAGTCTGACTAGAACTTAAAACACTTGATAAGAACAGTAAACCTGTGTAGCATTTGACGGACGACTCAATTTTGCATTTTGTGTTTGACTGTTCCGATTGCTCTGATTCTCACTCTGGTCATAGCACACTCCCTCCAAGGCACTATTATATCGTATCTATCATAAGGTATCAGTTGCAAATAAAAAAAACCCAGTCGTTTGAACTAGTTTCACAAGACGCGGGCGTCAAATGAGAGACGCTGGCGTCGAATGAACAGCAGTTTCATTCGAGGCCCGCGTCTTGTGTTGGGTAGCCGAAAACGTTATTTGATGTCATCGGTTGCGTGAATAACATGCGTGTATTGTTTCGTTAACGAACAGCAGCGCCCGCAAAAATGATAATAATATTTGATGTCATCGGTTGCGTGAATAACATGCGTGTATTGTTTCGTTAACGGACAGCAGCGCCCGCAAAAATGATAAGAATGTATGTTAGACTGTCGCAGATTCGCAGGACGGCTGTGTTTGTAAATTGTGAAATAACTAATTCGACAACTTTGCTTTAATACAAGCAAACTATGTTAATGTTTTTTTAATATGATACAGCTGTTTCACCAATAGTAATTTCAGTTTACATATATTTGGTAGTAATATTTACAATATAGGCCAAAATGTAATACACAAGCTCACACACACAACACACAGACACACACACACACACACACCCACAAAATTCCCCCCAAAATGTCCCTTGAACTGATAACTGGTCTCCCACGGAGAATGCGTCCCTCGAAGGTTTTCTAATAGCGTCCACCCTAGACTGGACGTGAATGCACTCGGCGTGAGGAGAACTGTGACGAGGCGACGTAGTGCTACGTATTGGACGTGGGCACCCTCCCGAGTCACTGGACTAGCAGGCAGACCCAGCTAAACTTTGTCCCGTTACGCTGTTATGTAACGTCTACATCTTCTATAAAAAACTGAATAGAAACAACGCTTTATACAAAGTTAAATTTGTACGACATCAACCTGCCTACACCCCATTCTAATATTCTACTCACGGCTGTGCTGACCAACGACAAACGTCAAATTAACAAAACACCTGCGGCATTACAACATAACTGGCACACTCTGCCACGTGTATAACGAAGAATTCCCTGCCGCTGCGTGAACCAAATACTGACTGACAATGTGACTTTACCGGTAGTCAGCTTTACACCCTGCAACATATCTTAAGGCGGTGACTGACCTAGTTATTTTTGTCTAGGCCTCAGGTCATGTTATTGTCACCGACTTGTGGTCAGATTTTTTGGAAGGAAGATAAACACAAGGTAAGAAAAATGCAATTTCTGCAACATAACGCATATATATATATAAACTGAGGTAGATGATACGATGTCCGAGATACTACTACAAATTTATTTACTTCACAAATATTTGTAGAGGCTGAAATTCTCCAGAAATAAGGTTTCCTCCATCAATGTTTACCCCAATTTTGACACGATGATCACGTTTATGGTCATTTTCAATAAATTCTGCATATTGTATTTAGATAATCTGTACACGGGAGTTAAGATAATCAGCTCATGTTTCATACATCCTGCGCATATGCACTAACATCTTGTAATTTTTCAGTTATTCCTAAATTATTCCACATGCTTGTCGTGTCACCGATTTGAGTCAAGCGTCACCGACTTAGGTTCACATTTTGGGTATAACATACCCACTGGTTGAATGAGTTGAACTGTACAATGAGTTCTCAGGAAAGGTGTTCTTGTGTACGGTTATAGCGATATCATATTCGTGGTATCGTGGACCGTACGCAGCAATATATTGTGCAGTATTCATCCCAACAACATTTCGTAAAACCGCGACATTGATGTGTTGGTGCACAGCATATTCACATCCACTCCAATGTAATCTGCGTCTCCGTAGTTCTGTGTCAATGCAGTTCTGTGTCAACTTTCCGTCGTACTGAAGTATGAAAAAAGTATGTAGCTACTGTCTGCAGTGTCTTTACCATTTTCCAGCATGTCATTGAAGATCTCTAAGAAATATATCAAAATGTATTTTCAGACCCTTAATGTAGCCTTGCTAATTAATTACAAATCGTAAATCGGGCCACCTATACTAGTAAAACACTTTTTATTTGTTTAGGTATGAAAAGTAATCAGCGGCCCGATATTCTTTGAAAAGATATTCTACTGTTTATCGTGTTTATTACCTGGTTTTCTAACACCAGCAGTATGGGACAGTGAGTTTGGGACAACTCCTCGAAGGGTGGTTTCGGAGAGACGGGCAAACGGTTCCCTGAGTCATCGTCGCACGACATGAACCTAAGCCAGGGAGCACCGAACATCTTGAATCTCGCCGTCCACCACATCAAAGTGTCATCATTGTGTTGAAATGTATCGCGGGATGACACGGACGACAGATACTCATTGAATAGCTTGAACGACAGAGTGTCCCTGCCTATAAGACCTTTTTCAATACTATGTAACAAATTGTCATAAAACGGTCGTAGCCAGCAAGCGTTGCAAAAGTGTTTGTTGCACTGCATTTCGTGCATGCAGGTGGTTCATCGCTCTACGAAACACTCTCCATCAGTCACTGTGATTTCCAAATCACCCCCCGAGTCTGTAGCCGATTCTGTAGCCGAGTCGGACCCCGTCGGTGCGTCATTGTCGCACTGCTATCTTCGCAGTTTGTACGTGCACACCTGATTGGACAGGTACAACTTTCTTTTCCTGCCATGATTCCTGAACGAAAAACGTAGAACTATGCAAATGATTTAGGCATGTCCACGTAATAATTTTGATTGTGTGTAGTGTACATGTTCATTTTGTTCATTTTCCAAATTTGAAGACAAGAATATGGAAAGAAAATAGTATAAACATTTGCATTATGATGTTGCAATGCATACCGTTGATTAAACATCGGCGGTGGCTAATACTTTATGCGTTTTTCGTGGAGAGATACCAGTCCTTTTCTGGGCAACTAACATCTCAAGTCGGTGACGCTTGACTCAAATCGGTGACACGACAAGCATGTGTAGTAATTTAGGAGTAAGTGAAAAATTACAATATATTGGTGCGTATGCGCAGGATATATGAAACATGAGACGATTATCTTAATTCCCTTGTACAGATTATCGAAATACAATGTGCAGAATTTATTGATAATGACCATGAACGTGATCACCGTGTCAAAATTGGGGTAAATATTGATGGAAGAAACCTTATTTCTGGGGAATTTCAGCCCCTACAATTATTTGTGAAATACAGCACTGAGCACAAGTCGGTGACAATAACATGACCTGACCCCTAGACAATAGAACTAGGTCAGTCACCGCTTTAAAATATGTTGCAGGGTGTTTATAGACAGCACCACTCGACGCGCGAGCAACCCGCTAGACATTGAATGCACACTGTCGCGGCAAAAACCAGACCATTGACCACACATATACCGCTGGTCTAAATCCAAGCAACATTACATATATACTCTATGACACAAATTTGTGACACAGACCAACTTCAAACTCCAGCCGTTCACGCTACAAAAAAAATGTTACCCAAATACAGAAGACCAGCGCGACCCGCCGACTGACGACCCCGCTTTCTCTCGTCATTTCGATACTTGTTGAATTAGGCCACGGGGTACGGGGGTCCCCCATGCCCCCCCACTCCATAACTCAGCGAAACATATTTTTTCAGAAGCCCCAGGGTGTCCTTAGCTGGGAATCAAATGTTAACTTTAGAAATATAGGGATGCACTTTCTGTTTACATCACTTATTTGAAGGTACTAAATCGCTTTTTGACGCTTTCGTGACAAAAAGCATTAGGGGGTATGGTTGCCTTTATGTCTGTAATATCAGTTTTAATTGGTTTATCATCACACAAGAGGTATCAAAAGAAGAGGAATTGAAAAACCTTTCGAATGATATATCAAACATCACTGTAAACATAATATTCACTCTTCTACAAAGGTTTAAGCAAAATTTTAATCGACAACTCTTCGAATCGCTCGACAGAACCCATATAGTGCCTGGGCACATTTTGAACCATGTGTATCCCCACAAAACCCTCACCAACTGGCATCATTTTGTCCAGTAGGGTCCACTGAATGAAATGAAACATGTTACATTAAAAAATATAGGGACGAACTCCATATCAACAAAGTATAAACATGTGTAACCGTCAATGCACTTTTCGCGATTTCCGCATGTTCGAAATAAGAGGGTGTACTTGGTAAATAGCCTACTATGTCAGATTCATGACATGAATCATTACATGTTATATACCATTGGAAAGGAAATTGGAAAACCTGTCCAATGATGTCTTCAGATCACATATATGTTGAATATTTATTTGTCCATGGCCAGTTAGATTAATTTTCATCGACAACACTCAACAAATTACTGGAATCTCCCTTGTATTACACGGGATTAGTTCATCCCATGTGAACCATTCAAATTCTTCTCCCACTGATGTAATTTGTGAAATAAGGCCCACTGAATGAAAAAATAATGTTACCAGTAAATATATAGGGATCAACCTCATTGCTGACACCCTATGAAAATGGGTCCCCTCGAACAAATTTTTCGCGATTTACATATACTCGAATTAAGGTTGTATACTTGACGAATAGCCTACGGTGGATATAATTGGTATATCCTCACACAAGAGGTATCAAAAGAAGGGGAATTGAATAACCTTTCGAATGGTATATCAAACATCACTGTAAACATAATATTCACTCTTCTACATAGGATAAAACAAAATTTTAATCGATAACTCTTCGAATCGCTCGACAGAACACATATAGTGCCTGGGCACATTTTGAACCATGTGTATCCCCACAGAACCCTAACCAACTGGTATCATTTTGTCCAGTAGGGTCCACTGAATGAAATGAATCATGTTAACATTAAGAAATATAGGGACGAACTTCATATCAACAAAGTATTAACATGTGTGACCCTCAATGCACTTTTCGCGATTTCCGCATGTTCGAACTAAGTGGGTGGACTTGGTAAATAGCCTACTATGTCAGATTCATGGCATGGATCATTACATGTTATATACCATTGGAAAAGAAATTGAAAAACCTGAACAGTGATGTCTTCAGGTCACATATATGTTGAATATTTATCTGTTTATGGCCAGTTATATTAATTTTCATCGACAACACTCAACAAATTACTGGAATCTCCCTTGTATCACATGGGATTAGTTTATCCAATGTGAACCATTCAAATTCTTCACCCACTGATGTAATTTGTGAACTAACGCCTTTAGCGTTATATTTATCTGTTTGGCAGCAGCACAAACTATCTTGGCATTATCATGAAGTAGGCTGGGAATAATTCCTTTGGAATTCAATGATAGTCAGGTAATACACTTCACAACTGAATTCTTTGTTTACAAGTGTCTTTGAAGTGATTGTTCACCATAGTTTGTTTCGTGTGTGGAAAAACCTTTTTCTGATCAATTACAGGAACAGAGATAGAATACCATTATGGTTGTATTACAGTGCATACATGTAACAAAAACGTATTCAGTTTCACAGAGTAGCACAGTAGCAACAAACCACAGCCATTTGTTTCAGAATGACGGAAATTACATAGACTTTCTGATATCACGCACTTTTCCTATATGTGGACATGTAGTATCTCATATTCACTTCATTTGAATTGTTCTGTTCTATCCAGGAGAACCAAAATGAACGATAATATATTAGATTAAACATGTTATAAGGAGGTTGAGTGGAGTAATCGGGTTGAACTGGAGAAGTCAATGGAATGAACTCATTCAAAACACCATGGAGATCCAAAGGATTTTATCAGAGTTGTCAATATGTTTTCGTTCAACTGACCATGAACAGATAGATTTGAAGTGATTGTTCACCATAGTTTGTTTCGTGTGTGGAAAAACCTTTTTCCGATCAATTACAGGAACAGAGACAGAATACCATTATGGTTGTATTACAGTGCATACATGTAACAAAAACGTTCTGTCTCAAAAATTTAAAAAGTTGGCAATCTGATCCAATGTTAAATTTCAGCCCCAACATGGACTTTCATAGTCTGCACCATGAACAACAACTTTTATTCGATGTTCGAGTTATATATTGCTTCAGAATAAACATATTTACTTAATATAATCCGACTATGTCTTCCGACTCCAAATCAATACAATAGGTTCATTCTGTATGGGCATAAACACGATAAAAGCCCTGGATTTGTTGAAATTTACTTATCCCATTTCCGACTGAAATTTAACATTGGGTGAGATTGCCAACATTTTCAATTTTTGAGATAGAATTCTGAAATTTGGTGAAACATTACGGCATGATACCCAAATCAGAAACACAAAATTTCAAGTTGATCTGATTATCCAAAACAGAACTACCGCCAAAAAGCGTGTTTCACTGATGAACTTGAGTATAGCAGTTTCTTGGTTTCTGCGCTTGGTTTCTACCTCAGTTAATTTTGGTCAGAATTTATCGTGATATGATTTTGGCAGATTATATTGGCACACAAATGCGTGATGGTCATTATTATAGCCTTTCCATTGTTTAATGTTTACACTGTGTGCAATTTAGGACCTTTTTGAATGTATTTGTAAATATTATATCGATATTTTGAAGCCCAAATAAAGTCAGGATATTTATATCATGACAAATGGGTGGAGCCCCTAGTGATAGACGTGGAATCAATACCCAGTATTAATATTAGTGAATTGTGCAAACAACTGGTTGTGGTCTGTGTATTGAATATTTCTGAATTGTATGTCATGTCATCACTTGTCATGCTGCTTGTTATTGCACTGGTTTTATATAAGTGAATAACAATAGTCGTTTTGAAAAAAAAAACCCTGTCACATTATTGTGCACGGAATAGCGTGGTGTTAAAACCAATGGTTGAAGAGCGCACAAACTATAGGGGTTGAGTTGTTCAAACGGCATTGTGTCAGAAATTATGCGATCAACACCAAATAAACATTGTTTCAATTAGTATATGATATTATTTGTAATAATGTAGTTTTTGAGGGAATTCATTGCATAACGTCCGACTGAGAACAGTTTTTATATGGAAATATGTGGTGTCAAATCCAATAATAACGCCTAAAACACTGGTGGTCAGGTTGTTTTCGAGACTATTATGAATGAAAAGAAGAGAGAATATTTGCGAATCTTTGCTATTTCCTTCAGCAGTGTATGTTTCAGCAAATATCAGAGTTCTGGGAAATTCATTGGAATCGATCGTTTTCATACAAAAAATAACTGATTTTTACAGTAGTGAGTACATATTAAGTTTAAGCCTGTGGGGTGCAATACGATGAAAGGTGGAACTGATATCTTCATAATATATTTGATGAAAGCTAATAACATATATTAATTATTCAAATAGGAGAGAAGTACAAGGCATATATTTCAAGATCCAGCAGTGGGTTGCACACGTTGTTGAAAAGGGTTTTAGCAAATGTTCAACAATCTGGTTATAATTCATCAGGTATACAGTAGAAACAACTACATTTCACACATTGTCTGCCCCTGATGACGCCAGTGTGTTTTTGGATAAATTAATTGGTCGGGCTTTGTTTCTATTGCAAAATGTTGTATTGTATGTTTGTTATTGTCATAATCAAAATCTAGTTGAATAAGTTGAGTTGGTGGTAATAGATTGATACTAACATTCATACCACTGAGCCGGTATCACTGCTGGTGGACGTTAAATCTGCCCCCGAGGATACCATAAACTCAGTAGCCTTTTGGCTTGTGATCAGGTACTTATGTACTTGTCATGTATCTATTCCATGGGGTTTGTTTCGGATTTCTAAATTAGTTTCATATGTTGTTGGGCAGTTGTATGCTATTTGCATCAGGTGTACAGTAGAAACAACTACATTTCACACACTGTCTGCCCCTGATGACGCCAGTGTGTTTTTGGATAAATTAATTGGTCGGGCTTTGTTTCTATTGCAAAATGTTGTAATTTATGTTTGTTATCATGGTTATTATGATAATCAAAATCTAGTTGAATTAGTTGAATTGGTGGTAATAGATTGATACTTACATTCACAATGTTATTTCAAAATATAATATTCCATAAACCAAACGGTCAATTTTCTTCAAATTTCAAATTTTGGTCACTAAGGTCAATAGCAACAAACTATCAAATTTTGAAAGATATCCTTGGAAGCAAAAACTTAGCCCCAAAAGTCATCATTGGCCTTAAGAATGATAGAACCTCATGGATTATTGTAGTTTTTACTACATGTAAATATCTCCGTAGGTTATAAAGATAGTTTTAGTAAAACTAATTTCATTTAACTACCTAACTTTGATAATGATAATTCGTGACGGCATTATTATAGCCTTTCCATTATGTAATTTTTATACTATGTGCAGTCGAGTACGTTGTGAATGTATTTTTAAATACTATATCGACATTGTGAAGCCCAACTAAGGTCAGCATTCTTATATCATACTTAAATATGATGGAATAAACCTTATGGAGTTTTTACGATATGTCAATATCTCAATTGGTCATAAATATATGACAGTTTTAGTCAAAAATGTGTGCTAATTCTTTTACCTACTTAACTATTATAATGCATATTCGTGACGTCACAAGGGCACAACAGGTTGATTAATCTAATGATTTTTTTCTTTCATCCCAACATGATGACAATGTATACTTCATCAATGGCATACTCGTGTTTTGGCATGACATATGATCAATGTTTATCTACATGATAAAGTGCCGAGGTAATTATACTGAAATATAAGTCCGATAATAAACGTGGTTCCTGGGGCCAAAGGTCATGAAAATTGAATAATGTGCTAGAAAAGTGGCAAACATGTGTATGAGAGCCTTTTTCTTTAGATCTATTCAATAATTATCAAAGTCAATTCTGCACACTCCCGAATGAGAGCCCCTAGCAACCACGTTACTATGTGCCGAATATGTATATTATGGTTGTTATGTGACCAGGGATATATATGAGCATTATATATTATTATAGACTGGCTTCGGGTGATACCATTCTTAGATACCATGTACGGCTAATTCGGAAAAAAACAATAAATGTTGCTGATCGATGCAAGTTGCTCGTGTGACTTCATGAACACTCATTATAATAGTCATTATAAATGCACAAACAAACAAACGAGACGCCATAGGCGACGCACTTGCCGGAATTGTGAAGGTCAAAGGTCACATTCAAGGTCGCATAAGAACGGCCTTTTGATACGTTACAATATGGTCCTAGTTTGAAGTCTCTACGATGATTAGTTCCGAAGTTATTGTCATTTATGATATTTTCACCTTTTTCTTGACTTTGACCTTTGTACTTCTATTCGTAAAGGTCAATGTTGTCAATATGCATACCAAGTTTCAAGGGATTCCATACACTATTGACGATGTTGTGGCCTTTTGAAATTTCGGGAATTTGACGTTTATGACGTCACTGTGACGTCAGTGTACGTTATAGCGCCAAATATAAAATATCATTGGAATCAGAGGCTCAAGGCCTTTCCAACGATATACTACTCAATGTGGTGCGCTGACCTTCGTACTTGACCTTGAATTTCACCGTAGGCGAACTTCTCAAGGTCAAGGTCAAATGTCAAGGTCAAGGTCACAGAAGATAGAACTCGAGTTTATCTAAAATATGCACTTGATTTGAAGACTCTGGGACGATTAGAACCGGAGTTATGGCCACCTATGTGTTTTAGACATTTTGCATGACCTTGACTTTCGTCAATTGACATCAATTATATGCTGCAAACATACTGTGAATGGAGTTTTATGAATATGCATGATAAAAGTTTGTTTATATATGTTATATTTTCACCGTACAAATTCATAATATCTTCAAATAATGAGTTTCCTTTGAAATTTTATGGATTTGTTGCCACAAAAACGTCAATTACGTCAAAACGGATATATCGATTGAGCTAAAAATTGATAGAGACCATCATAGAAAGAATCCACATCGTTTGCATCTGTTAGATCTGCAGTAAATGTTATAACTTTGCACATATGACACTCAAAAGGCCTGAATGTCAGTCTGAAATCACGTTTGACGTCATTATGACGTCAATTGACGTCCGATTCCAAAAATAACAACAGATTTGGAAACTACTCTCGAAGGCCTTTCAAACGAGCTACTACTCGATATTTTTGCAAAAGGTCAAGGTCAAGGTCATTTTTTAGGTCAACTTCGACCTCAGGCGCTTGCAAAGGCTATCGGTCAAACGCCTTAGGTGTAAATATAAAAGTTGTTAGGCTAAGTGAGTGCAATACTGTGGATTTACTTTCGTGTCTCTATCTTGCTTACTTCCTGAGATATAGTGACCTACATGGTTTTCGCTTGCGGGTCAATATTGACCTTGACTTTCGACCTTTGACCTTGAAATTTCGTGGAACAAAATAACTTGTCCTTGGCTATAAACAGGTGTATCATCAGATTTTTACGCACATTATTGACGCTTTTATCAGCATGGACAGCTTGAAACATGCAATTTCGCTTATAATGGGACCGATTTTGTTGCCATAGAAACGTCAATTACGTCATAATGGATTGACCGATCGCGCTAAAAATTGATATTGCCCATGAGGGACCAGTCCCACATCGTTTCCAAGCATCAGATCGAAAATCGGAGGAGAAGACCTCCAAGGTCAAATATTCGACCTCGGGCGAACTTCTCAAGGTCAAGGTCAAAGGTCAAGGTCAAGGTCACAAAAGATAGAACTCGAGTATATCTACAATATGAACTTGGTTTGAAGTCTCTAGGACGATTAGAACTGGAGTTATAGGCACTTACGTGTTTTCGACATTTTGCATGACCTTGACCTTGACCTTTGACCTAGATACACCAAAATAGGACGTTCTCTGCGCGGTATTCTAGAGAATATGTGCACCAAACTTGGAGGAAATCAGATGAGAAATGTGGACGCTAGGCTGTAAACAAACAAACACACAAACCCATCCATCCATCCATCCATCCACGAACAGACCAACATACTTGCCGAAATCGTAGATTCCGGCAAGTAACAAATGAACCGACATAGTCGACTAACTTGCCGGAATAGCTGGCAATGACCTTGAACTTTTACCAAAGACTTTGAATTTTTTGCAAAGTTGATGCATCTGGTTATTTTAAATATGAGTAATGGCATTTTTCTAGATTTTGTATAGTTGATGGAAAACATTGAAAAAAGTATTATATTTCTTTCCTAGCATAAGCAGTTTGTGGTCATGAAAGACTGATAGGATTCGGATCTTTTGTGACGTCATCAATAGAGCTATTTTTCTCAAAATCATTCTGTCAAGAGCCATTATCCTACAGAATATCTACATCAAATTTGAAAAGAATCAAGCAACAAATGTGGACGCTATGAGTATGAAAAGACAAACAAATGAAATTTTCTCCAATTTTCCGTCATAAAAAGGTCAATTAGGCCATTACCACTGCAATTATTGAACTGATATTTGTCAAATAGCTTCAGTAGGTATCCCCAATACTTACCAGAGCACCGGATCAACAATAATCATAAATGGTTTATGCATCTCATGTAAACAATCAATTGAAGTATGATAAAATCACGTTTCACGTCATTATGACGTCATATGACGTCAGATTCCAAAAATAAGAACATATATCGAAACTACTCCCGAAGACCTTTCAAACGAGTTACTACTCGATATTTTCGCGAAAGGTCAAGGTCAAGGTCATTTTTTGGGTCAACTTCGACCTCAGGCGCTTGCAAAGGCTATCGGCCATACGCCTTAGGTGTAAATACAAAAGTTGATAGGCTAAGTGAGTGCAATACTGAGGATTTACTTTCGTGTCTCTATCTTGCTTACTTCCTGAGATATAGTGACCTACATGGTTTTCACTTGCGGGTCAATATTGACCTTGACTTCCGACCTTTGACCTTGAAATTTCGCGGAACAAAAGAACTCGTCCTTGGCTATAAACAGGTGTATCATTAGATTTTTACGCACATTATTGACGCTTTTATCAGCATGGACAGCTTGAAACATGCAATTTCGCTTATAATGGGACCGATTTCGTTGCCATAGAAACGTCAATTACGTCATAACGGATTGACCGAACGCGCTAAAAATTGACATTGACCATAAGGGACCGGTCCGACATCGTTTCCAAGCATCAGATCGAAAATCGGAGGAGGTGACCTCCAAGGTCAAATATTCGATCTCAGGCGAACTTCTCAAGGTCAAGGTCAAATGTCAAGGTCAAGGTCACAAAAGATAGAACTCGAGTATATCTACCATATGCACTTGATTGGAAGTCTCTACGACAATTAGAACTGGAGTTATGAGCACTTATGTGTTTTCGACGTTTTGCGTGACCTTGACCTTGACCTTTGGCCTATATTCTCCAAAAGTGTGCGGTGCCTGCCTGTTATCCTACAGATTACATACCCCAAGTTACGTAACAATCACTGTACAATTGCGACCTGTAGAGCAGTAACAGATAAACAATCAATCAATCAATCAATCAATCAATCAATCAAACCAACCGACCAACATACTTGCCGAATCTTTAGATTCCGGCAAGTAACAAAATTGATGCGAAATTTCAGTAATCGAAATAAATTACTCGTGTCACGTGGTAGTTGTAGGACCTCGAGATGATCTGCATCTGGAAAAGGTCTGATAATTATTCCATTTTAGGTCTGGAGTCCACAAAAGAGTGGAAAGCCTGTGGCTATAGATGTTTTGCTATTGCTCAACTCAACACCATTTAACAGAAGGATGGACTGGACGGCAACACCTCGAATGGACGGCAATACAACACTAATCGTATTCTCAAAACAGGATTATGACGTCATTTGCAAATCCTCTATATTTGCAGTAGGGCTGTAGGTCATGACTACAGAAGTCCTGACTCAAGTAAATTCCCAAGTGCCCCTTACTGGAATCAAGCTACGCACTTATTATTACAATTAAACGTCAGGAAATGCAATAAAAGACACTGGCGCCTCTTAGCTGCAATGCTTCTCAAAACACACAAACCGAGCCCCTTTGAAAACATTGAAACAGCTGAAATTTTCAGCTATATAAATACACTATACGTTTCTGAGCCTGTATTTTCCGCGCTCACAAATGTATTGTCCAATTCATTGAATGAGATGTTTGCTCCATCATGTTTTTACATGGCGATAACACATGGCACAGCACTCTTCATCATGTGAAGAATGAAGCTGCCTGTCATCAGACACTGGTGAACAAACGTTCCCCTCACGCTTCAAGCGAAAACATTGCCTACCATGAGACCAGGGATAGACAAACACCTGGCACAGACACACCTTAAGGTGTGATTGCACGTAACTTACCGGTGACTGCACTGAGGCACTTTTCCATCGGCTTATAATGTGAAAGTAAAGGTAACAAAATCACCAAAACAATACAATCCCCTGACCTAAAACTTGGCTAGCACACACACATATACTCATGGATGATGAACCGAGACATGGTTTCATAAATGATATCACGAAAGCTGTGCAATTTGATGATTAGATAACTCATTTTATACGTTTCACCAAAACGAAGATTCGAGTGTTCTTCTTGACAAGCACTGGCTGTTGCATATAATTATTCCTTGTTGTCGTCAAAATAATGAGAATATCTATGGCTATACTTTCTGTGAGATGAATACAATGAGCTGAAGATTGATAATCCCAAACACCTGGGTGAACCCGAGTGCATATCACTTGTGAGTTTTACTGGCCTCACTAGCCATTTGCTGTACAGCATAATCCTTTCGCTCGCAAACATTGCTCAGTAAGAAACAGAGTCTCGGTTAGTAATCCTTGATGGCTAACAATCAGAAAGGCAAAGTTTCACGTTGATTGGATGTATGTAAATTCATGAATTTGTTACCTTTATATTTACATTATAAGTGAATGGACAGCTGGTCAATGCCAGGTTCACACCCTGCAACATATCTTAAGGCGGTGACTGACCTAGTTCTTTTGTCTAGGGGTCAGGTCATGTTATTGTCACCGACTTGTGCTCAGATTTTTTGGAAGGAAGATTGTTTTGCACACCACACTGATTTTACATGCGTGTGTTTGGAGTGCGGTATTCGACTTTCACCATGGTGATCTAACCCCCCTCATTGGCTAGATAGGCCCCTAGCACCAACTCAAATATACCATAGCTCACTAATGTGCTCATAGCGCACCTTAAACGGTGTTTGGCGTCGTATCCATTTCACCACACGACTAAAACACATAATTTAGTTCTTTTTCATTCGGACTCATGTTTGTAGGTTGTACGGCGATGTCTTCTAAACGCTGGTACGCTGGTATACTGGTACAAACATTGTGAGGCTTATTGAGGCATACACGAAATGAGCAGTATTGTTGAGTTCATGCACCTTGCAATGCTTGTACCAGCATACCAGTGTACCAGCGTTTAGAAGACATCGGTTGTACGGTTAGTTCGACAACAAACAGAGTTTGACGCCAGTTATGGATAAGTGTCAACCGGCGATTCAAGAAATCTTTACCACATGAAGGAATGCTCGCAGCGCTTTGTAAAATAGCTATGCCATTTCACTAGAGTTCAATCCATGTTTTGAAGATGTTATTGGTCATTATTATGTACTTCCCACAACCTGGGAAGACTTCGAAGTTCTTCGAGGATATTTCTGACATTTGTGATGCCCGCCAGTGGAAAGGCTTCTGGGTTTTCTGAAATTCGGAAATATCGAGGA
Source organism: Terebella lapidaria (assembly GCA_949152475.1). NCBI lineage: Eukaryota > Metazoa > Annelida > Polychaeta > Terebellida > Terebellidae > Terebella > Terebella lapidaria. The sequence goes on along the minus strand of OX424561.1, from coordinate 27,530,978 downwards.
CTCAGAACTATTTTTTACTAACGCCTGGACCCCCATGACCGTAACGGTGGTTTCAGTTGCGCCTGACCAACGTCATCACTTTGACGATCAGAAAAGAAACGTTTACAGCCAGATAGTATGATACCGTATTCCAGTTAAACAGACCAATGATTCTGGAGCAAAACGTCAGCATTTGCCGTTCAAACAAAGCAATCCATTTCACCTCAAAACACCAGGACTTGTGAGCACACTTGTGAGCGGTTGTATTCAAAAAAATAATCTGGAGAGTTTTTTTGTACTCCTTCTACCTACGTTGTAGGTTTATGTCAAAGAATTGGGACCACACATGTCGGATCATTCTGAAGCTGCTGTGATTTTCAAAGATACGGTATATCTTCAGACTACACCATCCAAATATCTGAAGGTCCAAGGAAGTTTACTGGAAAACTTTATTTTGTTAGCCACAACTGTTTTGTTCAATACGTTATACCAAAATTGATGTTTCCACGATTGATGGTCATTTTCAAGCTCATCACCGATATCATCATAGTTTATGAATTTTAATCTGGATGCGCCAAAGTTTAGGCTCTTTCTGCAAATACAGTATACTCCATAGACCTCCCACTATGAAAGAAAATGAAAAAATGACAGCCATTTCAGAGAAAAATACCAAAATATAATATTGTAGGCTGCAAGTACCTCAATGGAATCTTTTTAGCCATATGTGCCCAAATATTCAGAAGCGTTCAATGTAAATTCCAAGATGAACATGTGGGAACATCATACCGAAAAGTTATCAGACCTTGTATTAAAATAACCACACATATTCTGAATAGTTGGCGTAACACAGTTTTGTAATAATGTGTGCAATGTGCTTTCACTGTCCCCTGCAGAACACTGTACTAGTGCAATACATAAATCGTTGATATAACCATCATCTGTAAAAGGTTATAAATTGTTGCAGGTAATATTAATTGCTGTAAAATGACTAATTTTGGCAGACGATTTATTTGGCGGAATTGGCGATAATGGAAAAACCACCAAATTTAGTAGCCGCCAAAATAAGTCTTTTTACGGTACCTGAAATAGCTGACCAAGTCAACCATGAGAGGCAAATTTATCATCAAGGACAATATTTTCCAAAGAAAGAAACAGCAATTCTGAAAAAAAATCATGCTTGAGAGCAGTTTGCTGGCCCAGGTAAAAGTTGCCAGAAACTCTCACATTGGGATATTAAGCTTGAGTATATATCAACTTGTTGCTGCAATTACTGAATTTGGGAAATTTACATGCTCATAGTTAAGGCGTTTACTAAATTTACAGCTGTATAATTCCATGTTTAATATATTTTTTGTTACGAAGTACTACTCTGTTTTCAACTGTTCTGCTGAGTACGCACACTGTACGTTTATTACGGTTGTAAGGGTGTAGGCCTTGATCAAATATATTTTCACAGTCTGCATTTTAGCCGTTACCGACAATTTGACATCCTGTCACGATGGCGGTTCTTCCAAATGTCAACAACTTGCAATAAAATTTTTCGAAGCAGTATAAAGCTGTGAAAATAACGAAGTGAAGTTCATTAACACTTTCAAAAGGTAGATTGAACTCCAGTGAAACGACACAGCTATTTTCCAAAGCGCTCCGAGCATTCCTTCATGTGGTAAAGATTTCTTGAATCGCCGGTTGACACTTATCCATAACTGGCGTCAAACTCTGTTTGTTGTCGAACTATTGTACGGTACATACGGATCGATGTCTAGACGGATCTAAACGCTGGTACACTGGTATGCTGGTACAAGCATTGCAAGGTGCATGAACTCAACAATACTGCTCATTTCGTGTATGCCTCAATAAGCCTCACAATGCTTGTACCAGTATACCAGCGTACCAGCATTTAGAAGACATCGCATACGGATTATGTACCATGTTCTTGTATGTACTGGATAAACGATGGTATGAGTGGCCTTAAGGGGTTGTTACCCTCGCCAACTTTTTGTGAGTGATGCGCACTGAATATTTTCGAAAATGTTTTTTCTTGAAGAAATGAACACGTACTGCACATAAATATTATATTTTTATGTTAATAACTATTTTGAAGCATTTTCAGTTCAGTTTTTAGGCATCTCGTGTTAAAATTAGTGAAATTGACTACAAAAACTTTCGGGACCTCTGTTCTTGTGGAAATGTCCATTACAAATATTCCAAGTGTTTTTCTGAGCATTGATACATATGCTAGTGTAGCAGGGTGTTTATGACCTGGGATTACGTTTCAGTGAATTCTAGTATTTTTCCGCCTGTTTCTGAATGGATTAAGGCATTAAGCCCTTGTTTGTCTCAAATTTCATGTCTTTGAGTTATTCTCTTGTATTATTAATACCCACATTGTCAATGGGGCCCAAGTACCGTACACTGCTCCTTAATACTACTCGTCCACTTAAAACATACCATTTAATCCGTCTCGCACCTTTTTAATCCTTATTGAATATAGAGGAAGGCGCAGTGTATGATACTTGGGCCGTGAAGGGTAATCTGTTGCTGTATGTCTTCTTACGTCATATTAACGCAAACATATTTTCTTATAAATTTGGCTGTGATTTAGGACTAATTGCCACTCGTTAGTTCACGTCATGGATGTGTGTTCGACTGTTCGTCATATTAGCGATCTTACGTTAGTACGGTTAGCATGGTTAGGGATGCGTGAATTCACAACTGAATATGTAGTTCACCAATGGGCTAGCGAGAAGAGGACGGTCACGGTCTGATGGCGTTCGTCGTGACCGTCATGTCTCTTTTCTCAATGACTGATGAGGACTGAATATGTAAATGCCGCAAGACTTTGTTATCACACATGGAAACGTGTTTAATTTCTGACTGAACTTACATATGAAAACAACACAAGAGTAGTGAGTAGAAGGATACGTACATGCTTATAAGATATATTCCCCTCACATCATTCAAAAGTTAAACTGAAGTTGAATGTTTGTGAAGGAAAACATACTTTTCTGTCAAATGACTGAAACATATAATTGTCTATAATTATAGACAAAATGTTATACGAAGCATTGTTGATTTATTGTGGTGTACTCGATAACAGATTTAAATCAGGGACACGAGGGATGTTAGCACGTTATTTCATTACTAACTGATTGTGGCCACATGAGTTCCATCAAACTTTGAATGTATGTGTCAATGACGAAAACATATTCGTAAATTTACTCGTGGAAATGGACCAATATGTAAAGTATAACATTTCTGAGGGTGATTTTGGAGTGGCGCAAATATTATACTTGCAGAAGTACCACTTTTCTGTGATCATGGTCTAAAATTACATGGTTTCATCAATATACAAATATTAGGTTTATAAATGTAGCATACTTTACGTTAGGACCCAGTCTCTAAACCTATCCCCAGTGCATACACTCCATGTACATGATGGTCCACGCTTTAGATTGCCAACATTTTCAATGGATGTTTCAAAATTTATGGAAAACTACCGTTTGACTCTGGTGCAGTATGCCAACGTGCATTTGTATCCGTTACTGATTTGCGGCCAAAAAGGAGTTTATTCAGGGAATTTTGCTCTTTGTACTACGGCATGCATGCCCAGAACGAACATTAGTGTTTTTTAACAGTGCAGTTGTTTGTATCGGGTGATCATTCCCGGGGCTATGCACGAGTTGCATTCAGCTGAAATTTCCTCATGCATATTATTCGTCACAGTAATAGAGTCTCCTCATTGAAAATAGAGACAGAACAGTCACGACGAACGCCATTAGACCGTGATTGTCATTTTCTCGCTGCTCGATTGGTTGATTATATATTCAGTCGTGAAATTACGCATCCTGTAACCGTATTAACGTAAGATCGCTACTTGTACATATTGCATATCATTCAACCACACTGATTTTACATGCGTGTGTTTGGCGTCGTCTTTATTTCACGTCACGGCTACACTAGTTTATGAACCGAGAAATACTTTTTAGGAATTCAAGTCCATTGCGTCACAAATGATATTCGGGACACCTTCACGTTTTTGGCACCGGAACACAAGTGTCTCGAATATAAGGACATGGGTGTCCTTATAAACGAATACAGTGGTCCCTGTAAGATAAGACACCTCCGAAATAAGACTTCCTGTCTGTAAGGACTTTTTTGTATTCCCCAAAGATCAATTTAACAAGTAGATGGACCTGTAAAATATGACTTCCTGTAAGATAACACCTCATTTTCTCTGCAAAAGGGGAGGTCTTATCTTACAGGGACCACTGTATTGCTTCATGGCGCGAAAAAAATGAAAACCTCGAATACAGGGACATGTTCTTATATTCGGATATAAGGACAGGCTCGAGTATAAGGACATTGTCCTTATATGCGCGATTATCCAGTAACCACAGAATCGGTTCAATGGACAGTGATAGGTTGTTATCTGCAAGTGCGTCAGCGCGAGTAGCCACAACAACAACTCACTACCCGCTCTAGCGAGTCTACGCTCTCTGGCTATCTGGTACCATTGTCTATATGACTTATATTATGGTGCCTTCACTATGAGCCACACATCCTTTGTTGTCTTTGTCTCTAATGTAGAGAACTACCAGGTAATAATTTTGCGATATATTCTGGACAGACTCAATAACTCACTGATGCTTGAGAAGAACTGACACATGACGGCGAGAGGTAACAAATATAGAGCACTCTACTAATACCACTCACCCAATGAATGAATGTCATTTGATCCGTCCACTCACCCACTGAATGAATGTCTTTTGATGCGTCCACTCACCCACTGAATGAAAGTCTTTTGATGCACCCGTCATGAATTCCCCAAAATTAACATGAAAAAATAGATCTAGTTGCATGGCAGACATGGATTTGGTGTATTTATCAACCAGATCATGATGACGTCCATAGAATTACTTAAACGCAGCTATAAGTCTTGGTAAAACATATCCTTGTCGCAGCAGTTTAGAGACTAGCTGGGCACTTCGATAGACAAAGTCCTCATATTTACAACTAGCTCTGGAATAGCGTATAAGTTGAGAAACAAACACACCATATGCCGGTGATATAAGAATGTTGCTGCTTAGAAAAGGGAAATTGACTATGGAAAAATTGAAATCATCACGTTTGTCATATAATCTAGTTGACAGGTTAGAACCATTATCAATCTCCAACCTCAGGTCTAGATAGTTGGAAATATTAGCGGAGTCTGCAGTATCCTTAATTTCAAGTTCCTTACGATATATGACATCCAAATAATCACCAAACGTGGGATTATTTAACGACAATTCATCATCTATGTATCGGAAAGTGAAATTAAAATTACATGTTAGTTTCTTAGAACCTCCTCGTTGTAAATGTTGGATAAAATCTGATTTATATGAGTATATAAACAGGTCTGCCAATAATGGTGCACGGTTTGTGCCCATGGGAATACCAATAGTTTGTTGAAATAATCGACCACCAAATTCCACAAAAATATTATCAATCAGAAAATCAACCATATTTACCACATCTATTTCAGTATATTTGTATGGGGCATCAGAGTCGCTTTTAACAAAATAAGCGGTATTATATTTAACTACAGTATAGTGGTACCGACGTTGTCTCTTTTTGGAGAAAAATGAATTATCGATTAGTTTTTTAAGCTGAGACTTCAGTTCAGAATGAGGTATAGTTGTGTACAAAGTGGAAAAATCAAATGTTTTGATAGACGTTAATTTTGAAAGTATGTGAGCATGTAGATATTCCAATAAAGATTTGAAATTTGTTAATATCCACATTTGGTTTATACCACTTCTAGAATATATGGTTCCAGAGTACTTTTGGAGACCCTGTTCAATTTTAGACAATATAACAGTTAATATTTTAGAAAGGGCTTTGGGGTAGAACATGATGCTGAACCTGAAATATATCTTTGTTTGTGTGGATTTTTGTGTAATGTTGGGATCCAATATAAGTTTGGTAGATTAGAATCTATGCACGCAGACGAGGGTCTCTCGCCAATAGTGACTGAATGCCCGAAGCTCTTCGCCAACTCTCACAACTTTATACTGCATACTTTAAGGATTGATTGCATGTAATTATCAATATGATCAGTGCTTTCACTTTTTCTGTTATTGTCAAGGTACCCAGTGACCCGATATGGCCCATAGCAACCATGGTTGCTAAGTCTAGGAACCCGCTTAGAACAGGGTATGCACAAATAAAGATTTTGCCAACTTGAGCTCTATATTAATTCAGTTCATAAATAATCCACAGATAGTCTGGGGATAGATCCACTTGGCAGTTAACGCCCGTGACAACCATGGGGAACTACGGCAATAGGGAACGACTGGTAGCCATAGCAGCAGTATATGTTTTGTGGATATTGACTATGTATGGTACATAATAATGTGCACTAGTCAGATCGTCACAACCTTCAATAAGAATATCATGGCAATATTATATGATGGCTTAAAATGTCCTAATTAAAATCTGTTCCCCTCATGACGTCATGAATTCTCATTAACAATCTAATTTGCATATTAATGAGCTGCTAAACCTTTTCAAGTGGCTTCTGTAATGTAGTGCCGGAATGGCAGTTTCAAATGACTGTAACGTTTGAACAGATAGGGATATTGATATCCCGTAAAGACCATTCTGCTCAGATCAATGAGATCTTTCATATAACTTAATATCATATTTGCACATTACTAGTACTTTAATATTCCACAAATGTTCGCATAATTACAGTCTAACACCTTCAAATTTGAGTGCACTGTGGGTGTTTGAAAGTGTGCTGAGAAGTTTAAAAATTCGTATGAGAGGCCTCACGTATATGACGTCATAGCGGAAAATCAATCATAGCGGTATCGGACAATACCCTCTCAAACCAGAATTCAACGAGCTTTCCAATGGTGTAATCTGCTTCTCTGTATGACAAATACGTTCCGATATATAGCTCCATTTCGAAAATTGACGTTTCACGTCGTGACGTCATCGATGTTAAACGTAGCGTGTTGAAACTCGGTGTATGACTGCGTATCATCATTCCACATAGGTTCTGATAATTACAGTCCAATACCTGTAAATTTGAGTGCACTGTGGATGTTTGAAAGTTTACTGAAAAGTCGAAAAATTGGTATGACAGGCCTTACGTTTATGACGTCATAGCGGAAAATCTATTATGGCGCAAAAGTATCGGACAGTACCCTTCTAAACCAGAATTCAACGAGCTTTCCAATGGTGCAATCTGCTTCTCTGCACGACAAATACTTTTTGATATATAGCCCCATTTTGAAATTGACGTTTCACGTCGTGCCGTCATTGACGTTCGAACGATCTAGGTAAAACTTCACAGTTCGATGGAAAATACCAACATATATCAGTGTGCTAAATTTCATAGGTATCGGTTCAAATATGACTGCTGTGTGAATTTTTGAATGGGGATGGGGATTTTTCGAGTTTTCAAGAATTCTTGGTGACGTCATCCATGAACCGAGTTTTTCCCCAAAACGTGCGGTCCCGTCCTAGGGAAAACACCTATACACCAAAAAAAATGTCGGGATGCTAGCGCGAAAACATATAAACAAATTTACAAACATCCGAGAGTGACAAACATACTTGGCGAAAATCGAAGATTTCGCCAAGTAACAAACCAACCGACCAACATACTTGCCGAAATCTTTAGATTCCGGCAAGTAACAAACAGAGAGAGACAGACCGACAGACTCAAATGCAATACCCCCCCCCCCCCCTCCTACGGGGGCGACGGTAATCATGATAACGAGATATTCATGTTTGCTGATATGAATGTCTGTGATATTCATGAATCGAATTTAACCAAAGCATACCGATGTATACTCAAGTCAAACATGTTGAAACAAATAATCTGTGATCCAACAAGAGTGACCAATAATACTTCAACTCTACTAGACCATATTATTATTAATTGTCACGACCATATCAGAAATTTTGGATGTATTCCTGTGGGTTCCAGTGAACATGGTGAATACGATATGATTTCTTGTACAAGGAAAACGGGTGAAAAAACAATGCTCCTAGTCTGTATGCAACAATTAGGTCTATGAAACACTTACCTACAAAGACGAACGGCAGTATCTGGATTTTTGGTTGTTTTCAGGTATTGGGTTATTAATGCAGTGCATGGTATGACATATGACCACAATGAATATCTAGCACATATATGTAACCAATGCTGAGATAAACGAGTGGCATATGGCAGTACATGCTATTATTAATCATGAATACAGAGGCAGATAGCATTATGTACACAACTGTGACATGTATACAGAGACAAAAAGGTACGTCTATATGCTGCTCTTTGCCTATGTACAGTGTGAAGCAAAACGAAAATGTACTGCTCTTTGCCTATGTAGCGCACTTAGAAATGGGAATATACTGTTTTTTTTTGCCTTTGCATCTCGCACACATATTATTCGGCTATGCATAGCATTAGCATATAGGTATAATAACGCACATGGTTATGCACATATTTAGGAATACATGTACCATGATCTTTGTTTCCATGCCAAACGACTTGGGTGGGTTCCGCAATAAGATTGTGAGATACGCAAATAATAATGTGCCAAAATTATGTCTTTAGTGTCTCCTCAGCGCCTCAACTCAGAACGGGAATACTTAAATTCTAGGTTTAAGTTAATGACAAAGATTAGGTATAAAAATTTTGTCCTGTAATGTGGGAACAATATATCAGAGTTCAATCATAATACTTTCAGCCAATATATGGCCTACTCATTGTTACCCATGACCACTAGCCGCTCAAAATCAAACCAATGATATATTTGATTGATTAAACGTGATGGCCATTAGCTGCTCATTTTTCAAACCAATGGTCAAGTTACAAAATCAATGTGTCAACAGAATTTGCTACAGGTTGATTTTCTCAGGAAAACCTAGGCGGCTAGGCCTACCTGTGAAAATGGCGAATTTTAATATATTAACATAAATCCCATTTATTTAAGGTAATTGAAAATAATTTTACTGTCAATGAAAACTAGTTCAAGGTAATAGATAACAAACGTACGTATCCACCACACATCTACACGATTTTTCCTGCCAGTTCTCCCTACAACCACGTGGTGTGCTGTACACCACGTTCTGTTGCTCATGCTTTTCAGAATTAGATATTTGCACTTCCGTCCATCGGTAATCTGCACGAAAAAGCAACTTATACCATCTAATGCTGCTGGTGATAGATCAAACATTATTTATCACCGAGGATGAGAGTATAGTGTGCTGGGAGTATGGAAATCAGTCAATCAATGATATGAATATCGGTCAATAGAAGTGATTTATGCTAATGCAATACATTTGGAACATGCACTGGTTAATTTTTTACCACCCAGGATTTATCCTTTGACTTATCATCACTATGTCCATTCGACGATCATATACTGCTCATCAGAGAGTTGTTTAGATAAGAGATTACATGGAAAAAAGCAGTTTATTAGAAAATTCGATGGTAACCGAGTTTATTTTCATTGGATTATTTCCTTTTTGTGTGTGCATACCACCATTAATTAGTCCTTCATGAGTCCTTCATGAGTTAGTTATTGAAGGATACATACGTTTGTATGATAATAAACCAAATATCTCAGTTCATCAATTTCAGAGATACTACCCTTTGCCTTTGGAGGGAAGACTTGATTTTGTTTTTAAAACTCAGACAAGTTACCTGGAGCTCGGTTATCAACCGAATGGATGTATATTTTGTTTGGAAAAACTAATGTTGAGTGTAATCGGTGTGGTCGTCTTAGTAGAAATACAAATAAAATAAAAAAAAAACAGTAGAAATAAAACAGATCGTGAACCATGGATAATATCTGAAATCTTGAAGTCCATACAAAAGGGATAAATGGATGTATAAATACCGAAAATCAGAAAACAACTGAACTTTGTATGATGAATATTGTTCTTACAGAAATTAGATTCAATGCCTAGTCGAAAATGCTAAATCTATACACATAGAACCTAGAAGCTAAATCTGGTACATAACCAGTCAGAGTACATAACCAGTCTTGCATTGTACCTGGAAATACAAAGTGTGCAAAGGTAACCATATGAAAAGGATTTCATGAAAAGGATAGTAAACTAAATGTTGGTAACTGTAGACCAGCTAGCATACTCATTTCTCTGTCTAAAATACTCGAAAAGGTTGTTCATCAACAATTGGAGGACTATTGTAAAACTTGTAATATTCTTTATGCATTCCAATCTGGGTTTCGAAAATCGTACTCAACAGATACTTGTCTCATTTATCTCTATGATTGTATGAAAAAGTTATAAATCCCAGGTTAAAGTTGTGGGTATGGCCCTCTTAGACGTACAGAGAGCATTTGGCAGTGTCAATCATGAAATGTTGGTTTAAAGTACTAGTAAAGTGAAAATATGATGTTTTGTTATATGGAAGATCTCATTGATCTGAGCAAAATGGTATTTACGGTATATCAATATCTCTATCCGTTCAAAAGTTACAGCCCTTTGAATCTGCCATTCCGGCACTACATTATAGAAAACACTTGAAGAGTTCTAGCAACTCATTAATATGCAAATGAGATGCTAATGAGAATTCATGACGTCACGAGGGGAACAAATTTTAATTAGGATATTTCAAGCCATGATATAATGATTCTTATTTCAGGTTTTGACGATCTGACGAGTGCATATTATTATGCACCATACATAGTCAATATCCACACAAACTGTACTGTTGCTATGGTTACCAGTCGTTCCCTATAGCCGTAGTTACCCATGGTTACCATTGCCATTAACTGCCAAATCAGTCTATCCACAGAGTTTCTGTCGATTATTTATGAAATAAATTATTATAGATCTCAAGTTGGCACCATTTTTGTTTGTGCATACCCTTTCTAAGTGGGTTTCTGGCTCTAGCAACCATGGTTGCTATGGGCCATACCAGGTCACTGGTTACCTTGACAACAAAACAAAAAGTGAAAACACTGATAATTCATATTAAAATCTGTATAGAATGAGTCTTGATGAATAATCATAACATTAAATGAATGAAAAATACATACCAAGTACCTAATTGAAACAACTTCCCCCGATGACGTCATGAATATCTCATTTGCATACTAATTAGCTAAATTGTTTTGAAAAAGCAAAGTTGCCGATTTCAGTCTTCAAAGTGCTATAACTTTTGAACGGATTGTGATATTCACATGCCGTAAAAACATTTTGCTCAGATCAATGAGATCTTTGAAATAAGTTCACGTCATATTTTCACTATACTAGTACTGACTATACTAATACTCACTGGTATTGATCCAACTGTCATGTTCATGTCATACTTAACTGGTCGTAAACAAACTTCATGTTAACGGAAATGCATCTAGTGAAAAAACCATACAGTGTGGCGTACCACAAGGCAGTATCCTTGGACCTTGGTGCTACGTAATATTCTGCAATGATATCTGTTCAGCTGTCACATGTAAATTGTTGATGTATGCCAATGACACGGTACTCTTAATTGAAGATGAAACCTGGTGTAGCCTCTCTCAACGATTCAGTGCAGAAATCCGAAACTGTTTTCACTGTGTAACAAATAACAATCTGTCGATGCACATGATGCAAGACCGTAAAGATTGTGTTCACGTCTAAAAACAAACAGCATCTAACAAAAAATTCAAAGTGGCTTGTAGTGGTATCACCATTAATACCAAAAGCAAAATAAAATACCTAAGCCTATATATGGACCGACTCAATCAGGTAATTGTACTGTAGAATCCATTATAAGCAAAACCATGGGTAAACTCAAATTTATGTATGGACACAGTAATGTACTCAACACCAAGTGTAGAAAATTGTTAATGTATGTTAGTCCAACCACATTTCGATTATGCAATCTATGCATGGTATCCTGGTCTTAACAAAAGCCTCAAAGCAAAATTACAAGTTGCACAAAATAATGTTGTACGTTTTCTACTAAATATGTCCCCTGGAGATCATACCGTTCAGTCAGCTTATGTTGAAACGTATGCACAAAGTCCACCACAACAAGGCCCCAGACTATCTCCTAGATCTTTTCGTTAAAATTCAACAACATCACAACATCAACACTCGTGGGTCTTCTGTCATTTTTCAAATTCCTTCGGTTAGAAATAACATGGCAAAGGGTTTCGGGTATCATGGGGTTATCATATGGAATGCACTACCAAATTGTATCAAAACCATCACATCATTATGACAGATTCAAAATATAAATAAAACAACATCTTGTCAACAGTGTACACGGGAACGAAAGGGCATAGTTTGTGTACTAGTCATCCTACTCAAATGTCAATTGTTCAAATATGTGTTCATATGTTAATATATTCATGTGTTAATATTGTAAACTAGACTCTGACTTTTCTAACTCGTTTACACTGTTTTTTTCGCTGATATTTTTGCGATGCTAAATGATATCGCTCTATAACTTGGCATACTTCATCTGGGAGTCCAACGGCAATTTTCTATCAAATTTCAGACTTCTATTGCGAAAATTGCCATAGTTGACAATCTACCCCCATGTTAAATTTAACCCCGTCATTGAATTTCTGGGTCCTCATATAATTTTATGCATTTGCTCGGTTTTGTAGCTGTGCAGTCTTTCGAAATCAATATGTTTGTGTGGAATATACCCCCATTGTGTCGTCTGGTCCAAAATACAATAAAACTTCAAATTCTGATGGATATACAGTGCCATCCATTAATTTGGAGCCACTTTAGTGAGGTCTTGGTTGCCACAATTTAGTATTGCAGTCACATGATTACGAGTGTATATTCTCAATAAACCCAGTGACAAAATTTACAGGCTACATTTGGGTTACAATAAGAGTGATAGCCGTAACAATTTCACTGGATCTTTCACTTGTTCTGGATCCTATATCACATGATCTCGGGGGAACATGCGTTCGTTGAATCCCTTTCTTTTGGAATATATTCATTTTCAAAACATTTACTGCTCAGAATCTTTCAAGGTGGATGAGGATAATGAATAAAAAAACATTTATAATAAGAGGTCCGTGCTCGCCCACAGATCAGGAATAAAAGTCCTAGATCCAGATGCGCAAATCCGGATCACCTGTATGGTCATATGGCACTTCAGAATTTACATTATCTAATTAATTGGTAGTCCAGAATCTCAGAATGTGGAAATAATAAGAAACAAGTATATCATACATCAATATCCCATTGGCTGCACAACAGTTTGAAATGTGTCACTACTTTTTGGTTGCTCTGAATTAATGGATGGCACTGTAAACAGGACCAAATCCTCGATATGCTCAGATTCTCGAGATCCCGTTTTGGGCTGAAATTTAACATTGGGGTAGATTGCCAACATCTTCAAATTTTGCGATAAAAGTATGAATTTTGGCAGAAAATTTCCGTTTGACTTCTATGGCAAGCATGCCAAATTATAGAACGATGACATTCAGCATCGCAAAAATATTGTCAAAAATTAGTGTAAACAAGTTGGAAAAATTAGAGTACAATCTGTGTCAAACCAATTTTGCCTCTACCATCTTGACCCGTAAATGGAATACGCTGGAAACAAAGACTTGTACTTTCGCGTGCTATACATGGGTATGTGTGGGTTCAATCTATGTTTATATTTTCAATTCCTGTATGTATTTTTATGTATTTCGTACTCATGTTTATCCAAAATAAATCAAATAAAAACCAAAAGACACACTAGCGTCATCAGGGGCGCCACAGACAGTCTGTAAATGTAGTTTTTTATACTGTATACTCAATGGAATTAGTGTTCAGCAACCAAATTATACATGAATATAAATGCCTTGTTTGTTGTTGCAATGCACAATATATTCTTCTGAATATCAAATGTATTAATACAGGTCCATTTAGATACATACCTGTATTCTAACGTAACCCGGATCAAAAACTATAATTTTTAGGTGAAAGATCCATCTGTGTTCTCAGGTGTCGGACACCATGATATAAAATGATCTCAACACTTTCAAAAATAATATGTCTGGTTGTTTCAACGAGGTATACATTTTAATCTTGTGAATGAACGCAAATACTCTCAGAGTTTTGCGATATTTTTGGATGGATTACCGTAATACAAACGCATACAGTAGCACAACAAAAATATCGAGCTATATTTCTGATGTTGGCAGAACGATTACGAAAGACAGCCAACTTTTATAGTTTCCGACAAAAAAGTTATAAAGTGTGATGAAAAAATGCGGTTTTTACACCAGAATAGACGCCATGAACTTTCAATTTGATCCAAAACAATGGACAACAGTAAAGTGGATTAATCTGTTTCAGAAATTCGTTATCAATCAATTGGCTAGCATATATTAGATGATATAGCATCATTACAACCCCAAAAATGCGCCGAACCGTCCTGTATAGGAGTTTGAACATACCGTAAAAACGCACGATGTGAACGAATCGTTTACATTTGCGCTAACATAAACAAAGACATGAATTTTCCTATATTATCGCTATATGCAACTGAAAAGAATCTAACTGAATATTTGCGATTTCATCACTATAATACACCATACTTATACACATTTCGAGTGACCAGGTTGTGTTTTTTTTCTATATTTTTAGCAATAGTTACGGTGGCTTCTTTCGGCCATATTTTTTTTTATTTTCCAGAACTTATGTAAAATTTATGTTGGCGACGAAAATCATTCTAGACAATTTCATCGTGACGAAAATGTTTTAAATGCGTTGAAAATCATTTTAAACGTTACGAAAATGTTTTAAACGCAACGAAAATGATTTAAACGCGTTGAAAATCATTTTAAACACAACGAAAATATTTTAAACGCGATGAAAATCATTTTAAACACGTTGAAAATAGTTTTAAACGCAACGAAAATGTTTTAAGCACGTTGAAAATCATTTTAAACGCATCGAAAATGTTTTAAACACAACGAAAATAGTTTTAAACGCAACGAAAATGTTTTAAACGCATCATGTTTCATCCAAAAATTGAACCGATTCCCCCCCCCCCCCCCCTCAACTTTTACACCGTGGTTGCGCCCCTGCGAAGAAGAATAGCCGTTTTGAAGAGAATCCAGTCACAACATTGTGCACGGAATAGTGCGGAGTCGAAACCAATGGTTGAAGAGCGCACAAACAATATCTGTGGTGGTTTGTTCAAATGACATACTGTAAAATATAATATTCCATGAACCAAACGGTCAAATTTCTTCAAATGTCAATTTTTGGTCGCTAAAATCGATAGCAAGAAACTGTCAAATTTTGAAAGAGATCTATGGTAAAAAAAAAAAATGGCCCCAAAAGTCAGAAATAGCCTAAAAAAACATTTTTGTTTTTTTCGGAACCACAAACATGTGAACCTACATGACTGTAATGCTGTGTCAACATAAGTTATATCTCGTTATTTCTCGTTACTTGCAACTACCTACATGTGACATCTGCAAATTATCATAATAAATCTGCGCTTTTACTTAAATGTAGGCCTATTTGAAACTACAATGAATGGAAACATAGCTTTTTTCATGTTCTGTGGTTGATTCTGACATCTCTCTGGCTCTGATTGAGTATTTTTCATTCCACACATGCCGCTCATGACGTCATTGGTATTTGCCTAGATACTGTGGTAACCGGCAATGTAGACAGGCTTATCACTCTCTATTCACTGTTTTCATGCAAGATTTTCTGAGTATCAGTTGTCGAACTGTGCATATTTCCTATATATTCCGGACTATCCCGAGTTGTACTCTCAAGTTTGTATGACAAACAAGAATACTAAATTTGGCACATTTTAAAAATTAATCCCAAATTTAATGACAATCAATTGCATAATTATTGACCAACGAATGTTAGGCCTATATAACGCTGTAATGCACCTTAACATATTTCTGGGTCACAGATTTTTTGTTGAAATTATATCCTGCCCCCCTCCCCCCTCGGTCAAAAATATCAAACGAGGAAAATTACACCTATATTTCCTTACATGTAGGTGCATACCCAAATTTCCTATAGCTTCTTGCTCTCTCTTTTTTCTTTTTTTTCTCTTTTTTCACGGCCCAATAGGGGGGGGGGGGTGCACCCCCCCCCCTAAATCCGCCAGTGCTCCTGCATGATTGCCGCTTGCAGTTATGACTGAACAGACGTATGCACGAGGCCGCGTGTGAATCAAATTATCTAGACCTACTTTCGCGCGGTCTGATTGGTGAAATTGACAATGTGACGTCATAACAAAGCAATACGGCAAATTATGGACTGATCAATATGGATCCAAATGGAAACAAGGTGCTTGTGCGCTGAATATCGTCGCATGTTGTTTTGATTTCGGAACCTATTCATGTAGTATTTTATATCTATTATATAATAAACCTCAGTATTCCTTGTACTTTATGACAACTAACGATATACTGTACGAATCACATTGATCACTTTACAATATATGAGAGATGAAAATGCATTTCTGTGAAATAGAAGTGAGGTTTGTTGTTGTCGAATCACCAGCGGGCGATCCTTCGTGTTGACTTTCGCGATTTTCGATGTGACGTGGACAATATTTGGGCATGATTTGCACGCTGGCATTTAACGCACTGTGAGCTATTAGTCAACATAGTATCAACTAATACTGAAGGTGGCAGCGATATCTACTCGACAAACCAAAACGTTAAATAACGGTATTTGCCACGTATAAAATTAACGCCTAAATGGAATATAATTTTTACGTAGGTTACTTATATCGTGGAGGTAGCTTTCCTCGTCATTTTTGTTTCTACGGAACTTGAAAATCTCAATCACAACCGGGCATTTGGTAAGTTTTGTGATTGACATTTTTCTTAAACTGTCAGAATTTTCCTGGACCTCTTTTATTATTAAAATCAGATATTCATGACGTCGTAAGAGTGACCTCTGACCTGGAAAATGAGGTTAAAGGTCAAATTCAAGGTCACCAAATAATTCAGCATATATGTTCACTATCGAATCCTAAGCTGTAAAATCGATAATAAGCAAGATATTAGCCGTTTTGTGCTCTGATCTTGAAAATAAGTTCAAAGTCAAATTCAAGGTCATCAAAATATTCAGTGTATATCATTTTCTATATGTCCACAACTGGATCCCAAGCCATAAAGTCAATAGATGAGCATGATATTAACCATATTGTCCTTTGACTTTGAAAATGAGGTCAAAAGTCGAATTCAGGGTCATAGCGATATTCAGCATATATCATTCTCTATATGTTCATAATTGATTCCTAAGCTGTTAAATTGATAATAATGGAGATATTACTCATTTTGTCTTGTGCCCATGAAATTTAGGTCAAAGGTCAAATTCAAGGTCATGACAATGATCTGTATAATTTCCTATATGTTCATAATTGATTCCTAAGCTGTAAAGTCGATTAGAAGCGATATATTAGTCGTTTTGTCCTGTGACCTTGAAAATTCGGTCAGAGCTCAAGCTCAAGGTCATGACAATATTCAGAACATAACAGTTCCTATATGTTCACAATTGATTCCTAAGCTGTAAAGTCGATAACAAGCGAGATATTAACCATTTTGTGCTCTTGACCTTGAAAATGAGGTCAGAGGTCAAATTCAAGGTCACGAAAATATTCAGCATATATTATTTCCTATATGTCTACAATTGATTCCTAAGCTGTAAAATCAATAATAAGTGAGATATTAGCCATTTTGTCCTGTGACCATGAAAATGAGGTCAAAGGTCAGATTCACGGTCATGACAGTAATCTGCATATATCATTTCCTATATGTTCATGATTGATTCCTAAGCTATAAAGTCGATAAGAAGCAAGATAGTAGCCATTTCGTCCTGTGACCTTGAAAATGAGGTCAGAGGTCAAATTCAAGGCCACGAGAATACTCAGCATATATCATATCCTATATGTCCACAATTGCTCCCTAGTCTCTAATCTCAATATTAAGTGAGATATTAGGCATAATTTTTCCCATTATAAAGCATAAGAGAATTTAACATGGGAAAGTCCCATTTGGGCCGAGTTTGGGCCAAAATGGCCCACTTCGAACAATTCAAGAGCAACGAAACTTAAACACATCATAGGAGTAGATATGAGGAGTGGTATGTATCAGAAAGAAAAAAAAGTTACTGAACAGATTTTGAGAAAATGGCCGCCAAAATAAAGCATTTTTCGTCGAAAACGGCCGCCATTTTGAAAAATATGCGAAAATAAAAAATACCTCCTTCTTGAATTATTCTAAAGCATTTTTGTGCAAAATTTCAGAAAAATTCGCCTGTAAACAAAAAGTTAAAAATGTGGACGACGACGATGGATGACAGACGACGACGGACGACTGACGCAACACCATACCGATAGGTTATCGAACCATAGGTCCGGTACCATAGATCCGGTAACCTAAAATGGAGAATGATAAAAAAAGAATATGCTTCTGGCATGATTATAACATTCCATGTACGATGTATGATCAAGATGTTGCAGCATGCTACAGCTGAATTCCGTCTTTATGTAGCCCGCAAAACAAATTTTTTAGCTAACTGAACCTTTGGTCCGATAATTTATTGTTATGGTGTTGATTTTGTCGTCATCCGTCGCTCGTTTACATTTTTGTGTTTAAAGTTTACTATGAAATATTTTTTTTTAAAAAGCTTAAAATATTTTTTATTAGCTTCGATTTTTTTTTCAAAATGGTGGCCATTGATGACGAAAAAAGGACCAATTTTGGAATTTGACGGTCGTTGTCTCGAAATCTGTTCCTTGTTTCCAATTGATGCGTAAGACTCCTTATATATGTACCCCTGTGATGTGTCATTTCTTTGCCCTTGAACCGCTTGAAGTGATCCATTCTGGCCCAAACTTGGCTCAAATGAGACTTTCCTACGTTAAATTCTCCTATGCCTTATAATGGAACACATCATGGGATTAGAAATTAGGAATCAATTGTGGACATGTAGTAAATGGTATATGATGAATATTCTCGTGTGACCTTGAATTTGACCGTTGACCTAATTTTCAAGATCACATGACAAAATATCTTGCTTCTCATCAACGTTGCAGCTTAGGAATCAAATGTGTACATACAGGAAGTGATATAAATGCTTTATGCAAGATTTATGTGCGCATGTGCAGTAGCAAAAAAAGTATGAGGGTTAAGATAGGTTAGTGAACAATATATGTTTTATACAGTTCTGTTCCGTGATCTTGAAATAAGGTCACTAGCCAAATTCAAGGTCACGCGGCATTAGCCGTTTTGTCCTGCGACCGGGAAAAAAAAGTCAAATGTCAACTTCATGGTCATGAAAATATTGAGCAGATATCATTTCCTATAGGTTCACTATGGATTCCTATGCTGTATGTTTGAGCACGAGTACGTTATCAAGTACGTTTGATAGATACACTTCCGGTGTTTTGTGTTTTGAGTTTACATTCATGCTCAGGTACGAACTACATGATTATATCGGTGAAAATTTGATTGAATTGTTGTTAGTCTTTGATACCGAGCTGTTGACGGCATCATGTTTTTGTTTCATGTTTTTTTTCGACATTTTGAAATTCATCCTGAATTTTATTTTTCGGAAATATATTATATCTTTTCGCCTAGCAGTTTCAAGTATGTATTTTATTGTAGAGGTGCAAGTTCGTTATGTGCTGCAGTTCAAACACTACTTCGTGGCTCAAACACTGTATTTTGTCAGTTTCCTCAAAATACTGTTTCGGTGTGACATATACAATACACGAAACCGAATATTATGTGGTAATTTGTTAAACAAAGGTAGCGCAGTGATTCCAAGCCGAGAGGTCATGAATTCTCATCAGTGGCGGAGGGATTTGTCCCATTTGGGCCGAGTTTGGGCCAAAATGGCCCACTTCGAACAATTCAAGAGCAACGAAACTTAAACACATCATAGGAGTAGATATGAGGAGTGGTATGTATCAGAAAGAAAAAAAAGTTACTGAACAGATTTTGAGAAAATGGCCGCCAAAATCAAGCATTTTTCGTCGAAAACGGCCGCCATTTTGAAAAATATGCGAAAATAAAAAATACCTCCTTCTTGAATTATTCTAAAGCATTTTTGTGCAAAATTTCAGAAAAATTCGCCTGTAAACAAAAAGTTAAAAATGTGGACGACGACGATGGATGACAGACGACGACGGACGACTGACGCAACACCATACCGATAGGTTATCGAACCATAGGTCCGGTACCATAGATCCGGTAACCTAAAATGGAGAATGATAAAAAAAGAATATGCTTCTGGCATGATTATAACATTCCATGTACGATGTATGATCAAGATGTTGCAGCATGCTACAGCTGAATTCCGTCTTTATGTAGCCCGCAAAACAAATTTTTTAGCTAACTGAACCTTTGGTCCGATAATTTATTGTTATGGTGTTGATTTTGTCGTCATCCGTCGCTCGTTTACATTTTTGTGTTTAAAGTTTACTATGAAATATTTTTTTTTAAAAAGCTTAAAATATTTTTTATTAGCTTCGATTTTTTTTTCAAAATGGTGGCCATTGATGACGAAAAAAGGACCAATTTTGGAATTTGACGGTCGTTGTCTCGAAATCTGTTCCTTGTTTCCAATTGATGCGTAAGACTCCTTATATATGTACCCCTGTGATGTGTCATTTCTTTGCCCTTGAACCGCTTGAAGTGATCCATTCTGGCCCAAACTTGGCTCAAATGAGACTTTCCTACGTTAAATTCTCCTATGCCTTATAATGGAACACATCATGGGATTAGAAATTAGGAATCAATTGTGGACATGTAGTAAATGGTATATGATGAATATTCTCGTGTGACCTTGAATTTGACCGTTGACCTAATTTTCAAGATCACATGACAAAATATCTTGCTTCTCATCAACGTTGCAGCTTAGGAATCAAATGTGTACATACAGGAAGTGATATAAATGCTTTATGCAAGATTTATGTGCGCATGTGCAGTAGCAAAAAAAGTATGAGGGTTAAGATAAGTTAGTGAACAATATATGTTTTATACAGTTCTGTTCCGTGATCTTGAAATAAGGTCACTAGCCAAATTCAAGGTCACGCGGCATTAGCCGTTTTGTCCTGCGACCGGGAAAAAAAAGTCAAATGTCAACTTCATGGTCATGAAAATATTGAGCAGATATCATTTCCTATAGGTTCACTATGGATTCCTATGCTGTATGTTTGAGCACGAGTACGTTATCAAGTACGTTTGATAGATACACTTCCGGTGTTTTGTGTTTTGAGTTTACATTCATGCTCAGGTACGAACTACATGATTATATAGGTGAAAATTTGATTGAATTGTTGTTAGTCTTTGATACCGAGCTGTTGACGGCATCATGTTTTTGTTTCATGTTTTTTTTCGACATTTTGAAATTCATCCTGAATTTTATTTTTCGGAAATATAATATCTTTTCGCCTAGCAGTTTCAAGTATGTATTTTATTGTAGAGGTGCAAGTTCGTTATGTGCTGCAGTTCAAACACTACTTCGTGGCTCAAACACTGTATTTTGTCAGTTTCCTCAAAATACTGTTTCGGTGTGACATATACAATACACGAAACCGAATATTATGTGGTAATTTGTTAAACAAAGGTAGCGCAGTGATTCCAAGCCGAGAGGTCATGAATTCTCATCAGTGGCGGAGGGATTTGTCATGGCCGATCACCATCCAGGATGAGTGTGCTATGGGCTAAATGATCATGCTGATCACTCATCCATCAGCTAAACGTGGATTAGTTTGGTAAAGAGAACCCCTTCGATAAAAAAAATAATAATAATAATCGATCAGGGTTATTTTCCACGTGCAGAGCATCCAAAAATCCTATAAACATTGAAATCTTGGGCTTGATGGCTGATATCGTGGACTTGCATAATACATTCATTTGTATGGTTATTGCGAAATAGCAATAGTCACAAAAACGATCGATATGAAGTCTGGAATGAAACGAATTGGAGAGATCAATCACTTATGTGATCATTGCAGGAACTCCGATGAAAGGAGATTTCGACTTCAAGTTTCATGGCAGCCAATTGGATTTACTTTGGTTACCTCTAGTCGGCGCTTTTTCGCGTCAATTATCGATGACTATTGATTTGAGTTATATTTGCTGTGTTGGAAAATGAAGCATGGTCTACGGTATGGCATCTGGACCAATCACAGTGGGTATGTCGGATTTTCTCCTCTGATCAAGCCTATTTGAGTGGTTGGTAGTAATGTTTTTTATCTTCCAAAATCATAACTTTTAATATGATTTATTTTCACCCCCCCCCCCCCCCCCGGCTAGTGGAGAATTCCGTAGTTTCGCGTATATGCGAGAGCAATATACCCAATTATGCACTTTGTGTCATGATTCCATTCTTTACTCGTTCCTCCCTTTGTTAGCCTTTTTTGTAATTAATAACGAGTACTTAGATTATACTGACCTGGATATCACACGTACTAGATGTGTTCCAGAAACTTTGCAACGATATATGAGGAAACTTGTATACTTTCCCGGCGAAGAATCCATACAATGATATTGAATCACCTGTGCTATGAGTCAACCCGTATACGAGTAGGCCCTGACTTCCGTTTCATTCATGTTAGATGAAGACGTATATTATTTCACATTGCTTGGGTAGAAGTAAAACCTAACAGCACAGTTTTTATTTGCAGGACTACCTCAGTACCATGAAAGCTCTCCAACCCCATGTTTAAAGTTGGGAGGGGGGGGGGGGGGGTGAAACCGGGGTTTCAGAGCCTCGGCCGAACAAATAATCGAACATTCACACAGACTTGTTCACGTGACAGCTTAGTTTTGTGTATATTTGACATCCGAGCCAGCCCAATGTGAGGTTGTAAAGGATAAGTGTTAATATATACGCACTGGGCAGGAGCCTATACATTGGCAGGACAACATTCGTTCTTCAGGCCACATAATACTAAAAGCTCTGCAACCCCAGGTATAAGAGCCTCATAGCCTCGGCCGAAGAAAAGTTCGAACATTCACGCATATTTCACGTGACAGCTTAGTTTTGTGTGTATTCGACATCTGAGCCAACCCCATGTGAGGCTGTGAAGGAGAAATGTATACTACTGGCGGGAGCCTATCCATGCGATGTGTGCGTTTTTCAAACATTGAGCCACTCTGAGCCGACTTATGAATAGCATGATATGAGTTTTTGCTCACAGAATGTGATCCTCTATAACCAGATAATGTTTCAGGACCTGTTTTGTTCAGTATCACAATAAGACGTCTTGCCAAGTATGATAGTGATAAAATTTTAATGAACGACATGTTATTTTGTTGGATTATTCCAGCTTGTTTCTGACTAAAAGTTCTTTGAGATTTTGGTGCTTCCCATAAGCTATTGCTATTTGATATCACCGTCAGTGTTTTTGGTGAGTTCTTTCATATGCCTTTTAACGATTTGGGCTGAAACAGCACATGTTTTTTGGTACTGTATACACCAGATCGAATTAATTTTTCTTTTTTTAAAAGGTACAATTTTAAACATTGAGACCATGAGGTTCGAAAATGCCTAGAGTATCAATCCAACAATATTCCTGGCAGTGCCTTGGTACATACCGCGGCTGACCTTGGGTCTGCTAATGTCATATCTGTAGTCACAAATCGTTTATATTTTACATTTTCCACCGTACTATACGGTGGCTGATACAGTTGTTCGATTCCAGGTTTCTCGTTGTTGAAATAAGGTCACTAGCCAAATTCAAGGTCACGCGGTATTAGCCGTTTTGTCCTGCGACCGGGAAAAAAGTCAAATGTCAACTTCTTGGTCATGAGAATATTCAGCAGATATCACTTCCTATATGTTCACTATAGATTTCTATGCTGTACGTTTGAGCACGAGTACGTTATCAAGTACGTTTGATAGATACACTTCCGGTGTTTTGTGTTTCTGGTTTACATCCATGCTCAGGTACGAAATACATGATTATATAGGTAAAATATTGAATGAATTGTTGTTAGTCTTTGATACCGAGCTGTTGACGGCATCATGTTTTTGTTTCATGTTTTTTTTTTCTTGACTTTTTGAAATTCATCCTGGAATTCATTTCTCGAAAATATATTATATCTTTTCGTCTAGCAGTTTTAAGTATGTATTTTATTGTAGAGGTGCAAGTTCGTTATGTGTTGATGTGTTGCTAAATGTGTTGCTAAATGACCCAAAACCAGACTTCCACACGCGCAAAATGAACCAGCAAGTGGATCAATATAGCTGCGCGTGGTCTCCCTAGGCAACCATGCATCTGGCGACATGACGTCACTCAAAACGGAATCCTCAACGTGTGAGGCATCGCCAGGTCTGTTCCTGGTATCAAGCCTAAACAAAGGTAGCGCAGTGATTACACAGTGATTCCAAGCCGAGAGGTCATGAATACTCATCAGTGGCAGAGTGATTTGTCATGGCCGATCACCATCCAGGATGAGTGTGCTATGGACTAAATGACCAGGCTGATCACTCATCCATCAGCTAAACGTGGATTAGTTTGATAAAGAGAAGACCTTCGATTTAAAAAAATAATAATAATAATCTATCGGGGTTATTTTCCACGTGCAGAGCATCCAAAAATCCTATAAACATTGAAATCTTGGGCTCGATGGCTGATATCGTGGACTTGCATAATACATTCATTTGTATGGTTATTGCGAAATAGCAATAGTCACAAAAACGATCGATATGAAGTCTGGAATGAAACGAATTGGAGAGATCAATCACTTATGTGATCATTGCAGGAACTCCGATAAACGGAGATTTCGACTTCAAGTTTCATGGCGGCCATTTGGATTTACTTTGGTTACCTCTAGTCGGCGCTTTTTCGCGTAAATTATCGATGACTGTTGATTTGAGTTATATTTGCTGTGTTGGAAAATGAAGCATGGTCTACGGTATGGCATCTGGACCAATCACAATGGGTATGTCGGATTTTCTCCTCTGAACAAGCCAATTTGAGTGGTTGGTAGTAATTTTTATCTATTTGTTTATCTTTCAAAATCATATCTTTTAATATGATTTATTTTCACCACCCCACCCCCCCGGCTAATGAAAATTCCGTAGTTTCGCGTGTATGCGAGAGCAATATACCCAATTATGCACTGTGTGTCATGATTCCATTCTTTACTCGTTCCTCCCTTTGTTAGCCTTTTTAGTAATTATTAATGAGTACTTAGATTATACTGACCTGGATATCACACGCGGATGTGTTCCAGAAACGATATATGAGGAAACTTGTATACTTCCCCGGCGAAGAATCCATACAATGATATTGAATCACCTGTGCTATGAGTCAACCCGTATACGAATAGGCCCTGCTTTCCGTGTCATTCGTGTTAGATGAAGACGTATATTATTTCACATTGCCTGGGGAGAAGTAAAACCTAACAGCGTTGTTTTTATTTATAGGACTACATATTAAGTACCATCAAAGCTCTCCAACCCCATGTTTAAGATGAGGGGGTGCAACGGGGTTTCAGAGCCTCGGCCGAACCAATAATGGAACATTCACACAGACTTGTTCACGTGACAGCTTAGTTTTGTAGTAGAGTAGTAGAGTTTATTTCCCTCAAATCAAATACAATATAATGATAGATATATACATTTAGTACATGTGGAACTGACAAGGAATATTCAAAGTAATAGTTTCCTATGATGCACATAACGTATAATATATAATTAGAGGAGGGCATGTATAGCCTACTGGCTGTCTTACAACAAGCCCTATGAGTGAAATATTGTTTATGAAGGAAAAACCAGTCTTGATGCATGATAGAAGAAGAAGAAGAAAAAAAAAACATAACAGAAAAAACATAAGAGCATGGTGCTCGATGCAACTATATTAAATGCATAAAAAATCTTAGCAAAAAGAAAACAGAAAAGGCATCATTTGGCAGACCGATTCAATAACACAGATTACATATGAATGCAAACGGCGAACCAATGGTTCATGGTACCATCCAGTTCACTATTAATTTGTATATATATTATATAATTTTTTTATGTTCGAAAATCGCGACCATTTGGGTTGCTACACCGTACGATATTCGAGTATTTGTCACTTAGATGTTTTCGAAATTTAAATTTAAATACGGGTCGTGATATATCAGTATTTATCTCACGCAAAAGTTTGTTTCATATTATCGGAAGTTGAAAGAATGGCATACTACGTGAAAATTTGTTAAAAATCCTAGGTACATGAAGCAGCTCGGCTTGTCGAATGACATGGTATTGTTGGATTCCAATATTATATTGAAATATACCATCAAACGATCGTGGTAGTCCCCCATTAACAAAGTCAAACATAAATAAAGCACATTGGTACAGAAATATATCCCCAACCGTCAAAATATTTGTAGATTCGAACAATGGTTCCGTATGGCTATTATAAGAGGCTTTGTTTATTATTCTGATCGCACGTTTCTGGAGAAGTGTTGTCCTTCGTAACACGGATGCTTGAGCGTTACCCCATGCAATTATCCCATAGGTAATATGTGGATGGATTAAAGTATAATATAATGTTTTCAAAGTTTTAGTAGGCAGGAAAATACTGACTTGTTTAATAGCGAATAAAGCATGTGATATTTTTTTTATTCATATGATTAATATGATATTTCCAGGTTAAATGTTCATCGAAATATAACCCCCAAAACTTGTTACATTTTTCGTCATTATGATCCCCTATTCTATTCAATTTAACACCTTCTATAGCAATATCATAACGTGACATATCTACGCGTCTTCCAGAATGGTGCAATACGATGTATTTTGTTTTATTGGCGTTCAAAGAAAGTTGATTAGCACAGAACCATCTATATAAACTATTGATATTATTATTACCATCTCTGAATAGAGTTTGGTTATCTTTGTTTGAAGAATATGCCGTCGTATCATCCGCAAAAGAAAGAATATTACCGCTACATGCATTACTGATGTCGTTTACATATAATAGATAAAGGAGGGACCCAAGATTGACCCCTGAGGTACACCGCAAGAAACATTAGTTTTGTTAGAATTTTCACCGTCGAAATATACAAATTGTTCACGTCCAGAAAGGTAACTTTGAAACCAACGAAGAACTACCCCCCCCCCCCTAATTCCATAATTGTATAACGTGTTAAATAAAATATCATGATTTATAACATCGAATGCTTTAGATTGTGTTCAGGTGTTGAACACAATGGAAATCATGCTATACACTCAACTCAAAAAAATTCAGCAAGCAAGTCATTGTTTGTCGGCTCGTTCTTTTCATGTATGCAATAACAAATGGGGCTTACAGTTTTGAAATACGCCAGACTCCTGTCGACGTGCATAGACCTACTGGAGAAAGAAGCATATCTATGAACTTGCTTGTATATTTGCTTGAACTTGCTTGTACAACATTTCTCACATTATGTGCAGTGAATTTTAGAAAACTAATTATCGATTCGTGATCACGAAAATATGAACTTATTGTTGTGCAGAATCATCGCAATAAACACCGTCATGAGAAGTTATACCTTGTTATCTGTTGCGTACATTCAGTTATCTATATTCATGGACTATCCTAGTAAATCCTCGTTTTAACATAGTATAATATATTGAACGAACACGTAGCAACTACAGACCAAATTCGAAATAGATTTGATCAGAATTCGCGGAGGTATGGACAATAACGTACACCGGTATGATTTGCGTGTCAATGGAAATTCCTAGACGATTCCCCATCTTAAATGCAACCATCTATGTTCTGATCCTAAACTTTGAGACCCCAAAAAGGGAAATCGGAACGGGGAGAGAAAAAAACAAAAGTAGAAAAAGGGGAAATGAAGGCGGATGGAAATGGAAATGAAATAAAAACAATGGGAATGAAAGCAATATTTGTACTGAACAAAACGGTTTTTGCAGAGTGTTGGTATCCTGATCGGAACACTGATTTTGTTCTCGAATATATTTTTTTTATTTGACTCTGGGGGGAGTAGTAGCTCTCCCCCCCCCCCCCCACTGGATCCGCCAGTGTTTAGAATAATGTTTGGCAAAGCTGATTCAACATCATCCGGATATGTACAAATTTGGGGGGAAATGGGACTTGATTATTTTGGATGGAACGAGAGCTAATGCAGCAACTGATGAGTATCAGTTGGCTTGAAGAGAACTTGTGCTTCTAGTGTGTTTTCCTTGCTTCTGAATAAAGTAGTATCCAAAAAGTTGACCGATTCAGTATTGATTTCAGCTTTGAATTTGATTGATGCCATGAGAATTGAATATTTCGAGAAACTGAATAAATTTGGAAATGTTGTGTGGCCAGATGAGGAATACATGTATGTCATCTAAATACCTATAATAACAATTATGGTTTGAATGACACTTTTCTGTTGCTTGCTTCTCAAATTCAGCCATATGAATGTCTGCATAATAAGGTACTTTTGTCTTACCATTGGCTGTGCCTGAAATTTGCTGGAGCGTCTTACCATCAAATTCAAAGTCATTGCATTTCAATGAAATTTCCAATA
The DNA here is from genome assembly GCA_949152475.1 of Terebella lapidaria. Taxonomy (NCBI): domain Eukaryota; kingdom Metazoa; phylum Annelida; class Polychaeta; order Terebellida; family Terebellidae; genus Terebella; species Terebella lapidaria. The sequence continues at coordinate 27,502,512 of OX424561.1, read as the reverse complement.
ATTCTATTATACCTTTATAATCGTTTTCTAGAGTTTGGAAACGATTTTTCAATTGCCTAAATTCCATCCTCATGATTGATATACGTTACATACTTTCAACATCTAAAGTGATGAGTTAAGCTCATCACTTTGGATCTAGCTCAAACCCTCTAATTTTATTTCAAAAGTCGTATGTGTTTTTAATATATGATGGGTGGTTATTTGCTTGATCTCTTATATATGAATCAATACACACATGTACTTGTTTCAGATTCACTACTGCAGTCAGAAATTGTTGTTATTTTTTTTTCTGAATTTTCTTGGTAAAGAGGAGTGTCAATTTCTTCATAATGAGCTGGGTTGCATAATTGGCGAAAACCTTCATTGATATGAGTTTCTCTATCCATAATCACTAACACATTACCTTTATCTGCTTTTTAATTACCAAGTCTACATTAATTTGTAGATCCTTCTTAGTTTCATATTCCCTTTTCGTTGGGTTTGTAGTTTCTGGTTGAATTGTTAATTTTTCAATGTATTTAGATAATGCCAAATACGATCCGAAATATGCTTGTCAATCATTGAACTGAGTGGAGTCAAAGTACATTTTGGAATATCTTGATTTATTTGTGAATGAATTACGACGGTGAGAGAAATAATTTTGAAGTTTGAGTTTTCTACCAAAACATTGCACAGATTTTGTTGATTGGATCCAATGTTATATTTGGTGTGGGAACAAATGTCAGACCACGATATAAAAGAAAATTCATGTGTCAGAAAGTGAAACCTTGGAAAGGATGACCACATGATTAGTCCTACCAGAGTACGGTGGACTCCGAGAATGATTTAGTTTAAATGACTGAGCCAGAACTTCAACATTTAATTGGCCGTTTGTTCAGCCCAATGAATGTTATTTGACTGTGTGGAGAACTTTACTGAATCCAACTCTTTAAACTGTGAGATTGCTGAAACGTAAACTCATGTCACCCAGAGCCCTGTTAATCATGTCCAAGTTGCGTTTCTCTACAGACGGAAGATTGTCAGAGTTGTTAATTTTTGGAATAACAATTTTGGAGTGGGGGAAGTTTCGGAAAGCACTGCTGAACATATTCCTCAGCTCTGGAAATGCTGTAACATCTGGTTTCGATTGTTCAGGCCTTCGCTTACGATTAAGTGTTTGGGGCATCAAATTGTTTTTATAGGCTGTGGACATCGTTTTGAGATGGTTGAACAAACTCCGGGATATTAGGACACAACTTGGATGTGAGTCACAGGGGATTTGGTGATGCGAAAGAGGTTAGGAGAGCCGAGAACGGCAGTGGAGGAGGTTAGCTTAGGAAGAGCCCAAAAAGTTTCGGGCCCTATGATATTACAAAAGGAGATAGGGAAAGTGGTCCTAGGAGAGTTTTTAGGAGAGGCAAAGTAAGAGCGCGTTTGCCTTCAGGTAGAGAGGAGGGTGAGAGGTCATGAGGGAGAAGAGAGCGTGGACGCCGCTTGGGTGTGGCACTCAACCGGAGAAAAACGAGAGAATGATGATCAGGGGCAAGGAGGTTTAGAATACTCTTGAATTGTATGGATTTTACTACACATAGTGAATAGTTCATAACTTTATAGATACTACTGGTAGCGATTTTGATCTCACGATCGAACCCGCGGTTAAAGTGTGCACCTAGAGTCGCTGCATACAGAGTGTCGCTTGGAAATACAATATATTTAGCTCTTTCATAAACAGGCATAAAAAGTGTAGTAAGGAATGTGGTAAAAAACACGTGTCCCATCTCAACTTACGGTTATAGTGTGTAATTTTCACTTCTTGTTGGTTGTAATCTCTCGACACTTCTATCTCAGTCAGATGAGTTTTTTTGTCGAGTGGCAAATAGCTTCAACTTTGAGTGACTAGAATATAGAGGGACGAAAAAAATGTATTTTATATCTTTATTTATTTCATATCAATTGAGGAACAAGCATAGGCTTGCATAAGCTCTTACAGGCCCTGATTATGGCGTTAATGTGAGAGGAAACCGGAGAACCTCAGGAAACCACAGTATGTCTCCGAGGGCGGTACTTGACGTCGGGTACTTGATGTCTCAAGTACTCTCAACAGGTATCCCAGGTTGAGTGAATAATGTTTATATATTTCCATCGCATAAAATCAGGTATATCGGTATACAACATGACATAATACAGATATATAACCAAAGCCTATAGAGCTTCTGAGCAATGCTTGAAAGCAATATTATCGACATAAGTCACGCAATACAATCGATACATCGATCATAGACGTATAATAAGGTATTGCTATACATCAATAAGTTAAACATCAATAGTCATGGCACTCGACGAAATGGCATTAGGCCCGGTCATACAGCCGAAAACGCACGAATCACGTAAAACTTGTGGTTAAGATTTGATTACAAGTGCGTGATTGTTAGTGGAGAATTTGACCATTTTTGCTGATTTACGTGATGAAAAATCACCGATGAATTGCGCACGAACTACGGATATGTCACGTACAAATCACTAACAAAGCATGCACTTCAGCGCAATTCAGATTTTTTAAAATGATTTTAAATGAATGTCAGTGATTTCAAGTGAAATGTACGTGTTACTAGAGCGGAACATGCGTGATATGTCTGTTATTCTTCAGTGAAAAGTCATCGATGAATGCGATAGCGGCAACATTTCCGCGAACAATCACTAATATTCTACGCATATTTCGCGCATTGTCCACGTAAGAACTACGCAACCTACGCAGAAATAACGTAAGAACAGCTTAAAACTGCGTAAAGTCTTACGCGAACCGATTTTTGAGCTGCTCAAAACCCGGAATCGCGTAAAACGATGATCGGGCGTACATCCACATACAACCACTTAGGTTCCACGTCAGAAAAAAAATGATGAAATACGCAAATGACAGATGTATCGCATAAGACTAAAATTCATACGTAATTAATGCTTTTGGACAGTGTGACCTGCAAGCCTTTAGATCGTGTAGTAGTGTGTTTAGCATGTGTATCGAGGCTGTTTGATAATTTACTAGACAAATATCAAAATGAATGCTAACCATATGTTTAGTTCGGAATTTCGGTAGAACGTAGGGTTTAGTTCGAAATTTTGGTAGAACGTAGGTATTTTGGTTTCTCAAATTATACAAAGAATTTGTTTGTTCCAGCATACTATGTGAGTAAATTGGAACACTCCAGTTCTCAAATTTGAAAGTTTCAACAGCCATTGTGAAAATACATCTTTTCAATACGTTGACCATATTATCAATGGCTAATAATTGTTCATAGGAATACACAAGTCTCAGAGCGCGTTCATTGAATTTATCTAATTTCTTCAAATCACCCACTCTAGTGAACATCCATGCATTGGAACAATAGTATATTGGATACGATAAATGATATCTATGAACACTTGCGACTTTTGCAATCTAGATTGTTGCTAATTTGGACAGAGCTTTCACTTGTTTTTGCTGTTCTCGCACATATATTGCTGATATGACTATCAAAGTTCAGACCCTGATCCAAATCAACACCAAAATTATTAATATTTCCTTGCCACTAATTATGGTGCCATTTATATCAGTATGATGATTAGAGGAAATTTATGTATTTCCCCGAGATCATAAGCTGAAATTTCTCAGGATAGGCCTTCATCATACTGTTTTGAACCACTCGATCGCTATCAGAGCATCATGTTCGAGGGCCTGTATAACAGTCATAACGTTCCCCACAAAATAGGATAGTGATATGTCGTCTGCATAGTTGAATATAATATTACTCATGAAATTACTCAACAGAATGTCATTGACACTGTGGTGAGACTGGATGCACTAACGATCGTTAGTGCATCCCGCAATGGCGAATCCACTCGCGGTTCGTTTGAATTTTTTTCATTTTCCCGATAATTACGATTGTGATCAATACACACATACATCTACTAATTCTTATGCGCACGAAACAACCGTTCGTTGCAAATACATGGCGATTTATGTTGGTTTGAGCATGAAAAACTCGTCTGAAAAAAAAGCCGAAAGATTCCCTAACGATTGTTTTTGTAAAATCGAAGATTCACTAACGAACATGTGAAGATTCCCTAACGATCTTTTCTTTATTAATTCAAATCTACGTTATTTAAATGTTAAACGTGGAAAAAAGTACCAATTGACATGTATTGATGTGTACAGATGATCTTCTAGTACATATTTCCTAGTTTTAATGTGACATTAGCTAATTTATGTCGCATAAATCAACGAATTCACAATGGTGTATGATATGGACCTATTACAATATACACGTATTAGGCCTATATCGTTAGGGAATCTCACTTTTGTCGTTGGTGAATCTTATCGCTAATTCTTTTCCTCAACATATCTAAACAAAGAAGCGTGATCTGCTTGAAATAACTACGCATGTCTTTGACCAAAACAATGAGCTACCTTCGAAGTATCCATTTATCACAAATGGACCTGTCATTTTATAAAATACGGTTAAAAACCAAACTGACCGTGTTTACTGTCCGCCATTGCGGGATGCACTAACGATCGTTAGTGCATCCAGTATCACCACAGTGATTGAGGAACTCATTGAAGAGGAGAGGACCGAGGATGAATCAATTTCATTGATATTTCGTCTATATATGGCAGCCTTGATGTCCCGCGTCATGATGGGGAAATCAGTGTTCTTCACCATTATCATGACGCTTCAGGCTGAACGATCACCATTCATGTCTTATCAGAAAATTGACTAATTCACAGAATTTCCCGCCAAAGTTGCCGAACGCCCGACCAATCAGCGACTGGTCTCACTAACGGCGATAAACAACTTGCACCGGGGGTAAACGGTTGCGTGCGTACTGTATTGAATGCTAAGCCCGGATGTGTACGCACGCTGAACACAAGGTAAGAAGAAAGCGTAGGTGATTTTCTTTTGTGTTTCACCCACTAGAGTCTATCTAGATGGAATAAAAGACACAAGTACCTGGATTCGATGTCAATTGTCACAAACTCACTAACTATCAAGAAGTTTGGGGTTCTTTAACTGCTACCATGTAATTTGGTGTAATTTGGTACCGAGTGTACGATACCCCTATTATGGCCCTATTCGAATGTTACAGTCCCTCACTGTCGTCCAACTTCTCAGAATATTAACCAGTATCAGCACAATTCGATGAAAATATAAGCAATGCTTAGGATATAATGAAATATTCAGACAAAACTTTGAATGTGCTTCCGATGATTTTATTTAACAAAAACACACACAAAAAATATCAGATGACTGTTTTATTCACCTTTGATATGTCTCTTATCAATATTGTTCATAATTTTTTTGTCATTATTATTTTTTTTCTATCTTTTAGAATAATCACTATCTATTTCTTCATGTATACATGTATCAGCGCTTTGAGCAGCCAATAGCTGGAAAGGCGCTTCATAAGAACTAGATTATTATTATTATTATTATTACAATATCGATGGGGAGACATACCCCATAAATGGGGTATGTCATGCCATCTTAGTAACACCACAAATGTATCTGGATTCATTCCTATGGGCCTGGGTGTCCTAGTAGGGCTGGTGGTCGGGGTTTGGGACGGCGTGAAGCTAAAATGGAATACTGGCTTTTCCTTATTAAACTATGGTTTAACAAGTAAATGCGAGTCGCACTTACCCCATGGGGTAAGTACGACCAAAGTCGGACATACCCCTATCGATATTGTTGCTATTATTATTATTATTATTATTATTATTATTAGGTCTGAGCTCAGCCTCAACCTACCTGATGGTTTTGACCAGGTATCTGCAATCAAACAAAGATCCAGGTCATGAGCCTTGGAGCAAAGAAGTGTTTAGATTTATACCAAATCGAGCGTGACCTGATTCAAAGTATTGGGTATTGTTATCATGAAAACGTTCTCTGGGGAAGGTGCAAAGTACATCACTATGAAATCCATACAGTATTCATGGTCCCATATGAACCGTCACCTGGCCGTCCTGTGAGCCCTAGATGTCGCTCACGATGTTTGTCAAGGCCAAGCTCCTCTAATCTCTGATGACAATTGACTGAGGGGCTACACATATTGATTGCTGGTCCCCCCACCCTGATAATATTTTCTCTCCATTTAAGTGCAATTTTGAATAAATAAAAAAATATCAGAATATCGTGAACAATTCTCGTGAACACAATTGACGCTCTCGTTGGTCTATGCGAGTTGCGATAACAGATGATTCACTCTCAGACTTTTTTAATCTTCAATATTTGAGGATTAAAGCCATAGTAGCAAAAATACATAAGACCAATTGGTCTTACGTATTTCTGATAGTAGCGAGTACCATTATATTGTTTTATTCCGGTTCAGATAAAGATATTCTGGACATTTGGTGATAAATGGTCTCTGATAACAGCGAAATGTATTCGAGTATATTGATGCAATCGCCTTCTCCATGCCAATGGAAAAATAGCCTCGTAAATCGTGACATCAGTTGAGGCAGAATTTGCTTCGATGCCTAGCCAAAAACGCAAAATACGTAATCTAGTGGCCAGCTCTGTATCAATATGTTATAATCGGTGAGCTAGTGGGCCTATTTCACGGTGGCTAGGCGTTACGCGTTATTCAGAGAGTGTCGCGTAAAATCATGAGTAGGCCTATTACGCGTTATTCGTGAGGAAATGGCAGCCTCTGGTTGACTCCTAGCAGGAATAAAATAGGGGAGAGACGTGTAATATGGACCACTTAAGACTTTTAGTCACTTTCCAGCAAGGCGTCTCGATAATCCGATATATCTTACACATTTATGAATTGTATAAATAATACTTTGTATGTGGCGCTGTATAATAATGATGTCACACAACTAACCATAATCACAACTAACCATCGAAATGCTACGTTTAGTGTTTTGTAACAAGGAATCACAACTTAGACCTCGATAAAGATAAAGGGATGACCACGCGATAATTCTTACAAATGAAAAAATAACATCAATTTTAGCGATTTTCATTTAAATTTCATTCCATATACCCTGCTTTCTGTGATGTTGCTCTCTTCAGTGACAAAAGGTTACAAATGATGAGCATCAGAATTACGTCAATCACCATGGTGATAGATGTCATCCTGCTGCTACAAACCGGGGTGGTCCATATTACACACTGGTCCATATTACACGTCTCTCCCAATTTCGCTAATTTTACCGTTTTGAAATGTCGGATTTGGTTTTGCAAGGAATATTTATGATTGTTGTTGAGAGTTTAAATTAAAGAAATAAGCCAGTGTAGTGATACCTTTGGCTGCACAATATCTGTCAAGTTTGCTTCGACAGCCGCTCTCTTCGGTTGAAAATGTCATATATCGGCATTATTGTACATAGAATGAGAGGTCTATGATATTGATAGTATGGGCTTCACCTGTGCCTGTCTTCAAAATGTCTCACAATGGTCGCAAGTGCCACGAATCTAGGTTGAATGTGTCATTTGTTTATTTGCTATACTTTACGCGATTTGCGTGACGGGATTACGCGTATGTGCATGGGTAAATATTTTGTTGAGGTTGTGATATTTCTTTTTTTTAATGCGATATTTTTCTCCAGTTTTACTTCCCAATTGATGAAATAAATTCAAGTTCAAGAGATAATGTTTTCACTTGGTGAGCTGTGTAAAAGACACGAAAAACTCAGTATTGTCATTTCAGATTTATGAAGAATAGGAGGAACATACGGAGGATAATGGTAAATAAAAAGTAACGTCAGTACTTGGAACATGTACAGCCTCAAATCATACTTTGAACATCTCTATGTATGCATTACCAGCTCTACTATCCCCGACAACGCGCAAATGTTTCCTCATGCTGTAACGCGTGTGCAGGTTTTCTCCCTCATGCTGATAAGCGTAAACCATAAAAAACACCTCAGTTCATAAAATACTCGATTAAAACAACTGGTTGCATGGTGTAGCAATAAAGAAAGATTTCTCCGAGTATTCTATGATTTACTAACATGCACTTTGCTGGTTTCAATTGATAGCCGATGTTATTTCACGAACGAGTCGCAAGCGTGCGGGTGTTGTCACGAACTGTGTATCCATTTTCGTAAATATAACGATGTATGCAAGTAATTCATAGTAGCATGCGTGATGTTTGCTCATTGGGATGTTCCGTGGAACAAACAGGAAGAAAATGAAATTCTTCATTAATTCTCCTCATTTGAAGTGGAGACCTATGTCGGTTCCTGTGCAATTTCCTCACGAATATCGCGTAATACTCACGATTTTACGCGGCACTCCCTGAATAACGCGTAACGTCTAGCCACCATGTATTTGTTCGGAGCATAGCAATGGTTCGGAGGCTCTTTTCGCCTGGCAGTGGTGTCAGTCATCCACCACTACGAAGTTGACAGAGTACTTCATGTAATTTTTAGGTTACCGTCCCTTTGGTCCGATAACCGTCCACATCTTTAAAGTTTACGGTCGAATCTTTCTGAAATTTTGCACAAAAATAGCTAGAAATATTCCCAGGAGAGCTTTTTTTTCGTTTTTTTTGATTCTCACATTTTCCTCGAATTGGCGGCCATTTTCGTTGAAAAATGCCCAATTTTGGACTTTGACGGCCATTTTCTCAAAAACTGTTCAAACATTTTTGAGATTTTTGTTTCAAAAATTTCCCCTTGGACCTCTGTGATGTGTATAAGTTTTTTTCACCCCAAATCGCATTACTATCCATTTTGGGCCATTTCCAAGGGAAAAGAAATTTCACCCTTTGAAAAAATTTTGGCAATTTTGTCCTTCATAATGGGAGGTGCCAGAACTGTACTCAAAGAACGCCTGAAGATAGAGCTTAGAAATTGGCACTTTAATGGAAAGTCATACATGTATATGGCGACTTGTGTGGTGACCTTGAATTTGACCTTCGATGACCTTGAAAGGTCAAAACAGCCATTTCTGGGTAAAAAATGTCCAGATTTGGCTCCATAGATGAAATGCTTGGAGATGAAGCTTATGTTTGCATTATGAACATATAGGAAGACATATATGGCACAACTAATGATGACCTTGAACTTGACCTCAGATGACCTTGAGTGCCAAATGTCTGACTCGGAATGTGTACATTGGCCTGAGCGGCCTATGCAATTTCACCCAGACGTATCTTTGTATTGTGAACATATAGAAAATCAAATACCGCACCCGTACATGTAATGGTGACATTGAAGTTCACATGGATGACCTTGATATTCGGAAAGGGTGCATCGTAGAGCGAAAATGGACATTATTTTCGGACTCATCGCCCTAGACAAACATGTTTGAGAGGTATTATGGATGAACTTTGACCTTGACCTGAAATTTTTTTGCCGACTCCGCATTTTATGTTTTCGTAGATATCTCGGAAGCGGTGTGTCGTAGAGCGAAACGGACGTTACTTTCGGACTCGTCAAACCAGATAAACATGTCTAATGTGGGGATGACCTTTGACCTGAAATTTGACCTTGACCTCAAATTCTTTTGCCGAGTCGACATTTTCTGTTTTCGTTGATATCTCTCAAACAGTGCGTCGTAGAGTGAATCCGACGTTATTTTCGGACTCCGCTCCAAACAAACATGTCTAAGGGGTATTATGGATGAACTTCGACCTTGAATGCAATTTTTTTAAATCTTGGAAACGGTGTGTTGTAGAGCGAAACGGACGCTATTTTCGGACTCGTCACTCTAGACAAACATGTCTAAGGGATATTATGGATGAACTTTGTCTTGGCCTAATTTCAGTCGAAATGCCCCAAGGCATCTTTAGGCCTTGACGTCTAAGTTTTATATTGTTCCACACTCGTAGTGTGTGATCATAAGCTGTTAACGTGTCAGATGGTCCTATATCTTTTGCGTATGATATTGTCAGTTGCCCCACAGTCAACCTGAAATTTTACGGGCATCCCCAAACAATCATTTCAGCATGGACGTTTTTTTCTGCTTATTTTTGTCCATTCACGGCCAATACGTACTCTGGACTGCTGTCTTCACTTTCATATTCCTGCACGATATGGACATTCTTTGTAATCCAGCACTGGATCGCAGCATGATTCTTCTTGTTGCATTTTGCACATGTTTTGCCCTACGCAGGACAAAGTTCCTTTCTGAATGTGTGTTTTTCTCCACAAAACTTGCATTTCCTTGGACTTTTGTGGCTCATATACGGCGATTTGTGAGGTGACCTTGAATTTGATCTTTGATGACCTTGAAAGGTCAAAACGCCCATTTTTGCGTAAAAAATGCCCTAATTTGCCTCTACAGGTGTAATGCATGTAGATAGAGCCTAAGTTTGCATTATGAACATACAGGGAGTCATATATGGAACAACTAGTGATGACCTTGATCTTGACCACGGATGACCTTGAGTGCTGAATGTCTGACTTGAAATCTGTAAAGTGGCATCTGAGATGAAATGTATATAGCTGGAGCTTTAGTTTGCATTATGAACAAATAGGATGTCATACCGGTATATGGAACAACAAATGATGACCTTGATCTTGACCTTGGATGGCCTTGAGTGCTAAATGTCTGACTTGAAATCTGTAAGTGGCCTCTGAGGCTTAAACACTTACACATACAGGTTAGCATGGTTAGGATTGTGTATAAGCCTATAAAAAGTCATGTATATAGGGCACATCTTTTGGTGACCTTGAACTTGACCATAAATGACCCTGAGGGGCAAATCCCAAAATCTTGCCTGATCTGGCATGTGTAAATTTGCCTCTACAGACAAAATACTTGTTGATAAAGCTTACATGTTTGTATTATGAATATATATGAAGCCATATGCAGCATACCTAATGAAGATATTGAAATTCACAAAGATGACATCGACTGGTAAATCTCAAAGTCATATGTCAGCTACAATGCTTAAAACCAAAATTTCCTGTAACCTATCTCGGCCCTTGGGCTAATTTTTTTTTAATATCAGTACAGGAGTTGTCGTATTGCCGCCGTCTCACCCTTTCACCTTTGTCAAAAAATACACGAGGGGATGAATGGACAACATGCAGTTTACCTTGTTGATTACATGACCCAAACTAAAATCGTGAAATAAATCTTCGGCAATTTAAGGAAGGAGTGCCTATTTGATTCAATATTTCGAATCAATTGATTGATTTGTAAAGAAAAACGTTCTAATTCACTGGAAACTATTCATAATAGACTAAATGAAAAGCACTTTCATCAGTTTGCTACTTGGTCTTTAACTCAATTGGAAACGATATTGGAGGTATTTTTAGTTTCTTGGTTTTCGCATTTTTTTTTCAAAATGGTGGCCATTTTAGACGAAAAACGGCCACTTTTGGACATTGGCAGACAGTTTTTGAGATTTTCATTTCAGAAGATTCTCCTTTATTTACCTCTGTGATGTTTCCATGCCCTTGAATCGATGGTCTTCGTGTGGCGGCCATTTTGATTTTCCGGCGAGTGGGCACAAAAAAGTGTTTTGTCCCAAGGCACTATTCGTTTTGAGTCATTTCCAGCGAAGAAAAACAAATTCTTGGCCTTTTTTTGGACTTAAGTTAAAAAATTTCACCCAATTTTGTCTAAACTCCTGAAACACTTTAGTCAGGAGGAATATTGAGCATATAGCACTCAGCGTGGAAATGTAGTACATAATTTTTCTGTCGATTGATATGGCTTCATAATGGTCTGAGACAACCTTTTTCAGAGGGTGTGCAAAATTTTCTCCCGGCCTAACTTTTTTATGGCCTTTTTCAAAATGGCCGACATCGAAAATTTGGTATTTTAGGAAAAAAATCGAAATTATCCTCCTGTCATGATGCTTTTGGTGTAATATGATACAATTCAGTTATATGGAGATATATTCTTCATTATAATACTAATAATACCGATTCAGACCTCCCAAAACGGAAAAAATCCAAGCTGGCCGCCAAATTCTCGGCGTTTTTACACAAATACTCATTACTTCCTGCCAAATTGAGATAGGAAGCCAATTTTGGTGTCTAACCCTGGGTTTTCGGGTATCAGGATTCCAAATAAATAACCAGTTTTGTGATTGGATAGTTTGTGGCTGCTCAGAATCCAAGATGACTGCCAAATTATAGCTTGATTTCGCAAATAAGCACCAATACCGTCACATATTCAAAATAAGAAGCCAATTCTGGTGGCCAGTTCTATGGTTTGGGGTATGAGGGTGCTACCTGAAGAAATACTTTTGCACTCACTCGTACTTCGAAATAAACAGTACCACTACCAGGCATTATTTTTTTTCCGAGCAATCAAACCAAAGTATATTATATTAGGCATATAAAGACAATATAACAGCTGCCAGAATGTTTGAACAGAGAGTAGAAAAACTCCATGAAATTGATGATTACTTCACCATCAAATCAAATTGGCAAAGTCTGGCACTACTTTGTTTGAATTGAGTTTCTACAAATAGATTGGCCTCACATTGATACTTACATTTATTGCCTTTTCTGGATGGAAAAATCCTCCCAAGCTGGACATTGAGTTTGATGAGGAAGTTGTTGACGCTATTAACAAATATATCAACACAGAAGACGTTGATCAGACGAGATACGTGCCATCCCAGCAGACACTGATCCAGATGAGTGAAAAAAACGCTGCTGAAGAATAAGCCTGGAACATTATAGTCTCCACGAAAATGGTTGTACAAAAGCATTAACACAAAGACTGATAGGTAAGTCAGTACAAACCAAAACCCTTTGAAAGCCTGGAATCCTAATTGTGACATACAATATGTTGTTGATGCATACACCTGCATTCGATATATTGTGTCATGTTATTACAGCAAGAAGCAGAGTGAAGATGGTCAGCTCCTCCGTGAAGAACCATGCAGAGCACAATATGCTGGGATAAGACAGACGATAAGCTACACTCGGCAAAACATACCTGACCAACAGGGAGATGACTGTCAATGAGGCTATTTACAAGGCCACAGGCACACCTCTCAAAAACTGTAGTCGGGATGTTGTTTGGATACTTGCAGATCCGACAAGTACCAGACTGACACTTCCAGTCTTACTGCTGGGCCACTGAGATCCAGACATTGAAGACGTGTGGCTACATCTGTACTAGATAGGTGCATTTACATGTACCATGCACGCCCTCCTGTGGATATTCTCAAAGACCTGTCTCGTTGAAATTATTTCCCTCTGCAAGGCTGATAGTAAACCAGGTAGAGATTATGAACCATCTGAAGAAAATTCTACCCATCACAATGACAACCAGTCCAATGTTCCATATGCTTCAGTGAAGTTGGCTCGGAATACAGGATAGATTTCAAAGCGGAAATTTTCCAGTAAAGGTTGCACATCTGTAGGGATAGTGAGAAACATCCTCAGAATCTCATGGTTCTTTACCTTCCACACTTTGAAATGGATTTAAATGAGTAGGAGCATTTCCTACTATGGCAAAAGGTCAAGCATCAGCAACATAATCAGAGAAAAGTAAGCGCTTTTTGGAAAGCCATGAAGAGATTCAAGAAAATGACCTTGCAGAAGATGCCTTGGCACACATTGCCCCAGAAAGTGGAAGATGGACGCTTGGAAACAAAAGCCAACCTGGATGACGCTGACCTCTAGGACATCAGTCTGGAAGACCTGCCAGATTGAGTGGCCTGCCTCGGAGCTCCAACACCAAGATGGGCTCAGTTCTCAGTAGAACACAGCATATTGACAATCCCACAGAACCAAGCTAAAGTTCTCATGCAGTGCATGAACACTATGCAAGTGAAAGTCATCATTCACACTCGCTGGTGGTGCATCGATAAGATGGATGGAAAATGTCTGGGGACATTCAATATATTGGTAAAGGAAAGTTTTATATCATCAAAGCCCTGATGTGTGGCTCCAATGGCAAAGCAGCGATTACCATCGGTGGCGGAACCATGCTTCCATGCGAAGGGATGTGTGACAAAAGTATATACAATATACCATTTGGTGAAGAGCTCATCACTGCCCCAAGGGTTGAGTATTAAAACCTCGAGCTGATAATCATTGATGAGATCTCAGCAGAGGCATGCTGAATTTCATCAGAGGTCGTCTGGATCAACTCAGGAGAATTAAGGGTTCTTCATGATTCTGGCAGTCGGTGATTTTATCCACTGCCGCATGTAGGAGGACAAATACTGAGACCCAGCTGCCCTTGCAGAGCCTTGGGACGACTTCAAGATTACTACTTTGACCGACATAATGAGGCAAAAAAGTGACAAATCATTTCCGGAGATGTTGAATCATAGAGTTCTGAAAATTAAGAGACGCTTAAGCCCCCCCCCCCCCCCAGCAGATGTACTTCATGTGTTTCCTTTCCGAAAAGTTGCTGCTGCACACAATGTAAAGATGACGGATTCATTGAACAGACAGAAATCGAAGAATGTGGCTATGGATGTTATCGAGAATAGATCTGGCTTGAAGAAGAATACAACACCTGTACCCATTGAATGCAACCTTTCTGCTGGACTCACACTCTGCGAGGGCTCCATGGTGATTATGATGAGCAATCCCAATGTAGAGGATGGTCTGGTGAGTGGCGTCATGGGAACAGTCTTGAGGATAAAACGAAGTTACATTTGACCATTACCAAGTTGGCATCATTGCCCGTGCCATATCACCAACAAACCTCCCGAGAGTTGACTCAGACATATTTTTTTTTCTGTCTGATAGTAAGTGATTTTGTTGATTTTGTGCGAGTGACTGCTATTAGATGGGCTCGTTTACATATTTCATATTTTTTAATAGTTATCTTCGCCTTTGAACACCTTTACATTGGCCAGTCACCATAATTATACACACGAGAGTATTTCTTCACGTTGCACCCTCATACCCCAAAGCCCAGGACTGGCCACCAGAGTTGGCTTGTTATCTTGATATATATGTAGGTTGATGGTGCTTATTTGCGAAATCGGGCTAAAATTTGGCAGCCATCTTGGATTCTGAGCAGCTTCAAACCATCCAATCATAAAACTGGTTATATATTTGAAATCCTCATACCCCAAAACCCAGGGTTAGACACCAAAATTGGCTTCCTATCTCAATTTGGCAGGAAGTTATGAGCATTTGTGTAAAAATGGCGAGAATTTGGCAGCCATCTTGGATTTTTTCCATTTTCGGGGCGTTTGAATCGGTATTATTAGTATTGTTATGAAGAATATATCTCCATATAACTAAATTTCACCTTATTAGACCAAAAGCATCATGTCAGGAGGATAATTTCGATTTTTCCCTAAAATATCAAATTTTCGATGTCGGCCATTTTGAAAAAGGCCATAAAAAAGTTAGCCCGGGAGAAAATTTTGCACACCCTCTCAAAAAGGTTGTCTTAGACCATTATGAAGCCATATCAATCGACAGAAAAAGTCTGTACTACGTTTCCACCCTGTGTGAATTTTCCTCCTGACTACTTCAAAATAGAGCCATTTCGATTTTTCGATGGCTTTGCGAAACAAGTTAGTTGTCCCAAATAAAGTCAATATTCATTCTGAGCCATTTCCAGCCGAAAACAAAATTTGCAGGAAAGATCAAAACGGCCACTTTTTGTTATCATTATAGTACGTATAGGATAATGCACAAAGACGAGGGTTTCTCGCCAATAGTGACCGAGTGCCCAAAGGGCACGAGGCCACTATTTGCGAGAGACCCGCGTCTGCATGCATTATCTGACTTAGTGCAGGGGTTCCTATTTGCAAAAATAGTAACCTGGCGGTAACCTGGCGGTAACTCTGTTCAATAGTAACCTGCCAACAACAAAGGAAACTGCCCCAACCATGCACTAAATACGTATAGTGATATTTTAATAACACATCGGAAATTGAACACTTTCAGAACGTATCGCCTGTAATCACAATGACCAGCGAACGTGCCAATATCCCGAGCATACGTATGGAATATACTCTATTTTCCGTTCATGCAATCTGGTATGCATTGACTTGTCTTGAAATCCGCATTCAGTGTATATTGTACCGAACTATACCACTAAGCCCCTGTTTCTGTCATTGTCGGGTGATATATAAGGGTTAATTAATCTGGGGGATACTCAGCGCAAGTTAGATCAACGTTTTCTTGATATTCTCAGCAAAACGTGGGACGTTTATCTGAATTTATATAAACAACGATATTTATATTAACACTGGACGATTATAATAATATGTGGACAAAATGGCAACTATATATATTGTGTCACATACCTCAAGGTCGAATACAACAAATGCAACCTGATAAGTCGAAAATAATTGGAACAGCGTGGGTAAATCTTATAGGGTCAGACTACCACAAGGCCAAACTGAATCGTGGCTTAGGGGTTCGCAGTTTTAGTTATCCTAGCATACAGAACTAGTCACACAGATTATCTGCGTCACGCCCCGAATAAAATAAATCATACCTAATCATGTGTCATATTTTACAGTCCAAACATGCAGACAACATTCATATATAATTCCCCATGTATAATTCGTGAAATGGGTCTCATATGGAGAGCAAACTTGGGCTGGGGCCCTGTGGAACGAAGGAATGCTATACACAATATCAAACACTAAAATATTATAGGTGAATAGAGATTTATAGTATCATTCTTAACTGCTCATCTAATTTGAATCGTGCAATTAAGTTTTTCCTTGTTCACTGAACATGCGGCAATTGTTACAAAATAAATATAAATAAGATGGTGCCCCGCAAGTAAGATGGTGTCCTTTTTTAATGTTTTCCATTACAGAGAACCGGAACCCAGCACAATTAGGCTAGAGAGAAAGTCCTCGGATGTCAAAGTCAAAGCTACAAGCACATGATTACTGGCACCCAACTAAAATTGTGTCATTTACCAATTATCTCACATCAACATTTCTGCATTCTGCAGTTCGACATTGGCAGGTTGAGAACGATAGCGACCCTTTTTTAGTTACATTAACATTAACATTCACAGATAATGTTCATGCACTAAATTTCACTGCATGAATTCTATGGGTCAGTGATATAACTTGCATTATACACTATGTTCGTTCGTTTTGCAGATGGTGGCAGCTAATTTTGCACAGTTGGCCTCATTCTGTGTGACTCTAGTTGTTGTGGCGAGAACGACCTCATAACTCACTATTACTCATCCGTGTGAGCAAAGTTCTATTCATTATGTATATTATTTTTTTGTGAATTTTTTTAGGTCTCAATACATTACACGCGTACTCAATACATTAATTACTGTCATTGTAAAAAAAAAAATGGCATGATGTCATAATAATTGCTTTGAAGTAATATTCTTGTCCTCTTCAGGTTGTCTGTGCACATAAATGCAAGCAAAACAAATTGGAAAATCTGAAGCTATTACGAGTTCTGAAGCTATTACGAGTTGTGTTTGACGGGTGCCCCGAGTGGCGTTACACGTACAACGACGGTGAATGTGTCCCGTTAGACTACATCTGTGACGGGGACAATGATTGTGGAGACGCAAGCGATGAGGAGGAAGGCCCGGATACACCAAGTCAGTGTTAGACATATGCACGGATGAATACTGGTTTATTTTTTTTTTAAATTATAAATTTGTTGACGGATTCACCTATTTCATAAGTAGGCTGTGAGGCGGGAGAGTTCCAATGTCCTAGCGGAGGACCTTTCTATGATTTTTTTATGAAAATTGGAGATGTGACGAACGAAATGACTGCGGAGATTACAGTGATGAAGAGGATTATCCTGGACAAGTTATAGTCTACAAATGTATACTCATGGCAATACAACATGATAAGCATTGATGGTATTGATGGAAGGTGACTTTTTTAATTCCAGGTGATTGCAGGCCTGCGTACTGTGAGTGCCCGGATGAAAGGTGTCTCCCAACCATATTCAAGTGTGACGGCGGTGTAGTGGACTGCTCAGATCACAGCGATGAAGAGGACTGTCCTGTTCATGGTGCGCAGACTAGCATATCAATTCATGCATGTAATGTGAAGTTAACATTTTTCAAGCGCTCTGCAAAAACTCATAGCTGCTGTCAAAATAGCTGCTGTCAATACTCATATATAATTTCCTTTTCTCCGAAAAGTATGTCCAAATCAATATATTGATACATCATCAAATATGATAAGCCTAATTTGTGGATGATGACGCTTCATATTCACATATACTGAACGGGTGTAATGAATATGGTCAGATTTAGGTTACCGTAGCTTTGGTCCGATAACCTATTGCCTTGGTGCTGCGTCCGTCGTCGTTCGTCGTCGTCGTCCGCCCACATTTTCATCTTCAAAGTTTACAATCGAATCTTTCTGACATTTTGCACAAAAATGCCTAAAAATATTTTGAGATAGAGGTATTTTTTAGTTTTTTTAATTTTACAATTTTTTTTAAATGGCGGCCATTTTTGACGAAAAACAGCTAATTTTGGACTTCGACGGTCGTTTTCTCAAAATCTGTTCTGTAACTTTTTGATTTGCATTTCTTATTGATGCACAACACTCCTCACATATAACCCTGTGACATGTATAAGTTCCGTTGCCCTTCAATTGCTCGAAGTGGGCCATTTTGGGCCCAAACATGTTCCAAATAGGACTTTCCCATGTTAAATTCTCCTATGCTTTTTAATGGGGCACATTTGTCCAAATATCTCACTTAATATTGAGATTAGAGATTAGGAATCAATTATGGACATACAGGAATTGATATATGCTGAATACTCTCGTGACCTTGAATTCCACCTTTGACCTCATTTTCAAAGTCACAGGACAAAATGGCTAATACCTCGCTTATTATCAAGTTTACAGCTTAGGAATCAATTGTGAACATATAGGAAACGATATATTCTGAATATTGTCGTGACCTTGAATATGACCTATGACCTCATTTTCGAAGTAAAAGAACAAAATGGCTAACATCTGGCTCATTATCGACTTTACAGCTTAGGAATGAATTGCGAACGTAGAGTAAATGATATATGCTGAATATTCTCATGAGCTTGAACTTGACCTTTGACCTCATGTTCAAGGTCAGATCATTAATTGGCTAATATCTCACTTATTATCGACTTTACAGCTTAGGAATCAATCGTGGACATACTGGAAATGATATATGCTGAATATTTTCGTGAAGTTGAATTGACCAATGACCTTATTTTCAAGGTCACGGGACAAAAGGCTAATATCTAAAATATATATTGTCCGGTAACCTTTCTTAGACCTTGGGCTAAATTTCCTAATACACTTTGGATACTAGATAGGTTTCCGGAGTTTCATTACTGATATAGATGGTTTTATCGGCTTTTAGAACCCCTTCAATGCGGGGCTCAGTGAAATCGTCTGTGCGGAGGAAAATTAGCAAAATATGATATATTCTCATATATTTTGAATATTTTAACAAAGAATTGGAATATTATTGTAAGAATTATATTAATATGATACTAAACTTTATTCTCATTCATACAGCTGTAACGCCGATAAAAATTGTTTGCTATGTAGCAGGTTACCATGGCAACGATCACATTTTAACAAACAAAACATGCTTTTCACACGGCACAAAATTATTCCCATCAAACACAAACTTATGTCTCTATTTCCATTGACCTGTTCAGATATATAATGTAAGAGCTAACTAAAATAGTTCACGATTGCTGAGCAACATGTTGCAATCATAACTGTCGAAATGAACAGCATACAGATATTGTAAATCACATCTATATATATCGTGTGTGCATACAAAAAAAATCGCATGTAGACAAAGTACATGACGGTTTTCAAATTCTTCTGCGGAAATTAATCTAATAGGGTACATATAAGTTTGAGATGACTGGCCAAATAGTGCTCACGGCGTTATCTTAGAGTGCCCATTCATGCTCGCCAAACTTCTGTAAAATATCATAACGATCCTGAAACTCCACACCAACTTACAAGCTACAGAATAGTAGGAATGGAAAGTGTTAAGAAGATGTAAGGAAATGTTTTGCTGTTTTTTTATTTTTTTTATTTATGAATTAAATTAATATCTCGCCTATTATTCCCCAGTGCTCGAGTCTTTACTCCAGGTTTTTCACTCCAGTTTTTTTTATGCGCATATGCCTATATCCTACTCCAACTGCGATTCTAATATGATATTTGCGACCCCCTCTGTACCACACAAACATCCCTGACATCAGACATCGGACATTGTGAACTACAGTTCACGGCATCGTGAACGGGCGAAGCGCAACGTATGTCCACCGTGGAATCACTCCCTGCCCGTCACTGCGGGAGACCTCACGAAACGGAACCAGCTGAAATTAGTGCGTTTTTAGTATATCCGGGCCCAGGGCCCGGACAATCACATATTGTTCAGAGCCCGTGCCCTTCTCGGGCTATACGCAGTTCAACGAAGGGGTTAATTGGCTGCCGTCGAAAATGTTAAAATCATGCTATAATCGCAACTCCTATTGCATGCAGAGTTATGATTTTAGTGTGTATTCTATGGACATGTCTATTCATGATTTTATTTTCACAAACAGGTAAGGGACTCTTTAAAAATAAATGCATTCACACGTCAGTGTAACTGCATTCTTCAAGGTGGGATGTCAAACCATCCGGATCGGGAATTTGCATACTTGTCTGATTGCCTGCATTGTGAGCATTTGGGGGCTAATGCAATTCGATAGCATTATTCCTGTTTTCCTGCATGGTGTGTTTCACGGTAAAAGACGGCAAGTCGGTTATAAAATAACACAAAGATCAATTTTGATCGCATTATCTCAAACATTGACGGAAGCATTGCGGGGGAAAAACACACCGTTCACTACAGTGGCTAATAAGTGACATTGTAAAATAAAGTTAGTAATACTGACTGATACCTATACCTGACTGATGTTAATTCCGCGTAAATAATGTTATTTACGCGTAAATAATGTTATTTACGCATAAATAAAGTTATTTACGCGTGAGTAACGTTTTTAAAAAAAATGTGTGTGTATGTTATTTACGCATAAATAATGTTATTTTCGTGTAAATAAACGTTTTTCCCGCGTAAACAAAGTTTTAATTCGCGGAAATAACATTATTTATTACTGCCGTGTGTGATATACTAACCGTATACAGCCTGCACGTGCATTTATCTTTCCTTTGGTCGATGGGGTCAAATAACGTTTTTTCCGCATAAATATCGTTATTTCCGCGTAAATAACTTTGTTCTGGCGGAAATAACGTTATTTCTTCACAGATTATGTAACTTATGAACAAGTCGAGATTACTCCCAATGATAAATAAGTTTTTTTTTCGCAGTGTCACTTATCAGTGACTGTAGTTCACAGAATGCAGACGATGACTCAAATACGTGACATTGCAACTGAGACAAAGGGTTTATCTTATCAAATGATCAAAATTCGTAAATGGGCAAAACCCCAGTTCATGAAAGTGTCGGACTAAAATAGCGGACATTGGAATAGGCATCCA
This sequence comes from Terebella lapidaria, assembly GCA_949152475.1. NCBI lineage: Eukaryota > Metazoa > Annelida > Polychaeta > Terebellida > Terebellidae > Terebella > Terebella lapidaria. The sequence continues at coordinate 27,481,149 of OX424561.1, read as the reverse complement.
TTACAATTTTTGTAGCAATCTTCACATTATCACACGATTTTAGGTATGGAATCGCAATCTGTCGATGTTGAGAGGGATGGTCTAGAAACTAATCATGTCTTGATCAAAATGTCACAGTCATTTGAGTTGATTATTCAAATAGACGAAACAATATAACTACACTATTAACTGAGATAATGACACCCTAACTTGAGATTTTTTTCTGCTCTGTAAATGTCATGGAGGCATTTATGTACTATTTTTCCATAGCGGTAAAAATTATAAATGCTTTGACAGTGTACATTTGCCTATTATATTGTATTACTATGCACTGGTCAACCATCGACAATTACATGTAGTTTGGTCTCCTAAACAAGTGTGTATATAGCCATATTCTAACCCTCATACATCATTCACACACAGACACAAGGTGACGTAGCTTCCCAAGGTTCAAAATCAGCAGGATTATACTCTAAAGTTACTCGCGTACGTTTGATTAAACGGTAATAACAAATTCACATATTCAGTTTGTTATGATTTTTTGGTGATGCAGATGGCGTTCACGCGAATTCTGGCGTCCTTCGCTGCTTGCTTGATGGTCGGAACCATTTCGGTGAGTACCTATCAACACAGTTGAATGTGTATCCCGTCTGGACGTTATAATTTTCCTTAATCGTAATGAGTCTAGATGTAATATCCTGAAGAATAGAATGTCCATAGCTCAGAGGGTTACATTGTCATGCATGTATACATGTATATTCTACCTCATGATCTCGCCGTCAGGTGTCGGCCAAAACTGCACATCGTCGGGATTACAGTAAGTACTGATATTACGAAACCCCCTTGATCACATAGCACGAACTGATAGCTACTAATGTTTTAATGCTTTAACCTGAGCTTTTAACATGATTTTATTTATTTATTCATTTATATCACATTGTTCACACATCTAAAAGTATAGTATTAAACAGAAAGAGTAAACCATTAGTCATGTAGCACACAGCCCTTGGAGGCTCACACTGTTACAGTGAAGAATTATTTTGCATATCTCCAGCCTCGTGTGACGGCTTCTCCTGTGACAACGGGGCCTGCATTATCGGATCCTGGCGGTGTGACGGGGATGACGACTGTGGGGATGGGAGTGATGAGGTTGACTGCCCAATCATTCCTGGACAAGGCATGGACTGATGCGAATATTCATTGCTCTAAAGCTGTATTATTTGAAAATTATTCATTTCAATTATTCGAAATATGAGTATGCTGCGATATGTTGAGCTTGTTTTACCAAAAATGAAACACTTATCCTGTGATAAGCTGTTAGTTACGTTATGATATTTATTGGTAATTATATGCTATAGCACGGAGAAACGATCGTCATGAGAAATAATCGCGAATAGTTACACCAATCGCATAATTCGCCAAAACGTCATGATGATATGCCAGCTTGCTAACTCGTTCACTGCGTTCTAAACCCATGCAACGAATGCATTCAAACTGATAAATTATTGGTGTAGGGAGCTGTTCGACTGGGAGATTTCAGTGTGACAATGGGAACTGCGTTCGGTTTACTTGGAGATGTGATGGCGATAACGACTGTGGAGATGGGAGTGACGAATTGTGTGGTAAAAAAAACACGATATAATATTATTTGTACCTTATGACAACTAATGCAGACGTATATCAACTGAAATTGACAATAATAAACCAAGCAGGTGGAAGAGAATACCGAAACTTATATTACCTAAGTATATATGCATATGACATTAATTATAACATTGTGTAACATGAACATGTTCAGTTCATGTGCATCCAAAAGTTACCCTGAACACAGGGTATAACCTAACACCAAACGGACCAATAACCTAACACCAAACGGACCAATCTGATTTCCGAAGGCATCTGGCTCTGCTGTGTTGAGCGCATATTGACAGTAAAATCATCCTAACTGTTGTCACATATTATTAATATACCTATGAAATATATTGCCTATTGTTAACTACACAGTGTGCCCGGCTGACCGGTGGCAGTGTGGCAACTACAACTGCATCAACGAGAACTACAAGTGTGACGGGGATAACGACTGTGGAGACTACAGTGACGAGGAGGACTGCCCTGTACTGTCAGGACAAGGTATGCCATTCACCAAGCCTCATGCTAGCCTGATATACTACTACAAGCAATAGAATGAAGTAATGTATATATATACTGTGACATCGTATCGATGGTTGATATTTTGATAAAACATCTGTAAAACTCTTATGTTAAATTATCCAGTGCCTTTGTAAATATTTGTGGCGTGAACACCTGAAAATACAACATAGTGAGCAAATATGGATGTGTTTTCGGCTCCATGTTCATAGCGATCATGAACACGAATAGACCAGGCAGCGCATTTCTTGTAAAAATGCAATGTACATATTTTCAGAAAAAAAATATGCAAATCCAATTCAGTGATTCCCTCCTAAACAATAGGGTCTGTAAGCGAGATTTGAAACGTCACGTTATTTTGCGTTATTTCGTAATTTTGGGACCATTCGAATTTCCCGCCAAATTTCCGGCCCAATCATGTAATTTGGATACACGCGGTTTTACACTATATAAAAGCAATTTATCGGAAATACACAAGAAACCCACTTCACAAATTTCAACAGATACTAGTTGGCATGAGCTGGTCTATTTAGAGTTTCATCGAATATTTCCTGCCCAATACAGAGCGTGAATATGCTGTGTTTGTATATTTTAGACACAGTATATTTTATAGAGAAAAGGTGATATTTATTGCGACAAACTGTAGTAGTATACTACTCATCCACAGTTCCGTGGGCCGCATGTGTTATCGTGTATTTTTGGCACCATTTATAACATAACATCACCAATAAAATTTAATCATCAGCAATTTAAGGGGCGAAAATCACACTATAAAACACTATGTAAATAAGAGGCAATTTGAGTCATTCAAATCATATCTATCGTGCTATATTCAACACAAATAAGTAACGGAGAGCCATTTTATGGAACATAAAAAAGGTTTATTATTCTATTCCAAATCATCTTTTTCTGCGGTGCCTCTGAACCCACGGAAATCCGGCAAAAATGACCACGTGGCACTGTTTGGACCCGGAAGTAGTAGATTACGTACCCATTTACGTTATTTGACGACATAAGACGAACGAGACTTACAGAGCCTATACGCGTCTTTTTCTGGTTTTAATGGCAACAAGCTTTAAAAATTGAAGCCGATTGGTGGCACGTTTACACAAATGTATGAACACGTTCCAAGCTAACAACGTTTTTTTGTGAATTCTCTGTTCGAGATGTTGACCCAAAATGTCAAAGAATTTGTCGTGCACTTAGTTCAATCCAGTGACAGTTCGAGCCTTGGAACGTTAGACACACTGATGAACGTGGAAGCGTCGATTGGCTAGCTGTAAAACCTCCATGCTGTCTCAATTCCATATGGATAATATTGTCATGTTTCCCTTGGCCGTTGTTTCCACATTATGCTAGATCTAACACACGTCTCAAACTTGACATATACGAACACAAGCATTCAGTGTTAGACGACAGTTGTCACAACGGCATCTTGTGTCACAGGAAGTTGCCGATATTTACACTGGGAGTGCGGCAACGGGAACTGTGTCCGTGCTGCGTACAGATGTGATGGAGACAACGACTGTGGAGATGGAAGTGACGAAATATGCGGTAAATGATGATGAGATATCCCCAACATCTTAATATTCCATACGCCTACTTAATATTATACGGTGATGTCCCACTAACAGGCCGGTATAGTCATGAAATCTCGTTGGCTTTTAGACTGTCCAGCTGGAGAGTTCGCATGTTCCAATGCTAACTGTATCCCCGGGAACTGGCAGTGCGATGGTGATAATGACTGCGGAGATAGAAGTGATGAAGAAGGGTGCCCTGTACAAGGTTATCTAATATTCTACTATATCTACTGATGCACAAAACTGTTCATATTATTATTAATTTTTTATGTAATACTTTGTGTTCCATTGTTGGATGCAAGAATACCCTATATAACTAACTTGCTTGAATTTATGGAGTGAGTTGATTATTATAGAAGAAAATCTTAGTCCACCGTTCTCCTATTGTCTTTTGAAAGTTGAAAGAATACTACAAACATAGTCAAATATCAGTATTTTGAAATGCTTCTCAATCATGACAGACAAACGTCACAAGTACAAGCGTAACATGAAGGACAAGAAGGAACTGAAGAAGAGACGCCACTAAATGTGCGAGGCCACGGTTGATTTCTCCCAAACTTCAACAGCACACCGAATCACGCTCAAGGAACTAGACCGCGCCTTTGTACTTTGTACATATAAAATCTGTTAGTTAGTGCATTTAAATGGCTGAGTGTTTTTTATGCGTTTGACCCTACTTAGGACATCGACTGTCACAATTAATAATAGGGGTTCAGTGAGACGACAAGTCATCTCTGTTGCGTGAACCAAGATCATAGCCGAAAGGATAGAATGGGATATAATTTATTCGAACTTTAGCACATACGACTCTCATTACCATGCAATATTTTCTCAGCAAGTGATTGTTACAACGAAGCGGGAAGAGGGTGTGCGCAGGATTTATTTTAGGTGGTTGGGGTGTGGTGGGGTGTAGGGGCTCAAACGTCCCATCTTCCACGGCATTTTCTTCATTGTCGGATAATTTGTGAATCTTAGATGACTTACGCGAAAACTTAGGGGATGGAGGGTAAACCCCCTTGTACAAGCCACTGATTGAACGTTTCACGGCAATCGTCAACAATACAACCACCAAAACCCCTTCATAACCTCAACAGAACAGTCAAGATAATGTTTCACAAGTTTTTCATTGACACAAAAGCTGTCATAAAATGATAATTTTATTAGAACTTATAGAGTTTTGTGATACGGTGCTTCAACTGGCGCAAGAATGTCATAGGCGATATAATTTTATTATTAGATGGTTTGATATGTGAATCGCTCGCTCTCGTTATACAGCGAATAGCAGAAAAAAAACATGCGGGTGACCTTCACGCGGGTGGCCGTCAGAACAACAGGATATACACGTTCCGATATATTATATTGGAATTAGTTTTCGCTTGAAAAACATATATGAATCCATATCGAAGACAAGCCATGAAATATGACGAGATTTAATTACCGACACTATATTTCCGATTCTGATATTCACTAGATGAAATTACTGGCGAAAGTTTACAATACCGGTTGTTTTCTATCTGAATGTCAAAATTCATTGAAGCGCATTTAAACTCATAACGTATTTGAAATTACCATTTATTGGATAAAGCAAATACACATATGCTGTTTTTTACAGGATCAAAATATATTCATTCGTCTTTAGACATTGTGTCAATTGTGTTATTTTATTGCTGACTTATCGAAGCTCATTATCTATTATAATCAGTATTCATGGCGTCACAGGTAGATATCAGTTTTAATTAGGTACGGTAAAACTTTATTTTGGCACTTATGTGCATTTTATTGCAAGTTTTTTTTTTTGTTAGATTTGACAATATATAAAATATCATAGTTATAAAAATACAATGATTATCTCCACTTGTACACTCCCTTATTTTGAGCTAGAACCGCTAAATATTCTGTTCACCATACAACATTATCACATACCCTGGTCATGTTAATTCACAAACGCATAGATAATAAATTAAATCATGATACAGCGTTCTACACACATAGAGCATGTTGCTCACAATACGAATTTTGTGACCTGGGCAATTCGGCGGCTGGAAAAAAATACCCATTATGGAGGATGATATTATAACCAGTTGATATATGTGCAAATACATGCATCACTGTCTAGACACAAAATATGCGGATACACGTGCACGAGTTTTGTAAACAAATACATTTGTCAATTTACAAATTTGGATCATATAGTAGCAGTATATATATTATCAGTATAGTATAGTAGCAGTATATATAGTAACATGCTTCGATTGAGGGATCGTCCTTACATCCGTGTGAACCTTGTAAAACACCAATTAAGTGGAGATTTGTGTACGTGACTCCCTCAGTGTATCAAGGGTATAAAGTCACCGTAGTGAGATGCAAAGCGACGGACACACGGATTTGACCCATACCTTGGTGCTTCTTAACATTTAGCAGTAAAACTGTTCCCAGTTTTAGGCAGTTACGAAAAATGTAAGTGAATACTATTTTTATAAATCCACATACATAACTATTTTTTTGTAGTTTGAATTATATTGGCGTTGTCAATATTATTACTTTATGAAACAGATGGGACCAGCGAAATCCTTGGTGCTCATCTCCGTTTGTTTGATGGTCACAGTGAGTTTTGTTGGCATTTCACATTAAAAGTATTTCAATTTAGATCGATTTGAAGGCAATGATCTCAAATTCACTAAAATTTTGGGGCTACAGTTGTGGGCTACATGTCCAATTTCCTTCAACTGTAATTGTACGACAGCAGTTCGCTTGGTGTCAATCTAAATTTAGGACTATGTAACCAAGATGTTCGTATTTAATTTCAACAACAAAACGAACATGCTATTCTCCACAATAGTTTTGATTAATGGAGATGCATTACTTTCTCTTTAGACTGTATTATAACGTATTTATTTCAATACTTTTATTTCCTGCTATACAGACATCAGCCAAAATTGTGGAGAACCGCCAAGCCAGTACAGGTATGTAAATGTGCATTATATATACTCGCCGATATCTAATATGCCAATTTAGTTTCTTCTAATTTTTATATATATATATATATTTTAATTCAATTAGGTAGTTATCGCTCTGTCTAGAATTGTAATCGTGATATTTTTCTTATTTATTATGTATATGAGTTAGCTACCAAATTCATGATTATGACACCTAGCAGGAAAAATTGTTTACTGAAAATGTTTGTATTCCTAAGGTTGCCCGCGTGGACGATGGCAATGTGACAATGGGCGCTGTATCAACGAGAACTACAAATGTGACGGAGATAACGACTGTGGAGATCTGAGCGATGAGCGGGGATGTCCTACAGCTCCTGGACAAGGTATTTTCCTCAGCGTGTAATGTTATCCCATTTCAACTTTTATCTGTCAAAATTGGTAGTATGTATCGACATGGCGTTAGGTGATGCAAAAACTGGCCTGCCGTAGCCTGATAGCCTGAGCTCGGACCTTCCAGTCTAATTTTTTAGTATATAAATGAAAGGTTTAAATTACAAAAAAAAATAGCACCTCAACCGTCAAGAGGTGGAAGCAAAAAGAAGTGAAATGTGATATCACATACTTGGCCCTATCTGGAAAAAAAAACATTGGCAAGCCAGTGTTACTGGCACTTAATTGTGGCCTAGATCAAAGTACCCAAAATGGTGTTCTGAAATCCACTATTATCCCGTTTATATCGGCATTTGAACACTTAGTCGCTACCGCAGGAGAAACTTGCACATTAATATTATGTTTCGAGCCACTGCGTGGTATGCATGGAACATGGTGGCTGCCACACACGCTGGTAGAAACAAAAAACAAGTCCTCTCTGAATATTAGAGCTACACCCTTTTTCCACAGAGCCTTACTACATTAAAATCATCTGAAACAGCAATCAACCATGTACGGGAAATGGGAGGCACAATGTGTGTTTTTAATGAATTTGGATGGTAACGTATATGACTGTGATTGTATATTCCTAGGGAAGCCCATATGTGAAATGCGCGGAAAATGAATTGGTGGGCTTTCTTTTGTAAACAAAAAACCACTATCCCGCTCACACGTGCAAAGTTCAAGGCTACTACATTCACACAAAGCAATTACCGCTTTAATGTTCCCATGTTGTTGCTGTTTGTTCACAAGTATGTATGTACTTCTCCAAAAAGCTAGGGAGGTGTCTTGAGAATAACTCATGACTCAAATTTATATCTGTCAATCATATGTGGCGATTTTACTTTCGGAGTCGTGTCCAGAACCCTGCTGTGGTCTTGAGTTCTAGATCGCTATGTGTTCACGATCGAAACCAACAAAGTTAAAAACAGGTCTTTCCCAAAGTGATAATGATTACTGTCCGCTTGCACTTTTCACACGTGCATCCCTATCAGTATGATCGCTTATCCCCATGTCGGGAAGGATATGTCCTGAAGGGTTTAAGTATAGTAATCCGCTTTCTACAAATTTCTGATAACAGGTCTCACTCCACTCTCAAAACTTAACAAAGCGGGAATGTTGGTTGCGTGTCAAGTCTGAGCTGCCGCCCAGTTATTGGTGGGATCGTGTCACGTGTTCTATGTTGTGGCGAGAGCGCGGGAAATGTCATATGGCGTGACGCGTTCGCACGTAGCTTGCAGGTGTCATCATAATTTACGCCCGGGTATTAGCAATATCTCGAAGAGGTAATAATTATTGTATGGGCGTTCAGACAAGTAGACCGGAGCCCAGAATGTGAAAGAGAGGGAAACCAGCTGCTCTTCATTGCAACGGAGTACGAATTACAGAATCTTGTGACAGTATGTGGGAGTATTTTTAATTAGTGTTCTAAACCTGGCTGGAATCCGGGGAAAGTATTACACATATTTAATCAATACACCATATGTATTCTAATGTTAAGGGGACTGCCCTAATCAACAGTGTGACGCAGTGTGACAACGGGAACTGCGTCCGTGTTCACATTGCATCAGATATGCGATGCTATATGTTTTAGGCTGTCCAGAAGGAGAATGGCAGTGTGACAACTACTACTACTGTATCGATAGAGACTATAGATGTGACGGAGATAATGACTGTGGAGACTGGAGTGACGAGGAGGGGTGTCCTGGGCGAGGTGATTTACCTTTTAAAACTGTAGAACAGATATGTTTTGTACTGCATGATATGAATTATGTATAAATATAGTTGTGGTTATGTTGTTATCATGCTTCATTCACATGAAATCTTTTTATTTCGCACGGAAACGTTACATTCAGTTTCCCAGTGATTGATATAATGTAAGTATCAATATATTACCAATAATACAACTAGATTGTGATGATGACAATAGCAAACCTAAATTACAACACTTCGGATAGAAACAAAAACCCGACCAAATATTTCATCCGTAGACACACTGACATCAGGGGCACCAAGGGGCAGACAGTGTGTAAAAATGTAGTTAAACACATGCTTTCTGGACCGAACAATAACTAGAATACAATTTAAACATTTAGACGCTATGCATTCTGAAGCTATAGCCTACCGTTCTAATAAATAGGATGCTCGAAAATACGACGCATGCAGTCGGACACATGATATAATGAACTTGCCACCTGATGATGGAGTCGGATACATGCAGGTGACTGTCCCGTTGGGTTCTGGGAGTGTTCAAACAAAAACTGTATCATACGTCGCTGGAGATGTGACGAGGAAATTGATTGTGTGGACAACAGTGATGAGGAAGGCTGCGACTCTGGTAATTGGCCTACTACTAGTATGTATTGAGCATGCTGCTGCCGGCGACCTATCGACCACTGTATTTCCTCTTTCACAGATCGGCGGCGCATGTCAAGGAAACGTACTCTTGACCTGGGGAAACATTGAAGAAGATGGACTCTTGAAACTTCCGCACATTTATAATATACACAAATTTTTGGCTTGGCTGTAGCAGAGGCAGCTGGACGCTGTTACACTTTCACTGATGAGTGATAACGTTCCTGTGCATTTTATGCAATAAACTTGAATGCAACAATATCAGAATTTGTGTTTTCTTTGAAAGAAAGCTCTAAACTCAATGACAATAAATTCATCATGACATCACACATCGTGATCGGTCATATACACCATTTTAATCGCGTATAATATAAAGTTGACAGTGTATGTAATTGCATTTGAGTTGTGCTGTTGAAGCTACATTAATAAAGTTGCCACGATTTCAAGACAAATACCGATGACGTATTACTAACGAGACTCTGTGTATATTTCGCCAGTACGTTGATGAGGGCCGTCTTGAGGGAAAAAAATAGAAGAGAGTCGAGTTTGAGTTTTGGTTATTGCAACTCAATTTGGGCATATACCACAAAATTCATAACAATTTCTGCGCGAGTTTGCTCGAACACTCGATGTTTGAAAATATGTTCATATCAAACCTCTCGCATGACTATTCACTGCTTACCTTTGTATTTGGCATAAAGTTATTTTAGATCCACAAAATCGAGGATCTCGATATGTGAACGTGATAAAGTTATGACAATGCAGCAGTATGCATATCAGCTGCATGCTTTCGCATGTCATTATGTCCTGTGACCTTGAAAATGAAAGCAAAAGTCAAAATTAAAGGTCATCAGAATATCATTCGCTGCATATCCACAATTGAATCCTAAGTTGTAAAATTGATAATAAACAAGATATTAGACATTTATCCTTTGAGACCTTGAAAAAGTGCACAAAAGTCAAATTCAATGTCACGACAATATTCTGCATATATCATTTCCTATATGTCCACAATTGATTCCTAATCTGTAAAGTTTATAATAAGCGAGATATTAGCCAATCTGTGCTCTGACCTTGAAAATGAGGTCAAAGGTCAATTTCATGGTCATGACAATATTCAGCATATATCATTTCCTATATTTCCACAATTGATTCTCAAGTTGTCAAGTCGATAATAAGCCAGATATTAGTCATTTTGTTCTCTGACCTTGAAAATGAGGTCAAAGGTCAAATCCAAGGTCATCAGAATATTCGGACTCTATTTTTTCCTCTATGTCCACAATCATTTCCTAAGCTGTGAAGTCGATGATAAGCGAGATAGTAGCCATTTTGTTCTTGGACCTTGAAAATGAGGTCAAAGGTTGAAGTCAAGGTCACCAGAATATTCAGCATATATCATTTCCTATATGTTCACTATTGATTCCTATGCTGTAAAGTCGTTATTAAGCAAGATATTAACCATTTTGTTCTCTGATCTTGAAAATGAGGTCAAAGGTCAAATACAAGGTCACCAGAATATTCAGCATATATAATTTCCTATATGTTCACTATGGATTCCCAGGCTCTAGAGTTGATAATAAGCGAGATATTGGCCATTTTGTCATATGACCTTGAAAATTGAAGAGGTGAGTACAACATCGCGGCTAAGTCCATTTTAACACTAACAGAGAAAATATCAAAAAATGTAAATTCACGAAATATTTATCCCAATGATTGTTCACCAGAGCACGCTCATGATATGACTTGCTAAGATGTAAGCAATGCAGATTACGTCTCATTCCTCGTAATTTGAGACGCAAAACTAGCGTCTTATTGATAATGTAAACATTTCGGAATTCAAAAACATTATGATTCAAAAATTATTATGAACAAGTCAGCATATCAAAAGGCTTAAGTTGTCCGAAGTATAATAGTACTGTAGGTCCGAATTATCCCTTGGGCCTGGCCTCTGCGCCCGGGGCGAAGACTGAGCGGCTGGCGACATAGTCCGAGATTTCGCACTCGCGTGAGCGTTCACACGCTAGCCCGACTGCTATTCCAAGGCAAAGTTCGTCCTTCAATCATGCACAAAGTCCGGAATTCACCACACTGTTATCCCCTCAATAGTTGTATTCACAATAGTCCAATGATTTGTTTGTATGCCAAAACGGCTTGGCGGAAAAGGCGCATCGCGCAAGTACTTCGCGCCGCGCGTTGCGCCGCGCGTCGCGCCAACTACGTATCATTTGAATAGGCCTACGTGAATAGTATTATTCGCCGAGTACTAGATTCTAGATTTAGGTCTTGCCTGATTTTATGTCCACTATAGCCTATGTTGCTTCGGGTTTAATTGTAAATGCAGCACAGATGTGGACCTGGCTGAATCAATGAGTTCATACACTTGAACACTTCATCAATCTCTATCTATGATAATATGCGAAATCGGCTCCGAGCTTCCGAAATTTGTGTTGACGGCTTTTGTACAAAAGTAACTGGTAACCATTCATCCCATCTCCTCGTGCAGCCGGTGGCAGCAGCTGGTCAACGCGTACACGGCACTTCGTACATACGGATGACATCGCGAGGCTTCAAATATTCGGCGAAGTCGAAGCGAAAGTAGGCCTAGAAATGGAATCAAGTTTCCTTATCCCGCTATCTGGCCAGGGATGTGAAGGGGATTCGAAAGTATGAAATTAAAATTTTCATGTGTACCCTGTCCTAAACGAGGGGCTTAACCCCCCTTCAACCCACCCACATTGTGGTACAGCTGTGCTTAATTCAATCACTGTGTTTAGCCGCCAGAGAGAAAACAGTGTGATAATAATTTTAATTGATATAGATCTATCACCATTACCAAGTAATGCATTTCACAATGTGTGAATTACGTAGGGCCACACTGAATATACATAAAATACGCACACATATATATTCATTGAGAAATATTTTTCGTATTCAACAGAATTTGAACAGAAATTAGTTTTGAGACAAATAAAATGATTGAAAATTTGAAGGACTTAATCCCGTTCAGAAGATGTCTTGATTAGTTTGACACATTCTCAGTACTGGTATGCAACTAAATAAATATCTATATATTGCTGCGTTACAACTTTCAGAAGGAATTTCCTCTTCTTCTCTTTCTCTTTCTTGGCATTTCTAAATATTGTGTTGATGTGATTAGTATTTTCTTGTGAAAAATAAATAAATTCAATTTATAATTTCGGTGTTCGACGGAGTTAAAAACTAAATGTACTCCTAACAGATAAATGATATAATAGTCGTCGTCTTTCAATGGAATGCCCTGGTAGATATGGGAGTGGGGGAGGGGGGCTTGACTTTGACTTTCTTCTCTCGCACAAAATATACGCAGAGCCTGATACATGTTTGTTTTGAATTTCTAAATTGGTTTAATAAGTTGTTGAGCAGATGTGCATTTACTCCATCTGGTGTACAGTAGAAACAAATATAATTACACACTGACTGCTCCTGATGACGCCAGTGTGGCTTCAGATATGAATGTTTGGTCGGGCTTTGTTTCTATTCTGAAGGTGTTTGATGTAAGGTTTTTATTGGTATCATCCAAATCTGGCTATAAGCGGTAATAGGTTGATAGATACATTACACTTAATAATGATGACATCTACTCGACCCACTCAGGGGGCTAATGTAAGTATCAATCTATCACGAACAGCCCAACCAGATTTTGATGATGACAATAAAAATAGCTTTTATTATCAACGGAAAGGTATGTATGTTTTTGATATGAATAATTATGGAGGTCACCATGCTGAGCATAGTATTGCTCAGATCATTACAACTTGTCCTCCTCTGTTGCTAATGCGCATGTAGACCTACAAGTATATCGCAGAGGCACACAAAACCAATATACACAATACCAGTAACAACTTTCATGCCAATAACATATTTTACTGTTGTCATTGCGTGTGCGTGCAATGTTGCAATGCATTGCTTGATCGTTTCTCCAGCGATATTGCAATAAATAAAAAATAAAAAAAAATAAATGAATTTTTGTATACATTTACTCAACTTGACCTGATTCAATCTGCATGATTTCCAAATCGTTATTCATTATAAACCTACATAGGCCCTAAGTATGATCTCAGAACTCATTTTTAACACACAAAAAAGGACATCGCACTGATCATGGTTGCTAAGGGCGTAACTCACAACCTAAAACTGTAATAAAAGTCCTCATAACTTTGGAACTAATTATGATAATTGCACGCCGTAAAAACCACAATGATCAATTATCTTCATTTATTTATCTCGTACAAAGCTTTATAAAACCAGTTCTGCTTTAGGCTGTGAGTTACGCTCTTAGCAACCATGGTTGCTAGAGGCAGTATCAAAGGAATGGTTGCTATGCTGGTGTACCACTCTATAATCATGGTATAAATTTATATAGCTACATCTTCCGATAATATACATTTGTGATACCATGCAAATCAACGTCAGAATGACACTCTTAATCACTAATTAAAATCAGTATCCCGGTGTGACGTCATGAATACTAATTATAATAGCTAATGAGACAAAATATCACAGTGAAAATATGGCCTATATTGCCCAAAAAAGTTTCATATTTCGATAACTAATGAAGATAAATCGATTTTGTAAAAAAAGAATCTGTTTATTTCAATGTGTTCTTCAATATGAAATATAAAATTCGAACATCTATTTTGACTTTACTTAGGCTTTATCGTGAACAATCATTGAAGTATTACTAAACGCTTTGCCCATAATGCAATCCTTTTGTATTACAGTACAGTATTCCCATACAGTATTCGTCGGTTGAATTACCACTATAGTTTTCACTCATTTCGCTTCGTCTTGCTTTCGTCTGTACCCCCAAGAGATTCCGAAGATGATCACCAGCCAAAAAATACAAACCGCAATATACCAGAACTCTATGTATACTAGTTTTAGTTTTGGTTTCATTTCGTACCTTCGCTTCGTCTTCGCCTGCACCAGTGCAATTCGCCCATTAGACAAAGCTAATCGCCAGATAGGCTAAGGTCACAGAAGAATCATTTTCGGTTCTTCTCTCCACACTGTATATTTTATGATTTTGCCAAAGTTCTATGTGCACTCTTGTACACGTCTTTGTCGGTGTAGACAGCCGTTTTATTATGAACTTCGTGCGTGGACTCTAGCCAAAGTTGCCAAACTTAATGTCTGCCATGTGGTGAACTTGTACCTAAAATCTGCTAGTTGGCGCGACGCGCGGCGCGACGCGCTGGCGCGACGCGCTTTTTCGGCCAAGCCTTTCAGGCTTATGTCCAGTTCAGTAGGTTTATCCTCGTAATTCACACTATCTTCTGATATCTTTATCGACAACACGGGGGGTACAATCGGGGGGTGCGCTCAGTCTGTATTGTTTTTATTCGTGTTTTTACGTTCGCTTGATTCATCTCGGCTCTCAGTCGTGCGAAGAGGGTGCTTCTGGATCACACAATCCAATCATATCACTGTCTTTCGAGCTTGACATGTGCCCCTCTGGGACAGGTCGCGCCGCTGATTACAATCTGCGGGTTGGTCGATTCTTACATTATCTCCTCAAAATATCGCTGATTTAGGTGTATAATTCTATACCTCTGACATTTATGTTGCTGTATGACATGTACTCTAAATGTCTCTTCGAAACATAACTGCAATACAACATCATTTATTCAAATCAAAGAAAATTCGAACAGCGCGCGGCCATTTTGCCTGTGCGGGTCGCACTAAAAACCGTCCGGAACCGTCCTGGACCTACCAGGGAACAAATAACACTGTCCGGGACCCGAGAAAACCACCCGGGAACTGGATTGTATTGCCAGCCTCGACGAGCACGTAATAATCAATGTTTGAAAATCAGTATTGTATAGAAAAACTTTTTGGGTGATGTCATTGTGCTAATAACTAATAATGTGTGGATATACAAACATAAAACCACAGGAGAAATGCGTTCATTGTTCATCACAGACATTACTAAAGAACTAATTTGAATATTGACAAGATGTTTTCTGACTCAGATATGAATGTGATACTGATAATAGTACCATCAAAATAAAATAAATTAGTCAGAAGCATAGAAATAAAACCACAATCGAAAGTACTAAAACTTACCATAAAAATGAATAAAATATCATAATATAAAGTAAAATATTAAACTATTAATGAATAACCAAACTTCCCTCAATTCGACTTTTATGGATAATCTACATTGAAAAAACAAAAATACCGAAGCAAAAAAGAATGCTGAAGCAAGAAAAAACAGGAGCAAAATTTTATTCTTCCACATACCGGTAAATATAGTCCCAATTACATAATGATTACAGATTTCAATGCAGTTCGAGATTTGTTATTGAACTAACCAGAACATCAGCATTTCATGAACATACTGGCAATGAGAAAATCGACTTACCAGCAATTGGTTATCATGTTTTTTTTTATCTCAAAAGTGAGTTGAATACTCGTCAAGCTTCAGCAGATCACATGGGTGGATACAGAATGTTGGCAAAAAGGTGGCGCAGTTGGTTCGAATACCTCTAGACGACCTCTACGTGCAGATGTTATCCGGTGAATTCTGGGGCTCTGGGAACTTGGAGATGTGTTGGTGATACCGTATCAACCAGTCTTTTCATTTAAAACCCTATACTTTCAACTCAACATCATCAAAATGAAAAAAAAAAACATACTGCATATTAAACAACACTTAAAAAAGTGTGATGATTTTCCACTGCCACATAATATACACTATACATGTACATGTCAGGGGCAGATCAAGAATTCAGAATTTTGAAATAGCTTAATGGCCGGTTTTGGACAAAAATTCAGCTTAGATACCCATCGATGCCTCTATTCTGAAATGCTTTCAAAAAGAAAATATAGACGCTTACTGCATTTTGAAGGTATCGTCTTCGACTTACCTGCCACAACTTCTCAAAACTGCCTTATGTAGCTCATCAACAAGTATTTGATTTCATTCCTATATGTGAAGTTCGATTTTATCAGGAAAATCTGCTGATAGACATTTATTCGATCTTCAATCTTTTATTTCAATCTCTGCCTCTGGAGGTCTGCCGTGAATATGAGTTTAATCTAGTCAAGTGTATCAGAGATGACTCCTAATTCAATCAAGTGTGTAAGACTTTGGAGAAATGTCCTGTAGATGAAGCCACGGTGAACAGCACAAGACAGCTTCTACAGTTTTATGACTCTAATTACCAGATTCATTTAAATATGTTGCTAACGTCTCACCGATATATTCTGCTTTATCTTTCGCCTTTTTGTATACATGTTGATTCCGGAAGACAACCGAGCAAATATGCAAATTCCTGTGCGGACCCAGAAAGTCCATGATGGGGCCAATCTAACAAGGAGTTAGATTGCCAAGTAGATTTTCGCGATACGAGTTTGAAATTTGGTAGGAAATTGCTGTTTGACTCTCAGTCCAAGTATGCCAAGTTATAGAATGATACCATTTGGAATCGCAAGATAATCAGCAAAGAAACAATGTAACAAGTATGAAAAATCAGAGTATAGGTCTGACAATCAAAAAAGAAAACAAACAAAAAATAAATAAAAATAAAATAACATGGCATCAATGTCATGCCACTTATTTTCGTTTCCGGAGACCGCTCAAAGCCGGTCTCAAATAATTTCATAGATCACACTATCACAGCCAAGTTAATAATTTGCTGATATTTCAATCGGCACCCTTTGAAGTTTGAACAGTAGTGATTGCAATTGCACGCAAAGAAACACACCAGTTGAATGCACCACTTGAAATGTTTCATGCACCAGTTAAAAGTATGTTTACTGTGTTCTCTCCGTGCCTTGGAGACAAATAAATATTATTAATGTCAAAGGAGTCAAGGACTGTGGTGTTAAAACCCCATCAGTTATTATACATTATTTCCCTATAGATGTTATAAAATTTTTACCATTGAAATATTTCTTGCAATGTCTTGTGACTAACTCGTTTTTATGTATAGTTCGGAATCATATGAGAGATCTGAATAAAAATATAGAAAACACTCCTAGGCGGTTTTCTCGGGTCCCGGACAGTGGTATTTGCCCCCTGGAAGGTCCAGGACGGTTTCGGACGGTTATTAGTGCGACCCACACAGGCAAAATGGCCGCGGGCTGTTCGAATTTTCTTTGATTTGAATAAATGATGTTGTATTGCAGTTATGTTACGAAGAGACATTTAGAGTACATGTCATTTAGCAACATAAATGTCAGAGGTATAGAATTATACACCTAAATCAGCGATATTTTGAGGAGATAAAGTAAGAATCGACCAACCCGCAGATTGTAATCAGCGGCGCGACCTGTCCCAGAGGGGCACATGTCAACTTTCGAGCATACAGTCAAATTTACAGCACCTTTTGCGTGCTTCCACTCACTATTGTAATTAGCTGGGAAAGTTTTTATGGGGGTACCGCGGGCGGTTTCAGTGTTTATTTGCGCTACTTGTTTCCCGTTTGACCTCTTTCAATTAGTCCGTTCCTTATCTTCACAGTTAGCACACAATAAACTGTTTGATCGAATTGTTTGTAACAATTAGGACTCAGACTGAGTCGACTCAGACTGAGTCGACTTAGGACTCAGACATTTAAAGTACAAGTAAAATGAATATGCATCGACCATAGGCGAGCCATACCATTTCATTGGTTACCTTGGCAACAATAGGACAAGGAAAATATACTGATTACTCATATTGAAAACTATATGGAGTGAATGATTAACAGTCAATACATTAATCTCTGAAATAATACCAAACTATACAATTGAAGAAGCCGTTACAGATAACTTTACGAATATACCTCAATCCATGTTTAATAGCTAAAGAATTGTAAAAAAAAATTATAACATTTTCATTGATGAACATGTTGCATCTTTATAAGAGATAGTGATATAGTAACTTAATTAATGTTTTAATTAGGTAGTTTGATCTGTATTATTCAATATTTAACGTTTTAATGGTCGATCATATAAGTCTATTCAACATATGAATAATGTGACTCTAAACATATTTCCATTTTACTTGAACTTTAAATGCCTAAGACATAAGTCGATTTATCGAGATAATAACTCGATTTATCGAGATAACTAACTCGATTTATCGAGATAATATCTCGATAAATCGAGATAATTAAGTCGATTTATCGAGATAATATCTCGATAAATCGAGATAATTAAATCGATTTATCGAGATAATAGCTCTATTTATCGAGATAATATCTCGATTTATCGCGATAATAAGTCGATTTATCGAGATAATATCTCGATTTATCGAGATAATAAGTCGACAAATTGATTTGGAAAAAAAGTCATGTGGCCCTAATACGCTTCCGTAGTGCCATAGATGAACACCCTGCCAAATGGCATAGAGCGTTGACCGACCTAGTTCTTTTGTTAGGGGTCAAGTCATGTTGTTGTCAACGCTCTAAGGCTAACTTTTCCTGAGCTGATTACGACACATCGTGAGTAAAATAATGATTCTGTAAAATACTGACCATGTTACTTTAGAACAAGTTTTCGATGCAGTGTGCGAGATACTAATGTACAATTCTGTGCTGTCCAATTATCCATTGGAATCTAATTTGTTAAGAAATAGGCCCTCGCCCACGGATGTGGGCCACAAATATGTAGTGTCCAAAGATTGATCGCAATGTATCCGATTCTTACGGTCCACCTACAACAACACTGTATGAACTAGAGGTTTCAAATACTCTAAACTTCAATTGTGAGCAATATAAAGGCACAACGCCATCTAAATAGGGATCTCATAATTTATAAGTGTAATGCCTATGGCGTGTCAACGCTCTAAGGACAAGGTCAACGCTCTAACGCTGCCTGGTCAAAGTTACATAGACCTTCTTCAGGAAGTATAAACAGCCATTGAGAATGTCTTGTGGTTGTTTTGATGAACAATTATCATTTTCGGAAGCGTTTTATGTGAAGTTTCAATGAACCCGTTTCGGATATTCCACCCAAAGACTACTCATTACTGCAAGTATCCAGACTGTTAACTTTGACCAGGCAGCTTTAGAGCGTACACCATGTCCTTAGAGCGTTGACACGCCACAGGCGATTCAACAATAAGTTATCAGAGCCCCATTTACATGACGTTGGACCTTTATATTGCTCACAATTGAATTTTGAAGTATTTGAAACCTCCAGTTCATACAGTGTTGCTGTCCATTCATGGTGAATAGAGGCCATAATGTTCGCCAAGCGTTCATCGACCTACATGTGTCTGCGTTTATTCCGTTAGAATACAGTTTTCTCGAAGAGAATTAGACACTAGAATATCTTTTTATGTTCCACAGAAGATCATGTTATATATAGAGCTGATCCCTTTTGATATACATGTAGGTAGATATTCAGTTTGGCGTGTACTGATATGTTTCGCAATACCATTTGTGTAAGCATTTTCATATTTCTAATGTACCACAAATTGAGACTGGGTAAACACTTCATAATTATGTTCGAAGATATAATATAGTACGTACGAAAGAGTGATGTAACACGGTATTCCTGCTGTTTATATGTACTGGTTAAACGTAAATTATTTGGGGAAATATGCATTTCAAGTAAGTGAGTTTGTCATTTTTGCCACCCATACCACGTTGTATCGCGCACTCCACACATTGTATCAACTCTTGACACTTGCCAGTAGGGAAGACGAATACATAGATCACAGGGGAGTTTATGCCAAAAAAAATTATCATCTCTAGTACACTTGTCTCTCATCTGTTATCCACTGAACAAACTTTGTCTAAAATAATGCACACACCTTGTGATGATCTCCACACACATTGTGAGGTGCCGACGTGGTTTTTTACTCACAATATGATGTGCCGCACACCATTGTGATGTCTGCTTGGGCGGCGTGATAAGGCTCGATTTCGCGGGGCCCAATTTCCGTTACCTCCGTCGTTTTTGACACGTTTCGTCTGCCATACCCGTTCCGCTATCTAAGCCGAATGGGGCTGACTTTTTAGATTACCGTACCTATGGTCCGATAACCTATTGGCATGGCGTTGCGTCCGTCGTCCGTCGTCGTCGTCGGCGTCGGCGTCGTCCGTCCACATTTTTATCTTTAAAGTTTACAATCAGATCTTTCTGAAATTTTGCACAAAAATACCTAAAAATATTTCAAGAGGGTTTTTTTTTTTGGATTTTCGCATTTTTTCCAAAATGGCGACCATTTTCGCCGAAAAATGGCCAATTTCTGACCTTGGCGGCCATTTTCTCAAAAACTGTGCGGCAGTTTTGAGATTTTTATTTCAAAAGATTGCTCTCACATACCTCTGTGACGTGTATAGGTTTCGTTGCCCCTGAATCGCCGGTCGGCGTGTAGCGGCCATTTTCATTTTCTTGACGGGTCCCAAATAAGACTTTCTCATGTTAAATTCTCCTATGCTTTATAGTGGGACACATTATGCCTAATATTAGTATTGAGATCAGCTCACTTAGTATTGAGATCACAGACCAGGAATCAATTATGGACACATAGGAAATGATATATGCGGATTATTGTAATGACCTTGAATTCGACCTTTGACCTCATTTTCAAGGTCAGAGCACAAAATGGCTAATATCATCTTATTATCGACTTTACAGCTTAGGAATCAATTGTGCACATAGGAAATGATATAATCCGAATATTCCGATGACCTTGATCAAAGAACAGGTCGAAGAAAAAAACAGCTAATATATCGCTTATTATCCACTTTACAGCTTAGGAATCAATTGTGGACCTATAGGAAATGACATATGCTGAATATTGTGATGACCTTGAATTTGACCTTTGACATGATTTTCAAGATCAAGAGCACAAATGGCTAATACCTCGCTCATTTTCGACTTTACAGCTTAGGAATCAATGGTGGACATATAGGAAATGATATTGTTCAAATATTCTGATGACCCTGGTTTGACCTTTGACCTCATTTACAAGGTCAAAGAAGAAAATGACTAAAATCCCGCTTATCATCGACTTTACAACTTGAGAATCAATTGTGGACTGATAGGAATTTATATATGCTGAATATTGTCGTGACTTTTAATTTGACCGTGGCAAATGAAATAGACCTATAGATGAAATAATTTCCAAAAATCACCGCGCATAGATCAGCGTTGCCATCACAGTCAAATCCGTTATCAACCATGTTGTCCGTATGCAAAGTTTTCGCAAAATCCTGTGCCAAATGTGGCGGCCATCTTGCTCAAGCCAATTGGGTGAAATTTATTTCTAGAGTTCTACTGACTTGTCATTTTGGTGGTGATATTTCAACTATTAGGCCTACTGAGTTAGCGACCGGAGATAATCTCATCTAAGTCAATTGACCAGTCAACATCTATTAGTTCATTCTAGCGGCCACATCGTTCATGCTAATAATCACATCAACCATGCCAGCCTTTTATACATTTGTGAGTCTAATTTCAATTCATACTCACAAATATTCGAATAATTTTACATAGAATGCACTCCAAATTCATGAAATTATTGATTTTGTGTTCAATAAAATGACAATTTTCATGTTTTAAAGCTTATATCTCGTAAAGTAACCTGGATAGGTCTATTATTCACAGTTATTTTTACAAAGCCAAAATATCAATGAAGAACTATGTGTAAAAAATAGTAAAAATACTGTATTACTGACCGAGCAGTGATACTCAACGTTGTGTGGATTAAGAAAAGTTGCTCTTTTTCTGTAAAATTTAGTGCTGAAATATATACACATGTTCTTACTCTTGCCACGAAACATATCAAACTCAGTGCTAGCGATTTTTGTCTCATCAGTTTAATGAACCGTTGCATATACAACAATTCTGTACTAATAAATCCTATAAATATAGAGTTTTAGGCAAAACTATGCAGTTAGATAGTGTGTCATGATGTAATGGATTGTGGCTATTGCTGAGGTACTTTTAAGACTGATAGGAGGTCAACAAAATGCATCATAGCAAAAAATATCACACGGTGACCTACTATTTTTTTCCTGCTTTTTGTAACCAACACATTTCTAGCTATAAAGAAATATAATTTTTTACTCAATAAAAACACCTTCCCGGGTGTTTCGAACAACCTTAAGGCGCTCGCCTCGTGACCGGCAGGTTCGAACCGTGGCGCTGGCGCTGTTGTGTTGACTATCTAACACCCTTGGGCAGATGTGTATCACAATGTGTCTCGGTTCATTCAGTCGTACAAATGAGTACCCGATTGACAGTGTTTGTTATTGTATAATGTATGTGTGACCTAGTATTGTACAATGTATGTCTGACCTAGTCACCTTGCGCCAGTGGCTGCAATAATTTTTATTGTCCATGGACGATGATCGGAAAGTGGTCCCTGTAGCGCAGTGGTTAAGCTGCAGGATTCAAAGCCGGGAGGTCGTGAGTTCGAATCCCATCGGTGACCGAGGGATTTATCATGGCCGATCCCCACCCAGGATGGGTGTGCTGTGGGCTCAATGGGTAGGCTGACCACTCAGCCGTGAGTTACTCACCTACGAGTACGATATTGGGGGACTTCCTGGTGGTATGACTCAGGAATGGGGATGATTACACCATAGGGTCCGCAGGTGCTATGTTCACCGGGCCTGGTTAACACCAGGATAGCTTCATGGTCTGGTAGGGACACCCCCATGCCAGGTCCATGAACGGTATGATAGGAAGCGTGTGACATAGCCCTGTCATGCAGTCCCAAACCGGAATGGAACTCCACAGTTGTAAATATATCACACCCCATAATTAAGTTGCACTGCATAAACACAAAAATGGGTTCGCCCAAAAAAAATATTTAATAAAAAAAAAATAAATAAATAAAAAAAAAAAAAGGAAAGTGGTTCCAGGCCATAAAATCGGGGGTTATAATTGTGAAGCGCTTTGGGAATGTTACGAAGCGTTGAAAAGCACCATACAAAAACCTACAATTATGAATTATATAAAGTGTAATAAAACTTTGTTCTTGTCAATCAACATACAAACTACAATTAAAGTATGGGTCTACATACCATATCTACTAGTGAATAGTACCTCCGTGATAGTGACACTACCTCAGCATGGGTCTACATAATATATCTACTAGTGAATAGTACCTCCGTGATAGTGACACTACCTCAGCATGGGTCTACATAATATATCTACTAGTGAGTAGTACCTCCGTGATAGTGACACTACCTCAGCATGGGTCTACATACTATATCTACTAGTGAGTAGTACCTCCGTGAGAGTGACACTACCTCAGCATGGGTCCACATACTATATCTACTAGTGAGTAGTACCTCTGTGAGAGTGACACTACCTCAGCATGGGTCTACATACTATATCTACTCGTGAGTAGTACCTCTGTGAGAGTGACACTACCTCAGCATGGGTCTACATACTATATCTACTCGTGAGTAGTACCTCTGTGAGAGTGACACTACCTCAGCATGGGTCTACATACTATATCTACTAGGGAGTAGTACCTCCGTGATAGTGACACTACCTCAGCATGAGTCTTCATGTCTCTGATATATTTGATGATGTAAATAATTCATACTGGTTCTGTCAAAATCTCTTTCAGAACATTATTGATGAGCATGCTCCAATGAAAACCAAAGTGATCAGGCATAATCAAGTCCCATATATGAATGCTGAACTAAGAAAAACTATAAATGTACGCAACATGAAGCGTAGATATCATAAATACAAAACAAGAATTGGGAACAATATAGAAAGTATAGGGATCTGGAAGTGAAGATTCGGGAAAAAGTGTTAAAACATATTTACAAAATAAATGTTCTATTGTAAAGGATAGTAAGGAGTTTTGGAAACATGTCAAACCCTTGATATCACATAATAACAAAAAATCAAATGATGTTATAACACTTATGGAAGACAACTGTATCACAAACAATCGCCTGGAGGTGTGTAATGTATTGAATGAGTACTATGTAAATGTTGCAAATAACATTGGGTACCCAGATGACATTCCACATGAAAATATCAATGAAATTGTGAATAAGCATCAAGAAAATCCAGCTGTCAAATGTATCAAGTCAATGTCTGCTCAAAATGTATTTTGTTTCAAACAGGTGACTCAAGAAAATGTATTTTAAAAGCTTTGAGATGTGAATATTAAAAAATCAACTGGTCATGATAATACCCAGCCTAAGCTTCTAAGAATAGGGGCCCAGCACCTAGCTCAGCCCTTACAACATGTTATCAATAAGGCAATAAGTACATTTATGTTTCCAACAGAATTGAAGCTTACTGAGGTTACACCAGTATAAAAAAAAGAATAATAGACTGCATAAGGAAAACTATAGACCTGTGAGTGTTTTGCCTTGTTTTACCAAAATATTTAAAGGTGTTCTGCTGGAACAAATGACATCTTACTTTGAATCAGTGTTTTCACCCAATCTGTCTGGCTTCAGGAAAGGATATAGCTGTGAGAGTGTACTGTTGAATATGATGTATAAATGTAAGCAAGCCCTTGATACACACCAACATTGTGCAGCTCTCCTCACTGACCTATCTAAAGCATTTGATTGTATCTCACATGGCCTCCTTGTTGCTAAAATGCATGCTTATGGATTTGATGAAGGTGCATGTAAGATGATTGCTAATTATTTCAAAGATAGACAGTAAAGAGTGAAAATGCATAGTATAAAAGGTGATTGGATGAATGTGAAGAAAGGAACAGCACAAGGATCTAAAATTGGACCATTTGTTTACAATGTGCTTCGCAATGACTTGATGTACTCTATGCAGGAGGTATGTGATATATATATATATCTATGCTGATGAATATACTTTGTGTGTACAAGGGAGAATGTAGCTGATATTGTGTCCAATACTGAAAATGCTGCAAAGGTAATCATGGAATGGTTTGAAAATAATGGATTGCAAGCAAATCCATCAAAGTTTCAATACATTGTATTTGGTAAGCAAACAGGTGAAAAGCCAATCTCTGTCAATGGTATATCTCTACAACCTGAGAAAAATGTCAAATTGTTAGGGGTTCATATTGACCACATGCTAGATTTTGATGTACATATCAATATCATTGCAAAAAGGCAGGATGTCACCTAAATGCTATAGCTCGATTAGCTCATACATTTGAAATGAAAGAACAATTCACACTCCCAGAGAGCTTCATACTGTCATATTTCAATTACTGTCCACTGGTATGGCACTAGTGTAGTATAGCTAATGCAAGAAAGATTAAAAAATACAAGAACGTGCTCTGAGATATGTGATGAATGATTTCAAATCACCATATGAAGAACTGAGAAGTAAAAGTGGTAAACCTTCATTGTATGTACACAGGCTAAGGCTTATTGCAACATGTCTTCAAATGTTCCCCAGTATTTAGAAAACTCATTTGAGGTGAAATCAGGACGTTACGACATAAACGACTTCTTGCGATTACAGCCACCGAAGTTTAACACTGTGAAATATGGTAAACATAATCTAAGGTATGAAGGAACCACCATAATTATGGAATGGACTACCGAAAAATATCAAGCGAGAAGTGAATTATAAAAGTTTCAAAATTCTACAGAAGAAGTGGGAATATATTCTACTGGATTCAATGTTTTAATGGTATGATACTAGGATCATTGTACATATATTGTATCATCTTTGTCGGTAAATATTCCCTGGGCTATTGTTTTATCATGTTCTGTTGATCCGACGTTGAATAAAATTTTATTATATTCTACTCTTATTCTACATACTATATCTACTAGTGAGTAGTACCTCCGTGAGAGTGACACTATCTCAGGATGAGTCTACATACTATATCTACTAGTGAGTAGTACCTCCGTGAGAGTGACACTATCTCAGGATGAGTCTACATACTATATCTACTAGTGATTAGTACCTTCGTGATAGTGACACTTCCCACGAGTGTTTCTTCCTGACAAGTTTTGACCAATGTTCGGAATATATATTCTTAGCTAAATAGATTTTTGGAATAGTTCCATGGTGTAGAGATAAGTTTAATTGTTGTTGATATTCATTAATAATAATCATGATAATTATTTCAAGTTATACTGTATGTCGGTGCGATTAAAAAAAACTAGAAAAAAGTCGTAGATGCTCAAATGACGTTTATTACGACCGAATGGGTAAAGAAACAGACAGTGAAACTGGTTCGCACTCAAAACAGTTATATTCAAGAAATGGATTCCTAGAGTCGGCTACCAACAATGAGCTGCAACTTGTTCCGTTAGTTTTCATTTTATATCTTGATCATTTTCTTCTTGCCCTCCTTTTCTTTCAGTTGCTTCTTTTCTATGAACAAAAATATCAGAAAGTGTTATACATAATGGGTAGAGAGGCATACAACATGGTCATTTCTTATTCATTGATAACAAATATTATTACTATTCACTCATTGTTTTAGTTTTTTGTTTTTTTTTTTTTTTTTTTATATTGCGATCAATATACTCTATCATATTGAGCAATTACACATTTATATAGACAAGACATGTTATGCTATCAAACACGGAGGTACTTTCAACACTGGCACGACGATGTACTAGAGTTGAGCGTACCATGCATACAATCTATCCATCATACTTGTATTTATTTGATAGCATGGCTTTTTTGGTTTAACACACCTCTTCCCGGACAATTCTCATCACTTCCATCTCCACAATCGTTGTCTCCGTCACATCTCCAGGCCGCTCGGATACAGTTGCCGTTAGCACACTCCCAGTGCATACTGGGGCAGTCTCCTACAAAAGAGAATAGTGGCACTGATTTTTGTAATCGAGTTATTAAACACAAAGCAACACGATATAGTGCTTGTATGGTTTGTAATGTAATTTGGACGGTGGTGTGTGTAAAACTCTGTTTACTTTTGCCTATCTTCATCCTCATTTTATTGCTTATTCTCAGTATTACCTATACTCAAACTCGATCATGACATATGTTTTATCCGTATGGGTTGAATTTGGGAACAGTTACATTTTCTTATCACACTGCTACTTCATTAGTCAGCTTATCAATTTGTGGCAATTTGCCAGTTATCAGACGTGTTGACACCCACCTTGCCCTGGACCAACTGGACATCCCACTTCATCACTGTGATCTCCACAGTCATTGTCTCCATCACATCTGTACCTTCCGGTGATGCAGCGACCATTGACACATTGCCACTCATCTTCATCACATTCTTTTCAATAGAAGGAATATATAACATGACATCCAAACGTATCTCCAAATCAACAACGATACGAATTATTGACTCTGTTACTTATTATCTGTGCAAAAGATAGAGAATAGTATTTAGCTTCAAATCCCATGCGAATATGTTGGATGCGATGGTCTGAAATTAATATCTCACCACATATCTCGTCACTTCCATCTCCACAATCGTTATCTCCATCACATCTGTAGGAGAATCGAATACATCGGCCGTTGGCACACTGCCAGCGTCTGGCTGGACAGTTTCCTGCAATTGTGTGAGAAGTGATCAAACTAGGCAAAATAATAAGTCTGAAAAACACCTGACGGTGTATGCTTGAACATGTATCTGGTATCTTTTTTACTCTGATACATGCTCAAATTTATTATCTGAATCACTACATGTATAAATTTTGCAATGTAAGCCAGTGGTAAATCCGGATGATGCAATACCTTGTCCAGCGGCTGTGGGACAGCCTCTTTCATCACTTCTGTCTCCACAGTCATTATCTCCGTCACACTTGTAGTTCTCGTTGATGCAACGATTGTTGTCACACTGCCATTGCCCATTCGGACATTCTACAGGGATAGATACATTTTTGAACTGTACAAAGATTACATAAGCCTATCTGGTTGCTACGAATGAGTACAGCCGTTAAATTGCAATATATGCTTAATATATTATATTACATGCAAATTCGCAAAATTCACGTCCAGCACCTAAAATTATGTATCAATCATATTGAAATTCGTTATTCAAAGTGAAATAATCGGTATTTGGTTTTCCACTTGAAAGTGATCAATAGCTGTCATAAGAGCAGGTATACAGTGCGAAAGTTCCAATGCGCACAGGAATTCGTCTAAAGTTGACACTGAAATTCGGATTTTAGAAATGGTTTCTCGCGAAACGGTTCCCATGCAGTGATGCCAAATTAACAAAAATAGCTAAACATATAGAGAAGTGTACAGCCCTATGGCTTGTGACTCGTATATGTATGGTACATAACAGTGACGGAATTGTGTTGTAAATAACGACAATATAGTAAAATTCATGTCTTTGTTTATGTTGCCACAGATGTAAACAATTCCTTCACATCGTGTGTTTTTTTCGGTATGTTCAAACTCCACTGCAAGATCATGCGGACGTATTTTGGGGGTTGTAATGGTGCTATATCATCTGATATATGCTAGCCAATTGATTGATAACGAATTTCAGAAACCGATTATTCCACTTTAATTTCATCTGGATTACCCACTCAAAAGTCATAATGGCATTACAAGCAATCATGTCTGTAACACAATCTAAATGTCTAGTGTCATGCGAATCGAATAATTTTTTAAACCCATAATTCTTTGAATTTCGGTGCTACGGAGAGAGTGAGTATTCCGTGTGTGAAGATCCCTATTCCTGTCCGAGATTTAATTTGATTCACAAACCTCTAGTAACTGGACAATCTCAGAAAAGTAATTATTTTCATATGTGATTCTAATTATCATGTTCTAGCTGAGTGTTCATGAATGGATTGGTCATCATGTAATATTGATAATGTAGATTAGAAACATACCACATCCCTCCTCGTCACTTCCATCTCCGCAGTCGTTGTCTCCATCACATTTGTAGGCAGCACGGACACAGTTTCCGTTGTCGCACTCCCAGCGTCTGGCAGGGCAGTTTCCTGCGAATACACATTCCAGATAATTTCATTTCAGTGGGACAGGTAAGCAAACAAGCTAATCTACGGGAGCAAGATTGCCTACATACATTCTACCTTATTGAAAAGTTGGATTACCATCAAAAATGATCACGTGCGCTCACATAAATTTGCATATTTCTACAGATGACCAGTGGAATCTTGATTTGGTCCATCATAGCTAACCATTAGATATATGACCAGTGGTATATGACCAAACTTTCATATTATCACCCAAGGTCGACTATGTAAGGGGTATTAGCTGAAGCTATAATGATTAAAGCTAAGGGGCGAGCGTTAAATTTATGGAAACCAACCTTGTCCAGGAGCTGTGGGACATCCCCGCTCGTCGCTCAGATCTCCACAATCGTTATCTCCGTCACACTTGTAGTTCTCGTTGATGCATCGATTGTTGTCACACTTCCATTGTCCTGGCCTACAATCTATTAAATAATGGTTTAGGAGCCGGTCAATTTGAACATCCAATCAGAATATATGGAGAAAAAAAAATAACGAAAAAGTATATGAGTGCATAATACAGTAACTTGTTATAATGATAGTCATAATTATGCTACGTCACTACAACTGGATTTTTTTTATTTACAGTCCTCAGATACATAGATAGAACAGTATGTTATCAATTTGGAACTTCCATTTTACCGCAGATCTCGTCACTGGAATCTCCGCAGTCGTTGTCGCCGTCACACACCCACCTGGCGTAGATGCACCTGCCGTTTGCGCACTGCCAGCGAGTGGCAGGGCAGTTCCCTGTAGAAATGAAGCCCAAAAGTTAATATAATTAGTGATATTTGCGCCTCTTGTGGGAACATACGCTAGTCCATATATGACATGCATAGAAAAACAACTGTTGGTGTCCTCTAAACACGTGGAAGCATACCAGGAAGTATTTAAGGAAACTAGAAGCTACCATGCAAACATTAAAGCGGTAATTGCTGTGTGTGAATGTAGTAGCCTTGAACTTTGCACGTGTGGACGGGATAGTGGTTTTTTTTACAAAAAAAAGCCCACCAATTCATTTTCCGCGCATGTCACTTATGGGCTTCCGTAGTAAAATGCAATCACAGGCATATACGTTACCATGTAAATTCATTAAAAAAACACACATTGTGCCTCAGATGTACCGTGCATGGTTAATTTGCTGCTTCAGATGATTTGAATGTAATAAGGCTCTGTGAAAAAGGTGTAGCTCAATATTCAGAGAGGACTTGTTTTTGTTTCTACCAGCGTGTGTGGCAGCCACCATACTCCACGCAAGCCACGCGGTGGCTCGAAACATAATATTAATGTGCAAATTTCTCCTGCGGTAGCGACTAATACCGATATAACCGGGATAATAGTGGATTTCAGAACACCATTTTGGGTACTTTGATCTGGACTACAATAAAGTGCCAGTAATACTGGCTTGCCAATGTTTTTTTTTTCCAGATAGGGCCAAGTATGTCATATCACATTTCACTTCTTTTTGTTTCCACCTTTTGACGGTTGAGGTGTTATTTTTTTGGTAATTTAAACTTTTCATTCCTATACTGAAAAATTAGACTGGAAGGTCCGAGCTCAGACTATCAGGCTACGGCAGGCCAGTTTTTGCATCACCTAACGCCATGTCGATACATACTGTAAAAACACTTTTTTTCGCAGGTATTAAATTTCGCGGATTTTACCCCCAGGCAATTTCGCGGGGATTTAATTTCGCGGTTCAGTGATTGCCAGTAATCGCATAAAGAATTTGCAGTTGATGGACATCACAGTATATCAATGCAATTGGTGTGAGAAATGGAAAGTCACAGGAAATCAAATCAGATTTTATTTGAAATTTTAAACACAAACGTCAAACAAGTCATGCTTAGTCTGCAGAAGCTTGAACTTGGTGCAGATGTCTTCAGTACCAAGTTCAAGCACGTGCCATGCAGACGCTAGCGACCGGTATCTGGGCACTGTAACTAACGTAATTCTGCGCGTTATGATTAGCAACAGCGTATTGTGCTATGGACGGCCACAAACCTCAAAAAAAAAGCGAGGTATTTAATTTCGCGGATCTACCCTTACCGCGAAATACGCGAAATAAGTACCGCGCGAAAATTAGTACTTTTACAGTACTACCAATTTCGACAAACACAAGTTGAAATGGAATAACAACAGTACACGCTGAGGAAAATACCTTGTCCAGGAGCTGTGGGACATCCCCGCTCATCGCTCAGATCTCCACAGTCGTTATCCCCGTCACACTTGTAGTTCTCGTTGATGCAGCGCCCATTATCACATTGCCATCGTCCACGCGGGCAACCTTAGGAATACAAACATATTTAGTAAACAGTTTTTCCTGCTAGGTGTCATAATCTAGCTAACTGAATTTGGTAGCTAACTCATATACAGAATAATTTGAGAAAAATATCACGATTACAATTCTAGACAGAGTCCATTAGCGATAACTACCTAATTGAATTAAAATATATATATATAAAAAATAAAAGAAACTAAAAAAACATTGGCATATTAGATATCGGCGAGTATATATAATGCACATTCACATACCTGTACTGGCTTGGCGGTTTTCCACAGTTTTGGCTGATGTCTGTATAGCAGGAAATAAAGGTATTGAAATAAATACGTTATAATACAGTCTAAAGAGAAAGTAATGCATCTCCATTAATCAAAACTATTGTGGAGAATAGCATGTTCGTTTTGTTGTTGAAATTAAATACGAACATCTTGGTTACATAGTCCTAAATTTAGATTGACACCAAGCGAACTGCTGTCGTACAATTACAGTTGAAGGAAATTGGACATGTAGCCCACAACTGTAGCCCCAAAATTTTAGTGAATTCGAAATCAATACCTTCAAATTGATCTAAATTGAAATACTTTTAATGTGAAATGTCAACAAAACTCACTGTGACCATCAAACAAACGGAGATGAGCACCAAGGATTTCGCTGGTCCCATCTGTTTCATAAAGTAATAATATTGACAACGCCAATATAATTCAAACTACAAAAATTAGTTATGTGTGTGGATTGATAAAAAGAGTGATCACTTACCTTTTTCGTGACTGCCTAAAACTGGGAACAGTTTTACTGCTAAATGTTAAGAAGCACCAAGGTATGGGTCAAATCCGTGTGTCCGTCGCTTTGCATCTCACTACGGTGACTTTATACCCTTGATACACTGAGGGAGTCACGTACACAAATCTCCACTTAATTGGTGTTTTTCAAGGTTCACACGGATGTAAGGACGATCCCTCAATCGAAGCATGTTACTATTTAAACCGGACATGCTACTATATGATCCAAATTTGTAAATTGACAAATTTATTTGTTTACAAAACTCGTGCACGTGTATCCGCATGTTTTGTGTCTAGACAGTGTGGCCATGCATGTATTTGCACATATATCAACTGGTTATAATATCATCCTCCATAATGGGTATTTTTTTCCAGCCGCCGGATTGCCCAGGTCACAAAAGTCGTATTGTGAGCAACATGCTCTGTGTGTGTAGAACGCTATATCATGATTTAATTTATTATCTATGCGTTTGTGAATTAACATGACCAGGGTATGTGAAAATGTTGTATGGTGAACAGAATATTTAGAGGTTCTAGCTCAGGATGAGGGAGTGTACAAGTGGAGATAGTCATTGTATTTTTATAACTATGATATTTTATATATTGTCAAATCTAACAACAAATCAACTTGCAATAAAATGCACATACATGTAAGTGCCAAAATAAGCTTTTATAGCACCTAATCAAAACTGATATCTACCTGTGACGCCATGAATACTGATTATAATAGATAAATGAGATTCGAATTATTCAGTAATAAAATAACACAAATTTGACACAATGCCCAAAGATGAATGAATATATTTGGATCGTGTAAAAAACAGCATATGTGTATTTGCTTTATCCAATAAATGGTGATTTCAAATACGTTATGAGTTTACATGCGCTTTTATGAATTTTGACATTCAAATAGAAAACAATCGGTATTGTAAACTTTCGCACAGTAATTTCATCTAGTGAATATCAAAATTGGTAATATAGTGTCGGTAATTAAATTTTGTCATATTTTATGGCTTGTCTTTGATATGGATTCATATTTTTTTCAAGCGAAAACTAATTTCATAATAATATAGCGGAACGTGTATATCCTGCTGTCCTGACGGCCACCCGCGTGACGGTCACCCGCGTGACTTTTTCTGCTATTCGCTGTATAACGAGAGCGATTCACAGATCAACTCATCTAATAATACAATATATCTAATAATAATATATCGCCTATGACATTCTTGCACCAATTGAAGCACCGGATCACAAAAATCTATAAGTTCTGATAAAATTATAATTTTATGACAGCTTTTGTGTCAATGAAAAACTTGTGAAACATTATCTTGACTGTTCTGTTGAGGTTATGAAGGGGTTTTGGTGGTTGTATTGATGACGATTGCCGTGAAACGTTCAATCAGTGGCTTGTACAATGGGGTATCCCCCTCCATAATGATTCCCTAAATTTTCGCGTAAGTCATCGGAAATTCACAAATTATCCGACAATGAACAAAATGCCGTGGAATAGGATGTTTGAGCTCGCCCCCCTCCTACCCCAACCCCCCTGCAATAAATCCTGTGCGCACCCTCTTCCCGCTTCGTTATAACAATCACTTGCTGTGTATAATATATATTGCATGGTAATGAGAGTCGTATGTGCTAAAGTTCGAATAAATTATATCCCATTCTATCCTTTCGGCTGTGATCTTGGTCCACGCAAATAGAGATGACTTTGTGTCACACTGACTCCCCATGATAAATTGGCACACTCGATGTCCTGGGTAGGGTCATACGCATAAAAAAAACACTCAGCCATTTAAATGCACTAACTAACAGATTTATTATGTACAAAGTACAAAGGCGCGGTCCAGTTCCTTGAGCGTGATTCGGTGTGCTGTTGAAGTTTGGGAGAAATCAACCGTCGCCTCGCACATTTAGTGGCGTCTCTTCTTCAGTTCCTTCTTGACCTTCTTGTCCTTCATGTTACGCTTGTAATTGTGACGTTTGTCTGTCATGATTGAGAAGCATTTCACAGTAAATTGTTTGGAACAAGATAAATACTGGTTTTTAACTATGTTTGTAGTATTCTTTCAATTTTGTCTTTTTGTCTTTCAAAAAGACAAAAAAGAGAACGGTGGACTACGATTTTCTTCTACTATAATCAAATCACACCATAAATTCAAGATAATCCACAATGACAAGCGTTGAAAATAGCAAGTTAGTTATATATGGTATTCTTGCATCCAACAATAGAACACAAAGTATTACATAAGAAATTGATAACCATATAACAAAAAGTCTTACATAAGAAATTGATACATATATGAACAGTTTTGTGCATCAGTAGATATAGTAGAATATTAGATAACCTTGTACAGGGCATCCTTCTTCATCACTTCTATCTCCGCAGTCATTATCACCATCGCACTGCCAGTTCCCGGGGATACAGTCAGCATTGGAACATGCGAACTCTCCAGCTGGACAGTCTAAAAGCCAACGAGATTTCATGACTATACCGGCCTGTTAGTGGGACATCACCGTATAATATTAAGTAGGCGTATGGAATATTAAGATGTTGGGGATATCTCATCATCATTTACCGCATATTTCGTCACTTCCATCTCCACAGTCGTTGTCTCCATCACATCTGTACGCAGCACGGACACAGTTCCCGTTGCCACACTCCCAGTGTAAATATCGGCAACTTCCTGTAACACAAGATGCCGTTGTGACAACTGTCGTCTAACACTGAATGCTTGTGTTCGTATATGTCAAGTTTGAGACGTGTGTTAGATCTAGCATAATGTGGAAACAACGGCCAAGGGAAACATAACAATATTATCCATATGGAATTGAGACAGCATGGAGGTTTTACAGCTAGCCAATCGACGCTTCCACGTTCATCAGTGTGTCTAACGTTCCAAGGCTCGAACTGTCACTGGATTGAACTAAGTGCACGACAAATTCTTGAATTTGTTTTGACATTTTGGGTCAACATCTCGAACAGAGAATTCACAAAAAAACGTTGTTAGCTTGGAACGTGTTCATACATTTGTGTAAACGTGCCCCTCAATCGGCTTCAATTTTTAAAGCTTGTTGCCATTAAAACCAGAAAAAGACGCGTATTGTTTAGGAGGGAATCACTGAATTGGATTTGCATTTTTTTTTTCTGAAAATATGTACATTGCATTTTTACAAGAAATGCGCTGCCTGGTCTATTCGTGGACATGATCGCTATGAACATGAAGCCGAAAACACATCCATATTTGCTCACTATGTTGTACTTTCAGGTGTTCACGCCACAAATATTTACAAAGGCACTGGATAATTTAACATAAGAGTTTTACAGATGTTTTATCAAAATATCAACCATCGATACGATGTCACAGTATATATATACATTACTTCATTCTATTGCTTGTAGTAGTATATCAGGCTAGCATGAGGCTTGGTGAATGGCATACCTTGTCCTGACAGTACAGGGCAGTCCTCCTCGTCACTGTAGTCTCCACAGTCGTTATCCCCGTCACACTTGTAGTTCTCGTTGATGCAGTTGTAGTTGCCACATTGCCACCGGTCAGCCGGGCACACTGTGTTGTTAACAATAGGCAATATAATTCATAGGTATATTTCATAATATGTGACAACAGTTAGGATGATTTTACTGTCAATATGCGCTCAACACAGCAGAGCCAGATGCCTTCGGAAATCAGATTGGTCCGTTTGGTGTTAGGTTATACCCTGTGTTCAGGGTAACTTTTGGATGCACGTGAATTGAACATATTCATGTTACACAATGTTATAATTAATGTCATATGCATATATACATAGGTAATATAAGTTTCGGTATTCTCTTCCACATGCTTGGTTTATTATTGTCAATTTCAGTTGATATACATCTGAAGTAGTTGTCATAAGGTACAAATAATATTATATCGTGTTTTTTTACCACACAATTCGTCACTCCCATCGCCACAGTCGTTATCGCCATCACATCTCCAAGTAAACCGAACGCAGTTCCCATTGTCACACTGAAATCTCCCGGTAGAACAGCTCCCTACACCAATAATTTATCAGTTTGAATGCATTCGTTGCACGGGTTCAGAACGCAGTGAATGAGTTAGCAAGCTGGCATATCATCATGACGTTTTGGCGAATTATGCGATTGGTGTAACTATTCGTGATTATTTCTCATGACGATCGTTTCTCCGTGCTATAGCATCTAATTACCAATAAATATCATAACGTAACTAACAGCTTATTACAGGATAAGTGTTTCATTTTTTGGTAAAACAAACTCAACATATCGCAGCATACTCATATTTCGAATAATTGAAATGAATAATTTTCAATTAATACAGCTTTAGAGCAATGAATATTCGCATCAGTCCATGCCTTGTCCAGGAATGATTGGGCAGTCAACCTCATCACTCCCATCCCCACAGTCGTCATCCCCGTCACACCGCCAGGATCCGATAATGCAGGCCCCGTTGTCACAGGAGAAGCCGTCACACGAGGCTGGAGACAGTGTGAGCCTCCTAGGGCTGTGTGCTACATGACTAATGGTTTACTCTTTCTGTTACTATACTTTTAGATGTGTGTACAATGTGATATAAATGAATAAATAAATAAAATCATGTTAAAAGCTCAGGTTAAAGCATTAACACATTAGTAGCTATCAGTTCGTGCTATGTGATCAAGGGGGTTTCGTAATATCAGTACTTCCTGTAATCCCGACGATGTGCAAATTTGGCCGACACCTGACGGCGAGATCATGAGGTAGAATATACATGTATACATGCATGACAATGTAACCCTCTGAGCTATATATTTGGACTTCAGGATATTACATCTAGACTCATTATGATGAAGGAAAATAACGTCCAGACGGAATACACATTCAAATGTTTTGATGGGTACTCACCAAAGTGGTTCCGACCATCAAGCAGCCAGCGACGGACGCCAGAATTCGCGTGAACGCCATCTGCATCATCAAAAAATCATAACAAACTGAATATGTGAATTTGTTATTACCGTTTAATCAAACGTACGCGAGTAACGTTAGAGTATAATCCTGTTGATTTTGAACCTTGGGAAGCTACGTCACCTTGTGTCTGTGTGTGAATGATGTATGAGGGTTAGAATATGGCTATATATACACTTGTTTAGTACACTGTCAAAGCATTTATAATTTTTACCGCTATGGAAAAATAGTACATAAATGCCTCCATGACATTTACAGAGCAGAAAAAAATCTCAAGTTAGGGTGTCATTATCTCAGTTAATAGTGTAGTTATATTGTTTCGTCTATTTGAATAATCAACTCAAATGACTGTGACATTTTGATCAAGACACGATTAGTTTCTAGACCATCCCTCTCAACATCGACAGATTGCGATTCCATACCTAAAATCGTGTGATAATGTGAAGATTGCTACAAAAATTGTAATGGATGCCTATCCCTGTCCGCTATTTTAGTCCGACACTTTCATGAGCTGGGGTTTTGCTGATTTACGAATGTTGATCATTTGATAAGATAAACCCTTTGTCTCAGTTGCAATGTCACGTATTTGAGTCATCGTCTGCATTCTGTGAACTACAGTCGCTGATAAGTAGCACTGCGAAAAAAAAACCTTATTTATCATTGGGAGTAATCTCGACTTGTTCATAAGTTACATAATTTGTGAAGAAATAACGTTATTTCCGCCAGAATAACGTTATTTACGCGGAAATAACGATATTTATGCGGAAAAAACGTTATTTGACCCCATCGACCAAAGGAAAGATAAATGCACGTGCAGGCTGTATTTGGTTAGTATATCACACACGGCAGTAATAAATAATGTTATTTCCGCGAATTAAAACTTTGTTTACGCGGGAAAAACGTTTATTTACACGAAAATAACATTATTTATGCGTAAATAACATACACACACATTTTTTTAAAAAACGTTACTCACGCGTAAATAACTTTAATCATGCGTAAATAACATTATTTACGCGTAAATAACATTATTTACGCGGAATTAACATCAGTCAGGTATAGGTATCAGTCAGTATTACTAACTCTATTTTACAATGTCACTTATTAGCCACTGTAGTGAACGGTGTGTTTTTCCCCCGCAATGCTTCCGTCAATGTTTGAGATAATGCGATCAAAATTGATCTTTGTGTTATTTTATAACCGACTTGCCGTCTTTTACCGTTAAACACACCATGCAGGAAAACAGGAATAATGCTATCGAATTGCATTAGCCCCCAAATGCTCACAATGCAGGCAATCAGACAAGTATGCAAATTCCCGATCCGGATGGTTTGACATCCCACCTTGAAGAATGCAGTTACACTGAGGTGTGAATGCATTTATTTTTACAGAGTCCCTCACCTGTTTGTGAAAACAAAATCATGAATAGACATGTCCATAGAATACACACTAAAATCATAACTCTGCATGCAATAGGAGTTGCGATTATAGCATGATTTTAACATTTTCGACGGCAGCCAATTAACCCCTTCGTTGAACTGCGTATAGCCCGAGAAGGGCACGGGCTCTGAACAATATGTGATTGTCCGGGCCCTGGGCCCGGATATACTAAAAACGCACTAATTTCAGCTGGTTCCGTTTCGCGAGGTCTCCCGCAGTGACGGGCAGGGAGTGATTCCACGGTGGACATACGTTGCGCTTCGCCCGTTCACGATGCCGTGAACTGTAGTTCACAATGTCCGATGTCTGATGTCAGGGATGTTTGTGTGGTACAGAGGGGGTCGCAAATATCATATTAGAATCGCACTTGGAGTAGGATATAGGCATATGCGCATAAAAAAAACTGGAGTGAAAAACCTGGAGTAAAGACTCGAGCACTGGGGAATAATAGGCGAGATATTAATTTAATTCATAAATAAAAAAAAAAAAACCAGCAAAACATTTCCTTACATATTCTTAACACTTTCCATTCCTACTATTCTGAAGCTTGTAAGTTAGTGTGGAGTTTCAGGATCGTTATGATATTTTACAGAAGTTTGGCGAGCATGAATGGGCACTCTAAGATAACGCCGTGAGCACTATTTGGCCAGTCATCTCAAACTTATATGTACCCTATTAGATTAATTTCCGCAGAAGAATTTGAAAACCGTCATGTACTTTGTCTACATGCGATTTTTTTTGTATGCACACACGATATTTATAGATGTGATTTACAATATCTGTATGCTGTACATTTCGACAGTTATGATTGCAACATGTTGCTCAGCAATCGTGAACTATTTTAGTTAGCTCTTACATTATATATCTGAACAGGTCAATGGAAATAGAGACATAAGTTTGTGTTTGATGGGAATAATTTTGTGCCGTGTGAAAAGCATGTTTTGTTTTGTTAAAATGTGATCGTTGCCATGGTAACCTGCTACGTAGCAAACAATTTTTATAGGCGTTACAGCTGTATGAATGAGAATAAAGTTTAGTATCAAATTAATATAATTCTTACAATAATATTCCAATTCTTTGTTTAAATATTCGAAATATATGAGAATATTTCATATTTTGCTAATTTTCCTCCGCACAGACGATTTCACTGAGCCCCGCATTGAAGGGGTTCAAAAAGCCGATAAAACCATCTATATCAGTAATGAAGCTCCGGAAACCTATCTAATATCCAAAATGTAGTAGGAAATTTAGCCCAAGATCTAAGAAAGGTTACCGGACAATATATATTTTAGATATTAGCCTTTTGTCCCGTGACCTTGAAAATAAGGTCATTGGTCAATTCAACTTCACGAAAATATTCAGCATATATCATTTCCAGTATGTCCACGATTGATTCCTAAGCTGTAAAGTCGATAATAAGTGAGATATTAGCCCATTAATGATCTGACCTTGAACATGAGGTCAAAGGTCAAGTTCAAGCTCATTAGAATATTCAGCATATATCATTTACTCTATGTTCGCAATTCATTCCTAAGCTGTAAAGTCGATAATGAGCCAGATGTTAGCCATTTTGTTCTTTTACTTCGAAAATGAGGTCATAGGTCATATTCAAGGTCACGACAATATTCTGAATATATCGTTTCCTATATGTTCACAATTGATTCCTAAGCTGTAAACTTGATAATAAGCGAGGTATTAGCCATTTTGTCCTGTGACTTTGAAAATGAGGACAAAGGTGGAATTCAAGGTCACGAGAGTATTCAGCATATATCATTTCCTGTATGTCCATAATTGATTCCTAATCTCTAATCTCAATATTAAGTGAGATATTTGGACAAATGTGCCCCATTAAAAAGCATAGGAGAATTTAACATGGGAAAGTCCTATTTGGAACATGTTTGCGCCCAAAATGGCCCACTTCGAGCAATTGAAGGGCAACGAAACTTATACATGTCACAGGGTTATATGTGAGGAGTGTTGTGCATCAATAAGAAATGCAAATCAAAAAGTTACAGAACAGATTTTGAGAAAACGACCGTCGAAGTCCAAAATTAGCTGTTTTTCGTCAAAAATGGCCGCCATTCAAAAAAAATTTTTAAATTCAAAAAACTAAAAAATACCTCTATCTCAAAATATTTTTAGGCATTTTTGCCGACTTGCCGTCTTTTACCGTTAAACACACCATGCAGGAAAACAGGAATAATGCTATCGAATTGCATTAGCCCCCAAATGCTCACAATGCAGGCAATCAGACAAGTATGCAAATTCCCGATCCGGATGGTTTGACATCCCACCTTGAAGAATGCAGTTACACTGAGGTGTGAATGCATTTATTTTTACAGAGTCCCTCACCTGTTTGTGAAAACAAAATCATGAATAGACATGTCCATAGAATACACACTAAAATCATAACTCTGCATGCAATAGGAGTTGCGATTATAGCATGATTTTAACATTTTCGACGGCAGCCAATTAACCCCTTCGTTGAACTGCGTATAGCCCGAGAAGGGCACGGGCTCTGAACAATATGTGATTGTCCGGGCCCTGGGCCCGGATATACTAAAAACGCACTAATTTCAGCTGGTTCCGTTTCGCGAGGTCTCCCGCAGTGACGGGCAGGGAGTGATTCCACGGTGGACATACGTTGCGCTTCGCCCGTTCACGATGCCGTGAACTGTAGTTCACAATGTCCGATGTCTGATGTCAGGGATGTTTGTGTGGTACAGAGGGGGTCGCAAATATCATATTAGAATCGCACTTGGAGTAGGATATAGGCATATGCGCATAAAAAAAACTGGAGTGAAAAACCTGGAGTAAAGACTCGAGCACTGGGGAATAATAGGCGAGATATTAATTTAATTCATAAATAAAAAAAAAAAAACCAGCAAAACATTTCCTTACATATTCTTAACACTTTCCATTCCTACTATTCTGAAGCTTGTAAGTTAGTGTGGAGTTTCAGGATCGTTATGATATTTTACAGAAGTTTGGCGAGCATGAATGGGCACTCTAAGATAACGCCGTGAGCACTATTTGGCCAGTCATCTCAAACTTATATGTACCCTATTAGATTAATTTCCGCAGAAGAATTTGAAAACCGTCATGTACTTTGTCTACATGCGATTTTTTTTGTATGCACACACGATATTTATAGATGTGATTTACAATATCTGTATGCTGTACATTTCGACAGTTATGATTGCAACATGTTGCTCAGCAATCGTGAACTATTTTAGTTAGCTCTTACATTATATATCTGAACAGGTCAATGGAAATAGAGACATAAGTTTGTGTTTGATGGGAATAATTTTGTGCCGTGTGAAAAGCATGTTTTGTTTTGTTAAAATGTGATCGTTGCCATGGTAACCTGCTACGTAGCAAACAATTTTTATAGGCGTTACAGCTGTATGAATGAGAATAAAGTTTAGTATCAAATTAATATAATTCTTACAATAATATTCCAATTCTTTGTTTAAATATTCGAAATATATGAGAATATTTCATATTTTGCTAATTTTCCTCCGCACAGACGATTTCACTGAGCCCCGCATTGAAGGGGTTCAAAAAGCCGATAAAACCATCTATATCAGTAATGAAGCTCCGGAAACCTATCTAATATCCAAAATGTAGTAGGAAATTTAGCCCAAGATCTAAGAAAGGTTACCGGACAATATATATTTTAGATATTAGCCTTTTGTCCCGTGACCTTGAAAATAAGGTCATTGGTCAATTCAACTTCACGAAAATATTCAGCATATATCATTTCCAG
This sequence comes from Terebella lapidaria, assembly GCA_949152475.1. NCBI lineage: Eukaryota > Metazoa > Annelida > Polychaeta > Terebellida > Terebellidae > Terebella > Terebella lapidaria. Next base: position 27,438,595 of record OX424561.1, on the reverse strand, counting down.
TATGTCCACGATTGATTCCTAAGCTGTAAAGTCGATAATAAGTGAGATATTAGCCCATTAATGATCTGACCTTGAACATGAGGTCAAAGGTCAAGTTCAAGCTCATTAGAATATTCAGCATATATCATTTACTCTATGTTCGCAATTCATTCCTAAGCTGTAAAGTCGATAATGAGCCAGATGTTAGCCATTTTGTTCTTTTACTTCGAAAATGAGGTCATAGGTCATATTCAAGGTCACGACAATATTCTGAATATATCGTTTCCTATATGTTCACAATTGATTCCTAAGCTGTAAACTTGATAATAAGCGAGGTATTAGCCATTTTGTCCTGTGACTTTGAAAATGAGGACAAAGGTGGAATTCAAGGTCACGAGAGTATTCAGCATATATCATTTCCTGTATGTCCATAATTGATTCCTGATCTCTAATCTCAATATTAAGTGAGATATTTGGACAAATGTGCCCCATTAAAAAGCATAGGAGAATTTAACATGGGAAAGTCCTATTTGGAACATGTTTGCGCCCAAAATGGCCCACTTCGAGCAATTGAAGGGCAACGAAACTTATACATGTCACAGGGTTATATGTGAGGAGTGTTGTGCATCAATAAGAAATGCAAATCAAAAAGTTACAGAACAGATTTTGAGAAAACGACCGTCGAAGTCCAAAATTAGCTGTTTTTCGTCAAAAATGGCCGCCATTCAAAAAAAATTTTTAAATTCAAAAAACTAAAAAATACCTCTATCTCAAAATATTTTTAGGCATTTTTGTGCAAAATGTCAGAGAGATTCGATTGTAAACTTTGAAGATGAAAATGTGGGCGGACGACGACGACGACGACGGACGCAGCACCAAGGCAATAGGTTATCGGACCAAAGCTACGGTAACCTAAATCTAACCATATTCACTACACCCGTTTCAGTATATGTGAATATGAAGCATCATCATCCACAAATTAGGCTTATCATATTTGATGATATATCAATATATTGATTTGGACATACTTTTCGGAGAAAAGGAAATTATATACGAGTATTGACAGCAGCTATTATGTATGAGTTTTTGCAGAGCGCTTGAAAAATGTTAACTTCACATTACATGCATGAATTGATATGCTAGTCTGCGCACCATGAACAGGACAGTCCTCTTCATCGCTGTGATCTGAGCAGTCCACTACACCGCCGTCACACTTGAATAAGGTTGGGAGACACCTTTCATCCGGGCACTCACAGTACGCAGGCCTGCAATCATCTGGAATTAAAAAAGTCACCTTCCATCAATACCATCAATGCTTATCATGTTGTATTGCCATGAGTATACATTTGTAGACTATACCTTGTCCAGGATAATCCTCTTCATCACTGTAATCTCCGCAGTCATTTCGTTCGTCACATCTCCAATTTTCATAAAAAATTCATAGAAAGGCCCTCCGCTAGGACATTGGAACTCTCCCGCCTCACAGCCTACATATGAAATAGGTGAATCCGCCAACAAATTTATAATTTTTAAAAAAAAAATAAACCAGTATTCATCCGTGCATATGTCCAACACTGACTTGGTGTATCCGGGCCTTCCTCCTCATCGCTTGCGTCTCCACAATCATTGTCCCCGTCACAGATGTAGTCTAACGGGACACATTCACCGTCGTTGTACGTGTAACGCCACTCGGGGCACCCGTCAAACACAACTCGTAATAGCTTCAGAACTCGTAATAGCTTCAGATTTTCCAATTTGTTTTGCTTGCATTTATGTGCACACACAACCTGAAGAGGACAAGAATATTTAATTACTTCAAAGCAATTATTATGACATCATGCCATTTTTTTACAATGACAGTAATTAATGTATTGGGTACGCGCTGGGACCTAGAAAAATTCATAAAATTTAATATACATAATGAATAGAACTTTGTTCACACGGATGAGTAATAGTGAGTTATGAGGTCGTTCTCGCCACAACAACTAGAGTCACACATAATGAGGCCAACTGTGCAAAATTAGCTGCCACCATCTGCAAAACGAACGAACATAGTGTATAATGCAAGTTATATCACTGACCCATAGAATTCATGCAGTGAAATTTAGTGCATGAACATTATCTGTGAATGTTAATGTAACTAAAAAAGGGTCGCTATCGTTCTCAACCTGCCAATGTCGAACTGCAGAATGCAGAAATGTTGATGTGAGATAATTGTTAAATGACACAATTCTAGATGGGTGCCAGAAATCATGTGCTTGTAGCTTTGACTTTGACATCCGAGGACTTTCTCTCTAGCCTAATTGTGCTGGGTTCCGGTTCTCTGTATTGGAAAACATTAAAAAAGGACACCATCTTACTTGCGGGGCACCATCTTATTTATATTTATTTTGTAACGATTGCCGCATGTTCAGTGAACAAGGAAAAACTTAACTGCGCGATTCAAATTAGATGAGCAGTTAAGAATGATACTATAAATCTCTATTCACCTATAATATTTTAGTGTTTGATATTGTGTATAGCATTCCTTCGTTCCACAGGGCCCCAGCCCAAGTTTGCTCTCCATATGAGACCCATTTCACGAATTATACATGGGGAATTATATATGAATGTTGTCTGCATGTTTGGACTGTAAAATATGACACATGATTATGTATGGTTTATTTTATTCGGGGCGTGACGCATATAATTTGTGTGACTAGTTCTGTATGCTAGGATAACTAAAACTGCGAACTCCGAAGCCACGATTCAGTTTGGCCTTGTGGTAGTCTGACCCTATAATATTTACCCACGCTGTTCCAATTATTTTCGACTTATCAAGTTGCATATGTTGTATTCGACCTTGAGGTATGTGACACAATATATATAGTTGCTATTTTGTCCACATATTATTATAATCGTCCAGTGTTAATATAAATATCGTTGTTTATATAAATTCAGATAAACGTCCCACGTTTTGCTGAGAATATCATGAAAACGTTGATCTAACTTGCGCTGAGTATCCCCCAGATTAATTAACCCTTATATATCACCCGACAATGACAGAAACAGGGGCTTAGTGGTATAGTTCGGTACAATATACACTGAATGCGGATTTCAAGACAAGTCAATGCATACCAGATTGCATGAACGGAAAATAGAGTATATTCCATACGTATGCTCGGGATATTGGCACGTTCGCTGGTCATTATGATTACAGGCGATACGTTCTGAAAGTGTTCAATTTCCGATGTGTTATTAAAATATCACTATACGTGTGTACTATAATGATAACAAAAAGTGGCCGTTTTGATCTTTCCTGCAAATTTTGTTTAAAAAAAAAGAATTTTTTTTCCGGCTGGAAATGGATCAGAATGAATAGTGACTTTATTTGGGACAACTAACTTATTCCGCAAAGCCATCGAAAAATCGAAATGGCTCTATCTTGAAGTGTTTCAGCATTTTAGACAAAATTGGGTGAAATTTTTGAACTTAGGTCCAAAAAATTTTCAAAGGCCAAGAATTTGTTTTTCTTCGCTGGAAATGACTCAAAACGAATATTGCCTTGGGACAAAACACTTTTTTGCGCCCACCCGCCGGAAAATCAAAATGGCCGCCACACGAAGACCATCGAATCAAAGGCATCGAAACTTACACATCACAGAGGTATATAAAGGAGAATCTTTTGAAATGAAAATCTCAAAAACTGTCTGCCAAACTCCAAAAGTGGGCGTTTTTCGTCTAAAATCGGCCACCATTTTGAAAAAAAGCGAAAACCAAGAAACTAAAAATACCTCCAATATCGTTTCCAATTGAGTTAAAGACCAAGTAGCAAACTGATGAAATAGACGTGGAATCAATACCCAGTATTAAGTATTCCGAGCAAACAAAACAGGGTCCGTTATCCCATCTCATAGTCCGGGGACAGAAAGTCATATCAGGCATACGAAGTGAGAGAAAACAAAAATGACAGGGAAACTCATGAACCCCCGTAAATGGCCATTAGGAGGTGAAATCAGGTGTTCCGGAAATAGTGAGCATTTCCTGCCCCACTAGTGGCACCCGTCATGAATTCCCCAAAATTAACCTGAAAATAGATCTAGTTGCATGGCAGACATGGATTTGTTGTATTTATCAACCAGATCATGATGACGTCCATAGAATTTCTTAAACGCAGCTATAAGTCTTGGTAAAACATATCCTTGTCGTAGCAGTTTAGAGACTAGCTGGGCACTTCGATAGACAAAGTCCTCATATTTGCAACTAGCTCTGGAATAGCGTATAAGTTGAGAAACAAACACACCATATGCCGGCGACATAGGAATGTTGCTGCTTAGAAAAGGAAAATTGACTATGGAAAAATTGAAATCATCACGTTTGTCATATAATCTAGTTGACAGGTTAGAATCATTATCAATCTCCAACCTCAGGTCTAGATAGTTGGAAAGATTAGCGGATTCTGTAGTATCCTTAATTTCAAGTTCCTTAGGATATATGACATCCAAATAATCACCAAACTTGGGATTATTCAGCGACAATACATCATCTATGTATCGGAAAGTGAAATTGCTTTTCATTTAGTTTATTATGAATAGTTTCCAGTTAATTAGAACGTTTTTCTTTACAAATCAATCAATTGATTCGAAATATCATTTTTGATAGTTCATAAGATAGTCCTAAGATATTTTTTTTTGATATCTTTTGATACCTAAGATATCTTTTGATTCCTAAGATAGTCAAAAAACTATAATTTTTGACTATCATAAATGATAGTTCATTTTTGTTTTCTCTCACTTCGTATGCCTGATATGACTTTCTGTCCCCGGACTATGAGATTGGATAACGGACCTTGTTTTGTTTGCTCGGAATACTTAATACTGGGTATTGATTCCACGTCTATTGAATCAAATAGGCACTCCTTCCTTAAATTGCCGAAGATTTAGTTCACGATTTTAGTTTGGGTCATGTGGCGGGTGACATCATTTGAAGCAGAACTGAAGGTAATCAACGAGGTAAACTGCATGTTGTCCATTCATTCCCTCGTGTATTTTTTGACAAAGGTTAACGGGTGAGACGGCGGCAATACGACAATTCCTGTATTGATATTTAAAGAGAATTAGCCCAAGGGTTGAGATAGGTTCCCGGAAATTTTGATTTTATATGACTGAGATTTACCAGTCGAGGTCATATTTGTGAATTTCAATGTCTTCATTAGGTATGCTGCATAAAACTTCATATATATTCATAATACAAACATATAAGCTTTATCAGCAAGTATTTTGTCTGCAGAGGCAAATTTACGCATGCCAGGTCAGGCAAGATTTTGAGATTTGCCCTTCAAGGTCATTTAAGGTCAGGTTCAATGTCACCAAAAGATGTGCCATATACATGACTTTTCATAGGCTTATACAAATCCTAACCTGTATGTGCAAGTGTTTAAGCCTCAGAGGCCACTTACAGATTTCAAGTCAGACATTTAGCACTCAAGGCCATCCAAGGTCAAGATCAAGGTCATCATTTGATGTTACATATACCGGTATGACTTCCTATATGTTCATAATGCAAATTAAAGCTCTATCTACATGCATTTCATCTCAGAGACCACTTTACAGATTTCAAGTCAGACATTTAGCACTCAAGGTCATCCAAGGTCAAGATCAAGGTCATCACTAGTTGTTACATATATGACTCCCTATATGTTCATAATGCAAACTTAAGCTCTATCTACATGCATTTCACCTGTAGAGGTAAGTTTGGGCATTTTTTATCCAAAAATGGCTGTTTTGACCTTTCAAGGTCATCAAAGGTCTAATTCAAGGTCACCTCACGAAGTTTTTTCACCGACTCGTCAAAAATTCAAAATGACCGCCACACGGAGACAAGCGATTCAAGGGCAACCAAACTTATACACCTCACAGAGGTACATGAGGGGAATCTTTTGCAACAAAAATTTCAAAGCTGTCTGAACAGTTTTTGAGAAAATGGCTGTCAAAGTCCAAAATTAGGAATTTTTTCAACGAAAATGGCCGCCATTTCAAGGAAAATGCGACAATAAAAAAACCGGACAATATTTTACATCTTAGATATTAGCCAATTTGTCCCGTGACCTTGAAAACAAGGTCAAAGGTCAAATTCAATGCAACAAGAATATTTAGCATATATCATTTCATGTCCACAATTGATTCCTAAGCTGCAAAATCTACAATGAGCAAGATAATACCATTTCGTGCTCTGACATTGGAAATGAGATCGAAGGTCAAATCCAAGGTCAGGAGAATATTCAGCATATACCACTTCCTACATGTCAACAATTGGTTGCTAAGCTTAAAAGTTGATAATAAACAAGATATTAGCAATGTTTGTGCTCTGACTTTGAAAGTGAGGTCAAAGGTCAAATTCAAGGTCATGACAACATTCAGCATATATCCTTTCCCATATGTTCACTATTTATTCCTAAACTGCATATGTTCACTATTGATTTCCAACCTGCAAAGTCGATAATAAGCAATATAAGTTGATAAGAGAGATATTAGCCATTTTATGGTATGACCTTGAAAATGAGGTCAAAGGTCAAGTTCCAGTTCATGACAAGATTCAGTATGTATCATTTCCTATATGTGCACAATTGATTCCTAAGCTGTAAAGTCGATAATAAGCAACATATTAGCCATTTCGTGATTTGACCTTGAAAATGAGGTCAAAGGTTAATTCAAGGTCATGACATTATTCAGCATATATCGTTTATCATTTGTTCACAATTGATTCCTAAGCTGTAAAGTTGATAATAAGCGAGATATTAGCCATTTTATGCTCTGACCATGAAAATGAAGTCAAAGGTCAAATTCAAGGTCATGACAATATTCAGTATATATCGTTTACTATATGTGCACAATTGATTCCTAAGCTGTAAAGTCGACACTAAGCGAGATATTAGCCATTTTATGCTCTGACTTTGAAAATGAGGTCAAATGTCAAGTTCAAGGTCATGACAATATTCAGCATAACTTCCTATATGTCCTCAATTGAAGCGTAAGCTGTAAATTCGATCATAGGCGAGATTCTAGCCATTTTGTGCTCTGACCTTGAAAATGAGGTCAAAAGTCAAGTTCAAGGTCATGACAATATTCAGCATATATCATTTCCTATATGTCCACAATTGATTCCTAGTCTCTAATCGCAATATTAAGTGAGATATTAACAATAATGTGTCCCATTATAAAGCACAGGAGAGTTTAACATGGGAAAGTCCTGATTGGGCCAAGTTTTGGCCAAAATGGCCCACTTCGAGCGATTCAAGCGCAACGAAACTTCTACACATCACAGGAGTACATATGAGGAATGTTATGTATCAAGAAGAAAAAAATGTTACTGAACAGAGTTTGAGAAAATGGCCGCCAAATTCCAAAATCAGGCATTTTTCGACGAAAACGGCCGCCATTTCGAAAAAAATGCGAAAATCGGAAAACTAGAAATAAACTTTCCTGGAAATATTTTTAGGTATTTTTCCTGCAGATTTTCAGAAAGATGTGACCGTAAACTACAAAGATAAAAATGTGAATGACGAACGACGGATGACAAAAAGATGATGAACTACGGACGCAATGCCACTGCAATCGGTTATCGGACCAAAGGCCCGGTAACCTAAAAACGGAAACAAACTTTCCCGGGAATATTTTTAGCTATTGTTGTGCAAAATTTCAGAAAGATTCGACCGTAAACTTTAAAAATGAAAATGTGGATGGACGACGGACGGACGGATAAGTGTCTACATGACAGCCTTATCCGAGATCGCCTTGTGGTTGGCGTTCGGGACAATAACATCAGAAAGCGTCTTCTCCAGAAACGAAAACTAACACGAGAACTAACACCATTGGATTCCTTAGGTAAGAAAACGTGGGGTAGACACCAAAATTTTGCTTGTATCTGCCATAGCAGCTGAAATACAACTGGAAACATGATGTTACGAATTTCCCGGGTTTTCGTGGCAGCCATATTGGATTTTGAAACAACCAACAGTCACAGAGACTCATCATCAGATTCCTTGGATCAGAAAAAAATGGGGGTAGACACCAAAATCACCAAAATATGTGCAGTAGATAACTCGCTAGGTCAATTTTAAGCTATTTCGCGTATAAATGGTGGCCATCTTGGAATTTTGGGAAAACCCCCCATGGGATTGATCGGGACTTTTTTGTGGGTTATCTATATGGTCTACAGAGTCACTGTGCAAAAATTCAGCTTTGACACCCAAATGTCTACCTTGTGGGCTTTTTTGACCTAATTTTGGTAGACTACACTGTCGAAGGCCGAAGTGCAGAGACGTCATCCACGCAACTCAAAGTCCTCGACATACAGAGAATTGGGTGCATGAAGTAGGCAGCAAACCCAAAACAACACAGCAATATCAGGACGGAACTTCTGGACGAGGGCAGTCGGAGAGAAAAATCCACAAAATTATTAAGTCTTGAGGAAATACAAGTTTTGTGGAGAAAAACACATATTCAGAAAACACATAATCCAGTGTTGGATTACAAAGAAAGTCAATATCGTGCAGGAATATGAAAGTGATGACAGCAGTCCAGAGTACGTATTGGCCGTGAATGGACAAAAAGAAGCAGAAAAAAATCATCCATGCTGAAATGATTGTTTGGGGGAAGCCCGTAAAATTTCAAGTTGACTGTGGGGCAACTGACAATATCATACGCAAAAGATATACAGGACCATCTGACACGTTAACAGCTTATGGTTACACACTACGAGTGTGGAATAATACAAAACCTAGACGTCAAGGCCTAAAGATGCCTTGAGGCATTTCGACTGAAATTAGGCCAAGACAAAGTTCATCCATAATATCCCTTAGACATGTTTGTCTAGAGTGACGAGTCCGGAAATAACGTCCGTTTCGCTCTACGACGCACCGTTTCCAAGATATAAAAAAATTGCAGTCAAGGTCGAAGTTCACCCATAATACCCCTTAGACATGTTTGTTTGGAGCGGAGTCCGAAAATAACGTCGGATTCACTCTACGACGCACTGTTTGAGAGATATCGACGAAAACAAAAAATGTCGACTCGGCAAAAGAATTTGAGGTCAAGGTCAAATTTCAGGTCAAAGGTCATCCCCACATTAGACATGTTTATCTGGTTCGACGAGTCCGAAAGTAACGTCCGTTTTGCTCTACGACACACCGCTTCCGAGATATCGACGAAAACGAAAAATGCTGACTCGGCAAAAAAATTTCAGGTCAAGGTCAAAGTTCATCCATAATACCTGTCAAACATGTTTGTCTAGGGCGATGAGTCCGAAAATAATGTCCATTTTCGCTCTACGATGCACCCTTTCCGAATATCATGGTCATCCATGTGAACTTCAATGTCACCATTACATGTACCGGTGCGGTATTTGATTTTCTATATGTTCACAATACGAAGATACGTCTGGGTGAAATTGTATAGGCCGCTCAGGCCAATGTACACATTCGGAGTCAGACATTTGGCACTCAAGGTCATCTGAGGTCAAGTTCAAGGTCATCATTAGTTGTGCCATATATGTCTTCCTATATGTTCATAATGCAAACATAAGCTTTATCTCCAAGCATTTCATCTATAGAGGCAAATCTGGACATTTTTTTACCCAGAAATGGCTGTTTTGACCTTTCAAGGTCATCGAAGGTCACCACACAAGTCGCCATATATATGTATGACTTCCCATTAAAGTGCCAGTTTCTAAGCTCTATCTTCAGGCGTTCTATGAGTACAGTTCTGGCAGCTCCCATTATGAAGGACAAAATTGCCAAAAAAATTTTCAAAGGGTGAAATTCCTTTTCCCCCTGGAAATGGCCCAAAATGGATAGAAATGCGATTTGGGGTGAAAAAAATTTTTTTTCACCGACTCATCAAAAATTCAAAATGGCCGAACTTATACACATCACAGAGGTCCATAAGGGGAATTTTTTGAAAGAAAAATCTCAAAACTGTCTGAACAGTTTTTGAGAAAATGGCCGTCAAAGTCCAAAATTGGGCATTTTTCAACGAAAATGGCCGCCAATTCGAGGAAAATGTGAGAATAAAAAAAACGAAAAAAAAGCTTTCCTGGGAATATTTCTAGCTATTTTTGTGCAAAATTTCAGAAAGATTCGACCGTAAACTTCAAAGATGTGGACGGACGACGGACGCCGGACGACAGACGGACGCCGGACGACAGACGGACGTCCCAACATTTTAGGTTAAAGGGCTTTTCACGTGTTAAATTTCCTATCTCCAGCAAGCCCCTTATCCCCAAAAATAGCCCCTTATCCCAATTTTTTTCATAAAAAGTAGGTTAAGGAGCTATTTCATATAAACAAATGACACATTCAACCTAGATTCGTGGCGCTTGCGACCATTGTGAGACATTTTGAAGACAGGCACGTGTGAAGCCCATACTACCAATATCATAGACCTCTCATTCTATGTACAATAATGCGGATATATGACATTTTCAACCGAGGAGAGCGGCTGTCGAAGCAAACTTGACAGATATTGTGCAGCCGAAGGTATCACTACACTGGTTTATTTCTTAATAATAATAATAATAATAATAATAATAATAAATTATTCCAGCAGCATAATATCAAGTATAACAATAAACAATTCCGGTATATAATACAATATACAGCATAATATGTAGGGTGATACTGCTGGGGCAACACCTAGCTAACGCTGTCTTCCTGTGTTGCCCGTGATTATTTTGGATGAAAAAAAGAAAGAGAGAATGAAAGAAGGAAAAAGATGAAGGTTGAGATGAAAGATGGGGCCCAGGTTGAATTCGGCCACGGGATCGAGGGCGAGCGCGGGGATCCAGCCCCCCAGGACACAGGGACTGGCGGCAGTGCCCGGGGGGTAGTGAACGATTCCAGGTGATTTGAGATCACACTACGTATGGTTGCACTGGTGGCAGTGAGAATTATCGCAATTAACGGAGTAAGAGTAATTATTGAGAAAATAGTATTTGAGTTTGGTTTTGAAGGAGTTTTTTGAGGACATAGTTTTGATTGAATCGGTAAAAGCGTTCCAGGTAGTAGCTATACTGTAGTACGCGGAGGAAGCTATAATGTTGGTTCTAGGTCTAGGCAGGTAAATATTTCCATGCTGGCGAGTTCGCATATTACTAGTTTGGGGGTTTGGGTAGTAGCTATTAAAGGATTGTGGGAGACGACCATGCACCATATAATGTGTAAAAACCATTGCCCTGTGTTTGTATAAGTCAGTGAGTTTCAGGATTTGATTAACCTTAAATAATGGTTCAGTATGTGCTCTGTATGCGGAGTTGTTGATAATCCTTATTGCACGCTTTTGTAGTTTAAATAGTTTCCCGATGTTTGAACTATTTCCCCATGCTAAAATCCCGTAGAGAAGCTGGCTTTGGATTAGAGAGAAGTATAGTATATTTAATGCTGCGTTGGGGAGGGTGTTTTTGGCTTTGTTCAACATGTATAATATTCTTGAGATTTTTGAATGTAAATGATTGATGTGTTTGTGCCATTTCAGGTTGGGGTCGAGCACGAGACCTAAAAACTTAATTTCGTCATCCGATTTAGAGTCAATACATTCAATCGGTGTGTCGTCAATTGTTATTTGCAGGTTAGGGGGGATCTCAAACTTACTGTTAGTGGAGAAGATCATAGCTTTTGTTTTTTTTATATTCAGTGAGAGTTTGTTGGCTTTCAGCCATGTATTGATTTTAATTAGTTCTCTGTTTGTGGTCTGAATGATGTCTTTTATATTTTCCCCAGAGATGTGGATAGATGTATCATCGGCGAAGGAGAGTAAATTAAGAGATGTGGAACTTGATAAATCATTTATATAGAGTAAGAATAATAGAGGGCCTAGAATAGAACCTTGTGGGACTCCGTGTTTAATTTTGAGATACGTGGAGTTAATGGCATTAAATTGAGTATACTGATTTCGGTTGGACAGATAATTTTGGAACCAAGAGTGACATACCCCTCTGATTCCGTAATGTTCTAGTTTACTTAGTAGTATATCGTGAGATAGAGTGTCGAACGCCTTACTTAAGTCGAGGAAAACCCCGAGAGTTTTATTTTTGGATGATTTATTATTGGCGTCGGTTATATTCTTTAGTAAATGTAGGACTGGGTGAATGGTGCTATGGTTAGGACGGAATCCGTATTGGTGTCTGTAGAAAATATTACTCTGTTCGAGAAATTTGTAAACTTGATTGAAAATTACTCTCTCTAGTAGCTTTGAAAAGGCCGGAAGTAAGCTAATGGGTCTGTAATTTTTAACCGAGTTCGGGTTGCCAGATTTATATATTGGGATGATTTTAGCGATCTTTAATTCATCAGGTACAGAGCCAGTAGATAAGCTAAGGTTGAAAATAAATGTCATTACATGTTTTATTTCATCAAAAGACGCTTTTAGTAAGTTAGTTGAGACGCCATCGTACCCCTGGCTCGATTTAGGTTTGAGTTTCCGCACTTCAGAAGCCAGATCCTCAGGTAGAATCGGACTAAGAAAAATGCTTTTTGTATTTCTCGTTATATGGTTCATGTAGTCAGTATGGAGTTTCTGAGAGTCAGGTATAGTCTCGCGCAATTTTTCTGCAACAGTGTTGAAATAGTTATTAAATTCATTGGCTATTTTGGATGGATCTTTTACTTCGGTATTATTAATCAAGAAAGATGTTGGAGGGTTACTTTGACAGTTGGACATATTAATTGCATTTTTCAGTATTTTCCATGTATCTTTGATGTTGTTCTTGCAACTGTCTAGCTTGTTTAGAAAATACATTTGTTTAGCCAATCTTCTTGATTTGTTGTATACGTTATTGTAGTTTCTATATATATTTATATTTTCCGGGCTTGGTTTCTTTAGCTTACGTTTGTAAAGTTTTGTTTTTCGTTTTGCCGATATTAATAAACCGCTTGTCATCCAGGGTTCATGTTTAGTGTATTTACTTTTAATTCTATTGTTTTTCATAGGGAAACATACTTCGAAGAGTCTTGTATATAGCAGCATGAATTTTGAGTAGGTTTCTTGTGCAGTTGCGCAAGCAAGAACTTCACTGAAGTCGGTTGTCGCAAGTGCCTGTTTAAATTTGTCTATATTTGTGGCATTGAAGCATCTGTATTTGTATGTTAATCTCTTTGTTTTGCAGTGCTTGTGCTGAATGATAGAAAATGTACCGAAGTGGTCGGAGACATCCGTAATCACTATTCCGTTTATTATTCGATCATTTTCTGCTATTTTGTTTGCGTATATGTGATCAATTAGAGTCGCGGAATGGTCTGTGATTCGGGTCGGTTTTGTGATTAATGGAATTAAGCCACTTGATATCATGTCGTTTAGGAATGCGTTAGTTTTATTGTGACTGTCAAAGTTCAGTAGATTGATGTTAAAGTCTCCCATGAGGACAAGCGTGTTTCCCATTTGGTTTACTTGTTCAATTATGTCAAATATTTGGTTAGAGAATGTATCTAGATCTGCCATCGGTGGGGTGTTGGGGCGGTATATTATTCCCACAATTGTTGGTTTCTTGTTGGGAATGCTGATCTCTATGAATAAAGTTTCAACCACGTGCGGGATAAATATACTAAGATCGTTCCGGATTTTATAATCGATGTGATTCTTGATAAACATCCCAACACCTCCCCTCCGATCATCGTCATCAGGTCTGTTTTTAAAAATAAAAGTGTGGTAGCCGTCGAGTGCCAGGTCATGTTTGATTTGAAATGTCTCTGTTAGCCCAATAATGTCGAACGAAAACAAGTCACTGCTCAAGTCCGCTACGAGATGTTTGAACTCGTCCCAATGACCGTGCACGCTCTGACAGTTGAGTGAAAACACTGATAGTGAGTTGTTATTATTCACCTGTCCGCTAACGATGAGTTCTTTGAAGTCACTGGGTGATGTATAGTTGCATTCATTAGGAAACGTGTACGGATTATCATGATTGGAATCTATTATTAAATCGGCGTCGGTAGTTTCATATAGGTGCCTAAAATCAAATTGGAGTTCGTTCACCACCCGGTCCAGAGTAACGCTATCCACACCCACGTAGTCCCGTGGGACAACGGATACACGCGCTACCCGCGACCCACGCAGCGAACGTCAACCTGGGCAGGAGGAGATGGGATGAAGGTGAAAAAGTGTACATTTATATACGATTTATATATTTCTTTATTTTAAACTCTCAACAACAATCATAAATATGTGAAATGTTCCGTGCAAAACCAAATCCGACATTTCAAAACGTTAAAATTAGCGAAATTGTATGTATTTCCTGCTAGGGGTCAACCAGAGGCTGCCATTTCCTCACGAATAATGCGTAATACTCATGATTTTACGCGGCACTCTCTGAATAACGCGTAACGCCTAGCCACCGTGAAATAGGCCCACTAGCTCACCGATTATAACATATTGATACAGAGCTGGCCACAAAATTACGTATCTTGCGTTTTCGGCTAGGCATCGAAGCAAATTCTGCCTCAACTGATGTCACGATTTACGGAAAGTGCCGAAGCTATTTTTCCATTGGCATGGAGAAGGCGATCGTGAAACTGTATCAATATACTCGAATACATTTCGCTGTTATCAGAGACCAACTCGAACGTCTATTTTATCACCAAATGTCCAGATTATCTTTATCTGAACCGGAATAAAACAATATAATGGTACTCGCCACTATCAGAAATACGTAAGACCAATTGGTTTTATGTATTTTTGCTACTATGGCTTTAATCCTCAAATATTGAAGATTAAAAAATTCTGAGAGTGAATCATCTGTTATCGCAACTCGCATAGACCAACGAGAGAGCCAATTGTGGCGATCATCAATCAAAATTGTTCACGATATTCTGATATTTTTTTTATTTATTCAAAATTGCACTTAAATGGAGAGAAAATATTATCAGGGTGGGGGGAGGGGTGATAACTTTCACCTGGATCAAACAAAGCAGACTCTCGGGCGGGACTTTTAGTCTATTCAGCCACGCAGCTTCATGAACTTCGACCAGCAATCAATATGTGTAGCCCCTCAGTCACTTGTCATCAGAGATTAGAGGAGCTTGGCCTTGACAAACATCGTGAGCGACATCTAGGGCTCGCAGGACGGCCAGGTGACGGTTCATATGGGACCATGAATACTGTATGGATTTCATAGTGATGTACTTTGCACCTTCCCCAGAGAACGTTTTCATGATAACAATACCCAATACTTTGAATCAGGTCACGCTCGATTCGGTATAAATCTAAACACTTCTTTGCTTCAATGCTCATGACCTGGATCTTTGTTTGATTGCAGATACCTGGTCAAAACCATCAGGTCGGTTGAGGCTGAGCTCAGACCTAATAATAATAATAATAATAATAATAATAATAATAATAATAATAATAATAGCAATAATAATAATAATAATAATTCACTTCATTGCTGCAATTCATCGACCTCCAAAATCGGCTCATCATCAGTATCAACAGGTATGTTTATTTGCGAATTTGTTAGTATAATTTGGTTCATCTCTGTGCATGACCTGGAAACTATCTGGCAGCACGCTGAGTTAACTCCTACCCGCCATATCAACATCATATAATTCAGGGGCAATTTCGCTACCAGTTCTGCGCTGGATTATGATATATATGTACAACACATCAAGACGGGGGTAATGTAATGCAGTATGAAATGTGTCACACTTTTTCATTCCCCTCTCAAGGGCTGAAAAAAAATCAAAGAAATACATCTACATGTAAGCAGAGAATAATGCTCACTGATACTATCCAGTGAGTCCATACTTAGAAATGGCATACTAAACGCACCAGAAACTATTTTATACACATAAGAAATAGTTGGATCGCGATTAAAAAGTTTTGAAGGCGTACGGAACAATTTTATACGCGTAGAAAAAAATCTCCAACGCGATCAACATTGTTGAGTATAATTAATTTCGTTTTTGCCCGATTTACGAGGAGTTCGAAGAGAAAGATAATGATGGCATATATCAGCCACCGTATATACCTAATGGAAAATATTGTTCATCAAGATCATGAGCAATCTGGATCACTAGCATGGATCACTAGACCCCTACGCTGAACAAGACAGGTAGGCCTACACATTGCCAACCGATAGTCGTTATAGTTATTATCGATCCAACGAAGCAGCCATGTCAGTGTCGCCAAAAAGCAGCCACCGACACCGCCCGCCCCTCCCCCTCCTCGCGGCGAAATAACAGCGCTACAGTATATCATCAGGTTAAGACGGTTTTTTTTCACAGGTTCATCCAAGCCGGTGTTTTTTTTGTCGGGAAGAAGTGGGCAAAAAGCAGATATCATGTGACGTGACTACGACCCTACGTCACAAACACGTCGGTTGCGTAACAAACAACAAACTATGGAATAACTTACTCGGTGGGATTTCCTGTCATGTGATGGTGATTGTACTAACCGTTCAGTTATGGATTGTCGGGAGGAAAAAGGATTATATAGTGCTGCGGATTGTCAGAATTCAACACACTGATCGAGTGGATAGTTCGTTTTACGGTAATATTCAGCTTCAATAACACATTTCCGAACGTAAAAATGGGTCAAAGGTGCGGTACACCCGAACAGTGCATGGCAGCAAATACAAGAGTGGGGTGAGTTGTAGTTGGTTATGTATAATATTTATGTGTTGCACATGATGGTTATAATTATACTGTACGGTGCCGGATATTAAACATATAGTCCTACTCTTTATGTATTCATCTGTTGAACCGATCCTACTGGCTCGGCGACAATCCGACAAAACCTTGAAAGACAGTTACATGTACACGCATGATACATGTCACTTGTGCTTGTAACAGTTCTTCAATGTACGATTTTCCAACAAAAAAGATGAAGAGCATACAGAACGGTCTAGAAGCACTCAATTTAGGCCAGAATCACTGAAGATATTATGTAGTCGATCGTCTAGCTCTGATACATTAACATTAATAATTTATGTGGTGTCCGGTGTCACCATGAAAATATTCATCTACCATTTTCTAGAGCTAGAATATTCAGCATATATTATCATTTTCTGTATGTGCACAATTAGTTCCTATGCCGAATAAGCGCTATATTAAAGGAGGACTTCCTATCGATGTGTATTGGCTTCGACCCAGGATTTTATGGTTAAACTTCCATATAGCAAATATATTTCAATGCATTTGAATGGAGAAGACTCTAAGCTTCGTTCACATATGAAATAAGTATATTTTTGTTCAGTACAAACAAATCGTACGGAAGTAAGTATCAATCTATTACCACCAAGGCCAACACATGAGAGATATAACATCAAAAATACCGAAAATCCGCAAGTTTTTTTCTTAATGTGCCACACGGCAGTGCATGGCTGACAGAAACGTCAAACATTTCTGTGATGTCATTGTTTTGAGAGATGCCTCGACAGGCGGCTCATTTCACTGGAACCAAAGATGCTGGAAGTGCTCCGTTGCCCGAGGCATCATCAAAACAATGACGTCATCGGTTGCTACTCATTCATTCTCTCCAGTTGGAGGGAGTTTAGTTTCTTCTCGATTTTACATTCGATAGTAGTTTTAAAAATATGATTTCTTCGATTTTGAAATCATTCGAATGAATACTTCATGTGTGTTCAAATAATTTGTTACCAAATTGCGTTTGAATTTGTTAGGAAGTCCTCCATTAAACTTGGCGTCATTGAACTCTGACCCACTGTTTTTTCGCGATTATTTAATTGATTTTTAAGATAGCTGCATGAACAGCTTCCATTATTATTTGTGGCCTAATTTGGTACGGAATTTCAGAAAGATAGGACAATAAACCAAGGCCAAATTTCACCATGAATTATGCCAAATAGGCCTTTTTTTTTTTTGCTGTCCAAACTCTTCCGCATTGTATAACAAATTAGGCAGCTAAGCGTGATGAACGCTGTTGAAATTTCAGAAGAATAACTTAAAAATTGAAGAAATTATCGCAGTGGGTCAGAGTTGAATGACGTTGACTTTAGCCAAACTATTTTATCGATTTTCAATATTAATCGGGCAGCAAAGAAACATCGAATGCAGCACCAACCTGTAGTAGCAACGAAACATGATCTTTGATATGGTGATATCAAATTGCTTATCGTTATATTTATTTATTACAGAGAGACAATAGAAAACGAGACCGGTGCCAGGTTTGCGCTTCTTATCACGAGCATAGTTCAGATCGCAGCGTCGCTTGTTGCCATCGCGTGCTGGTCAGTTCTCCTTGTCAAGGACAATGTTGGCTTCGATGACATTGAAGTTGGCTACGGCCTCTGGGTTGGAATATACGTGAGTAGCCTATCGCCTATGTCAAAGAAGCCTTTAGGCCTTGAAAAAATACCGGTAATGGATTGTTTCTGACACCCCCACCCTCCTAGTGAAACTAACACTGACCTCCTGGAAATTTTGTATTCTCGATATTTTTGTTATTAATGCCTGCACTTTCCGAAAGTGATCGAACGATTCCAAATTGTAGCAACGTCTCAATAAAACGAACAAAGATAATCTCGTGACGGGATACATATTTCCTCCCTGCAATGCGACAAAATCGAAGCGGTAAGAGTCTTACACGTGGAACGTACACTTTAGAGGTCACACTTACACCTATCGTGCGAATGTGCCTCCAGTACAGACACAGACGTTTGCGGCCTACAGTACCGCCACTATTCGGCAGAGGCAAGGGTTTTTTCCCGGTTCCGATAAAAAATCTGAAACGTTGTTTCGAATTATCCAGCCTCATTTAGCCCCACATAGTTACGTAACAATCGTGTTAAAAGAACAGTAGCAACATTCTGCAAACTTTCAGCTTTTGATCATCAAAGAAAGAAAATTGTATAGTGTATCGACAACTGTTTCTTTGCAGACACTCATCCCCGGGATCCTCGGGGTCTTGCTGTGTCTGCCGATCCTGGCATACCACAACAGAGCATCATTGGTAGGTATAGGCTACGCTCTCATGACTTTGCAGTGATATTGAATATATCCACAAAAACGGATGATGTGCACATCGCTAATATAGACAAAGACAATTGTGGTAATTTGTAACACAGAAGACTGAATTGGAATATTTTGGGTTTCATCACTATAAAAAACACATATGCACGAGTTTACAGCAGTATTATTAGACCGTGTATTTTCCTATATATCTATTTTTGTATAATTACATGGGAACTGTATGAATTCGGTGAGAAACTATTTTAAAATTCAGATTTTGTATGTCAAACTTAGACAAATTTGTGCACGCACTGAAAAAAATGGCATTGTCCAGCAGCTTTGTAAAAAAAAGCGGTAGCTATTGACCAGATTCACACGGAGAACCAAAAAACGAATATACCATGTTTACTAAAAAAAATAGGAGAAACGAAACTGATGCAATTACATGTTCTCATACTCAGTTCTACACCCAGTTCGGCCTGACGATGGGTTTCGGCGGAATAGTGACCCAGCTGATTATCAACGGCTTGGACGTGTACTCGGCTGGTAAGAACACAACCGAGGAGCCAGCCTTGTCTTGGGACGACCCAGCTCTGATGCGGGACCTGGGCCTGGTGTCATTTGTGGTCGCGATCGTTCTCATGACGACCATCGCACCCGTCAGCGCGTGCTACGGGGTCATCCTCTCGAGAGTGAACAGAGCGTGTAAAGCGCAAATATCGGAGGGATCCTGCTAAGTCAGAGAGTCTTGTCACAAGTGAACAGCAAACACTTCAGTAACTGATGTCTATGGTCTGTTAACACCGCTTGAGTCATACACATAAATGTATGGACATCAACATTTAGCACGGAGAATCACACAGTTTGTTGGTCTTGCACTTTTACCATACTTTACCACATATTTGTACACGCATTATAAATTTGTTCATCCTACATTGTTTTTATGCTACAAAACAGTCATGATGGTTCGACAACCTATCGTCGTGGCGTTGCGTTCGTCGTCCGTCCACATTGTTATCTTTAGGTCGAATTCTAAAATTATAAATCAAAATCGAGGTAATTTTCTTGTTTTCTCATTTATGCGTTATTCCCAAAACGATGATGAAAATATCACCATTTTTTTTTGTATACTCGACAATGACCTTGAAAGGTCGAAACGGTAATTATAATTGGGAATCTATACATGTATGTTTTGCTATATATATGTGAACCTATATATTATCCACGAATGTATTTACTGGACTCAGTACTAATGCTTCATGAAACAATAGGACAATAATCATCGCATGCAATACATAATTGCATAAAGTCATTAATGTACTCATCGATGGCAAAACATAAAATAGAATAAAAAATCTAATGAATCAAACAAGTCATGGTCTTCATACTGTTTTCAGGTTTTTGTTTACTATAACCACATACTAACAAGATACAAAAATGTTGCTATCTCTTTGATGTGGTCAACTATTATCATGTTACCGACTTCGAAATGTTCGAAGGCATGAAAGTCAAATGCAGGTAATAGATATTCACACCCTGCAACCTATCTTGAGTCGGTGACTGGCCTAGTTCTTTTCTCTAGGGGTCAGGTCATGTTATTGTCACCGACTTGAGCTCAGAAATTTTGGACAAAAGATCAACACACCGTAATTGGGGGGGGGGGGGATACGATGTCCGAGATATTACTACCCATTTACGTTGATATTCCCCAGAAAAAAGGTTTCTTCCGTCAATATTTACCCTGAATTTGACACGGTAATGACTTTCAGTGTCATTTTCAAAAACCTCTAGACAAACAAACCTCTTTATTTGAATAATCTTCACACGGGAGTTAAGATAATCATCTCAGGTATATCCTGTGCATATTGCACAACTGTATTGTATTTTGGGTTACCGTACCTATGGTCCGATAACCTATTGGCGTGGCGTTGCGTCCGTCGTCCGTCGTCGTCGTCGTCGTCGTCGTCGTCGTCGTCGTCCGTCGTCGTCCACATTTTTATCTTTTTTGTTTACGGGCGAATTTTTCTGAAATTTTGCACAAAAATACTTAAAAATTATTCAAGAAGGAGGTATTTTTTAGTTTTTTGATTTTCGCATTTTTTTCAAAATGGCGGCCGTTTTCGACGAAAAATGCCTGATTTTGGACTTTGACGGCCATTTTCTCAAAATCTGTTCAGTAACTTTTTCTCTCTTTGATACATAACACTCCTCATATGTACTCCTATGATGTCTATAAATTTCGTTGCGCTTGAATCGCTCGAAGTGGGCCATTTTGGCCTAAACTCGGCCCAAATGGGACTTTCCCATGTTAAATTCTCCTATGCTTTATAATGGGACACATTATGCCTAATATCTCACTTGATATTGAGATTAGAGACTAGGAATCAATTGTGGACATATAGGAAATGATATATGCTGAATATTCTCGTGACCTTGAATTTGACCTCTGACCTCAGTTTCAAGGTCAGAGCACAAAATGGCTTATATCTCGCTTATTATCGACTATACAGCTTAGGAATCAATTGTGGACATATAGGAAATAATATATGCTGAATATTCTCGTGACCTTGAATTTGACCTCTGACCTCAGTTTCAAGGTCAGAGCACAAAATGGCTTATATCTCGCTTATTATCGACTCTACAGCTTAGGAATCAGTTGTGGACATATAGGAAATGATATATGCTGAATATTCTGATGACCTTGAATTTGACTTTCAACCTCATTTTCAAGGTCACAGGACAAAATGGCTAATATCTCGCTTGTTATCGACTTAACAGCTTAGCAATCAATTATTAACATATAGGAAATGATATATGACCTTGAATTTGACCTTTGACCTGATTTTCAAGGTCAGAGGACAAACAGGCTAATATCTCACTTATTATCGATTTTACAGCTTAGGAATCAATTGTGGACATATAGGAATGATATATGCTGAATATTCTCGTGACCTTGAATTTGACCTCTGACCTCATTTTCAAGGTCCAAGGACAAACTGACTCATATCTTGCTCCTCTATTGACTGTATGGCTTGGGAATCAATTGTGGACATGATATAGAAAATGATATACATTGAATATTTTGATGACCTTGAATTTGACCTTTGCCCCTTCATTTTCAAGGCCACAGCACAAAATTGCTAATATATCTCTGATTATTGAATTTACAGCTTAGCAATCAATTGTGGACATGATATATGCTTAATGTTATATATGCTGAATATTCTCTTGACCCTGAATTCAACCAGTGACCTGGCTAACATCTAAAATATTAAACATTGTCCGGTAACCTATCTTCGGCCCTTGGCCTAATTTTTAGCTTACCGGCCATTTGGGCCGAAAAGCTATTGTCGTGGTATTTCGTCCGTCGTCCGTCCGGGTCTGTAACTTTTTTTAGGTTACCGGACCTATGGTCCGATAACCTATTGGCATGGCGTTGCGTCCGTCATCCGTCGTCGTCCGTCGTCGTCCGTCGTCGTCCGTCGTCGTCGTCCACATTTTTATCTTTTTTTTTTACGGGCGAATTTTTCTGAAATTTTGCACAAAAATACTTAAAAATAATTCAAGAAGGATGTATTTTTTAGTTTTTTGATTTTCGCATTTTTTTCAAAATGGCGGCCGTTTTCGACGAAAAATGTCTGATTTTGGACTTTGGCGGCCATTTTCTCAAAATCTGTTCGGTAACTTTTTTTCTTTTTGATACATAAGACTCCTCATATGTACTCCTATGATGTCTATAAATTTCGTTGCGCTTGAATCGCTCGAAGTGGGCCATTTTGGCCCAAACTCGGCCCAAATGGGACTTTCCCATGTTAAATTCTCCTGTGCTTTATAATGGGACACATTATGCCTAATATCTCACTTGATATTGAGATTAGAGACTAGGAATCAATTGTGGACATATAGGAAATGATATATGCTGAATATTCTCGTGACCTTGAATTTGACCCCTGACCTCAGTTTCAAGGTCAGAGCACAAAATGGCCTATATCTCGCTTATTATCGACTCTACAGCTTAGGAATCAATTGTGGACATATAGGAAATAATATATGCTGAATATTCTCGTGACCTTGAATTTGACCTCTGACCTCAGTTTCAAGGTCAGAGCACAAAATGGCTTATATCTCGCTTATTATCGACTCTACAGCTTAGGAATCAATTGTGGACATATAGGAAATGATATATGCTGAATATTCTGATGACCTTGAATTTGACCTTCGACCTCAATTTCAAGGTCACAGGACAAAATGGCTAATATCTCGACCTTACAGCTTATCGACCTTACAGCTTAGGAATCAATTATGAACATATAGGAAATGATATATGCAAATTATTGTCATGACCTTGAATTTGACCTTTGACCTCATTTTCAAGGTCACAGGACAAAATGGCTAATATCTCACTTATTATCGATTTTACAGCTTAGGAATCAATTGTGGATATATAGGAAATGATATATGCTGAATATTCTCGTGACCTTGAATTTGACCTCTGACCTCATTTTCAAGGTCACAGGAGAAATGGCTCATATCTTGCTCCTCTATTGACTGTATGGCTTGGGAATCAATTGTGGACACATAAAATGATATGCACTGAATATTTTGATGACCTTGAGTTTGACCTTTGCTTTCATTTTCAAGGCCACAGCAAAAAATTGCTAATATCTCTTTTTGGCCGCCACACGCAGACCGGCGATTCAAGGGCAACGAAAGTTATACACGTCATAGAGGTACATGAGGGGAATGTTTTAAAACAAAAATCTCAAAACTGATCAAACAGTTTTTGAGAAAACGGCCATCAAAAATCTAAAATTGGCCATTTTTTGACAAAAAAGGTCGTTTTGACCTTTCAAGGTCATTGAAGGTCAAATTCAAGGTCATCACCCAAACCGCAATATATGATTTCCCATTTGAATGTGCCAATACTTAGGCTCTATCTTCAAGTGTTCTATGAGTTTACTCTGCACAGCTAGGAAAATTGGGTGAAATTTTGTAAGTCCAAAAAAAATTCTTTTTTTTGCTGGGAATGGCTCAAAACGAATAGTGACTTGATTTGGGACAAAAAAAAAAATTTCGCCGACCCGTTATTAAGTCATATGTACGACTTATTAACTTGACTTGATAAGTCGTATCTTCGAGATGTAACTCATACATACAAGATAAGATATTTTACACACTTGATAGCAATACGCTTCCATAGTGAAGCGTATTGCTATCAAGTGTGCAAAAAAATGTATCTCATACGTATTTCTTCTATCTCGTATGTACGACTTATTAAGTCGTATGTACGACTTGTAGTCGTACGAACGACTTATTAACTCGTACATACATCTTATTAAATCATACGTACCACTTAATAACTCATATGTACGACTTGTTAAGTCATACATATGCCTTAGTATCTCATGAGTACAACTTACTAACTCGTACGTACGAGGTAATAAGTCGTACATACGAGTTAATAAGTCATACATACGAGTTATTAAGTCGTACGTATGACTTATTAACTTGTATGTACAAGTAAATTCGTACGTACGAGATACTAAGTCGTACGTACGAGATATAAGTCGTACGTGCGAGATAAATATTTTTACACACTTGATAGCAGTACTAGGACCCAATAGGACCCTCACAGTGGAAATAAACCATCGGGACATCACTTTTTAAGGTGAGAAGTCGATTGTTGGGTTGCCG
The DNA here is from genome assembly GCA_949152475.1 of Terebella lapidaria. Taxonomy (NCBI): domain Eukaryota; kingdom Metazoa; phylum Annelida; class Polychaeta; order Terebellida; family Terebellidae; genus Terebella; species Terebella lapidaria. The sequence goes on along the minus strand of OX424561.1, from coordinate 27,413,988 downwards.
AACCTTTGGTCGGATAACCTGTTGCCATGCCGTTGCGTCTGTCGTCGTCGTCGGCGTCGTTCGTCTATATTTTATCTTTTATCTTTAATAGTAGTTTAATGTTCATAGTCAGGGAATATTATCAATTTTCAAACAAATCTACATAAAAAATTACTCTAAAAACAAGTTTTTTTTTCATGAAAGCATCTACTAACATATATCAGTTAGTTTGAACTCAATTCCTGTAGCTAACTCTGTGAGAGCTGCTCAAGGCTGGGCTTCCTGGAACCTCATCGATGAAAATTGAAAATGTAAAATTTTGATCAAAGTGTTTCGTGAATGGTCAAACTAAGGGTTTTCTGGGATTGTGAATCCATTGCAAGCATTTATTTCACCTTATAATGCTCCTAGAATGGACCTCAAGATTATGATTTCTCCTTTTCATAGGTAATTAGGCGATAATAAATACTAGTATGCACATATTAAGGGTGGGCATCGCCTGACAGTTAGGAATATCAATTTTCTACTGCTTCATGTGTGTATCGCTTACTTCGCCACATAAACAGAAATTCATCCCAAACTTTGGACATAGCTGCTGCAACCCTAGTAAATGTTCGAATACGCAGTGAATACAGACAGTTGAACATCGCCGATAGATAACGAGGTCGATCATCCTTTCATTTACATGCTCCGTTGCGAAACTTTCAGGAGAGTGGGGCGACATGATATAGATCACCAACCGAGACTTACTTTTGTGATGATGTCCATGAGTATGTAGTATTTACTGTTTTTTACTAATGTCCGTTCATTTAGTATATTCGCCAACATATTGGACTATACAGAAAAGAATAAGACACGTTGTGGTCTGCAATGAAATTTAAAGTAGTAGGAACATGAAAATATGATATGAGCTCAGATTAAAGCACCATGTGAGCAGAACGGTTTTTACAGCATGTGAATATCTCGATTCCTTCAAAAGTTACAGTGTTTCAAAGTTCAAATTGCCCAAAGTACAATTTGAAAAATCATATAGCTCATTAATATGCAAATTTGTATGCATGACGTCACAGGGGGAACAATTTTTAATTAGATGGTTTTATTGGCTTATTGAAGTCTTAAGAAATTGCAATTATTCAACAAAGTTCATTCCACATGCTCTACATAAATGATAGTCAATGAATTTCACATCCGGACAGTTGCCAAGGTCACCAGTATTGATGTAAGGCCCCTAGCAACCAGGGTTGCTATGGCCCAAATCCACAGTCGTATCGATAAGCAAACAAAACCAAAGGTGAAAATGGATTGACTAAACATGCATAATTAATATACAATAATCAAATTATGTCAAAACCCCTATTTCTGGCAGTTAGGACCCATAGCAACCAATGGTTGCTAGGGACTCCAGCAGGTGAATAGTAACCATGGCAACAGTAACACTTTGAACAACACTGATTATTGACCATGCGTATCAATGTTTGAAGATTAGGTTTGCAATAATTCTGACCAGATCAATTATATTAAGACTCAAACTTGCCTAATTAAAAATATTCCCCTTCTACGTCACGAATACCTCATTTGCATACTAATTAGCTGCTCATAAAATCCATGAAGTGTTCAATCCAGCCTATGTCATAACCTGCCAAAATGTGACATTCAAATGGCCATAACTTTTTAACCAATAGAGATATTGGCATGCAGTAAACTGCATTTTACTCAGCAAAACCAGGTCTATCATTTGAGTTCACATCATATTTTCATGTTCCTAGTACTTTAAAGTGAGAACCAGATCAAAACCAAACTGATTTTGCAGGCTGAATTAATTGGTGAACAATATTTTTTAAACGAAGTCGATTTCTCCATTTTCTTATGGAAATTTAACATGGGAAGGCCATAGCCATGTTTCGGGCCGCTGGGTGATTGATTGCACATGAACGAACAGCCGTTACATGTACTGAATGAGCTTTGTCGCGATTTGTCATTTCAGGAGGTCTGACCAGACTCACGACCCATAGGAAAGAGCTCTCTGCTCATAGCAACATCCATGTACCTTTCCTATGCTATGTGACAGAATTTGTAACACCAGAACAAATTAGGCCAAGGGCCGAAGATAGGTTACCGGACAATGTTTAATATTTTAGATGTTAGCCAGGTCACTGGTTGAATTCAAGGTCAAGAGAATATTCAGCATATATAACATTAAGCATATATCATGTCCACAGTTGATTGCTAAGCTGTAAATTCAATAATCAGATAGATATAAGCAATTTTGTGCTGTGGCCTTGAAAATGAAGGGGCAAAGGTCAAATTCAAGGTCATCAAAATATTCAATGTATATCATTTTCTATATCATGTCCACAATTGATTCCCAAGCCATACAGTCAATGGAGGAGCAAGATATGAGCCAGTTTGTCCTTAGACCTTGAAAATGAGGTCAGAGGTCAAATTCAAGGTCACGAGAATATTCAGCATATATCATTTCCTATATGTCCACAATCGATTCCTAAGCTGTAAAATAGATAATAAGTGAGATATTAGCCTGTCTGTCCTGTGACTTTGAAAAAGAGGTCAAAGGTCAAATTCAAGGTCATGACAATAATCTGCATATATCATTTCCTATATGTTCATAATTGATTGCTAAGCTGTAAAGTCAATAACAAGCGAGATATTAGCCATTTTGTCCTGTGACCTTGAAAATGAGGTCGAAGGTCGAATTCAAGGTCATCAGAATATTCAGCATATATCATATCCTATATGTCCACAATTGATTCCTAAGCTGTAGAGTCGATAATAAGCGAGATATTAGCCATTTTGTGCTCTGACCTTGAAACTGAGGTAAGAGGTCAAATTCAAGGTCACGAGAATATTCAGCATATATCATTTCCTATATGTCCACAATTGATTCCTAAGCTGTAGAATCGATAATAAGCGAGATATAAGCCATTTTGTGCTCTGACCTTGAAACTGAGGTCAGAGGTCAAATTCAAGGTCACGAGAATATTCAGCATATATCATTTCCTATATGTCCACAATTGATTCCTAGTCTCTAATCTCAATATCAAGTGAGATATTAGGCATAATGTGTCCCATTATAAAGCATAGGAGAATTTAACATGGGAAAGTCCCAATTGGGCCGAGTTTGGGTAAAAATGGCCCACTTCGAGCGATTCAAGCGCAACGAAATTTATAGACATCATAGGAGTACATATGAGGAGTGTTATGTATCAAAAAGAGAAAAAGTTACTGAACAGATTTTGAGAAAATGCCCACCAAAGTCCAAAATCAGGCATTTTTCGTCGAAAACGGCCGTCATTTTGAAAAAAATGCGAAAATAAAAAAACTAAAAAATACCTCCTTCTTGAATTATTTTTAAGTATTTTTGTGCAAAATTTCAGAAGAATTCGCCCGTAAACAAAAAAGATAAAAATGTGGACGACGACGACGACGACGGACGACGACGGACATCGGACGACAGACGACAGACGACGGACGCAACGCCATGCCAATAGGTTATCGGACCATAGGTACGGTAACCTAAAAATATACTCGGCTCTTTCGTTTCACAGACTTTGGTGACTTCCGTTGATATATATATACCTTAACCGCATACATTACCAAATTATTTTCAGACGGTGTATTTGCTATGTCTCACCGGGGCATGAGCTATTATGGTCATGGTCAACAGTCATGAGTTATAGTGGCTTGGGGACCCGGCCCATGTAGCGCAGCTTACTATTTCTTCTTTTCGGTGTAGTCCAATATGTTGGCGAATATACTAAATGAACGGACATTAGTTTCCCTAACATGAATCGTGTTTTAATCTGCAGAATTGTATTATTCTATGTTTAATTCACAATTTAGATCAATTATTATCATATGGAACTAGAAATGATCACTCTTGATACACACACTAAAATCGAATCGTGCCAGTATGCATAGACATAAATATACTTACACGATACGCTATAGTACGGTACTTTGGGTTTTCCCTGAGGTGGTTTTACATGTTTGTTTTTCCGGGCATACGAACTTGATACTAGTAGTTGGAAGTACTACAAAAGCTCGTGCTTGTCAACGTTAACTCTCACTGCTTTTCCACAACATCAGTAGATCGACCGAAATTGTTATACTGTAATGCTCGTATGAGTGTGGTAAATAACAGAAATGACGATGGCAACGGCCAATCAATGCGGTAATGACAATGGTGAAGCACTACCAGAGCCAGAGGAGTATATTGACTATGTTATACTGGCTTCCAGGGAGGATGAAGAAAAGGCAGAAGCGTTACTAGATGCAATTATGACTTCGGATGATGTGAAGCGGGCTAACAACGGCCAACCATGTCGCGTTGATTTGATCGAGGAGGCGACCGGGGATATGTCCTCTGGCGGATATTTTGATCTCGTAGATAAAGGCATAGATGTAACCTCGGTCGTGCTTGCGATCATAACGGACCAGTTTCTCAAAGCTGATAAATACAAGAGTGTGAAAGATGAGAAGGCTGCTTTCAGTTACCAGATGGTTCTTGAGAAGAGGCTGTCGAAATGGAAGGAAGACAAGGTACAACTGATCTCCATTTTCATGCCACCGGGATTGAGTAAATCGCGCCTGTTGCCGTCATACATAAGCATGATGAAACCCTACGGATTTGAACCAGGTGACCGTGCCGCAAGGCTCATGGAAAAACTGGCAGGATTCATGAAGAAAGGTCCATTTAAAGAGAGGAAGAGAACCGTCATTCGCAAGCTGCGAGTTCGCGAGGAACAACGGAAACTCGAAGATGAACATTCGAGGGCGACACTGGACAACGAGTTGGAAAAGATTCAGGGACGAATGCGGGAGTTGGACATTGCCAGGCAGCACCTTACCAGAGCTAATAGCTTAACAGGATCAGGCTCACCACCGGCACCATCAGGTCCTAGTGTTCAGTGTACCGAGGCTAATCCTTTGCTGAGTGATGGTAACGGTAGGAATGATTCTCCAGGTACCTCGTCCGGACGATCAAGCCAACAGGACTATTCCGCGGAGAGGATGACTGCAGAAACATTCCCGAAATCCGCTGATTCCTAAAAAAAATGTGACAATTATATATATGTGGGGAATTGCTGATTTACAACTATACACTCTACTATACACTCTACCTAGTTTCTATTTTACATCATTCTCAATAACTATATGTTGGGTATGCATACATTGTGCTGAGCATACGTTAACAATGTTAATAGGGCTACCGATTTCGGTAGCATACATGTATAATAGAGATCATGCTGACATTATTTTCAAATAATTTATTGGAATACATTGAGGCTACAGCTAGTTAATAGGCTACAGGCAGGAATATAAATACAATTGACAGAGGATAAAATATTATCATAATAGTCTCATGTTGTGCATACGTTTGAAAGTCATGAATTACATGTACCCTTATCAGGCATGGCTTGAACATACGTTATGATCGAAACGATATGACGGGGCGTGTGGCTGCCCTAAAACATCGAACTCGGAAGCAGAAGAATATAAACATTCTCGTATGATCACATGTAGTATAGCTGTAGAGCACCGGGAAAAGCGAGGCTCATCCCAGATATGTCTGGACTACAGTAACTGGTTGAGTTTCAATACCGAATATCATTTGAACATCTTAACTCGTGTATGGATAGTGTCCTCATGATCTTTTCTGTTATCGGTCGTTTTCGCGTGATGTAACAATGGACTTCGTCGAGATGCAGCATGTTGCATTGTTTGTACACACATATATATATATGGGGACAATTGCAAGTTCCTTTCAGAATCAACTGCTTCCTAGAAAGTGTGGCAATTATATGTGGGACATTGCTGATTTACAAAACCCCGATCTGTGATACCTATTTACCATGTTTACATTTATGTTTACATCACTGTGGTGTATGTACATGACGTATGCATTGCCATTGGGTTGATTGTATGTTAATATTACGGAACTCGGTAGCATGGAACATGTCGAAAGTTAATTTGCATGTTTATTTGAATAGATTCATTAGTAGGTTACAGGCCAGAATATGAATACACTGTCCAAATAATTGAACTGACAGAGTAATAAATACCGTAAAGTATCATGTTGTGAATACCTTTTACACTTCGCAGGCATCGTTTTAACTCACGTTATGATCGAAACGACAGTAGGTGTGATTGACCTTAAATATTGGACGATAAGAAGAGGAATATTCATAATTATGTATTCAACCCTTTCCGATTATGAAGCATTATGATATTGATCACATGCAGTATAGCAGAGCACCAGAGAAAGCGAGACTCCTCCCAAAATATGTCTGGACTGCAGTACCAATGGATGGTGTTATCATGACATCGAGATCTTTTCTGTTATTGATCATTGTCACGTCGTATATATTTAATTGAAAAATTGAAGATTCCTTTCAAAATTCTGCAACGCCTACCCCCCCCCCCCCCCGTGCATATTGAGGTAGTTAACAATAAATAGTAAATTGTGTGTCGAACAGGTCTTTGACATTGGGTGTCAGAAATTGTATAATAATCGTAGTAAACATGCTAAGCGCATCAAACATATACTGTAATCGACGAATCCTGCCTTTGGCTGCCGATTTCTCAAAAACTGTTTAAGACTGTTTCCAGATGTTTTTTTCAATGAACGCCCCTTATGTACCTCCCTTCATAGTGACGTGTATACATATCGTAACCCTTGAATCGCCAGTCTGTTCGTGGCGGTCAATTTTCTGTTTTGATGGGTCAACGAAAAAACTTTGTTGTCAGAAATCATTATCTGTTTCCAGCCATTACCAGGCAAAAAATTAGCCCAAGGGCTAAGATAGGTTCCGGACAATATATAATAGCTATTTTGTTCCGTGGGCTTGAAAAAAAAGGTCACTGGTCAAATTCAAAGTCACGAGAGTATTCCGCTTGCTAGTATATGATTTCCTATGAGCTCACAATTGATTACTAAGCTGTAAATTCAATAATAAGAGAGCTACAATCATTGTGTCCTGTGACCTTGAAAATGAAATCAAAAGTCTAATTAAAGGTCATCAGAATGTTCAGCATATATCATTTGCTGTATGTCCAAAATTGAATCCTAAGTTGCAAAGTTGATAATAAAAAAGACAGCCATTTTGTCCTGTGAGACCTTGAAAATGAGGTCAAAGGTCAAATTCAAGTTCACGCCAATATTCAGCATATATCATTTCCTTTATGTCAACAATTGATTCCTAAGCTGTAAAGTCGATAATAAGCGAGATATTAGCCATTTTGTCATGTGACTTTGAAAATGAAGTCAAAGGTCAAATTCAAGGTCATGACAATATTCAGCATATATCATTTCATATATGTCAACAATTCATTCTCAAGTTGTAAAGTCGATAATAAACGAAATAATAGCTATTTTGTGCTCTGACCTTGAAAATGAGGTCGAAGGTCAAATTCAAGGTCACAAGAATGTTCGGCATATTTCATTTCCTATATGTGTACAATTGATTCCTAACCTGTAAAGTCGATGATAAGCGAGATATTAGCCATTTTGTGTCTGACCTCCAAATTCAAGGTCATCAAAATACATTATTTCCTATACGTCCACAACTCAGTCCCAAGCTGTAAAGTGGATAATAAGCGAGATATTAGCCATTTTGTGCTATGACCTTGAAAATAAGGCCAAAAGTCAAGTTCGAGGTCATCAGAATATTCGGCATATATCATTTCCTATATGTCCACAATTGATTCCTAAGCTGTGAAGTCGATAATAAGCGAGATATTAGCCATTTTGTGTTATGACTTTGAAAATAAGTTCAAAGGTCAACTTGAAGGTCAGAAAATTCGGCGTATATCATTTCCTATATATCCACAATTGATTCCTAAGCTGTAAGTCGATAATAAGCGAGACATTAGCCATTTTGTGCTCTGACCTTGAAATTGAGGTCAAAGGTCAAATTCAAGGTCACGAGAATCTTCAGCATATATCATGTCCACAGTTGATTCCTGATCTCTAATCTCAATATTTAGTGAGATATTTAGAAAAATGTGTCCCATTGTAAAGCATAGGAGAATTTAACATGGGGAAGTCCCACTTGGGTCGAGTTTGGGCCCGAAATGGGCCACTTCGAGCGATTCAGGGGTAACGAAGCGTATACACGTCACAGGACTACACAATGTTATGTATCAATAAGGAAAAAATTAGAGATTTACCAATCAAGGTCATCCATGTAAATTTCGATGTCACCATTACATGTATGTGTGCGGCATTTGATATTCTATATGTTCATGATATATAGACATTTGGCACTCAAGGTCATCTGACGTCAAGTTTAAGGTCATCATTAGTTATGCCATATATGTCTTCCTATATGTTCATAATGCAAACATAAGCTCTAAAGCATTTCATCTACAGAGGCAAATCTGGGCATTTTTTGACACCAAAATGGCTGTTTTGACCTTTCAAGGTCATCCAAGGTCAAATTTAAGGTCACCATACAAATCGCCATATATGATTTCCCATTTGAAAGGGCCAATTTCTAAGCTCTATCTTCAAGTGTTCTACGAGCACAGTCCTGACAGCTCCCATGATGAAGGAAAAAAGTGCCGAAAATTTTTTAAGTCCAAAATTTTTTTCAAAGGGTGAAAAATTTTTTTTGCCTAGAATTGGCCCAAAATGGATAGTAATGCGATTTGGGGCGAAAATTTTTTTTTTCGCCGACTCGTCAAAAATTCAAAATGGCCGCCACACGGAGATCGGCGATTCAAGGGCAACAAAATTTATACACATCAAAGAGGTATATAAGAGGAATCTTTTTAAACAAAAATCTCAGAACTGATCAGACAGTTTTCGAGAAAATGGCCGCCAAAGTTCAAAATTGACCATTTTTCGACGAAAACGGCCGCCATTTTGAAAAAAAATTAAAAAATCAAAAAACTAAAAAATACCTCCTTCTCAAATTATTTCAAGGTATCTTTTCCCAAATTTTCAGAAAGATTGGTCCGCAAACTTTAAAGATAAAAATGTGGACGGACGACGACGACGACGACGGACGGACGGACGACGGACGCAACGCCACGGCAATAGGTTATCGGACCATAGGTCCGGTAACCTAAAAACTTACTGAACAGATTTTGAGAAAACTACCGTCCAAATACAAAATTGGCCGTTTTTCGTTGAAAATGGCTGCCATTTTTTAAGAATTGCGAAAAAAAAAAAAAAAAATAGCTACCTCTCGAAATATGTTTAGGCATTTTTGTGCAAAATTTCAGAAAGATTCGGTAAACTTTAAGGATAAAAATGTAGACAGGCGACGACAATGACGACGGACGCAACACCACGGCGATAGGTTATCGGACCAAATGTTCTGTGAACACATGTAAAGTACTAGCAATACAGATACAATAGGTTTGTATCTTGAATCATCAAAGTCTGACTGTATTTGTTTCGCACCATTATGTTTTATTTGAGGTACAATGTATATTTCTTATCCCGCACCATTCAACAGTCCCAACAATAGCGACAAAATATAATACTTATTACCACAATATTTCTTAATAAATCAAAATATTTGAACACACAATTTTCAGCACTAATATTTTTCGTTTAATACATATAGGCCTACGAGAAATGCTGGTATTTTCAAGTGAATTACAAGAATGTTGGGGGATATACAGTATTTCAAGCAATTCCGGATCGCGCATAAAAGAACGTCCATTTCCATTGTTCTCATGTCGTAACGAAACGACTTGATGACCTTTTCTGAGTGGAAAAATAGTTGTGCATAAATCCTGCAAAAAGTGGCATTTCGTGCTTTCAAATAACTGAGAAATAGAACTTTGTTTGTTTGCACAAATTCAAGTAGAAACGGATCGCTTTAAGTGGTTCCGGATCGGGCGCCATCTACCGGTAGTTGCGGTTCAAGTTAGGGACCATATCAAAAGCAATCGATTTTGAAATGTTCGTGACGGAAAGTCATTTTTGAAGAATATTAAATTTCGGAACTTAAGCCTGCATTCGTGCAAATATTTACACAACAATATATGCATGTCGGTCATAGCAAGTTATGGTTAATATTGATTGTTGATACGCAGAGATAAATCCATTCAAGCCAATTGGGTCAATGTTGGGTATTATTGTGGCCAAATGATCCATTCATGAAAGTGAATTAGAAAAAAAAATCCTGATTCTAAAATTGATGAGTTTGCTGTCAACTTGTTTCAGCTTAAGTGGCAGTTATTTTTAAAAAATTGTACATCCATGCATTGTCCACAGCTACGAATCGAATCACCTATTGGTGATATGGGAAACTTTTGAGAGTAGGCTAACAGCTAGCCTTCGTAGACATCTGGCTTTACCAAAACACAGAAAACAGTGCCATTGAAAAGTTTGTTTGCCTCGGTATCAGGTAATTTGATGAAATCTTTGGGATGACTTTGCACTCATAAGTTTATCATTCCCTCTTGAACTACGGTATTAAAATCGCTTGTAGAAATCATTGCACTCGCCTATACAATGCAAGTCACACAGAAGGTCACCGCCAACGGGCCTGCATTCAGAATGCAAATTGTCAGGCGAAGTCGATGCTAACATATCCTACCGAGGCACACATTCTTAAATGCTCGCGTGACGACGGACGGTCATCTAGTTGCCCATCTACGCCTTAAATTCCTCAGTTCGCCTTTTTTTGCATTCTGACCTCTGTGAATCGAGGATTCGACTTTTTCTACTCGTGAAATATATATATACCTTTAAGTTGCCAATGTACATGTAATCATGATATTGATGAAGTAATGTGCATCTGCAATGTATATATTTATGTGCTATTTATGTTTTACTTTCGTAGGCGATAAAACATATTCATCTGGCACGGATATTGAACAAAAAAAAAAACACCTCACCAATTATATTACAAAGAGGGTACACTATGAGTCTACGACTATGTATACATAGTGGTATGATGATATGAGGACACCTATTCACATTCCATTTGTAAATCATCATTTTTTGTTTCCTGCTGGTAAATAATTTATTGTTACTACATATATATTTATTATTTTATTATTGTGTCTTGAATTGTTTGCTGTTCTGTTTGGCATGTATATAAGCAGACCAAATGATTCTGAATATGCACGTGCGTTAAAGTTTATCGATATAGCATAATGGAATAAACTCATCTATCTGCTTACTTAAGGTAGTATAAAATAACAGTGCAATCAGAACATATTATATTCTAGCATTATCGTATCATTTATACGTGTACTTCATTTCCTACGTGTGTATCGCTCGCATGTGTTGCCAATGAACGTTCAACAAATTTCATGTCAATTTGTTAATTAATACAAAATAGTATTGCCTATGATCAGATATCGATGATAATTAAGTGAACTACAGTTCAAGCATTATAAAGCCAGTCCATGTCTTGCACAATGACATTGCGTAGTATCACCAAAGACTCCCTGGTATCACGTATGCGATTATTTGGCCAGTGATTCTAGTAAATTAACCAAATTCAATTTCTCCGCTATGTAAGTCATCAGAGAGTGTAAAATAGTATACACTATCTGAAGCCATTATATACTCGTACGTATGATCAGAGAGCGTAAGTTCCTTGGTAAAATACTTGGCAAAGCTCACCATAATGATCCACAAAATATCTGTCGCACCTGAAAGGTGTCCTCCGCTGGTGGGACAGATTGAATTCATCATACCATAACAATATCACTGAATATGTTTTGGGCAAAAAGTCGATATATTCATGAGGGCTCATGCAACTACCGTGAGTCGCTCAGCACTCCCTGTTCGACAAATAGCGGCCCTGTGCATTACACACTTCCAGATACTCCGTCTAGTACATGCTTCTGATAACCCTCCGTGTATGAATTCGGCGTTATTGCGTACGACATTAGTAATTGAACGAAAATTCTTCTTAAACAAATTCGTGGTGAATATTCCTCTGATCTCCAAAGTAACTGACTGTGTTTAGTTATAATGATATTCTAGTTTTCTTGTTAAATCCAGTTTTCTTGCAAAATACATACAAATCTTCAGAAGGGGTTTGATGCGTCCAGTCGCCATACTCTTGTCAAATTAGGCGTTAAACCGTAGAAAATTGTCAGCTAGTCAATACTAGTAACTGACTACAGTAGTAACGGGAAATAAATATATCTTTGATCTTATGTCACTCTCAATATACCCGCTGAACAAAAATATCCTGACGAGGACAGCAAAAATTACGCTTGGAAAATATATTTAAACTAAAAGATTAGAAAATGTTGTTGTGTTGTTTTACATCCACGACACGCAAAACATCCAGATCTAGGATTTTGGTGTTTATTTCCTGCAACCCGTCAACCACGCTTGATTCTAGAAGAGATGAAGCAAACATTTTTGACAACTGGGAACAGCAAACAGAAACAGATTTTATAGCATCAGAAATATTGATACTACAACGTATAAATCTACCCACACTATAGATGGGGTACATCTACTGAGTAATAAATTTTCCCGATGTTTAAATGATTTTTTTCATTTTAGTTCAACACCTTTGCTTATGAATTTATTTCAGTGATTCCACCTTGGAAAAAAATATAAAATGTTGTGGTACGAACATGCATGCATGGCATAACAATTTCACCTTTCACCACTTCACTTTTGTCCGTACTTTGAAATTGGTCAGTTTCACTTTTTTCAGGCCGGTTGTATACGATGTCGGGTGCTACATTGCACCATGGAGTTTGGGCGCTGTATGTTTCAGAATTATACGCTGCTAGCGGTGTTCATTACTGTAATTCTGTAGATCGCCAGATTGGGATCCTTTCAATATTTATATGCCTAAAAATTTGCCACGGGGTAAAGCAGGTAGCGTAAATATAGGCCTATGGTTTCATTGATTAATACTGCCAATATGCCATGATATGCAAAGTTTATTTAACCTGTAGGCCTATAGGTGAAGCGTAAAAATTACGAAAAACAAGAATAATGTGCCCATAATTTTTTTTTCACAACCACTCCCTTTGAGATTTTGACAGGGTTCCCAAACTCCTGAAAGTCACATGACCAGCGAGTTGATTGTGTGACGTTTGACAACAAGCAATGGCGCGCGGAATCCAAAACTACTTGAATTTTGTCAATCGTGTTATGATGATTTACAATATGAAGAAATATTGTCAGTACATTTAGTGAGAAATAGGAGCTCATTTTGGTACATGAATTTAAACTGTGCCTCAGCAATTTCCGCAGCTATGGAACAACCTTCCTTGGTGAACTGTTTTGTTTACATTCGGATGACAACGAGGACTGGTGGGTGGGTCATCTTTACGATCGGGTGACGCAAAGAATGAAACGACACTGAATTTTTTGGTTCGCGCATTGTCAGCCACAACTCCCATTACTTTCCAAAAACACAATAGTTTTCATTATAAAGTATATTCTCAGTGCACTAAGAGCAATTCAAGTAAAAAGTGATCCGGAACTACTTGAAATCCGGAACTACTTAAAACACTGTATTGTCATTGTTGTTGTACTCAAAAGCAGTGTTGACCACACCTGTGGAACTCTCTCCGTCGTCCAAGGATGTGATAACAGCAGCGGTGGAATCACTTTTGTGCACGGCCTTTGAATTGTTGTGATTTATCGTGTCAATTCTTGACGCCTGCAAATGACCATCACAAATTATAGATACCATTGATCATGTTGATGAAATAGACATTTCCTGATGCATTATTTATTACCATCCTTCGGGAGACTATCTGTATGGGCATTCAATTCGTTTTGATGGAGAAAAATGTAGAATGTCAAGTATTGAAACCACATCCAACTACACATACCTTGCATTGCTTGAGGAATTTCCACATTGACTCGCTGTAGTGCGTTTGGAATGTTCTGTCCTCGGTGCCGTCCATCCAGCCATCCTTCCCGCATCCAGGCACCCCGAAATAGCAGCACACCTGCAGCAACCACATACCCACTTGTCCCACGACCGTGTTCACCCATCCGCCCACTTTTAAGTCGGGCACAACGAACTGCGAGTTCAAACCCCATGCGCCCCTCCAGAACACAATAAGAACCCAGAAGCCGATGAAATTGAGGAAGTCCTCCCAGGCAAGCAGTGCGAGAAGTCTCCGCCACGGCGTCGAGGAGTCGTGTCTAAACGCTATCCATCTGGTCACCCGCAGGAACACTGGGTCAGAAACCTGGAGGGCCAGCACCAGGCAGTACCCGATCCCTAGGCATATGAAGTTGGACTTCGTGTACTCAACACTGGAGAATGCTATGTCCATGAAGGCGAACGCTACTTGCCAGAGGAGAACGGCTAAGGTCTGAGCCACCACGACACTGAAGATCGAATCAAAGGTGTACCTCCAGGTGAGCCCCGGCTGTTGAATAATAGGTCGTGCATATTCAGTCAATATAAATAAAGAACATTGTACCAAGAGTGTTGTAGCTTGCCGTGTAAGTTCTCGCTTCCAAAATCTATTAATCATTTAAACGATCCTAAGCTCTGTCTTTGAGAGTTTATATCCAAAGATTATACATTTCGAAGTAGAGGTAACCCTGAGTTTGAACACTCAAACTGGTGGGATGTCAAATTCAATATTGCAGACTATATGATAGATGTATGTTCATACTGAAAACAGACCGGGTAGGCTCTATATTTATGAGCAGGCCAATTCATGCAATCCGGACTACTTTGGGCCAACATTTTGGGGTTTCAGGGGGTCGAACAGTTTTATTGAGAAACCTTTCTGGTTATCTATAAAACGGTGGTCACTTGTCACTGGTTACTGGTCACTTCATGATCTACTGGGTTTAGTGATCTACCACTAGCTTCAGCCTGATTTTTTTTTCGCTCAGTGCATTTTGTAGGTGCTATTTACGACACAAGCAGCACTTTTGGCATACAAACACAATCACAAAAATATAACACCCCTTACAAATATCACGATTAAACGTACATGGACCCGTTAATGTGAACCCCTTTCCCCTCTCCTCCATAGATTCCCCTATGGTTCCCATAATGACGTCAGTCTCGCAGCGCGCTCCGCCAATCACATGACATATTGAGAATGTTATTCGGAGAATTTCTCCGAATAACCCAAGGATATAGCTCTAGCAACAAAAAATGATGCGATATGTCACACCGAATTCCAAAGACATGGCCTATAAAGTGAGCTGAACGCTTGCTGATTTACTAGTCATTCGCTGATTGGCTAATCATTTGTTAACACGTGCCCTCTAGTTGGTACTACCCAAAAATATGAAATGCTTTCTGCAACATGTCAGATACATGCCATGCTGACTGAGACATTGAGCTAGGTTGGCTGTTTCAGTCCCTATCAAATTCTGTATATAATTATATAATCCGGCACCTACCATTCATGAGTGCCCAGCGATCAATGACTAGGGTTTTATAGATAACCATCGTTTCTAGTACAAATGTCACTCTTATTCGTTGGGGTGCATATTTATCGATTATGAATGAAAGTATTGAGACAGTCAAAGTCGCATTGTTATCTGTTCCGAGTTTATAAATTCAAATATTTTCGTCGATATCGATCGAAACATCAATAAATGTAATTTTTGACAGTGAGATTACCACCCGAATCGCAAGGCAGGATTCAGGCTTTATATATGCAGCGTGAAAAGGACAAAAACGAGTTCGTGCATGCTTTGTGTTGCTGTAGTCAGGGCGTGCTGTAATAGGCCTACACTTACAGATCATGATCAATACTACATTTTGGTTATTGTTGAAGCTTGAGAAAGTCAAATGACTATTGGGAGTCTAACGACATCTTCATATTTGGCAATGATTTTTCTTCCATTTTTCTTACGATTTATCATTTCTGGGAGCGCAAAAGGGGTGGGGGTGGTGGTCGCGCGCCGGGTGCGCCCCCCCCCCCCTTCCTTTAAATCTGCCTATAATATGATTTCCACGGTACTGACCTTAATGAGCATGATTTGGCCAGCTGTATGCAATAATTTATCCTTGGTATTTGACACGGATGAGATATAAATTAAACTACTAACACATAAATGTAGTTGGTTATATTATTCTTCGTAACAATTTACACATAATTTCCAAAAATTGAGTACAATGTTAACTCCTTCATGAGGATACCAAGTATATTAAAGACCTAGTAGCATGCTGATGAAAGTACTTTTCATTTAGTCTATTATGAATAGTTTTCAATATATTCGAAAGAATTTTGCAAATACAATCAATTGATTTCGAGATATTGAATCAAATAGGCACTCCTTCCGTAAATTGCCGAAGATTTTGATCCAGATTTTAGTGTGGGTCACGTGATTGGTGACGTCAGTTGAGGCAGAACTGAAAGTACATGTAGCCAGCAAGGTAAACTTCATGTCGCCTATTCATTCCCCTAGTGTATGTTTGACAATTCAAGTGAACGGGTGAGATAGTCGGGGAATACGGCATTTCTTGTCTTGATATTTAGAATCAGTACTATTTATTCACTTAGAATGGAGGTTTGTTGAACTGCAAGATGTCTAGTATTTGCTGGTTTTAGCGTGTTTTCTGTTGAATCACATGCATTTTAAAGAGATTTTCCATCTTTGAGCTGACCGCCCAAATTACGTATTTTACGTTTTTGGCGGGCCATCAAGGCACATTTTGCCTCAACTGACGTCACGATTACGGAAACTGCCGAAGCTATTTTTTTCATGGGCATGAGAAGGCGATTGTAATACTGGCTCAATATACTCGATTACATGTCGCAGTTATTAGTTACCAATTAACGCGAGCATCTTTTTTATCACCAAATGTCCACAATAGCTTCTTCTGAACAAGAATAAAACCATATAATGGTACCTTGCTACTATGACTTTAATTCATTAGTTCAATGTACATGTTCAAAAATGCAGTTGCTTTTCATAGTTAAGAATCAATTAAGTCAGTTAAAAATATCTCATTTGCAACATACCTAAGTTTCCTGAATAGATTTGGGCCTTTATAACTAGTATGTGTTTGTTAAAAACAATGTCCTATCCAGGACTGCGAAATAACACTACAACTTCGAACGTGGATTACAGAAAATCTGTTGGGTGCAGTGCCCTGAAATTTTCACAATTTACTCACTATTTCCCACATAGTGTTTCCCCCAAGTATCATGATGGTATTCAGACATGAAATATTTACCCCACGTGGGGCTCAAGGTGTACCCTTTACGTGAAATGACCCACAACGTCCGGAACTCATATTAATCAGACATTATTATCATCATTACATTAATCATTACATTAACATTGGCGCAAAATGACTAAAGAATCCGATTAAATAAAATGGAAAAATATATTTAGTTTTACGTGTATTTAAATTAATAAGTTATGAGAAAATTCATCCCGACAGGCAGACATACAGATGAAAACCACGATAATAGATTGTCGGCCCATACAGCCAATAAACTGAAGCATGAACAGTATCCAAACTATGTTTGCTAAAATTGAGCGATACCTTGGTGCCAAACCTGGTGGTACATTCGAGCATGTTTGGTTTTGTGTCAACTCTCATTCCCAGTGGTAAAACGATTACATTTTGTTTGATCCGCAGTACATGTAGGGCGATCTCAATTACGAGGTAAACAACGAATAGAATTTTCCATCCGAGTTCAAGCAAGTAAAAATTTCCTAGTGTCCAAACTCCCCTCCAATAGGCCATTGATAATATCCCAAAGACTGACATATACAGTTTTGTAAGTACAAGCGATAGCCATTTGTTCGGTCGATTTTGATCCAAATATTTCGAGAGCAGCGGGTTGGTTATGTAACCAATCATTTGTCCACAACCGATAGCAAAAGTTGTCCAGCCATTAAGTAAATCGTTTCTTGGAAACAAATATACTCCAAGCAAGTCCCACATACCCCGCCAGTAACACAACATGAACGGGCTCAGCAAGAAAGATACGTCGAATATATCAGCGATCCAGTATTTGTTTTTACTAACATTTGTGCTCTGCATCATTGAAATTTTGTCTTCACCAACAGAATGAAATCAAACACAGTGGCGTTGTAATAGACATCACGGTCGAAGTACTTTGTATTGCTTTATAACACTACTCATTCACTGGAAACGTACCATTTAATTAGTCTCGAGCCTATTCAATCTTTATTGAATAAACGCCACGACTCCTAAGTGATGTTGCGTTGCGAGTGTCATCAGCCACTGTATAATTTGTAGAGTTGTTTGGTATGTAAAAGTTTCATTTTATCCAGGTCATTCAAGATAAACTCCAAATGAAAATATGTACGTAAATTCGAGTGTTGATTTGCTACGGAAGCCCGCAATTGCGCATTATATATACAATATTTACCTGGCTGCGATCTTTATCTCATATAGTTAATTCACATACCTAGCATTTATAATATACCAATCATAAAATGTATTTGTCATTTAACGCGCTTCAGCATCCATACTTTACCACGGTTATTCACGAGTGCACCCACATGGCCTTAAGATCTGACATCTAGCTGTGAGATCTTTTATGTGGTTGTATGTCCCTATTATGACTATAAACACACATGATATATTCATACGTTCACAAGGTGAGGATATACAGAGTGAGTCAAAAGGGTGTACCGAAAGACCATGCTTGTGGTGTGTTGACAGAAAGTAATACATAGTGAAATATTGAAAGAATTCAACACAGTGAACAGTCCAAGTTCAAATAAACGCATGTTAGCATAACAATATGAGTACCATTCCGGACAAGACAAAGTTCCAGCTTTCGATTGAACAATGTACATGTTCAAAAATGCAGTTGCTTTTCATGGTTAAGAATCAATTAAGTCAGGTAAAAACATCTCATTTGCAACATACCTAAGTTTCCTGAATAAATTTGGGCCTTTATAACTAGTATGTGTTTGTTAAAAACAATGTTCTATCCAGGAATGCGAAATAACACTACAATTTTGAACGTGGATTTGCTCAGTATATCCCACAAATTGTTTCCCCCAAGTATTATGATGGTATTCAGACATGAAATATTTACCCCATGTGGGGCTCAAGGTGTACCCTTTACGTGAAATGACCCACAACGTCCGGAACTCATATTAATCAGACATTATTATCATCATTACATTAATCATTACATTAACATTGGCGCAAAATGACTAAAGAATCCGATTAAATAAAATGGAAAACTGTATTTAGTTTTACGTGTATTTAAATTAATAAGTTATGAGAAAATTCATCCAGACAGGCAGACATACAGATGAAAACCACGATAATAGATTGTCGGCCCATACAGCCAGTAAACTGAAGCATGAACAGTATCCAAAATATGTTTGCTAAAAATTGAGCGATACCTTGGTGCCAAACCTGGTGGTACATTCGAGCACGTTTGGTTTTGTGTCAACTCTCATTCCCAGTGGTAAAACGATTACATTTTGTTTGATTCGCAGTACATGTAGGGCGATCTCAATTACGAGGTAAACAACGAATAGAATTTTCCATCCGAGTTCAAGCAGGTAATAATTTCCTAGTGTCCAAACTCCCCTCCAATAGGCCATTGATAATATCCCAAAGACTGACATATACAGTTTTGTAAGTACAAGCGATAGCCATTTGTTCGGTCGATTTTCATCCAAATATTTCGAGAGCAGCGGGTTGGTTATGTAACCAATCATTTGTCCACAACCGATAGCAAAAGTTGTCCAGCCATTAAGTAAATCGTTTCCTGGAAACAAATATACTCCAAGCAAGTCCCACATACCCCGCCAGTAACACAACATGAACGGGCTCAGCAAGAAAGATACAACGAATATGTCAGTGATCCAGTATTTGCTTTCACTAACATTTGTGCTCTGCATCATTGAAATTTTGTCTTCACCAACAGATTGAAATCAGACACAGTAGCGTCGCTCTTGTAATAGACATCACGGTCGAAGTACGTTGCACTGCTTCATAGTACTACTCATTCACTGGAGACGTACCATTTAATTAGTCTCGAGCCTTTTCAATCTTTATTGAATCAACGTCACGACTCCTAAATGATATTGCTTTGCGAGTGTCATCAGCCACTGTATAATTTGTAGAGTTGTTTGGTATGTATAAATTTCATTTTATCCAGGTCATTCAAGATAAAGTCCGAATGAAAACATGTCCGTAAATTTGAGTGTTGCTTTGCTACGGAAGCCCGCAATTGCTCATTATATATATACAATATTCAGCTGGCTGCGATCTTTATCTCATATAGTTAATTCACATACTTAGCAATTATAATATACCAATCATGAAATGTATTTGTCATTTAACGCGCTTCAGCATCCATACTTTACCACGGTTATTCATGAGTGCACCCACATGGCCTTTTCTTCTGAATCTAGCTGTGAGATCTTTTGTGTGGTTGTATGTCCCTATTATGACTATAAACACACATGATATATGACGCCAGTGTGTCTTTGGATTAACTTTTTGGTCGGGCTTTGTTTCTATTGCAAAATGTTGTATTTTACGTTTGTTATTGGCATCATCAAACTCTACTGTATTTGTGGTAATAGATTGATACCTACATTCATACGTTCACAAGGTGAGGATATACAGAGTGAGTCAAAAGAGTATACCGAAAAAACATGCTTGTAGTGTGTTGACAGAAAGTAATACACAGTAAAATGTTGAAAGAATTCAACACAGTGAACAGTCCAAGTTCATATAAACGCATGTTAGCATAACAATATGAGTACCATTCCGGGCAAGACAAAGTTCCAGCTTTTGATAGATAGTGTTATTCATGGAACAGATAATGTGGACCGTTATGGACGTGATCGAACATTGAGATTCAACTGTTGAACGGTTCTTGGTTTAGCATCACCAAAATACTTGCTCTTGACCGTACGATAGAGATTACGTTCCAGTAGAGTTAGATGTGGAGAAGGCATAGAAATACATATTTTTAGACTCATTGCAAAGTGAGCTTCATTATTCATGATTGAAATGAGAAATTCAAAGAGGAGTCACCTGTTTGTCATGGCAATTATTGTAATGTGAGAAATTATTCTGATTTCATTGGGGAAAAATTATCAATCACATATACCAAAACTAGCATTTCAAAAATAGTCACTTATAATAAGGGGGCCCTGAATAGAGGGCAAGTAGTTTGGGTATACTTTTTTGGCTCACCCTGTACATGACCTACAGCCAGACTGCCCTGACCTTCGATCGACATCATTTATGAACGCTCCGTTCGGCGTGGGTTAATTAGGGCATTTCGGCACGAGGTTTTGTCTGAGTTTTTTTTTCTTTCACTTTCCGCCGTTTCGTTTCCGCTCGAGAATGCAGCCAACGAATCGACCTGTACTTCTCACCACTGATCAGACATGTTGTGTAGATGTGCTGTATAGTTTTGGAGCCGAATCCTAAGTCCGTGAAGATAAAATAGTTGTCAATTTTTGGACTTTGTTCCCGTGCTGTAACTTTTCGTGCTGTAAATAAATATATTCAGGTAATGGCTGTAAAACTTTGCATGGAAGTCCATATATCACCACAGAAAACCCTGTCGATTTTTGGGTCATAATGGTCAAACATTATTTGACGTAGAGCTCGCAAGAGTTTTCGCTGACTTATCCTAGAGGCTTCCTACATAAGCGGAGGTTATTTCATACTCGTCGCCCTAGACAAACATGTCTTCGTGGTATTTGGGATGACCTTTGACCTTGACCTCAGTTTTTTTTTGCTTAGTCGGCAGTTTTTACTTCCTTGGAGATCTCGGGAACTAGGGTTGTTTTCGGACTCGTCAGCCTAGACAAACATGTCTCAGGGAGTATAAAGGATGAACTTTGACTTTGACTTAAACTTTTTTGCTCAGTCGGCATTTTTAGGTTACCGGACCTATGGTCCGATAACCTATTGGCATGGCGTTGTGTCCGTCGTCCGTCATCGTCGTCGTCCGTCCACATTTTTATCTTTAAAGTTTACGATCGGATCTTTCTGAAATTTTGCACAAAAATACCTAGAAATATTTCAAGACGGGGTTATTTATTTTTTTTTCTTGATTTTCGCATTTTTTTCAAAATGGCGGCCCTTTTAGCCGAGAATCGGCCAATTTCTGACTTTGGCGGCCATTTTCTCAAAAACTTTTCAGACAGTTTTGAGATTTTCATTTCAAAAGATAACTCCCACAGACCTCTGTAATGTGTATAAGTTTCCTTGCCCCTGAATCGCCGGTCTGCGTGTAGCGGCCATTTTCATTTTCTTGACGGGTCCCAAATAGGACTTCCTCATGTTGAATTCACCTATGCTTTATAATGGGACACATTATGCCTAATATCTCACTTAATATTGAGATTAGAGACTAGGAATCAATTGTGGGTACATAGGAAATGATATATGCTGATTATTGTCATGACCTTGAATTTGACCTTCGACCTCATTTTCAAGGTCAGAGCACAAAATGGCTAATATCTCGCTTATTATCGACTTCACAGCTTAGGAATCAATTGTGGACATATATGAAATGATATATGCTGATTATTGTCATGACCTTGAATTTGACCTTTGACCTCATTTCCAAGGTCAGAGCACAAAATGGCTAATATCTCGCTTATTATCGACTTTACAGCTTAGGAATCAATTGTGCACATATAGGAAATGATATGATCCGAATATTTTGATGACCTTGAATTTGACCTTTGACCTCATTTCCAAGGTCAAAGCATAAAATGGCTAATATCTCGCTTATTATCGACTTTACAGCTTTGGAATCAATTGTGCGCATATAGGAAATGATATAGTCCGAATATTTTGATGACCTTGAATTTGACCTTTGACTTCATTTTCAAGGTCAAAGTAGCAAATGGCTAATATCTGAATTAATAAAAAAACTTTACAGCTTAGGAATCAATTGTGGACATATAGGAAGTGATATATGCTGAATATTCTCGTGATCTTGAATTATATTTGACCTTTGACCTCATTTTCAAGGTCAGAGCACAAAATGGCTAATATCTTGCTTATTATCGACTTTACAGCTCAGGAATCAATTGTGAACCTATAGGAAATAATATATGCTGCACATTGTTGTGACCTCGAATTTGACCTTCGAGCTTATTTTCAAGGTCAGAGCACAAAATGACTAATATCTTGTTTATTATCGACTCTACAGTTTGGGAGTAGGTTGTGTACATGTAGGAAATTATATTTGCTGAGTATTCTCATGACCTTGAACTTGACCTTTGACTTTATTTTCAAGGTCGGAGCACAAAATGGCTAATATTTTGTTTGTTATCAACTTAACGGCTTGGGAATCAATTGTGAACATGAATGGATTAATATATGGTGAATATTGTTATGACCTTGAATTTGACCTTTGACCTCATTTTTCCTTCATGATCGGCCAGTTCGGAAATGTTTCTAGGTCAGGTCAAGTGGTATAAACAAAACGTTCGTACGCGCAATGTTCAAGTGTGAGTGATGCGGTGACCTTGAAGTAAACAAAGTATTTAGTATTGTACAAGCGAAATCAAGTAATGTGTTGGTGACAGTGACTCGACAATGGTAGCGGGACAGCATGGATTGGCTATGTTTATACCACTTGACCCTGACCCAATTCCACTTACATGTACCTAACTTGAAAACATTTCCGAACTCACGTATGGGAGCTGTATGGAATAAACTCGTAAAACACTTCAAGATAGACCTTAAACATTCTCAGTATCAAATGGGAAATCATGTTGCAGTGTCAATGGTAATCTTAAATTTCACCTTCAATGACCATGAAAGGTCAATATGACAATTTGAATAAAAAATGTTATGGTTTGAAACTGAACATTTTTCCGGGAACCTCTCTTAGCCCTTGGGCTAATTTTTATCTTTTATGTTTACGGGCGAATTTTTTCTGAAATTTTGCACAAAAATACTTAAAAATAATTGAAGAAGGAGGTACTTTTTATTTTTTTGATTTTCGCATTTTTTTCAAAATGGTGGCCGTTTTCAACGAAAAATGCCTGATTTTGGACTTTGGCGGCCATTTTCTCAAAATCTGTTCAGTAACTTTTCTTCTTTTTAATACATAACACTCCTCGTATGTACTCCTATGACGTCTATAATTTTCGGTGCGCTTGAATAGCTCGAAGTGGATCATTTTGGCCCAAACTTGGCCCCAATGGGACTTTCCCATGTTAAATTCTCCTAGATGCTTTATAATGGGACACATTATGCCTGATATCTCACTTAATATTGAGACTAGAGACTAGGAATCAATTGTGGACATATAGGAAATGATATATGCTGAATATTCTCATGACCTTGAATTTGACCTTTGACCCCATTTTCAAGGTCATAGGACAAAATAGCTTATATCTCGCTTATTGTCGACACTACAGCTTAGGAATCAATTGTGGACATATAGGAAATGATATATGCTGAATATTCTGATGACCTTAAATTTGACCTTTGACCCCATTTTCAAGGTCATAAATGGCTAATATCTCGCTTGTTATCGACTTTACAGCTTACGAATCAGTTATGAACATATAGGAAATGATATATGCAAATTATCATGATTATTGTCATGCCCTTGAATTTGACCTTTGACCTCATTTTCAAGGTCACACGACAAAATGGCTTATATCTCACTTGTTATCGATTTTACAGCTTAGGAATCAATTGTGGACATATAGAAAATGATATATGCTGAATATTCTCGTGAGCTTGAATTTGACCTCTGACCCTATTTTCAAAGTCCAAGGACACATATTTTGCTCCTCTATTGATTGCATGGCTTGGGAATCAATTGTGGACTTATAGAAAATGATATACACTGAATATTTTGATGACCTTGAATTCGACCTTTGCCTTTATTTTCAAGGCCACAGCACAAAATTGCTAATATCTCTCTGATTATTGAATTTACAGCTTAGCAATCAACTGTGGACATGATTATGTTTAATATTATATATGCTGAATATTCTCTTGACCCTGAATTTAACCAGTGACCTGGCTAACATCTGAAATATTAAACATTGTCCGGTAACCTATCTTTGGCCCTTGGCCTAATTTTCATTTCCGTCTAAAAATCTCGGAAAATGTGCGTTGAAGGGCGAAACGGATCGTATTTTCGTTCTCACGGCACTAGACAAACATGTCTCACGGGTATTGAGGATGAGCTTTGGCCTTGACCTGAATTCTTTTTGCCGAATCGGCATTTTCGGGGGGTTCTATATCTTAGAAATAGTGCGTCGTAGAGCGAAATGATCATTGTTTCCAGACTCGTCCGCCTATACAAACATCTCTAATGGGTGTTAGAATGAACGTTGACCATGACCTGAAATGTTTTGGCTGAGTCGGTATTTTTCAGTTTAGTCAATATCTCGAAAAACGGTGCGTCATAGAGCTAAACGAACGTTATTTTCGGAAACGACGCCCTAGACAAATATGTCTCAGGCCCAGGGGTGCTGAGGATGAACTTTGATCTTGGCCTAAAATTTTCCGCTGAGTCCGCTTTTTACATGTTCATGGATATCATGGAAACCATGCGTCGTAGACAGAAACGGACGTTATTTCCAGACTCGTGGTGAAATTTGACCTCGGTCTAAAATGTTACTGACGAGGAGCCGTTCTTCATTTTCGTCGAAATCTCAGAAACGATGAGAACAGAACAAAACATACGTTATTTTCAGACTCGTCATCAAAAAATACTCATGAACAATACGAGTTCACTCATCCTTAGATGTTTTTGTGTTCACTCAACCTCAAATATTGTTTCCAGTCTCATATGTCCCCATGGCCGCACACACAACCCTAAGTTCTGCTGTTGAGGTGCTTGTGTACCTATTACACTTGACCCTAATGGGCATGCCACGCCTCCCGTATAGGCCTAGGCTTCTACACGAATAACAACCACGAAAGAAACACTTCAGTGGTCATCCAATCTTGGAAGCTTAAATTGTGAGCATCAATCTATTACCATTAATAAAACTAGATTTTTATGGTGTCAATAACAAACGTAAACTAAAAACTAGCCCAAGGGCTGAGAAAAGTTACTGGACAATATATATTTTAGATATTTGCCATTTGTCCCGTGACCTTGGAAATAAGGTCATTGGTCAATTCAAGGTCACGAGAATGTTCAGCATATATCATTTCTAGTATGTCCACAATTGATTCCTAAGCTGTAAAGTCGATAATAATTGAGATATTAGCCAATTTGTTATCTGACCTTGAAAATGAGGTCGAAGGTCAAGTTCAAAATCATGAGAATATTCAGCAGAATCATTTCCTCTATGTTCACAATTAATTCCTGAGCTGTAAAGTCGATAATAAGCGAGATATTAGCTATTTTGTTCTCTGACCTGGAAAATGAGGTTAAAGAACAAATTCAAGGTCACCACAATATTCAGCATATATCACTTCCTAAATGTTCACTATGGATTCCTAAGCTGTAAAGTCGATAATAAGCAAGATATTAGCCATTTTGTACTCTGACCTTGAAAACAAGTTCAATGTCAAATTCAAGGTCATCAAAATATTTGGTGTATATCATGTTCACAATCGATTCCCAAGCTGTAAAGTCGATAATAAGTGAGATGTTAGCCATTTCGTCCTTTGACCTTGAAAATGAGGTCAAAGATCGGATTCGAGGTCATGGCAATATTCAGTAAATATCATTTTCTATATGTTCATAATTGACTCCTGAGCTGCAAAGTCGATAATGAGCGAGATATTAGCCATTTTGTCCCGTGACCTTGAAAATTAGGTCAAAGGTCAAACTCAAGATCATGACAATATTCAGAATATATCATTTCCTATATATTCACAATTGATTCCTACGCTGTAAAGTCGATAATAAGCAAGATATTAGTCATTTTGTCCTGTGACCTTGAAAATGAGGTCGAAGGTCAAATTCAAGGTCACGAGAATATTCAGCATATATCATTTCCTATATGTCCACAATTGATTCCTAGTGTCTAATATCAATATTAAATGAGATATTAAGCATAATGTGTCCCATTATAAAGCATAGGAGAATTCAACATGGGAAAGTCCCATTTGGGCTGGGTTTGGGCCAAAATGGCCCACTTCGAGAGATTCAAGGGCAACGAAACTTATACACATCACAGGGGTATTATGAGGACTGTTATGCATCAATAAAAAGAAGTTACTGAACAGATTTTGAGAAAACGACCATCGAATCCATCAAAGTCGAAAATTCGCCATTTTTTGTCAAAAAATGGCCGCCATTTTGAAATGAAAAAAACCTAAAAAATATCTCCTTAAGAACTATTGCTGACATAGGTGCAGGTGACTGGGTTTGTATGCATATTTTCCTCCATGTGTATTGAGGACGGCAACTCCATGATTTCCAATAAGTCATGGATAAAGCACGAGAAACAGTGAATTCGTGCCTACGAATTCACGAGCGCAACGCGCGAGTGAATTCGTTCACGAATTCATTGTTTCGAGTGTTTTATCCGACTTAAAATATTGCTCTTACAATCACAATGCGACCAGCAAATTACTCGTACATATACCTATTACCAAAAGTCTGGAATCACTTTTATCTGGTTTTGAAATAATTATGCTTTTGCGATAACACACAATAGATATGGATCGGGTACTTGCTATAGATGTTTAAGACAAGCATACAGGAGAAAAATGATATTTAATACTAATTAAAGTTGAGCAAATGCATTTGTTAGAAGCTAACAGCAATCACGATAATGCACAAAACGATATATAATTTTTAACATGTCGGTCCTCCTTCGCTATGAAAACAGACTTGGAATCTGGATGGACATAAACATTACGATTTGTTAATATCCTTCTAAAGAATCTGAAACCATTCTGCCCATATTACAACAGCGAGATCCCTAACGTTCATGACTGGTGGACAATGGCTATCGATATGCGCCAGGGAACGCAGGTTTTGCATTAAAACGCACAATTCTTCACTAGCTAATGAGAACATATCTGCTCTCCAAAATAATGGATTACAAACACATTAATTCTTTCAAAATATCAATATATTTGTTGTTTGTTAGTATCGTAAAGAGTAAGCATATACTTCAAAATTACGCACAATCATGGAATATTTGTGCACACATGTTTGTGATTCCAGACTTTTGGTAATAGGTGTATGTATATTGTTTCTGCTAGATCTATTGCAAGTCAAGCATGACAAAGGTGTATTCATAAATAGCCGGCAACCGAGTGAATTTAGATTGCTCAGCTCAACATGGTTTTCGGCCCAAGTACTATATCTCGCGCATTCCTCTATATATTCAATAAGGATTAAAAAGATGGCACACGGGTTAAATGCATTCATTTAGTGAGCGAGTAGTATTAAGGAGCAGGGTTTGATGCGTGGAACGTGTTTCAATGGACATCTCCAATGGATGATGGTAAGTTTTAATATATTGTACTCAAAACACAGCGAAACAGTGACATATATATACCACACACATTCTCGCATTTCTGTTACTGGACATCGACTGGTTGACATTAAATTTCAACATGGCATATAATTGGGACACATTTTTATATGAAATCGTGGATAGTATGGTCGCAATTAATGCTGCAAACATTCTGAACGATGTTGGAAATTCAACATTAGATGATCTTGAGATTACTGATTATGAACTTGTGCAACATGACATTACATGCATCAGTGAACCAATGAATTCGTATGGGGCAAACGGTGGATTCGTGCGGACGAATCCACTGTTCAGACAATGGTGTGACGTCACAACAATATTTTAATGAGGTAGAATTGGGTGGCAATGAAAGAGCAATGTGTTTTGCTAGTTTGTATAAAACAGTTGATAAAATGTTGAATTTAGGTTTGCCTCCCGCAAGAGTTTGATAGATCTAGGGACCAACTCTTGTATTATTTGGTTGAACGCATGTGTTTATTCAGAATTTACTGCGCATATTTCATGGACACCAAAACTATCACCTCATGTCATCATCATTTTGCTGGTTGTATTGATAGAGTGTGAGACAAATATGTTCATCAATAAATCGTATCTGCCTACTAGTATACTTTTCTTGACACCTGCATACTCCCCTCCACCCCCCCCCCCCCCCATGTAGGTTTACTTGGATGAGGACAGACTTGGGGATTGACAAAATACATATTATGTAATATGAATCCATTCTTATGGTCCAATTTGAGCGCTAAATGGCCGGGTTAAATACTTAGGCATGAAAACTTGTAGCAGACGTGGGAAATTCACTTAGGTAAAAAAAGTAAATGTTTCGGTTTGCGTCCCAGTTATGCTTTGTAACTGGTTGTATGCAGCTTGGTTTTCTTTTATTTTCGGAGTACCTGTTTTGTGTATCGGTTTTTCGGTTTCGTTCCCATAAGACGTTTGTTTAAACATAGACATATATTTTATCTGAACTGTAAACAAACAAAATATTAAAAAAATCTAGATATTGGATCAAATAAAAAGTTGAACACGTGATATGAAAATAACAATATAACCCAAAACAATTGCAATAATCAAAAATAAATATAAAAGAAATCTTCACAAAACACTTTGGCAGCTTCCAAATATATCAACTATATAAACACATATTTTTCCAAACAAGAGGGCCTATATCGCACGCATGGAATTATATATAGAAAACAAGTTTTCCACTATGCGGTTCTGTGAGGATAATCTGCCGTTAATCAATGAAATAAGGCCGACTCTTTGAAAAAATCAAGTGTCCTTTCTTCCGCCGCAAGAGATAAGCCAATGTTCGAAATTACCAAATCGTGTACTGGACGACTCTCCTTGTTATCCACCAGTGTTACTGTATTATCATGATTACTGTATAATCTTAAAAGAATGAATTTGTAAAGGATTTTTTTTGCTAATTGAT
This sequence comes from Terebella lapidaria, assembly GCA_949152475.1. Classification (NCBI taxonomy): domain Eukaryota; kingdom Metazoa; phylum Annelida; class Polychaeta; order Terebellida; family Terebellidae; genus Terebella; species Terebella lapidaria. The sequence continues at coordinate 27,384,211 of OX424561.1, read as the reverse complement.
TGCTTCGTAGTTTTGACAATCCATTGCTTGATCGGTTTCTGCAAGCAATCATTGACCATAGTGATTAATACAGCCATTTTGGGACACTAATTAACCTACACAAAATGAAATGTAGCCGATGACTGTAAAACACCATCAAAGTAAAAAAAAAAGTATGACACTCGACGTTTGAGACGACGCGCAAGGGGACACAAACGAAATAAGTATTTATTTTGGCCTTGTTCGTCTGCGTACATGTACATGTGAAGACAATGGCAAACACCACACGTAGCAGTAAGTGAAGCATAGAAAGAGTACATGCAGATAGGTAAGATACAGTTTTGTCCTTGCATGTATATCATGCTATGTTTGCGGATTTTCTTTGACACTAATCTAACGGATCTTGAATTTGGGTGCATGTGCGAAGAATATGACCACATGGCTGTATATTTCGTATGTCATGAACCCCAAATCACCAAAGCAGAGACGTCATCAAACCCTGAGAGCAATGTGTTCTTGGTAGCACTCGTCACTCTGTTCCGTAAATTCCGGTGTTGCCGGTTTTTATGAGCCCTCATACTCGTGGAGTTGCAGCCTTATTTCATTTCACGTTGAATACTAAATAATTTCGCCAAACATTCAGGAAATCTGGTCAGATATAAAGTCTTTTGCACCTAAACAACCATTCTGCACAATCTCAAACCATTCTGCACACTGTTATATCGATGACACGGGCGATTTTACGTACCTTTTGAGGGCTTTTCACATAGAAACGTTGTGCATTGCCTCCCATTGAATGACCAAATCACGCGAGATTTCAGGTAATCTCCACGAGAGCTAGTGCCTGTGCTTGCTTCACATATTCGAGTATAAATGCATTTTATGTCCAAACATTATAAAAAAATAAAAGATACATGACCAGAAGTACTTCAATAAATGAAATATTTGATGGGAAATCAAAAAAGCCACAATATTCAGGTTATTCTGTCCGTTTACTTTTACATTTTATGAACGAGATTCGAGATGGGCGATAATAGGGGTATCTGAGCGATTTCCAACCATTTTTCCCAGGCCAAGCCAAAAGCATCATTGTGACACAAAGTGAAAAAAAAATGTTTTTAGTGTTCTTTTTCAAGTGTGTTAAAGAGGCAATTTCCATTGACAATAAAACACAATACATCGAAATAAGGAAGAATTTGTCTCAAGATAACAAATGTAGCCTAGTTCAATCATGATTTATTATTAAGTTTGTTATTGCCTATATATTAAATGAGCTCAGTAAAAGTTGACGACCGCGACTGTGGGGGTGTACTAGTTGGTATTTGTAATAATTACATATATTTTCATGCCAAGCTGGTGCATAGTTGCAATTGAAAAGTGGAACAAGCGCCTTTGAAAGCGGATTTAGTTCGGCTGAAAGGAGCGCTATATCAAATCTGATAACTTTAACTTTAACAATTGTAGACTATCGGGGACTTTTGTTTGTGACAAGGGGAAAAAATAAATAACTATTAAAATATCATTTGTAATTTATATTTTCGGAAATACATGGATCATGTAAATATAGGCAGTATATTAGTAGTGATCATACACCCTATATCCATTTGCATCTCTCAAAATAATCAAATTTACACACTAATTTCATAGTTATTATAACTGCGTAGGTCTCCAGTAAAATTATTTATTCTATTTTGATGCATGTACAGCAGTCTGTAATTGTGCACAATCTTACATTCAAATAGGTGTACAAAATATAAAAAAAAGTTTTACATAAATATCTTCTTGGTGATCTTACATTCAAACAGGTGTACAAAATATAAAAAAAAAAGTTTTACATAAATATATTCTTGGTGACCTGCCCCCCCCCCCCTTCTCCCCCCACCACCACCACCAACCTGAACATAGAGGCCCTATGATAAAGCCATTGTTTCCAATATGCCAATCTAAAGTATGTGTTTAACCATCCATGAACTGGGTGTTATATCAACACATGTGTCTCCCAACTGAAGTCCACCAGGCGGATTAACAACAACTCATTGTGCAATAGGTGTGAATTATTCCACCCAGTGAGCTGAAAATAATTTCCATTCTGTCTCCTGGTGTCACGGTCTGGTGTCTGGCTTAGCTGTATATAACAGCTGTTTTTAATTTACACTACATGCATTTTTGCACAGTTGACTTGCATGTTGAACGGTTTGATCGTATTTCATGAGATTTTTCAATCATAATTTCGACCCGTTTCATTCATTGTGTCAAAAGTGATTTTTAACATGACAACTAGGAACTGGCAATTTTTGCCATATGCCCAGAAGTCCATGGACAAACGGAAAATCACGCGGAGAAGAGCTGAGCTACAACTGAAACTCCAAGGTTTCTTTCCAGCACAAGGACATGTTATGGTGCAACTGGACAGAGAAGAAGATGGAGATAACAGTGTTGTGACTCTGCTTTCTACAGGAGGTGCAATGCCAAGAGAGGAGGCCACCTGGAGTCTGACGAGTGATATCATGTTGATAGAGCTCCAGGTTGATGACACTGACGTGTGCATATCGGACGTGTCCAAAGCAAAGACCACCAGAGCACAGATGAGGCCCCTTAGCTCAGCAAGTGCAGTAAAGAGCGACTCAGAAGTGTTGTTGTTTGGAGGCATGGATACAAGTACAATGTCAATGACCAATGAACTAGTGATCTTGAGAAAAGTATCAACAAAATGCTTCGAGTGTACAGTCTTCAAAGACCCCACGACTGTGCTGCTGCCAAATGATCGGAAACAGTCAGGGATGGTTCCTTCTCCAAGGAGTGGTCATTCACTAACCATCGTCGGGGACGGAAAAGCGGTGCTCTTCGGTGGTGTTGAAATGGAACAGAGGTACGCACTACGAGTTGTCCGCCGTTTCAAACAGACTTGCCAGGATGGCAAGTTCTATGAACTTGACGTGACATCCAGAACATGGAAAGTCTTGAACGTGCCACACGTCCAGCCACGAGCATTCCACCAGGCAGCGTTCCTCCCAGGTCAGCAGTGCATCGTGATAATCGGTGGTGTTGTCTTTGACAAGAAATCTCAGTCTTTCCAGCGTGTAGATGTGAGCCAAGTCACTGTGCTCTCCATTCAAGAGGAGGAACACTACACCGTCAGTGAGGTCCAGCTGCAGTGTAACGTTCCATGCCAGCTGTCCATGCACAGTGTCTGTGTACTTGGCTCAGAGCTACTGGTACTCGGCGGTTACCAACAGGACAGCGCTTCAGTGTGTGATACTCCACCGACACCGGGTGAGAAATCATTCACTATCAACATTGAGGCAGGAACATGTGATTTGTTGGACCAGGATGTAGCCAAGCATGTGTCAACCGCCACGGCAGGCCACTCAGCAGTTGTCGCCGACAGCGAGTGTGTTTTGTTCTTCGGGGGAACAGAGCATTGTATCTTCGCGCTCACAAAGAAGTCGTTCTGTCCTGGTGCCTGCGATCTCGAAGAGAAATGTGACATCCAGGACTCACCAGAGGTCTCTCCAATTTCATGGATTCAGTGTGAGTCAGCATGCAAACGCTGGATACACCAATTCTGCTCTCGGATACAGGAAGTTCCTAAAGGCAGATGGGAATGTGACCAATGTAAACAGGCAAAAAACACTGCATCGAAAGCTACATCTGGTAAGAGCCGAGGTCGTGGGCGTGGACATGGCCGAGGGCGAGGGAAAAGCTCAAAGTGAACTTTGGACTGATGTCATGGACATGTCTCGAATCATTGTGACCATTATTATATACTTATGCATGTATGTTGTATTATGTCATTGGTGCTTCATTCTATCAGGAACAGTGATACCACTTATGTAACAGTTCACGTATGTTATGCTTCACCACTATCATGACTATGGAAGGTATCAAAATGGGAGTTTGCCTGGGTTTTTTTTTCATTCGGTGCTACTCATGCTGTCAGAAATAGTGATATCCGTATCGTGTCAATATTTCATGATCTCTGAATTATACTTGAATTATCATTATTATGTTTTAGCAACTTGCTTTGTGTATTATTTTTGTCATGAATTTCATGTGAGTTGATCATGAGTGTGGCCTTACATTTATCTTTCCATTTTGTTTTGTTGCAATAAACAAATGCTCAAGATGAATTACATGCAGTTTTATTTCAAATATCATTGCAGATCATAAATGTTCCAGCACCATCAACATGTATTATCATCACAAACACACACATATATATCACACATGTCATCGACATCAACAGTTTCACACAAGTGCATCACAAAGTACAAGTACGTTTATTATGACCGTAGGCATAGCATTTTGAACACATTTGTTGACTTTTCTGTGTGTCCCCTATCCTGCAAAGTTTGGGACTTGTGTAAAGCCAGTGTAGCCACAAAACATCTCTAAGTCCATCATAGGTGTTACCTTTCCTAGCATGTTGTTTTCGCAGTGCTCGGAAAACTTTGTTCCCTGCCTCATTTCCTTCACTGGACATTGCTCCAATGGAGCCAGGTCCGTTTCGATCTTCAATCAATTCCTGTCCATGCTCAACAATTTTATGCAGATAGTTTGGAAACCTGACATAGCTGAATTGGTCTAGCAAAATTTTACACATCTTCACACCATTACACTTGTACATTTTAACATCATCAGGATAATCCTTTAGTGGGTTTATGGACCTGTATATTTTCCTCAGAAACCTGAATAACTTGAACACCTCACATAATTTTGCCTTGCTAGTCTCATTTGGAATCAGTGACAAGAAGTGTTTCTCATTTTCAGCATCAAACATATGACGTGCATAGTTACCGGGCATCATCAAAGCTGGATTCATGCCGATTTCCTTCTTGACATGCAAGTCAAGCCTAGCTGCAGCATCATCTATCAAGGGCTTTATGTCCTGAGTAGCTTCGTATTTGTTTACTGCTGCAATCTCCCTGACAATTACAGATTTGAAGAAGGAGGCCATGTTGATGTCTGCATGTGTAGCATCAATTCCCCTATGTTTAGGTTCGGACATCAAGATTGGTTTGCATTTCACACCTTTAGTAACCTTGCTCATCTGAACATCATTAAGATTATCTGGATTACACCTCAATGTTTCAGCTACGCGCCTGGTATCTTCTAAGGTTCTGCTCACAACAAATGACCCTAGGTTTTGGACTGCGCTCTCTCTAGTAGCATGACAAAGAGTACACAGATACTTAGATCCAGATGATTCCAGACCACCTTCACTCCTGTCAAACTTTTCATCAATCATGGAGGTGAAAAATTTAAGTTGAAACAACCTTTGCTCTCCACTTTCAAAGATATGGACTTTCAGCAATTTGTCTTTCAGAAATTCCCTTTCACACTCAATGTCAGACATACATACAACACAAGAAGATTTGTTGTTCTCATCCGCGATTGCGAGGAGCAATGGTCTGTTAACTTTAACTGAAGAAGGTGACTGTTCCTCAAATACAATGACATCTTCACCATCAACTGACAACAATATTTTCACGATCGCGAATGAAAAGCGGAAGGCCTTGTCTGGGAGATAACGCTCTGATTTCTCCATGTGTCTCTCCACATCACCCATACCATCAGCTCCATCTTTTACATACACTGTAAATAACTTATCATGCTCTGATACCTCCAAGCCAGACAGCCTCTCATTGATCACAGGATCAAGTTCTTCCAAGGTTTTTGCCAAAGCATCGGCATAACCCCATTTCACCCCTTTGCAATTCGGCACTGGAATATCTGGTAATGAGGAAGAAAAATCTTCTAGGATATTAAATGGTTCAAAATCGGCTGTTCCTGTCGAACAAGCAACAGTGCTACTTTTTAGTTTAGCAGGGGTGTGATGAACATGATCATAATGCTCTTGACCAATGAGTGACCATCTGGCTGCTGGTGGCACATACGATTTTTCTTTAATATCAAGGGCATATGGTGGCTGCAGAACTTTTTTCCCAGTTTTCTTGAAGATGCTTTCATACTCATATCTATATTCAGTTTTCGTTTGCAGTTGATTCACACGGATAGCCAAACACTGGTCTACATCAAGATCGACCGCACTATCACACAAGATTCTACGTATGGCATCAGCTTTCTCTTTCTGGTTTGTGTTTAACAGATGTTCTCTAAGCAGCATATGCAAAACATCTCCTTTAGACTCACTATTCACATCACAGAAATTGTTAACATAATCATGCACAGACCTGAGGCGCTTCGATTTCAAATACCACCTGTCACAGTCCAGTAATGGGATTTTTGTTTTTTGACTTTCCTCAGGTTTGTTGGGGAAAAGAGTTCTCTTGGCTCCTGGTTTGGTATCGAGCTCAATGGGGTCAATGTTCATTGAACTTGTGCCCTCCTGTGGATCATCATAACCAGCCCCTATTTCCAATGAAAGTCCAGGTGCAGGAACGCGTGATGGCGATAATATCTCTGAAGCAAAGAGGGACTCCGGAAGTTCGGGGTCCTGCGTTGAGGCAGCGGCTTCAGGAAGTCCAGGGTCCTGTGGCGGGATGGGGTCCTGTGGCGGGAGAGGGTCTTCAGGAAGTCCGGGGTCCTGTGGCGGGTGAGGGGGTTCAGGAAGTCCAGGGTCTTGTGGCGCGAGAAGGTCTTCAGGAAGTCCTGGGTCCTGTGGCGGGAGAGGAGGTTCAGGAAGTCCGGGGTCCTGTGGCGGGAGAGGAGGTTCAGGAAGTCCGGGGTCCTGTGGCGGGAGAGGAGGTTCAAGAAGTCCAGGGTCTTGCATTAAGGGAGCGGGTTCAGGAGGTCCGGAATCCTGTGGCGGGAGACGGGGTTGAGGAAGTCCAGGGTCCTGCATTGAGGGAGCGGGTTCAGGAGGTCCCGGGTCTGGCACAGAGGGAGCTGGTCCATGAAGTCCAGGCTCTTGTACTGAGGGACAGGGAGCGGATCCAGCAAGTCCAGGTGCCTGCGCTGATGGAGAGGGTCCATAAAGTCCAGTGTCCTGCACCGTGGGGGTGGGTTCCGGAAGTCCAGGGTCCATCCTCCTCCGTTTACGAGGTCGCCCAGCCTTTGCGTGCATGTGACAAAGAGAACAAGAGTCACTGTGTGCATTGAAGATGGGTATGCCTGGGATAGACTGGGGTCTGAACACCCTCCCAGACTTAACAGCATCCCTGTATCTCTCCAGTTGCTTATAGCACTTAGGGCAGATCTTCCGAGGATGAATCTCTGCACTGTCATTTGCTAGATCCAGGCCCAAAAAAGAATGTATGTCCACTTTGTATGTTTCCACTTCTCTGTACTTGTGGCCACTTCGATCACCGCACAAGCGACAAAGTTGTTGCAGCTTTTCCACATGCATGACCAAATCTTGGGATCCATGACTGGTACTCTGAAGACAAACAGATAAAATCAATATGTTGGCATATACTATTGTTACCATAGGTCCAGTAACCTAAAACACAGAGAACATTTGAGTATATTTAATATAAGTGCATTGCACACTCACTGCTGAACTTTCATCATCCATTCTCTCTCTTAGGGTGCATGTGTTCTCTCAAGATGGGCTTCCCACAAGTGGTCACATCTGGATACTCATAAACCTGGAAAAATGTAAATAGTATCATTTCACTGGCTGAAGAGTAAAAAAAAATAATCAAGACATGTACTTAGTACTCAACAGTCACTTTCATGTACATCTATACCAGTAAATATCATCAAGACATATTGCATCATGAAGACGTTAACATTTCTTCAATCAAAAAGAAATATACTTGACCACATGAACATTAACTTTTTTAGATTTATGTCACAGACTATTCATTTCTTTACCAATCACTAATTGTGGATTTGTGGACTTTAGGTTGCTGGCAATGTTCTCCTTGGGGGTTTCATCCGCCAAAACTTTGTACAGTATTTTGAATTACAAAAAATATGCAGTTCAGTTGTGTTGATACATGTAGGTGCTACAGACTTGCCAAAAAGTAATATGCTAAACCTGTCACAATTTTGTATTTTCAACAATACCAAATATTAAAAGGATTGTGAAAAAAAAACAATGCACTTCACAGCACCAAATAACAATGATTCTAAAGTTTTACTGAAACAATTTACTCAAAAACAAAGCACCATAACACATGATATCATTACACAAAATATGAATTTCGTTACAATTTTTTTGGAACCTTTGGGGAATTTTGACAGTTCTTATAACTGGAATGACTAACTGTACAGATTGTTTTGAACCAAAAAACTTTTCAATACATGAACTGATGGCAAAAAAAAAATGACAAAGGAATGATGAACATGTACAATAAACATGTACAGAGCCTTTCTGATGAAAATTTACTTGGATAATGCAACTAATCAGCAATGCAAAACTCTTGAGTATTTAACAGAACATTTTGAACATCTAAAACTACATGATCCATGAAACTGTGAATGACATCCGAATGAAAATTATCAGTCTAAGAACGAACTGGATTGAACTCTGATTCCATCAAAAGCCCGTCCAGCAACCAATACGGTTCAGGAATGTGAAGGGCCGGATCTCTAAGCTCCCAGAAAATTCTGTCAAAAATGACTGAGATATCCAACTTGCGCTGTGCGCACAATTCATCCTGAATAATGTCCTTCAATTTTTTTACAAAATCGTAATGGTGGGGATCAGACAGTCGCAAGAGGACATAAACTTGTTTCAGGAGAATCACTGCCTGGTCCTTGGCTTTGTCAGACAAAGGGGGATCGGGGGCGACCTCAGGCTGAGGGCTCATGACTCTCTCTCGGAGAACAAAGTACAGGTTCTCTATTTCCTGCACACTTGTCATGGACTGTGCTTGTGACTTGGGCATCAAAATTCTCTTCCCAGCCCTTGCCGAACACCTTCTCAGGAATTCGGCCATGATCTTTTGCTGAGAAGTAGCAAATTTGATTTATGTTATGTTAAAGATATAGCCTACATGTGCATATATGAATTTGGTTCTTATATTTCTCCTTTCACATTTTTACCTCTTTTTACTTTAATAGTAGTATTTTTATGATCCTCCTTCCAAAGCCTGGACCATTTTAAGCTGAAGCCTGCACTCTATTACTATTATACAGCCCTTGATATTTCGCGGACATTGAATTTCGCTATTGAGAAAAACTCGCAAAAGTTAATGTCCGCGAAACTATGTCAATTACATTGCGTTATATTGGCATTATTTGTTGTAGACGCCCATTTCACCAAATTAAATGTCCGCAAATGAGTAGGAATGAGAAATCCGTGAAATTAACTGTCTTTACAAAATCAAAGGCTTTACAGTATTTTCCATTGACCATATACACCATATTTCACGGAAACAATTATGCATATCAACAATGCTATACCTATACCGCGCTACAGGAAAAGAATTGGAACCCCCAAGGCTCAACAATATCTTGCTGCATGCTGGGAATGCTGCTCTAATTACGAAGTAAAATTGTCATAGTTATTACCAGTTACTACCAATTTTATCATCTTAATAGATCTACCGATAATTTGAGTTTGAAAATCAAATACATTAAAATATACATGTTCAGTGATTTCCAAATTTAAATACATTCAAACCAAATTCACTGTATTGCCCACATATTCACTGTATCAAATTAAATTCAAACTTTGCCCATGTTCCAATGGTTCCCACTAAATGTACAATGAAAATACAAGTCATATCTGAATTGAAATATCTATTTAAAAATCTGGCAGAATAACATTTGTCCAGATAAAGCTAGTTTGATCTTGCACCATGCCAGCACTCATCCTCTCACAAATATATGTATCTCACCAATAAACTGCTAAAACAGCTGTATAAACCGAATTAAGTGGATGCTAAAGTTATTTTTTGCATGTTACACAAACATGCAAGTCTCCTTATTCGTTTGGCCTTATGATGAAAAATATGTTCTTTTCAATCGGCCCGCGCACGTACCGTTCGGCCCAAGGTAAAAGATACACCAAAAAATTCTTCACGTTTTGTTGTACCCAAATAAATCATGACTTTCCGTGCAAAAATTCAGGAGATAACTACATTGTCAGTTTTCAAAACCTAGGCAGATTTCATCCATACTTCCTACGACATGTTGTTCAATTTGATTTGACTTATAACTCCAGTTATTTCGGGCGGATTTTCGTAAAATTCATACCTGCGTTCGTAGAATTTCCTCGGCTTTTCAGCTGTGGTAACTGCGCATGTGTGAGAGATTACCTCGTTCCAAAATATCCGCTGCGCATATCTTGGTCAAAGTTCATAGGTCATGAGAAATGGACTAGCACGATACCGATGGCGCTGGGCCAATCAGTTACAACGATCGGAAACACGGACTGCGCATGCGCGAGGCGAGATAGGCCCATTCAATGGGACGTTTCTATGTGCTTTTCCCTCACAATGTTTTGTTTCTTTTCGTGATTTCCTCTGATTCGGGCGTTCAACCTCCAATTCCGGCGTTCAACCTCAGATTCTGGAGATCGCCTTTCCCAGCGTGTAAATGATAGGGTTCGACGGGAGTGCGTCTATTTTTGTATTGTCATCATCAAACTCCTGTTGTATTGGTGGTAATTGGACACTTGTATCAATGTGTATTGCATGCAGGTAGCAATGACATTGAATATTGTTTTTTACTAGACAGGTATAATGGTGTAATAGTAAGTACCATCACTATTAAAAAAGCTCAGATATTATACAAAATACAAAATTATGGTTATAATTTAATGGAGACATATTTTATGGGTCTCGAACCTTTTATCATGAATAACTCTCATTACATATGAATACTGATAGACCACGTCGTATTTTCCACTTAATCATCAAAACAAAATAACATCATGTACGTACTAGGACACTCGTATGTTTATCACTTCTCAATGAGTCCTACATATCATCATCCTTCAGTATTCACCTAATATTGCTGCGTACGATAAGATCATTGAGATAATGGGTTGCACTGACCTCAGAAGGGTAAGATCTGGTTGATCTTGGGAGTATGCATGAACGTTATAGTTCTCATGCATAATAACTGCAATGAGGACTCCAGTATATTGGATTCACATACTAGGACTGACTGTCTGACAATTGACGAAACATTCTATAAAAATATTTTGTTTTGGGGTTATTTTTCGTAAAGCATCTACATGTCATATTTTCTCAAGAGTCTTCTGGAGTGAAAAAAAACACATGTACATTTTGTGGATACATATCATTATACAATTCAAGTTTGCATGATCGTTTGCTAGTGGATACTATTCATTGAATGTGCCTGGTCAAGCCATTTAATGTCGATCATTGCTTAACATGGATAAACGGTATTAACACTAATATATCATTTCAGTTCGTCAGATCAAAATTGTCGACGTCGCCATTCAATTCGAAGCCAATGTTGTCAAATCCTACCGCGGAATCACCTCTGGATATCGAATGTTCATAAGTTAACGACGGCCAAAGACGTGATTCCAAGGCGCTGACCTTGTCATAGCTGATGGTATGAACTCCTGATTTTGTGCCCGTATAGCCTGGGTTCTCTTTGCCGTCTGTGCCATTTTCTTTCCCGACGATATCTGATCTCTGTGAATCACGATATAAAACAACGCTTGAAACTTATCAACAATCATATTTAAGCAGATGTATTTCTCATAAATGTACGATACACAGCGTCAATGTTATATCATTTTGTAGCAAGGTCCATATTACTATCATAACAAATAGGAGTATCAATGCGAACATCGTAGGCAACTTTCACTATCCATTCAATGATACATATAGGTACAGTATAAACAAACGCTAAATCAAATGTGTTTCATAGTATTCGACGAAACCGACTATTACTGAGATCTCGTACCCTGTGCCTTGTAAAGTACTCCACTACCGCCTTGGTGTAGTGAGTTTGGAACACCCTGTCCTGAGTACCGTCCAGCCAACCGTCTACGGCACAGCCACAGTATCCAACGTAACTGTAAACCTGTCAGCGGTGTAATATGTGTACATTAGCACACTAATTAGTCTAAGTCCCAGACTCTAAATGTTTTCAATCCGCTGATTGTCGACCCCGGTGTGGTCCCTGACATGGATGTTTCTATGTGTTTGGCTGGTTTCTATTCCAGAAGTCATTCATTTCAAATTTTCGAATGACCTCCACTTATTTTACAACAATAAACGAACAAGCATGATCGAGCTTCTATTAACATCTCTTATTGGCGCCGATCCTGGCGTAAGGGTGGTCATTTTTGGTCATACCACCTCACATTATACTGCCGAGGCAAGGGATCGAACTCGCTTATATTGTAACCAAAACATCTAATATCATAATTTCTCCTATCATGAACGCCTATCTTGTACACCAATGTGGGTGGGAGTGTGCGGGGAAGGAAGGGGGTGTTCCGTGCCTGGAAGATGAGGAAGGCGGCCGTGCCCACGAGGTTGTTGACCCAGCCGCCGAGCTCCGGGTCGGCGATGATAAATTCGGCGTTGAGGTTCCAGCAGCCTCGCCAGAGGAACAGGTGCGACCAGAACGCCACCAAGATCACAAAGTCCTCCCAGGCCAGTAGCGCCAGGAACCGACGCCCAGGCGTGGAGTCTAGTGGTGGAGAGCAAATGGCATGATTTTCGTTCACGGATACCATTATTTAAACAATTTGTTGTGCAATGCACCATGTGCATCCGTTTCATTCGATTGAAAGTTCAAATTATTGAATCGAAAACACACAATAAGATCGCTGATAAATGATAGTTTGATTAACGATTAATAATAGCTTGGAGCTAGCTTCCTTGTCAACAATGTTCATTGTTCGTTTTGCTCGAAGTATCTCTGAAACTAACAACATAAATGCGGCATCGAGACCCCTACCTGCATGCTTCTTGGCAATAGCCCGGGCAGCCCTCAAGAAGATTGGGTCCATAAAGAGGACGACAAAGACCGCGAAATAACCGACCCCGAGGCAGATGTAGTTGGTAAGGGTGTAGTCGAGGGCAGACATAGCAATGTTCACACATTCCCAGGCCGATTGCCACAGCCAGATAGTCAGAGTCAGCGCGAAGAAATGACTAAAGAGCGAATCGAGAGCATACTTCCAGGAGATTCCTGGCTGATTGAACAAAGGAAGCAGTTAGGTGCGTCTTACGTAGCTACATTTGAAACATTATCCTCGGTGCGTCATAAACATTTCAGACGTGTCATAAACATTTCAGACGTGTCGAAAACAATTTCGATACGTCATAAACATTTCAGACGCGTCGAAAACATTTCCGACTCGCCATAAACATTTCAGACGCGTTCCTAATGCATCTAAACATGCATAAAACATTCCTAATGCATCTAAAATATTTTCTATGCATGTAAAATATTTTCGATGCATCTAATATATTTTTGATGCATAGAAAATACGTTGAGATGCGTATGAAACAGTTCTGATGTTTATGCCTCGGCAATTATTTGATGCATCTTAAACATGAAGTAATTACGATTTGCATACGTCGGAAATGTTTCAGATGCATTTGGAATGGGTTTAGACACATCTAAAATAGTTTTAGACGCATTGAAAATATTTTAGAGGCATGGAAAATATTTTAGAGGCATCGAAAATGTTTTAGACGCATCTAAAATAGTTTTAGACGCATATAAAATAATTTAGATACATTGAAAATGTTTTAGACGCATCAAGAATAGTTTCACACGGATCGAAAATATTTTAGATGCATCGAAAATGTTTAGACGCATTTAAAATAGTTTTAGTGCATCGAAAATATTTTAGTCGAATCGGATATGTTTTAGACACATCGAGAATAGTTTTAGACGCATCGAAAATATTTTAGAAAATATTTTTATTTTAGCGTTGAAATTGACCCTATTTTTAATTTTAAAAATTAGCCCAAGGGCTAAGAAAGGTTACCGTACAATATACATTTTAGATATTAGCCTTTGTTCAGTGACGTTGAAAATAAAGTCACTGATAAATTCAAGGCCATGAACTTTTCAACAAATATATCACTTCTAGCATGTCCACAATAAATTCCTAAGCTGTAAAGTCGATAATAGGTGAGATATTAGCCATTCTGTGATGTGACCTTGAAAATGAGGTCAAAGTTCAAGTTCAAGGTCATGAAAATATTCAGCATATATCATTTCCTCTTTATTCGCAATTGATTTCTAAGCTGTAAAGTTGATAATAAGCGACATATTAGCCATTTTGTTCTCTGACATTGAAAATGGGATCAAAGGTCAAATTCTAGATCACCAAAATATTCAGCATACATAATTTCCTATATGATTATGGACTCCTAAGCTGTAAATTCGATAATAAGCGAGATATAAGCCATTTTGTATTCTGACCTCGAAAAGAAAATGACTGACCTTGAAATTTAGGTCAAGGGTCAAATTCAAGGTCATGAGAATATTCAGAATATATCATTTCCTATATGTTCACAATTGATTCCTAAGCTGTAAAGTCAATAATAAGCATTATTATATAAAAGATATAAAATACTACATGAATAGGTTCCGAAATCAAAACAACAAACGACGATATTCAGCGCAAAACCACATTCTTTCCATTTGGATCCATATTGATCAGTCCGTAATTTGCCGTATTGATTTGTTATGACGTCAAATTGTCATTTTCACCAATCAGAACGCGCGAAAGTAGGTCTAGGTAATTTGATTCACACGCGGCCTCGTGCATACGACTTTTCAGTCATAACTGCAAGCGGCAATCATGCAGGAGGATGAAAATGCAAATGGAAGGTTCCACTCTGTGAGGGATCAAAAGATTACAAATATTTTCGATAACGCACACAGTACTAACACGAAATTACAGACCGAGGTATGTGTGCGTGTATTTGAGAAGAATTTGGCAGCGAAGAGGCACGATTTTGACGCAAATGACTGGCTTTCGTTACCGGAATATAATTAAATAAATCGCAAGTAAATTGTGTGTATCAGTCATCGAGTTTGCGATAGAAAGGGAAGTCCTGATGTTGACAAAGCAATCAATTTGTCAAGACGTTTGGAAGATCTGATATTGCAAGACACACAAAAATTCTACACAAAATGAAAAATATATAATAAAACAATTATGAACTTTATGTCTCGGTCAATATGTTTGTTTGCAGACCTGTAAGTTCCTCATATTGACCTCGGCTTCGCCTCGGCCAATAATGGAATTTCCAGGTCTGCAAACAAACATATTGACCTCGACAAAAGTCCATAATTGTTAAAGATATTAGCCATTTTGTCCTGATGACCTTGAAAATGAGGTCAATAGTCAAATTCAAGGTCACTAGAATATTCAACATATATCATTTCCTATATGTTCACAATTGATGCCTAAGCTGTAAAGTCGATAATAAGCAAAATATTGGCCATTTTGTCCTGTGACCTTGAAAATGAAGTCAAAGGTCAAATTCAAGATCACGAGAATATTCAGCATATATCATTTCCTATATGTTCACAATTGATTCCTAAGCTGTAAAGTTGATAATAAGCGAGATATCAGCCATTTTGTCCTGTGACCTTGGAAATGGTCCAACCATAGGTCCAAAACCATAGGTCCGGTAACCTAAAAATAGGAATACATTTCCGACGCGTCATAAACAATTCCGACGCTTCGAAAACAATTCAGATGCGTCATTGACATTTCAGACGCATCGAAAACATTTCCCACGCGTCATAATCATTTCCGACGCATCGAAAACAATTCCGATGTGTCATAAACATTCTAGACATGTCGAAAACATTTCCGACGCGTCATTAACATTTCAAACGCGTCGAAAAACAATTCGGACCCGTCATAAACATTTCAGACATGTCATGAACATTTCAGACGTGTCGAAAACAATTCCGATGCATCATAAACATTTCAGACACATCAAAAATTTTTTCGACATGTCTAAAACATTTCCAATGCATCTAAACATTTTCTATGCATCTAAAATATTTTCGATGAGTCCAAAATATTTTCGGTGCATAGAAAATCCTTTGCGATGCGTATGAAACAGTTCTGATGTTTATGCCTCGGAAATTACTAAGTATTAGATGCAATTAAACATGAAGCATTTTCGATTTGCATACGTCGGAAATGTTTCAGACGCATTCAAAATGTTTTTAGACACATCTAAAATAGTTTTAGACGCATTGAAAATATTTCAGAGGCATTGAACATATTTTAGAGCCATCGAAAATGGTTTAGACCCATCTGGAATAGTTTTAAACGCATCAAGAATAGATGCATCGAAAATGTTTTAGACGCTTCGAGAATAGTTTCAGACGCATCGAATTTTTTTAGGTGCATCGAAGACGTTTTAGACGCATTTAAATTAGTTTTAGACGCATCGAAAATATTTTAGTCGAATCGAACATGATTTTAGGCACATCGAGAATAGTTTAAGATGCAGCAAGAATTGTTCAGACGCATTGAAATTGACCCTATTTTTAATTTCTTCTTTGAATCTTTGCTTGGGAGCAAAATTCAAAATGTTGGCAGATACTGTAGAAGCCACCGTAAACGTCTGATATGTGTACAAAATTTTTCGATTCCTACATCTAGCCCACAATTTATTTATAACATACGATTTTGCGAGTTAGGTTCCACATTCGTCGGCGTACATTATGTACAGTAGGCATACATGGAATTAATATGATTGCTTGAAACTGAGCTTGGAAGAAAGGAACAAATGAGCTGCAATGTAAACAGCATGATTACTCAATGATCACCACGCCCACCTTGACCTTGAACCTCGTGCCAGGTGTCAGAACGTCCGGTCTCGTATCCAATGGAACGAACATTGGCGGGAAAATGGCCGTCTGCCTCACTCGGAATGAATGTAGAAGAACTTCGATGATAAAATAGTTTCCCAACGCTACCTTCCAGCCGTACTCCAGCAAATAATACTCGGCAAGCGTCCAAACTCCTCGCCAGTACGCCATCGGCATCACCGCGTACACAGCCATGTACACCCTTGTAAGTACGAACTTCGTCTTTTTGCCTTTAAATTGCAAGGCATTTTCCACGAGAGGGTGAAAAATGTATCCGAGAATCGTACCACAACCCATGCCGAATATAGTCCAGCAGTTTTTGAGCTCATCCTCTGGAAATATGTATACACCAACCAAATCCCATATACCCCGCCAATAGAACACCATTGCAGGATATAACAGAAAAGCAGATACAAATGTATCGGCAATCCAGTAAGAGGTATCATCGTCACATACTTTCTTTGCCATTTTTTAAACGTCAAATTCTAGCAATGGTTCGGCACGAATACACATTTCGGAATTAGACAACCTAAACTATGTTCGTAGTTAATAAACAGGCAGATTTTGCCATCTATGTGTTGATAATCTTTAGCATTTGAAGATCATCGGACAGACGTTAATAGCTCATGATTTCATCTTGAACCATATTAATGATAACCACAATTACTGCTGGAACCCTGACCACCGTAACACATCCAAGCATAGTCGTGATGTCGAGTCAAATCATTTGACAGAAGCAGTCTTCGTAACTGATGAAAATCATAGCGAAGTATAGACATTGACGCTATTGACGCTGGTATTCCAGCAGAATTACCCTGGGAAGAATTCGGTCGTTAATGGGTTATTGGAAATAACTTTTTATGGTGATCGGGATTACTGTGGTTATAATGACCCGTACATCAAGATTAATGGGCAGGCTAGATATCACGAGTCGAGTATCTACGCATCAAGCTGTCAGTATATTGATGAACTCAAGACCTAGATTGAAGATTATGATTACTTTTTGCGTGATTAGTCGGCTAATAACAATACTACATTACCCTTGAAACGTCCTGACCGAGCGTAGTTCCAAATGAGCCACTCTGAGGAAATATTTACTAGACAGTCACAATACTTTGTAACTACAACTAATTGCAACACGAACATAATATGCACTTTTTCAGCTTTGGGGTGTGGGTAATTCTCGTAGTTGAAGGCTAAAAGCGTTTCATTTTGGATGAAAATCAGACATTGCTTGAAGACGTGGGGTTCTCTGTTTCAAAATTGAAAGAAATATACAGTTTTATCTCAAACGTTGATAATGGGGTACCTGCTAATGCCATGTGCCTTTGGGGCTCTGAAACAGTCTATTGTGCCTAAAAAGTACAAAAAACGTCATGTCCATTGACTGCATTATGCAGAGACGAACATGACAAAATTCTAATGCAACATTATTACGTTTTTGTATTAAATGGCACAGTAGACTGTTTCTATGGTTTATCTATACCCGAATTACATGGTGGCGATCCTGGTGGCAAACAGGAACCTCATTTTCATACTAGGGGACACAAGATTCTCTGAGTGTTTCCTTTTTGTTTTTGTCCATTTGCCCTCAAACAAATAAATCTTGAATGAAGGGACGGTGCATTTAGTGCATATTATCTTGCACACATTACAGCGTATGGAAAGTAGTCCCCATGCCCTCGAAGATTCCCCAACAAACAACAAAGTTTGTGTTTTAGGTTTTATTCTGTTATGATCAAAATCTTGTTGGGTCGGTAGTAATAGATTGATACTTACATTCCTATCACTCTGCCGGTATCACTGGTGGTAACCTTCAGACTTGTGATGTCTTAAGTGGTAATATGTTGATACTCACATTAATTTTGGGGGGGTTTCTCCATTTTCAATCAATCCCGATTTTACTCGGTTCTCCAGGACAGATTGAGTAAATATATCTTCAGTGATTTCACTTTCAAATTGTGGTCATTTCTTTTAACACCACTGCACGGTTCCAATAAATAGGAAGTCGTAGTCATTTCAGGACTCGGACAAATTACTCCCAACGGTGGTTATGGCTTGATATTTTTATAGGCCTAATAATTGCCCAATCATCAAATGAATCAGTGGATCAGTATAGTGCCCTTTTATTTTAGGCGAATCATGCCAATTCATGGTACACTAGATGCTAAAGTATGATTTTCCATTATCACTCAAGGAAATGTTGGGCTATTTATTCACTTGGTAGTACATGTATATATATACACCGACGATCGCTTCAGTCATACTATATTATGCGGGATTTCTCATCATGTAGACAAAATCGAGCTTCTACTGTGGAATGAATAAATTTAGTCAATTCTAAAAGTGTTCATTGCTTCAAATCGATTGTGTCCATTGAGTACCATTCACTGCAGTATTTTTTTTCATTGCCTATAACACACCTGCGTTAATGATCACTGAATGTCTGTGGTGATCCTCAGCCGAGATTGCATTATGGATCTGTACTTAAGCATAGTATCATCCTGTACTGTGTGCTTGTCTGGATTGTTCCGGACCTCTTCGCATATTGACTGTTCGTTTGCCTTCAGGTAAGCGTCGAAATGGCAATGTTTGTAATGATATAGTAGTCCATGTGTCCACGGCACGTCAAGGACGTGTGACGTCACGCTGTCCGCGTGGAACCAGCAGTAGTGGTGATGCATGACGATACAAGAGCGCTGATTTACAATTGTCTTCACCGAGAACCCCATGGGGCTTACTGGAAGTCGCATACGGAAGCGGAAATACGTCACGTTTTCTGCGTCTTCACCGGAACTTGTCGCCTGGAGGATGTCAGTGAAGAAGTATGCATTGCGGAATATAAACTCCGTGATGTGCGCCTGGTGTTCGTTGGTGAGATTCGAGATAAGCTCCGGAAGATCAACGTGCCATCTGGGAACTAGTATCTCGTCTAAATCGAGAATGGAGATCCACTCGGAAGCGTACATGTTCCGGTACATGCAATCGTTAATTGTAGCTGACCAGAAGAGACCGACCGGTAAATTGTAGTCATCTTCAAGAGAAGCAGGCAGCCGTTTTGCCTCTAGCAGCTCAACGAATCCAGTACCAGCATAGACTTGCAACAATTTGGTGCTTTCTCCCGTCAAGCTGTGGTTGTATATCGTCACCTTGTTAACCCCTACTATCCGAAGGTATTCGAGCCATTCCGCCAGACGTGAAGGAGGAACATTCCCGAATGACGCTGGCACGCATACGTGCAGCCTTTCGCGTTCATTCGGTTTCTTCAGAGAAGGCCTCGTAGCATCAACGAAGTTTAGTGGAAGCGCGTGATCCATGTCTTCCACTTCGAGTGCCACTTTAACAGCAGAACAACTCGTATATGCGTCTTCTGAAATATTGCATGTGAAAACATACTCCTTATAGATGGTGCCGTTTAAATCAAAACCGAATCCTGCGGGAAAACCAAACGCAAGTGTACTCTCGCCAAGTGAAATCCCGTCGCACATCACGTGACACCAAATACGCGTTCTTTCCACACGTACCTGCCTAGCAACGCTGATCAGTCGGACAGACGCCGTTCCCGCGTTGGCATTGCGTGTTCTTGAATCAAGATAGCCACTATAAATGAATAAGTCGGTTGGCTTAGCAGCAGCTACCACCCATTGATCACTTTGAACCATTGGCTGACGACCAAAAGGCGCTATGTTATAACTCGTCGAAAGTATGCCGATCCATATGACTAATCCGAAGCAGTAGAGGAACTAAAAAAGAAAAGACATTAATTGTAACCAGCGTCTATAAAATCGAGGCCAATAATTTGTTCATTTTATTGCAAAACACTATTTGTGTTGAAAGTGTTTTGAAAAAATAAATTGTATGTCTTCAATGTGCTTACCAGAGTTTTCTTTGACTTCATATTGAATGTGCTGACGGAACTGTCGTTTACGTTTTATAAAATCTAAATAAAGTTTGCGTAGTACAGTTCACGAAAACGAGTATTTTAATGAAGAGCTGTTAGGCAAAAAGCGTATTTATATAGACATTGGCAGAAAAATAATAATAAGAAATTATACATATCAGTGTCGTATAACCTGTAGAAACAAAACACCAATGATTTTGTTGAATTGGTGCTCGAGCCAGTTTAATTTAAAAAAAAAAAAACAAGCAATGGAATAAAAGTAGAACTCCTACTTAAAATGCGATGTCGGTTTTTGCGCAGAATAAAATTTCAACACCTGGGAAATTGGACACGGACATTCTCGATTAGATTTTATTGTACTTGTATAATTTATGTAACTCGTCGTATCTGTAGCTCGGTTGTTGTTGGCTGCGAGTACTTATCATGCGAATAGTGTCGTTCTACCAGTCTGTCGGGCCATGTAAATGATAGCGTAGCACTTTACTTTGTGAGAAATTAATCATGTTGCATGTGCAGAGATTGCAAAACTTCGGAAATTTGGTTGACCTAGTTTGATGACCCAATTTGCACTCTTTTCCGTGTTGATGCATGGGTAAATTAAAATTCTTAATAATATGGAAAAACATGTATGCATGCTGATTAGTTCAAAGTATCACTGAGATATTGTATTTCAATTTGGTATATTGTTATGGGGGATATAGCGTACACTATGCCAGACTGTAATATGCGTATTCGATATGTATTGACTACACCAGCCTAGTAGAATCAAAATAAGTATCAACCAATTCCTGTTAATAAAATCAGATATTGATGATACCAAATAGCAATAGCAAACCTAAGATACAAACCTAAGATTTTGGAATAGGGAGGCTGGTGTAAAATCCGATCAAATCTTCGTGCTAATATTCGTCGCTAAAGATACCAGAGTTTAAGTTCGGAAGAGCAGCTCTCATCCATACGTGGAAGTCGATGGACTGAAATTATAGTGTAATTATATCCCATGGCTGGAGTGGAACGTTCATGTCAACACTATCTATATCCTAAGACGAACACATGCAAAGCAGAAAACAAAATGACTTTTTTTCAGATTATAGGTCAGCATGCTCAAAACAACAATGAATAAAGTCAGGTTCGTCAAAGATATAGTATACATGGACTTTGATTCAATTTGACATTTCGAACGATTCAATTGGACACAACTATGAAATATTTCAAACGTGTGTTGTGACTTTCACGGATAAATGGCAGGCCAAATATTTTCACATCGATAGAACAAACTTCAGGGATACTTTGAAAATAGGGCCGATATTCAGTCACAGAAAAAAATAATTGTCTGATTTGATAATTTCTGACGTGCAACATTCGGCTGAACACATAATTCTGAAATTTCAGATTGATATCTGTTGCGACACATGCATTTACGAGCTCTTCATCAGAACAATGCATGAACCTGACATTGGATTGGAATTATCATATCCGATGCCCCATGTAACACCTGTGTCAACCCGCATAATATCAAGTAATGATCTTCTATGATCGTTGGTTTCAAGAGTGGGTGTGATATGGCATTTGTTATTTTGAAAAAACGTTTTCATGACTATTTCACTCCGAATGATACCTATGTTTTCAAGTGATCGAACGTAATCATTTGAAGTTCGGTCACTGGATAACAGGGTGGAAACATGGCGGCTTGTGATTGCAGCAGTGTCACGCGGTACAGAATTGCTGATTCTTTCGTCGTCTCTTTCGTGCTCTTTCCGATCTTCGTGTGCTACTGGCGAGGGATCTGGGACATGTTCTCCGTGTACATCTACCCGGACAACTTGCTCTACAACTGCTGGGTCACGTTCGGGATAGGATGCGCGACGATCTTCGGCTACGCGGGGCATCCCTTGCTACACAGGCGCATGCAGACGGTGGAGAGTGCCTTGGGTAGGGGCGTGGTCACTAGACTGTACATGGCGGCCTTCGGGGTGTTCGTCATGGCGTATTGGAAGGGCGTATGGGTGCTGACGGACTACTACCTTTTGCACCTCGGCTGGAGGGCGGTGGTTGGGAATTACCTGCTCTTGGAAGTGCTTCTGGGGTTACTATGCGTGCGCCAGACCATCATTACCTCGCCGTTCTATGTCCTTCCTGACATCGCAGAGAACCTCCTCGTGCCTATGACCAGGTTTGGGGTCAAGGTAATGAATAATGAGTCTTGTAAGGCAAGTGTGATGACTCAATATATAACACGATTGCCGCACGAGTATTATCGAGGTCAAATGGTTAACCGTTCGAATAAAATTAAAACATTTAATGGTCTATAGTATCAACGAGCCTATAGCTAAATGTTATATTATAAGTTGGTAGCATCGCCTAGAAAACGTGGCATGTGTACGTGTACATATTTATTAACCGTCATGCAAAACATCAGAACATGTAGCAATGAACTGTAATGGAGACAATAAATTCAGATGATTAGATACACCGAAGCTGATAATGTAGGCCTATAACTTCAGACTATCGATACAGTTCATTGCTTAAGTTGCACTATATTCATTGCTGTAAGTTGCACCCGCATGAAAAATGTAATCGCTCATACTTCAAAATTTTTAAACCACCATGCTACAAGTTTATGATCGAGTATATGGGTGTTATATCAGGACTGATAACATTTTGATGATTATTATGCTGGCACTGTTATACTAGATGCGGTGTTATATAAAAAAAAAACCGACCAATTAGCCACTATTGAGAACACCAATTGAATAGGCCTATCGATGTTCCACCAATCTCCTTGTTTCAACAGTACATTCATTGAACAGTCAGACCGAAGAAATTGTGCAACACCATAATTCAAACGGCGAGAACGAAAGAGTCCTGATAAGTATGGAGCATATAACAGCATACTGAGTCAATCTCAAGCACACAAAACGCGCATACACCAACGAACATTTCTTCGAAAATCGTGTTCATTTTGAAATCAGATTAACACATGTATAGTTGACAAATAATAGCTGTGATCCGCGACGCTTACACGAGATACATGTATATATATTGAAACCAGCTGTGGTACGGACGGCATCATTCCTCTCTGTCCATTTCATACCCTTACACTTATGTATATTTCATGTGTTTTAAGCCTGGCTTGACTTGGAGATACGTTCTGGACGCCATTTTCTCCAATTTTGTCGGGGTGACACTTGCCATCTGGATGCGTCGGACGGCCTTTCGATGTATAGACTATATTATACTACTGTTAGGCTACAACGAGGCTAACTTCACTTTCTTGGGGATAGGTAGGATAACATAAATTCATCTGCATGGACGAAGGTATATGTGATCACTCGAGTAAGTATCTATCAATCTCTTCCCACGTCGTTCTGGGGTCATCTACCGAAACATGATCATAGTACTATGAAACGTATATGACACCGAGCTTTTTACCCGACACAATTCCAATCAAATGCATGTCGGCAAAACGCCATGTAACCGGAACCATGCCTGAAACTAATCTCATACCCGCCCAATCAAGTGTAATTGGAAACTGGACACTCGCACATTGCTACTACCTACTCTAGGATACACCAGCGCCCTGGTCCTGCTCTCGCTGGACCCAGTATTCTTGGGCGTGTCACGGCAGATAGCTGCACGTCTGGACAGGGACAAGGCGTCTCCCACCCGGCGCTTCCTGTCACTGCTAGTTTGGGAGAGGTTCGTCTACTTCCTGTCCTTCTGGTCACAGGTGAGACATTAGAAGTCGATTTAAGTGATATAAGAGAATGATTCTACCCTCCACACGTCTTGAATATTCAAATAGAGTAATATTAGATCGGCGACTATCAATATTGATATAAATACGACGAAATTGAATTATTATCGGTTCATCAAGGATGATGATAAGCATTGTGTTACCATGAACTTCATGACGGTATAATTCTATACATCAACCAGCTGGTGGCACATGACTGTTATAAAGAATTTATTACATCTTCAGTGTCTCGAAACATGACCCCACCCTCTCCTCCTTCCTCTTCCTCACAGATGTTCATCTGGAAATGTCTGTGGAATCTCAATGCTGAGTACTTTGTGCCGAGCCTGTTGTATGGGGGCTGGTTGAACACCGTGATCGGACACGTGGGTTTCGCCGTGTTCCAGACCTTTAGCTACGTGGGCACCTGTGGTTGCTTCGTAGACGGCTTCTTGGACGGAACTACCACTAGGGCCTTCAAAACCTTCTACACAAGGCCCATGAAGGCCTGGTGTTGTACTTGCCAGGTACACACATGTTCACTATACATTGGGTGTTTTATTGGGCGAATCGGTGTTTGTATAACGTCTGAAAAAGCGAAAAATTATTGGAAAGGATACATGCTTTTACGATGATTAGATGTACAAAAATCTCAAGGTCATGTTAGTGGAAAAACAAAAGGTAATAATACCGAATTTTCCAATGGTGCCATGGGTGTATTACAACTGATATTTTGCGTCTAGCTGAGAACTATGTTGTGCATGTAATCGCAGAAAGAATTTGTAAGTTCGTAGTATACTATTACTACCATAATGCAAGTATGAACTCCAACAACATGTTCAACTCAAAACCATGCAATTTCCAGACGCCGACCTCGATGACAAGTTTGGACGAAGAACAGGATTCTGGGGAGCATGTACCCTGGCAGTTCAGCAAGGGACCCGCCGACTTGAACGTCTACGGGGCTGTCCAGTCTACACCCGATAGTGGCCTACTTTCAAGTGCTAACACCTCCAACTCGACATTGTCCAGCGCCACCAACAACGAAGAGGATTCCTTGTTGAACTGATATTGAGACTAGACTGTGTCGTCTAAGCTCTGACTATTATGAGGTACAATAGTATGCTGAAGATACCAGTTGCTTTGTTAGACTCGATACATGGTAGATCTGCATACTGGCTGTCCCATCAATTTCATAGAAGCATTGCATCAATTGATTAAATGTATTCAGAAACCACACAATATAGCCTATATATCCGCACGCCCAACTCCCCCCCCCCCTCCCTGCATATACGCACAGATATCACGGCATTTCCTAATTCGACCATAAACATTTGAACATCATTTTGGCCCGGCATCATCAGCCTACGACGTCAACGTGTCCCAGTTATAGCGCCATGCTAGAGCATATCCATCTTACCAGGAATTCATATTCGGAGCACATGTTTTGACTTCCGTACTGCTCAAGCAAGGATGTCATGTGTAATTCCTATATGAGATAGACATTGAAAAAGTTTCATTGTCATCACTATGATCTGGTTGATGGTAACGCAAAACCTGGCACACAAACCGGGGGTTTCTGTAATTTAGCCCACCCGATTTATGTCCCATTGACGATCTTTCGGAAAGAAAATCCAAAAGATCGGCCATAATTCGGATTCATTTTTATTTTATTTTTGGTGATGTGATTTTTCTCATATATCGTATCCCGATGAAAATGTATTCAGATATTTCTGAATGTATGCTAAGTTTTCACGTCAGAGAACTGACACAGGGGCGTCAAAATCACAACGGGAAGACCATAATTTTGCGGTGTTAACCCCTCCCCTACAGCCTTAATCACTTGAAATGGGGACGCCAAAATAGCAAATCGATATATGAAGAGCACACTGCACTGCAAAACGTATGAAGTAAAACAGTACACAATAAACTACATGTACATGTACATATGAATATCCACCCTTTACCATCAATACTAGATTTTGATGATGCCAATAGCAAACGCAAGATACAACATTTTGGAGTAGAAACAAAGCTCAACCAAATATTTTATCTTAAGATACACTGGCGTCATCAGGAGCAGACAGTGTGTAAAATGTAGTTGTTTCTACTGTACACCTAATGGAACTAG
This sequence comes from Terebella lapidaria, assembly GCA_949152475.1. Taxonomy (NCBI): domain Eukaryota; kingdom Metazoa; phylum Annelida; class Polychaeta; order Terebellida; family Terebellidae; genus Terebella; species Terebella lapidaria. The sequence continues at coordinate 27,357,757 of OX424561.1, read as the reverse complement.
TATACAACTGCAAAACAACATATCATAAAAAAAATTTAGACCTCCGAAACAAAACCCATGAAATATGTGTATGACAAGTACATAAGTACCTAATCAGAAGCCAAAAGGCTACTGTGTTGATGGTATTACTAAATCATGATCATTTCGCACCGAGGTATGCATATTTCATGTCTACATGTAGAGGCACCGATGCACAACTTCCTCTGTCGGTGTGATTTCTTTCTCTGTTGCCTGATGTATTTCTGGTATGGGCATGCATTCGACAACTTTTATTCGTCATATATTCAGTTTTTTGGTAATGTATCCAAAATATGACACAAATCCAAAATCAAAATATGACACATTGACAGTTGTCTGTCTCTGTTTGACAGGACACATGTAGAAACTCACACATGTCATGGGAGGAATGCATTATGATATGGTATTCTTTGAATCGTGCACTTGCACAGCGATGGGAGGTGCTGAGCAAGTTTATGACTGCATTATGCTTGATATTGCACAGCAAGGGAGACACGGTGACTTATCATAGACGTCCAGATCTCGCTCTTGTAGCAAATTATCACTCTTATCTCAATGCTGGTGTTAAATTGTCTATTCAGTATGCCTGTGTACGTATCTTGCAAATAAATTCAAATCATGGCGATTATTTCAGATTGTTTCAGATTTTACACATTCGCAGTTAGTTCTGGCATTGTAAGCAGTCAATGCTACCAACAATACATCATATTAATATATAGGTTTATTATTTGCTGTCAAGAACTGTACGCTGTCAGGAACAGTTACTCAACCCCCACCCTCAATAATTTTCGGAAAAAAATCGTGATTAATTAGTATGTTGAGCTGTAGTAAAGCGTGACATAACATTCATCATGTTCATTGGTCAATGGAAATGCATCTCTCGGTGTCGGCAGCAATTGCATTGTGACTGCTGGCATAAACCCTCTGTGTATTGAAGATGTTGCAATCAAGCTTTCATTATCGAGTTGCCCCTTGTGCTCTTAAACGTGTAAGGCACACGGTGCTAAATAATATGGCCATCATGGTGCTAAATATCCTCACTACATGGAATTCCAGACGACAAACTAAATTATCACTTACTACTTAGTATAAATCTACTTACCACTTACTATTTCCTATACATACCACTTAACAAACTGGTGACTAAAAGTATGTGGTACTTTACGCCTATGCCATGGACCATGTGTCGGACACGGTGGATCTACCATATGTAGGACATAGCTATTGTAAATAGCCATGCAATTCATATTGGAAAAGCGTAGGCCCATAAGGGACATTCTTTTTTTCATTATTTATGAATCGATCCCTTAATCATGAAAAATTATTTACTCACTTTTTTTACTGGGTTTAACCATATAAAACCCGAAATTAAATATTGAGTTTTCAACGTTATTCCATTTTATGTCTATGCCTATATAACTATACCTGTGAGTTATTGCTTTAGTGCCAAGAAACAAAAAAAACGCGTAGCAACATCGTACCTGGCCATTGCAAGCCTGGTCAAACACCAAACACCAGGCCTGGTAGAAAAACAAACACCACGCCTGGTCAAACACCAAACACCAAGCCTGGTCAAACACCAAACACCAAGCCTGGTCAAACATCAAACACCAAGCCTGGTCAAACACCGAACACCAAGCCTGGTCAAACACCAAACACCAAGCCTGGTCAAACATCAAACACCAAGCCTGGCCAAACATCAAACACCAAGCCTGGCCAAACATCAAACACCAAGCCTGGTCAAACACCAAACACCAAGCCTGATCAAACATCAAACACCAAGCCGGGTCAAACACCAAACACCAAGCCTGGTCAAACATCAAACACCAAGCCTGGTCAAACACCAATCACCAAGCCTGGTCAAACATCAAACACCAAGCCTGATTAAACACCAAAGACCAAGCCTGGTCAAACATCAAACACCAAGCCTGGTCAAACATCAAACACCGAGCCTGATCAACTTCGGAACCCAAGCCTGGTCAAACACCAAACACCAAGCCTGGTCAAACATCAAACACCAAGCCTGGTCAAACACCGAACACCAAGCCTGGTCAAACGTCAAACACCAAGCCTGGTCAAACACCAAACACCAAGCCTGGTCAAACGTCAGACACCAAGCCTAGTCAAACATCAAACACCAAGCCTGGTCAAACGTCAATCACCAAGCCTGGTCAAACACCAAACACCAAGCCGGATCAAACATCAAACACCAAGCCTGGTCAAACACCAAACACCAAGCCTGGTCAAACACCAAACACCAAGCCTGGTCAAACACCCAACACCAAGCCTGGTCAAACACCAAACACCAAGCCTGGTCAAGCACCAAACACCAAGCCTGGTCAAACGTCAAACACCAAGCCTGGTCAAACGTCAAACATCAAGCCTGGTCAAACGTCAAACACCAAGCCTGGTCAAACATCAAACACCAAGCCTGGTCAAACATCAAACACCAAGCCTGGTCAAACGTCAAACATCAAGCCTGGTCAAACGTCAAACACCAAGCCTGGTCAAACATCAAACACCAAGCCTGGTCAAACGTCAATCACCAAGCCTGGTCAAACACCAAACACCAAGCCTGGTCAAACGTCAAACACCAAGCCTGGTCAAACATCAAACACCAAGCCTGGTCAAACGTCAATCAACAAGCCCGGACAAACACCAAACACCAAGCCGGGTCAAACATCAAACACCAAGCCGGGTCAAATATCAAACACCAAGCCGGGTCAAACACCAAACACATAGCCTGGTCAAACACCAAACACCAAGCCTGGTCAAACACCAAACACCAAGCCTGGTCAAACAACAAACACCAAGCCTGGTCAAACGTCAAACACCAAGCCTGGTCAAACGTCAAACACCAAGCCTGGTCAAACACCAAACACCAAGCCTGGTCAAACACCAAACACCAAGCCTGGTCAAACACCAAACACCAAGCCTGGTCAAACAACAAACACCAAGCCTGGTCAAACGTCAAACACCAAGCCTGGTCAAACACCAAACACCAGGCCTGGTCAAACGTCAAACACCAAGCCTGGTCAAACGTCAAACACCAAGCCTGGGCAAACACCAAACACCAAGCCTGGTCAAACACCAAACACCAAGCCTGGTCAAACACCAAACACCAAGCCTGGTCAAACAACAAACACCAAGCCTGGTCAAACGTCAAACACCAAGCCTGGTCAAACACCAAACACCAAGCCTGGTCAAACGTCAAACACCAAGCCTGGTCAAACGTCAAACACCAAGCCTGGTCAAACGTCAAACACCAAGCCTGGTCAAACACCAAACACCAAGCCTGGTCAAACACCAAGCCTGGTCAAACACCAAACACCAAGCCTGGTCAAACAACAAACACCAAGCCTGGTCAAACACCAAACACCAAGCCTGGTCAAACGTCAAACACCAAGCCTGGTCAAACGTCAAACACCAAGCCGGGTCAAACACCAAACACCAAGCCTGGTCAAACACCAATCACCAAGCCTGGTCAAACACCAAACACCAAGCCTGGTCAAACACCAAGCCTGGTCAAACGTCAAACACCAAGCCTGATGAAACACCAAACACCAAGCCGGGTCAAACACCAAACACCAAGCCTGGTCAAACACCAAACACCAAGCCTGGTCAAACACCAAACACCAAGCATGGTCAAACACCAAACACCAAGCCTGGTCAAACGTCAAACACCAAGCCTGGTCAAACACCAAACACCAAGCCTGGTCAAACGTCAAACACCAAGCCTGGTCAAACACCAAACACCAAGCCTGGTCAAACAACAAACACCAAGCCTGGTCAAACAACAAACACCAAGCCTGGTCAAACACCCAACACCAAGCCTGGTCAAACACCAAACACCAAGCCTGGTCAAACACCAAACACCAAGCTGGGTCAAACACCAAACACCAAGCCTGGTCAAACATCAAACCTGATCAAACACCAAACCTAGTCATTGCATAATGTGTTCTTAATTTTGTTGGACGATTAGTCGCAGTAGAAATGGACACGGCTCAAGTATCATATCCTGCGCCTTCCTCTATATTCAATGCGGATTAAAAAGGTGCGAGACGGATTAAATGGTATGTTTTCAGTGAACGTTTGGTATTAAGGAGCAGTGTACGGTACTTGGGCCATGGACGGCATCATAAGAATTTCCAAAATTTAATGAAATGTGTGGTGACAACTGGGTGTCCCTAATAATTAATGAGGTTATGTGACATAAAATATATGTTAAGTGACCTGGTCTAGTTTGGGAGTTAATATACTTAAATACCAGTAATAGATTTATGACAAAAAAATGTGCATGCATGTTTGGAATGAAAATTACTCCGAGCTAGAGAGTGCTCAGAAACAACCACAGAACAAGAAAAAAGCTTGGCCTTGACTCCTCTAACCTGCTTAGCCCCCCTCTAATAATATAATCCATTCCTACGCCCGTGTTCGCTGTCCCAGACAATAAAATCCAGATAATCATACCTGCAACATTTTTTTTATCATTTTACTATTATTGTTGGTCCCTAATTGACCATCAGGTGATTTATCTGAAGTATTCATGAAGCTTAATCGACACATTTTTCCTGGATTCTTGATACTCTTGACATCCGGCGGTTTTAGCTTTTACTGTTCTGGTGCAGATCAAACAGGGTTTCAGCGAACATACGCTCATTCTGATGCATTCGAGTGAGCTTTCTCCTTTTCAAGGTACTTCCTTACTGCACACTTCCCATCCCACTGGTGATACATGTTTGATGTATAGGCTGCCTGCTACAGTGATGATGCAATAGCTGCAATACATCAATATTAGAACGAGAATGGTCTACACGCGCATGCTTTCCGTTCATACGTCACGGCGGGATAAATCGAAGAATTGAACGGTTTTGTAATGCATCGCTTGTTGCTGTAGCGGTAGCGAATAGCAAGCATTAAATATGGCCAGACCTTTTTACCTGTTTACAATTTGCAGTGGGCGATCGCCGATGAATAGTCTAGTCGCCATCGGGAATATAATATTCACCCTCTCATTCTACACAGCGACTTGAATATATGTCTCACACTTCGCTGCATTTGTGTGCCGATCTATATTTGATTGTGTGTGAATTGAAAAGTCATGACATCGCATGTATGTACTTCGAAAAAGTCATATTTCTGTATTGTCAAAGTTGGTCTGCTCTGGCAATTGTCGAGTTTCACATACCCAATACACATGAAATTGACGAAAATGTAAGTCAATGATGTTCCATTATATTCACTGTTGTGAAATATCGTGTATTCTCTCATTGTGCATATTATTTTTTTATGACAGTACTTATTCATATAACAATAACATATGAATGTTCATATTGATTACTGTGAGTTGACAAACATTTTGTCTTCAAAATAAATAGTACGTGCACATATTGTTGTTGTGTCAACATCGTCTAATAATTTATAAAGGAAGCCCGTTAGTGCGAGCCAGGTGTGGAAATATATTTTTCTGGTAGCCGCCACATAATTATATGGCCGCCGGCACTTAAGTATCTGGCGGCCGCCACTCAATTAGATGTAACAAATGATTAATACTAAGTGGTGGCGGCCAGATACTTGTATGGCGGCCGCCAGATACTGAAGTGGCGGCCGCTAGATAAATACATTTTCACGTGTCACTAAAGGGGTTCCGTAATTTATGGTGTAGATAGCAAGGATAGTAGTGAACACCGAAATGTACTCTTGTGTATAAGAGACATTGCACTTCGCTTCAAGACACATACATCCAAAGAAGTCAATATTAGGCCGAGCAGAGAAAGCATTTGCTAACCATGAGCTCCCCCGGATCGGAGTACACCGAGCAGCGTACCATATATGTATGAAACACATTTGTCTATGTCCAGACATTTTAGATTTTTCAAAAATATTTGTTCTTCAATATAAATTTCCCCATAGCGTACTGTTAATAACCCCATGCTACCAATTGGTAACTGGTCCTCACAATATTTTGACAAGGTTACTATAGCCATCAAAAGGGCAACATCATTATAGCATACAATCTGCACTCTAATACACGGACACCATCCCGTGTTGTTGCATTAAGGGCTATATAATTTTGCTGCACTTTATAAACTCAAATTGGCCTCCATTCTTAAGCCAAGAAAACACCTGATGCTTCAGGTGAGCTTTGTTCGAATCAATGTGCACGGTCATTCGATGCGACATCCTAGCGAAGGTCACCTAACGTCAATATATGCTGATATCATTCATGTTCATTAATAACTGGCCAGTTAATAGAGGGCGTTGTTGTATCGTGATGCAGTTCGTCGATAATTTTGAGCGCTGGGAAGTCTGAAAATAACCCGAGTATGGTTAACGAAAAAAAAAACATACTGACAACCGCAGGGACTATTTTATTGTGGTATTTTATACACCAAGTAAAAGATACTAGGATATAACTTCGAGTTACCCGTAAATGATATTCAACTTTAACTGATTTTGGCGTGTATTTGGGAAGTTGTTTTGGGGTAGTTGTATTCGACGTGTTTTAGGGTATTGGTGCACTTGTCATTCACACACTCTCTCTACCTCCGATCTACCTCCGATGTCTTATACAAATGTTTCGTGGGTTCGTTTCTGTACCAAAAGTGTTTGATGTTAGATATTCTATCGTCATCATCAAAATCTTTCTGTACTAGCGGTTATAGGTTGAAAAATACAGCTTGGGATATGAAATTTAATATTTATTCTGGCCATTTGTAAGCACGAAATTCTACTTATAACACGTTTTATAGTTTCAATCCAAAGTCATATCACCGGGGTTATATCATTACCATATTTACATGCACAATCAATCCATGCTTTTAGCTGCTAAAGGTTACACGAAACCGTTTAAACTGTGAAGCAAACTAATGCGTGTGAAACGACAATCCGCAATGGCATGTGTCGTCATGGTGCAGTTGGCATTATAAATTGCTTTTTGTATGCTCATGCAAATTACCCCTGTTGCTAGCCAGCTTTGGATTAGAGAGAGTGGAACCGTTTCAAATATCTGTCTCTCTCTCGTGACGGCTTTTCAGATGTCAAGGGCCATCTTGCTGGGGGTCTCGTGATTTCCATATCAACACCGACCATAACACGCACTCCCAATGTCCTGTGAACATGTCCATCTCAATGGTCGCCCATACATCATATCATGACCCCCGCACAGCACATTATTCTCTTCACAGGTACAAAAAGCTACGGCAGTTCTCATGAGGTTCGGCGCTAGCTCCCTAACGACAACAGCGCAAAACCCCAAACAAAATCACAGGAAATACCGCACTGAGCAGCCAGTTCCCCCTTTCCATCCGTCTTTTATTTCTCCCTCTCACTCTCCTGAATCGCCGTTTTCATGTTCCTCAACGATTCACTGACCACGGATACGCACTCCCATTCCATTCCCCCATTTGTCCCGTGACCGTGAACGAGGTCGTTTCTTCTTTTGTTTGGCCCTTTGTTGTTACCTATGTGTGTGTTTGTTAGACTATCGTATCCGAACCTTCGTGACACAGACATGAGCTTTACACGCCATCTACGTTGGTACTCACGAAAGAAGCCTTGTTTTCAACGGTCAAGGACCTCAAAATCCACAATGCGCACGAAATTTACCGAGCTGTCGCGGACGGTTTGATTTCCCCGGGCGAAATATTCACCTCATTAATAGGGCTCGAGTTTATGGACATGTATCTATTGTAATAATATTGCTGGTGTGTTGAAAAGTACACGGGTAGTTTAGGACATTTTAGGGCGCCTTTCGGTGCCATAGGGTGTGTTTAAAAACTGCATGCACATTATCGAGTGTCTGAAATGAGGCACATAATTCGTGATATATGGCTTGTCACGAGGTCCTAACCAAAAGTGGATATGAAAAAGAGATAAATTCAGTGGGCGTTTTGGTGATCTGTCACAGATTTGGTAATGCATATTTTCAGATCGTTCCGGACTTCACTTGAACATCAGCCGTGTCTGTGTCAGGAAAACGATGACTTGGAATGGAAAAAATATCTGATATTTATACATGCATACTGCATGGAATGTGCATACATTTACATGCGTTACATTAACCGTGATATATTATTCAGAACATTCAACGGTTAGAACACAATCGATACCTGATGAAACTCATCTATTTGAAAAGAAAGCTATTTACATCTAAGGATGTGGATACATGTAACCCAGACTATGTGACGCAGGGTGTATTTTCCAAAGTCAATTTCCACTCACTTCTCTGAGTACAGAGCTTGTTTGTCATGTTTGTACTTCTTTGGAATTGTTCATTTTTCTCAGAACACCTGATTTTACCTATTACTTGTGGTTCGTGAATTCTGGAAAATTCCCTATTTTCTATGGCATATTATTGGATGATGAGACTGGAGAAAGGAGATCGGGTGTGATCGTTCGGAGTCATGTATGGGCTATTCCCTACTTGTTCCTGTGTGTATTCGTATATCAATACATTTTAAAATTCGGAAGACGTTCTGCACCAACCTTTAATATGCATGTACATTTTATACATCGGTTGGAGTAGTATACACATCTTAGAACAACCAGTTATGGCAGAATATTAACGTCTCTTTGAGCTTCTTCATAATGTATGGAACTATCAAACGTTTTTTTTTGTCTGAAACCAAACGTTTCTTTTATGCAGGTTTGACGAAGAACATGCAAAGGGTTCAAAATTGATCCATTTTAAAATACCTAAAGTCCCAAATAGAACATTTCAAGTTCTTCAGAGAACTTTTTAATTTTATTCAAGAACCTTGTAATGTATGTATCAAAATGAGTTCCATCATTAGCCTTCAAGCGTTCTATAGAGAAATTTGTACCACAGTTGATACCGTTAATAATTCGTCCATTACAAACACACCCGTTTTATAAGTTCAACAGATAACTTGGGTACGACTTTACACTCTCTAAGCATTTCGTTGCAGGTTGACTCGTATAGTTTCCCATACCTTACTGCTATCCGTCGTCTATGCTATACATTCGATACTAAACCGTCAAAGGTTCGAAATTAAATATTATGAAGTAAAGTCCTTAAAGTGATGTTGGTGGAAAAACTATTTTTCTAAATCAATTACATATATGCCTGTGGTCTCAGAAAAATAGGTTACAAAACAAACTATGTTTGATCAGTTGGATAAATCAAGCATATAACAATACTAGCAGCCGCTTTTGTTTCGTTTTGTGCGCAACTCAGAGTTACCTCTGACTTAACCTATTTCGCGCTCGATTGGCTCGAAGATATACGAGTAAGCTGGAATCGCACTGCATCAAGGAGTACAAAGCACCGAGAATGGCGGTAATGTTAACAAACTCAAAATATCTCCACCAGAAACTCGCAACGAAATCGATTAGAAAGGGGCATCTGTTTGAGCATACAAGTGCAGATATATAACTGTTATGTTTTCTTCGTTCAATCAGAAAGTTATGGAAAAATCCATAACTTACTGCCAAAATCACTTTAAGACACCCAGACCCTTAGAAATCAAACAAGACACTTGGTCGTGTCACAAAGTTGGCATGACCAACATCATTAAGATTTCCCAACATGGTTTCCTAAAAATTTGATAGTTTCCAGGATGTGCAATTTTATTTGTTGTATAGTGGGGCTCACGTAATTTTCGGCAAACTGAACTGTTGCCATGGCGCAACAGGGATGTAAATGAATTACAGATTATATGAATTTACTTTACTGTTGTTCTCTAACCTTCTTGGTATAAATATCTGCAAACAAATATTTGTCATTGTGAAGAACCCCAAAATAGAGTTATGGAACCTCATATATTCGTTAGTGAACCCAAAAGCGCCTTTTTTTCAGAGTTGGTGACACTGCACATCCTTTGTTAGGATACGATTTCCTCTATTTCGATTGTTGATGTTGCACCAGCTTGGCAGTATTTATTCGAGTGCAGTCACCCCCCCCCCCCCCAACTCGTCATTTTGTTCATGCCCCACTTCCATAATAGTGCAAAATAATAAAATTCCGTATAATGTGTCTCACTGCCCGATGAATATTTCATCATGCTTAACCTCTAAACATGATAAAAATACAATCATGCGGTTCAGTATTGTCAGTGATGTATGATACATGTGGAGCATATACGGAGATATACGACAGTATGAATAATCAAATTTATGAATAATAAATAACGCTAGAGAAACACTCCCAGCTAGGTACATCTGGCTCATGGGAGATTTCGATTTATCATATGCTAAAGTTATTATTCATAATTGACCATTTATAAAGTAATACTTCATTGAAGTCAAGTTCGACGCAAAACCTCGGAAGATTTTTGGCCATTGGCCGACCAATTCGAAACATTCATGTTTCTATTTGGCATAAAGCCATATGTATTTCAACAAATATCAGATCTCTGTCATAAAACTGAAGAAGTTGGCACTCCACGTGTACATCAATTTTAAACTTAGAACACAATTTGGCATGTTATTCTATGTCCGAATTGCATGGTATTTTGTAAGAACAATATTTTAATAGAATACTCCTCTGTGTGTCTTCCAACTCTTTTTCTTTCAGTTTTCAAACAAAAGTGTGCCAAATTATGCCAAATTGGAACGTATAAGGTTTCAATTTTGATCGGACAAACCTAAACAAAGATTTTGTAGTGAACTTGACTATAGATAATCATATGGGTGATGGCACCTACTCCAAAGTTAGCACAAGGGCTAGAACGGTTACCACAGACATGTACATTGTCCACGAATTTGAAAAAAAAGGTCGGGTCCGTCGAATAGAATAGCCGTTTCAACTAAAATTTCAGGGGCATCAGTTATTTCGACATATTTATGTGACTTCCCATTTGAATGCACCAAGCTATTTTATGGAGCTTTCTATGATACATATACTCATATACTGATGTATGTCCATCAAAAACCTATAACCACCAATGTTTCTACGTTTTCAATGGTGAAAACAAAAATCAGGATGACAAAAAAAATATACCTTGAAATTGGACGCTTTTATTCTGTCAGAAAATCGAAATTTGAGATGGCAAGTTCAGCGCTGAGTTTAAAATAACACCTGGAAAATGCCGACAAACATCCTCAAAATTAAATGTTTCTGTCGGAAACAGTCATCATTTTGAAGTCAAAATTCAACAAGTAGTCCGCTCCAAACAGTGAGGGGAGGAAATAAGGAGTCATCGTATCCGTTCGCATGGAAAACATGATGCAAGATGTGAATATGGACAAAAAATGTGCAAAAATGCCATAATTTTTGTCATTTTAGGTAAATGTTTGTGATTTTGATCGAATATGTTGAAGAAACCAGTACGGTGACCCTCTATTTTCCGTTCAGTATTAGGATGCTGATCAGTTACTCATAAAATAGGTCATTGAAGAGATAATATTCAAGAAATAACTTTTAAATTTTGACTCTTCGTTACCTGACTGTTTGTAGCAGGCTACGTTAAGGGTCGCTAAGATATAATACCGGACAATGGTAAAGTGCCATTTTCAGGTTTCAATGTCTTTGTATGTCAAATCTAAGGGCTTCTCATTTATGTGTGCGATTTGATGTGTAAGTGGTGTATCCTCTCAATGACTTTTTGTCAAAGTTAATAAAAATGCTAGAAAAAAAAATAAAGGAGAAACTCAAAATTCTAAAAAGACCAGTTTGTGTGGACTCTCCTGCATATTAACAAACGAAGTTTCAAAATATTTCATAAAGCGGTCTCAAGGGAGTGGACGTTTGAATATATTGCAAAGTCCGAAACATGCGTTTTTCGTCGAAATTTTACCGCCATTTTGACAATAGTGCGAAAATCACAAAAATAAAAAACCCTTCGTTCTGGTAGTATTTTCCCGACATTTTGAAAATATTGCGAAATCACAATAACAAAAAACCCTCATCCTTCTGGTAGTCAGTATTGTTTTCAATATTTTGGTTCAAGATTTCAGAAAAACTTGACTGTAAATTTGGCCGATAAACAAATCCGACTTTAAAAAAGAAAATTTAAAGGTAAAGAAATTGATACAAAAAATGAGAGAGAGAAAATGTGTTAAATGTATTTTTTTTTAACATTTTGTAAAGTTGGTTCGATAATTCAAAGATATAGCAAAATCTATAATTATTTGCCTTTGACCTTTTGCTCGACCATGACTTTGAACTTTCGGAGCATAATTGCAGGCTATTGCAGGCTGTTTTTGTCGGCATGCTGCACATATTGAGTGTCACTTGAGTGCCAAACAACGAACAAAACTGTTCGAAAGCGAGCGGAAAAGAAACTAGGTATTCTACAAGCATTCGACATATCCGAATTTGTTCGGAGAGGATTCGAACTATTTGAGTTCCATTTTGGAAGGATTCGGAGAAGATTCGAAGAGAATACTGGATTCATGCTATGAAGACGTGTCAGGCATAAACGAAAAAACCTTCCAAATACTTTTCTGTGGGAGAGGACTGTGGAACGAGCAATTTCCATGCGAGTACTTAGATTATATCTAGGCTTCGAATACATGTTCAGTACTAAACAAGTGATTGTCATCGGAAAAAAGTGTCGAGAAAACCACTTAGTCTAGATCTTCTCCTAAAAGTAGTCGTTTTGAAGTGCACTTTCTGTGTTTGATTCTTTCATTATTCATGGCGGCTGCCGAAAGGCAGAAACTTGTTTCTGGGCATTACGATTTCACTTCATTCGGGTTTATTTATTTCCTTAAATTTCCACGATTTTGACTGATATTGGACAATAAACTTGAACAATGGACTCGGTTACGATTGCCTGTCCTGAAACTTGGTCTCGGTTCCGTTGTCTACTTCAAAATCTGTATATCGGATAGTTCCGACTTCGGGTAATGGTGCACTTGCCGCTTTGTGGCTAGTCACGGTGTTCCTGATACGTCCAATTAACGTCGCTGTTCGATTCGGCCTTGAGATCGAGCAGAATTACCTTGATTATGGCACGCCAGAGAGCACTTTTATCACCCCCGAAGATTGCCAGCAGGATCTAGTCTCGGGCTTTCCATAGAGACCCATCAACCTTGTTCCGCATGAATGAACCGGCAGGAAGCATTTACAGTAAATAACATGGCATTATTCTTGATAATGAATTGCCTTCTCTAAAATGGTGTTTTTCCCTTGTTCGCGATCGAATCACGCGGTTTTGCAATTAAGTTTAAGTTTCACAGGTTATTAGGCTTGCCAATACCTGTTCTAGATGGACTCCAATCAAAACTGCACTGGGTTCAACTCCTTTTCATCGAAAGATTTCCTAACAAGGGTATTGATTGTTTACACAAGCTTGAGAATGTGAGACACTGTATCCGCGGGACACATCACAGGAATATTTCAATAGTATGGGCCTGTAATGCGTCTTGTACATTGTAGTTGACATTTTTTTGTGTTTATAACTGAATACTCGATAACCAAAGCTGGTAGATTCTGATGTTCACCGGACGTGAATTATACGTAATTATCATAAAATAGATTCTCTGCTGGTGTACTTAATATCTCCGGTCCCTCATCTCATAACAAAGACCGTTCATGACATGGTTCAAACCTATTTTGAAACTTGTGGCAGACCATGTCATGACAGCCTGCTGACTGTACCGATGGTTAAACTCCTAATGGCGATTAATCTCGCAATTTATCCCATAATGTCCCTAGTCCATTTAATCCTGACCCCCACCCGCACGACACTCCGGTGTTCCCATCCTCTCCAGACCTTCCACAATCGATACCTTATGGAAGTGTTGGGAGGTGGTGGAGCGGGGGGGGGAGGGATACGTGCGTGTCAGGTGTTGTAACCCCTGACAACACCGGGACAACATACATCTCAGCGGGACGCTAGCGGGATATAAATTGCGCACCCGTAACATCTATGGGATCATCCGATAATATATAGTATACATCATAAATATAAATAAATCAACATTTGGCTGGGGGTTTTGTGTTTGGGACTTAGGGGTGGGGTGTTTGGTATCACAATGAAAGAGGTATTTAGCGGGCGGGGCTCATCCGCCCTACTATTCACGTGTTCTTTTGAAGCCACGAAGTGACAACTATACTCCCGAGTTGTGTAAGAGAGTGCCGAAAATATTATAAAACCGCAGCCACACTCGATTTTATTTTGTTTGGGAACAATCACATGCCCTCACGCCTTGCTAAGTTGTGAATAATCGGGACCAACCCATTGTATTGATACAATTTGTGGGGATATTTTTAGAGAGTACACAATACACTTTACCACAAGTAGGCCCTATATTTGGCTAGAGCAATGGTAATTGTTATCAATTCCTCGATAGTGCATGCAGATGAAATATTAACATTTATGTATTGTACAATGTCTATTTTTATCATTGTACAAGACACGGATATGGGATTTTTCGAAACCGGAAGTTCCAAATAGGTACATATAGGCTATGCTTTACCGCGCTTTGAATTATGATTTAGATGTGCAGTTTTGACAATTGCAAAATCAATGTTTCATTTATTGCTCTTGACTATTGCTTGGTGCACGATGGAATACAGTATCACTGTGTTGGCTTATTTCCTTGCTTCAACCTTTTTCAGTTCACATTGTGGAATAAACAGACTTAAATATTTTAAAACAGCTAATATCACGAGAGAGCCTTTTTCGTTAAAGCACCCGCTTTCGAATGTATGCAATATGTTCTTTCAAAACCAAATTTTTGTGCAACTCATCTAATACAAGATAACAAACCATGTGCGAATTGATTTCGACGATTATAGTTCGTCCGATTTGTCTTTCCATCCGTTTCAACACACATTTTATGCCAGTTTGGCATATAAACAAACGAAGTGTATCCATCAAACCCCAATGTAAACAAATGCCCAAATTACTCTTAAAAGTGCACATCGATTAGATTTTCCAGTTTGTATTTGCATATATAGTGTTGTAACGACAAAATAATCAGTGATATACCGTTGTTTGCCTGGATTTGTCAGTCCATTTTAGATTTTTATGCTTTGTTTACATCTGCGTGTGATAGATACATTTGCTGTATTCACGCATGAACCGCCTGTTCAAATGAGCAAAACTTCTCAAAGGACTGGTTGTAGTAATAATATTTGATGTAAATACGTCTCATTCAGTTAATTTGACAAGTTTAATATGAAACATCGAACAAATTTGCATTTTAAAAAAATTGTATTTTTTCGAAGCCAGTTGCTGTAAGCAAATTACGAATTTCCTGTCGTCTCAAATATATATTCGATATCTTGCCTTTTTTGCAAAGCTAACGACCAAGGACTGTAGCTGAATAATTTGGGTGTACGATGGATATTCAAAGGATAAAAATGTCACAAGTAACTTCCAAGCAAGCACTTGCAGAACAAACATTGTCGTTGACAAACATTCGCCGACAACACTTCAATTTCTGGGACCAGCAGTAAATTAAAAACTTATACACTCGACGGGACGCCCCATGTGTAACCGCTAGCTGCTCCATGAGGGGAAAAAAGAAAGAATAAAAGACAAAAGAAGCATATTCGATGGGAATGCTAACAGGCGGATCGAACAAAGCGCCCATTGATACTGTTGGGTGGTGCTCTGGCACACATAAACAGTGTTTGCCCCCCTTTTCATTGCACATGTACCATTGCAATGTTTGCACGTGTTGAAGGGGGTGTAGAGTAGGGGTTCGGTTATCCCAAAGCCGTGTGGCAACACCAGGGGGCCCCCACCTGTATGCACCTGCCAGTATGTTCTACCCGGCGGGCGGGGGTCAATATCGTCGTCGTCGTCACCCCACGTTACCTTGTCTTGCCTTGCTTAGCATCGACCGGATAACGACTCACACAACACACCCATCCAACTGCACGTCAATACCCACAAACTGAACGTAAACCCCGCTTTAATTAATATCCATGCAACCTGCATCACTGTTTACCCCGCGACACTCGGGTACGGGGGGATACACACACCAACGATTGAAGTAAAACGACTCCCAACTTTATACAAACGTGATACTAATATCTGAGGAAATACATTATGTATGTCCATACGATAGTGATAGAGATAAAATTTCACAATTATCGTATTTTTTTCTGTCTGGTGGACAGCTGACTGCATCTTCTGTATTCTTCATGTAGTGTCTCAGAAATATATAAACTCCCGGTTCTAATATTTAGAAGCAGTGAAGGTGCGTATTTTCTTTCTGCTTATCCTGTTAATTTCTGCGGGTTAAATGGGCCACAACTCGACACTTTATACCAACTCTTCCTGTCACTAGGATTTGTAGCTTGTAGCAGACGACAACAAACAACTGTCCTCCTGCATGGTGCCAGTGCCAATGTGGCGCTAGTGCGCATGCGTAGGACAGGTGGGAATCTGTCCCTCATGAATAATTCATGAGGGAGTTTTCTCGGGCGATGGGGACATTCATTCGCACGGGGCAAAACGGATGGTCGAAATCTATAGAGCAGAGTTCGGGAGACTAGATGGGACGGAATTTGTTTGTTCATCACAGCGACAGCCAGGGCGTCCATCGAATGTGACGAGGCATTCAGTGGGAAGAGAACATGTCGAAATTAGAGTCCCCTGATGAGCAAACGACATAATTACTCCATGTATGGGGATGATGTTCGTGCACGGTGACAGTACGACGGGCTGTTGCTAGGCAGTGACAACGCCACTGGTTGTTCTCTCATTCCATCGAGACAGCATTAAATATCATACCTGACTACCAGTTCGCCTTCAGGCTGTGTAGGCCCTGCACCACGGATAGCTACAGCACAATTACTGGCACCATGGGTGCCCAAGCAGTGGATATATATGGAACAAATCATCTTGGATACGGATCAAACTCGGATATATTATCTTAGGAAATCCATAAGAGGATAAAACCAAGGAGAATCATTTCAAGGTCAAACTTGACATCTACCAGCGACAACACGGCCTGCGTGTTTGAATATCCCTAAAGATCATAATCGAGGATTACTGAATACCAACGAAATTTTAAAATTGGTAGGATTCACTTTGTACCATTGGAATATGGAAGTTACCCAATTCACATTAGTGTTGTCCCCGATGAAGTCACGGACGACGTCGCCCACACAGGAGCCAGGGATTCGTGGGCGGTCACGGTGATCACTAATCAAGCACCATGCCGTCTAGAAGGGGCCTAGTCGCCCCACAAAATACTTTCCTCGAAAATATCATACGGAGGTCCAATGGACAACGTGAGTGTACCGATATAATTATAATTATGTTTTTTTTATCTCCCTCTCTGTTGTCGCGAACATCGCCGCGTGTTATTGCCGATGCGAAAGAGTATCCAATTAGAGGGGAGGGGGTATGCTATATAAAGGTACGTACAGGTGTATATAATGTGGGAAAGGAGCAGTAGGTTGAAACCTGACATTAGTGTACGTTGTGAAAATGTCCTTGACGCAGGTCACGTAAAAAGATCTTCAGATGCTGATATTTGACGATCCCCTCCTGAAGCCATACAACAATTTGTGTCTTTTTGTTCGTCACGATCGTGTTAGCCGCATCTTTTAGCAATCGTTAGTGGCTAATCATAAACATTACATTTATATGCAAATACAGTCATTAAACTATCGTCTTCTCAGCTCGCTGTCTCCTGTAGATATATGAGCGACTACGTGTATGTCTCAATGAGGGGATAGAACTCCCCATTTCAGGACTTTTTTATATAACGAATAATTATTGGGGGTGATTCCTAGAAGCGCCACTCTTCCTACCGAGAAAGCCAAAAATACTGACAGCTGAAGTTATAAATACCGAATAACACTGTCAAAGGATATCAATGCCATAGACACCTGTCAATTGTATTTCGAATGACCTCACATCAGCTCAGAAGAGACATATTTTCTCACCTACATTCGTCATCTTAATTGTATAGTATTGCAAATATCACTTGGTAATGTAATAATGCAATTATACGAAATAACAATGCAAAATCAGCAACATAACGGTTCACATAATATATAATGAGCGGCTCACATGAATAGACAATATTACCTGGTTTTTCCAGTATTTGACATGATATTTGCCCGAGATCTCCAGTGTTGGCCCGAGGCCGAAGGCCGAGGGCAAATGCCTGGATCAAGGGCAAATATCGGGGCAGATGCTGGAAAAAACAGGTGATGTTGTGTTTATTATATACCGTGAAAATAATAAAGTTAAGAACAATAGAACGCGTACATGTGTTGTTTCTGCAACGTCATTCGATGCGCATGAGCAGGATGCCGGCAGGATACCGGCCAGTATTTACCCTGATATTTGCCCTCGTATTTGCCCGCTCACCATTGTTATCACACAGGGCTCAAACAGGGTTATGCGGACGAATAACATCGCAAGTATATACTAGTAATCATTTATCATACGAAATAGCATGCAAAATTAGCATTTAGTCATCAAGCAGTTATATATCGAACGACAAAGGGTGACACAATATGGTATAATCGCACATACACGTATAGTGTATTATATTTAAGGTCTGCATAAATTCTATTATTACAAATATCACTGAATTATGTGAAAATGTACAATTTAAAGATACATGTACGACAGACACACAAATCACAATCCCGTTGTCCCTTGAAATATCGGTTGAATAACTCAGTCTTAGGCAGAGTTTACTTGTTTGTAGCATTGCAATAACGGAA
This sequence comes from Terebella lapidaria, assembly GCA_949152475.1. NCBI lineage: Eukaryota > Metazoa > Annelida > Polychaeta > Terebellida > Terebellidae > Terebella > Terebella lapidaria. The sequence goes on along the minus strand of OX424561.1, from coordinate 27,339,126 downwards.
AGTCAAGCGTGTGTGGATCATGAGTTGAAATTAGTAACGATATATCTCAGAGGGTCTAGTGTAACCTGGTGTAGTAATTTTAGCGACTGTTACTCCCGTCCCTCCCGCGCACTACACATTTCCACAACAAACATTCATTCTGCATGACTTACATACAGGACAAGTACACGCTATACGATCACAAACATAAACTCCATGTAGTCATGGTTACATACACAGGTCAAACCACGCACCTGCGGCCCCGCTAGCTCAGTACACTCGGCCCCGTTTACTCGACCTTGACCTTCACATGCACTGACTTCTAAACATAGAACTTGACATACATACTCCATACATCACGTGCACACATACAGGCATTCCAAGTATTGACACGAGCCGGGGAAACCCACTTTCCCGGTGACATCAGCGCATTGCACCACACATTCAACCTATCACAACACCGCTTACACTTGGCGGGAAATTACACAGCCACATGGTCCCTCGGCCCCGGTTTACTGCGCAGAAGTGAAGTGAACATCCCAGTGGCAGGACGTATATACAAAAGTTCCTGTGAGACTGTCGATATTAATATATATAATCTATCGGATATATGTGCAAGTTGTATAAAGGACTATATTAGGAATATAGAAATATAGACTGGGATATCACCCGACGTAGGTGAGAGTGCGACCCTGATTGTGCGTGATTGATCATCAGTCTTTATCACCACAATAAACAGTTAAATTGAAACTGCCGGCTTATTGTATCACACGACGACCCAGTTAAACCGGCTTGATATCGGCCGTGAACGATATTCGTCACATTGGCGCCGTTCGACCAGGATCTGAGCTAGTCTCGGATTATCGACCCAGACCTGACCGGCATTGATGGCATTGGCCCCGGGAGCCTCCCGCGGTGAGCCACTCGACCCTACGGATGATGAAGTGACGATCAATCCGAATTCGGCCTTCCGACCTTCCGGCCCTCGCTCAGTCGCCATGAGCGATACAGTTCCACTGTCGCAGGAGCAACAACCGTCCGGCCTTTTCGACTCCATTGGCGACCATTCGTCCCTGAGATCGTTTTCGCCGCCTACCGACCTGGTGCAGGAGTTCCTAGACGAAGACCCGCTCGACCCGTCACATACAGTAAGTGACATTCTGCGTGCGCACGCTAGAGCGTACTCGGCCACGCCGGCTAGAGCGACCCAGAAAAGTGACTTTGCCGACAGAAACTATACGCGCTCACGTCAAAGAGCGAGCGTAGATTGTGATATCGACCCAGAACAATTAGCAGTGGACGTTCGGCCGGTAACCATAGACACGTCAATGGTTACGCACCCACCAAGTAACTCTCGGATACGACAGTGGGTTTGTCAGTCTGACAATGTTCCGGAATCGACCCCGCCGAACGCTTATTCGGCCAATCGACCCCTGGCGCCGTCCATGACGCCGAGACAACACGGCCCCGCGCCAGAAATGTACTCACGCATACCGACCGAGCCTACGGTGGTAGAGTACACACGACCCAGCCAGACGGGTGCGACATCCGAAGACATCCTGATGACGACCGCTACCCGGATCGCGACGCCGCTACGACAACAACGACCCAGCGACACAACGGCGGAACCTCGCGCCACCATGCGACAAGCGCGACCCCGACAAGCACCCTCGACATCAAGTCGCCGACCCTGCGACCCCGACACGCCGACTTCCGACACACGCGCTCCCGCGCCGACCACGCACCGACCATCGCCGACTACCGGAGAACAACCGCGCTTCGATCCGTCGCAAGATCAAGTTGTGTCTGCTCCGGCAGAAAGTGTTGTGCAAATGATCGGACCTCCGATCTCACAATCAGTCGGAAACACCAACGGATATGGTGTACCGCCAGTCGGATACCCTGGCGCAACAAGCGGTGTTCCAAATGGAGTAGCTGTCGGATACTATTCACCGCATGTCGGCTACGCGAACCCACCGCCTGGATATGGTGGCGTTCCCAGCGTGATCGCTGACACCGGCTATCATGGTACACAACCCGGATTAGTGTACCATGGTGTATGCCCGGATGGATCGGTATACCGATATCCACCACCGGCTGTATTCCCACCCTCAGTCGGGATACCATGGGTGACGCCTCCATACAGTCAACCGGCCCCCGCTGCACAAGCACCACACGACCCCAGCCACACGACGGCACCACCCGCCGCATCGCTCGCCGTCTCCGCGACGACAGCACCGACCGCCCCCGCTAACGCGACCCCGATCGGCCCAGATACGACGGCTCCGGCGACTTCGGCTGTTCCGACTCCGACGGCCACTACAGCGACTACACCAGTTGCGGTGAGTGTTGACACGCCCACGCCACAGAGACTCACGTCTGAGCCCCAAACGTTGGCTACGGCTAAGATGGCTCAATGGCGTGCGACCTTTAAGGAGGGCAATCTCACTCAATACGTTCGGAGTTTCGAACAATTCGCTGCGGCCTTTACTTACTCCGACCTCAACAAGACGACGACCTTCCGGAGCACGCTACGCGGCCGCGCTGAAGCGCTAGCTCTCAATATCCCGGTCGCAACTCCCTGGGGAGAGTTCCGTCGCCAACTCCTAGAGGGCTGGGAACCCGAGCCCCGTCGACAGTCCAAACGGGACGATTTCCCGTTCCTCAAGCGGGAACGAAAAGAGGACGCGGAACACTACATGGAGCGACTCCAGGCCCTGGCGGAGCAAGTGTTCGACGACGTTACGCCAACGTCGCGGCAACGAACCGTAATTGCACAATTCGTGAACGGCCAACCCGACCCCATTGCCGATAAACTGTGTGCCCTCACTTTTAACAGTTACAGTGAGGCACTTACGGCCGTTCTCAAGGTAGAGAGTCATCAACAGAGGACAGCCAGAGATCGACATCGAGGCACACGACGTGCCGACATTTCCGCAAGTGGATACGCGGAAGACGACCCTGTCAATGAAGAACTGTCCTGTGCCATGGGACAAGTCACTCAGGGGGAAACACTAACCCCAGAGCAAATTGCGGCCTACTACGACCCCGCGGACAGTGGCACTACCGGCCTACAAGGTTGCGACGAACACTCAGTGCCGACCAGCTCACGCGAGTGGGTGGCTGAAGCCTTCCAGTGCGTCCTTAGTGACGAGAATGGACTATGCGAGGAAACGGCTATCTTCTCTGTCCTACGAACAACGGCCCCGATGAAAGGTGATCGACCCCCGCAACCCGGACGACCCATGGTTTGCTTCTTTTGCAAGAAGCCCGGCCATCGCTGGATGCGGTGCTTTCGGCTTAAGGATGTGCTAGTACGTAACGGCATGAAACCGCTAGCATTTCGGCCCAATGGTCCCGGTACTGACAGAAGGACAGCTCAAGTGTTGTCAGTATCTAACCAAACCGGTAACCAAACTAAACCGGCCCCACCAACACCTCCGACCCCGTCGTCAAACCAGTAGGGGAAGGTGCTGAGGAGCAAGGACCTTCCAGACAACAGGACAACGTTCCCCGCTCCACATCTGCGGTTGTCACGACTACTGTACCGGTAACGACACCAATAACGACCCCACAGCCGGCCCAGCCCACACCTCAGCTCCTTGAAGGGGTGTGTACAAAATGTCAAGCTCCGACCCCGAAATCGGCCTCTTTTCATGAAGGGGTGTCCGCACCGCGGCCACAGCGACCACCACGTGGAGACCGTCGTCCTGAAGGGGTGTCACCCCCGACCGCCAACGGCACCGGAACGGACAGCATGTCCGAGATCGAGTGGATCTCCGACGACGGAGGATTCTATGCTTTTCCGAGTGGACCGGAATCCAAACTGCCGCCTTTGCACACACTCTTCCGGCCACCGCTAGACGACCCCGAAATTCCGGCTGTCATCAACAACTCCAGCGCCACCAATCACAAATGCTGGAAGTTGCCGGTACACGTCGGAAACAAGACGATAAAGGCTGTACTCGACTCCGGAGCGCAGATCTCCCTGCTCCGACGCGATCAGCTACGTCACGTCCCCGCTGACCAGCGACATTTGCGGTCTACTTCGGCTATTATTCGTGACGTCACCGGACAGTCAAGCCCGATCGATGGACTGATCGACCTCTCAATACAGGTCGGAACTAACCATATGGTCGTAACCTTTTGTGTGGCTGACATACATGACGACATGATTCTCGGCATGAACTTTTTTCGGCAAGCTCACGCTGTAGTGAATTACGGTGAAGGGACGATACAGGTGCACAAAGAAATCCTGTTCGCCCATAAAGACATTGAGGCCAATGTTGTCAGAATGGCCGTGCGACGAGCTGTCACCGTCCCCGCACGCAGCGAAGCAATAGTGGAGCTGGTCCCGACTTCCCGAGTTCGAGTTCGACAACACCCGAGGATAGTCCAGCCACTTACGACCTTTCCCGAGGAAACCGACCTCATCATGGGGAGAACACTTACGACCCTGAATCGGCAGTGCGTAAAGGTGTCGGTAGTCAATCCAGCAGATACCGGCATTACGCTCACCCGTTCCGACCCTGTCGCCATAGCAAGCCCTGTCGAAAGTGTCGTCGGAGCCCTGCCACGACCCGGAGAGGAGCCCGACCCGGCCACGGTAGACGCCAGTCACTACTGCGACCTACCGCCACATCTACAGGAAATGGTGGATCGCGCCGGACTAGCGCCGGAACAGCATCGGCGTTGCGCCAACCTGGTTCACCAATACCAGGACACATTTATGCACCCAGACGGCCAACTGGGACGGACCCAAGTCGTCCAGCATAGAATCGACACCGGCAACTCGGCCCCAATTCGACAACGACAGCGACGCGTCCCTCAGGCGCAGCAAAGCATCATCGACGAGGAGATCGACAAGATGCTCCGCTTGGGGTGTATTGAGCCGTCCGATTCGCCCTGGAGCGCACAGGTAGTGCTCGTGCGGAAGAAGAACGGACAAGTACGCTTCTGTGTCGACTATCGGCTCCTGAATGACGTCACCCGCAAGGATTCGTATCCCTTGCCCAACATTCAGGACACTCATGACGCCCTGGCAGGCGCCAACTACTTCTCGGCCCTAGACCTGGCCTCTGGCTACTGGCAGGTTGAAGTCGACCCCAGCGACAGACCGAAGACTGCCTTCGCCACAAGGAAGGGACTCTATCAGTTTAAGGTCATGCCATTCGGCCTTAGCAACGCCCCGGCAACCTTCGAACGGCTTATGGAGACCATACTCCGTGGTTACTTGTGGACCCGGTGTATGTGCTATCTCGACGACGTGATAGCTTACGGCAGAACATTCGATCAGGCACTCGCAAACCTGGAAGCGGTCCTGGATCGAATCAGATCGGCAGGCCTGAAACTTCAGCCCAAGAAGTGTGAGTTGTTCCAACGGGAAATCTTGTACTTAGGGTTCATAGTGAGCGGCCAAGGAATCCGAGTCGACCCCAACAAAGTCAAAGCCATCAGAGAATGGCCGACCCCGTGTGAGATCACCGACGTCAGGGCTTTCCTTGGTTTCGCCAACTACCACAGGCGATTCATCAAGGACTACGCTGAGATCGCTGAACCTCTCGTAGCGCTTACCCGAGGTGAATGCCACTTCACTTGGGGACCGGCCCAGCGACGAGCTTTCCAGCGACTCCGCGACGCCCTCATCAAGGCGCCCAAGCTCGCTCATCCGACCCAGAATCCGGAGGACTACTTCATCCTCGATACGGATGCAAGCGGCTTTGCTGTGGGAGGAGCCCTCTCACAAAGGGTTAACGGGAAGGAGATCCCCATCGGGTTCGCCAGCAAGACCCTGTCCCGGACCCAGCGGAACTATTGCACCACCTATCGGGAACTACTGGCAGTAGTTGAGATGGTGCAACACTATCGGCACTACCTCTGGGGTAGGAAATTCCTCCTCCGAACCGACCATAGCTCGCTAAGGTGGCTGAAAAACTACAGCGACGCCGACGGCATGCTCGCTAGGTGGCTCGCCAAGCTACAGCAGTATGACTTTCGGATAGAGCATCGACCCGGAAAATTACACGGTAACGCCGACGGCTTGTCACGGTGCCACAGTTGCAAACACCAAGACTGTCCCGGACGACTCGTCACACCTCCGACCGACCCAGAAACAAGTTCCGGAGAACTTCCAGTTCGTCGGATAACTGTTGTTCCGACCCAGACAAGGGCAGACCTCCTGGACAGTGATTCGATAACATCACCGGTCTTGCCCCAGCTAGTTTCGGCACGCCAAGTTGTTCGAGTCCGTGCTTTGGACGCCACACTTGATGGACAAAAGTGGCTTTCGGACTATTCGACCCAGGACGTTGTCGCGGCACAGCAAGCCGACCCCAGCGTCGGAAAGGTGCGGCAATGGATACTAGCCGGCACCAAGCCCGACTCACGAGAAGTCGCCCGCCAAGGAGAGGAGGTAAAAACACTTGTTTCCCGCTGGAACCTCCTGGCGTTACAAGACGGTGTGCTAGTTCGACATATAAAACCCGACCCTGCTGGACGGCCTGTGGTGCAAACCGTGCTCCCCGTAGCACTCAGGACACAAGTTTTGCACCAACTACACGACCTCAAGATTGTCGGACATCTCGGCATACAGCGTACCATCGAGAGAGTCAGGCGCCGATTCTACTGGCCCGGCTTGGCGCTGGACGTCGCCCGCTGGTGTGCCCGCTGCCCGCAATGTGTGACCCGCAAGGGTAAACCGGCCCCAAAAAGATCGCCCCTGACACAGCTACCGACAGGAGCGCCGTTCGACAGAATAGCGATGGACATCCTCGACACCCACAAGGTCACGGGAAGAGGCTATCGGTATGTACTAGTCGTGTCGGACTACTTTACGAAGTACACTGACGCTTTTCCGCTACGGCGACATACGGCCAAAAATGTTGCCGACACCCTGGTGAATCGGTGGATAGTCTACCACGGTGTCCCCAAAGCGGTCCATAGCGATCAAGGTACTGAGTTCGAGTCGTCCCTGTTCCGGCATGTTGTGCGTCTACTGGGCGCTAAGAAGATTCGTACGACCCCATACCGACCCCAGAGCGACGGCCAGGTTGAGCGATTCAACAGGACATTGCTCAACATGCTGAGTGCGTTCGTCAGCGATCGTGCAAACGATTGGGACTTGCACTTGCCATATGTGTTAATGGCCTATCGAACCTCAGTACACTCGTCCACGGGATGCACCCCGCATCTGATGGTGTATGGACACGAGTGTAACTTGCCAGTCGACCTCATGTTTCCGACCTACGACCCTGAGCCTCTACCTCCGTGTGGTCCGGAGTATGTGGAGTATTTGCGGCAAGCCATCAGGACGGCCCACGGTTTCGCCCAAGACCATCTCGAGAAAGCGGCAATTCGGCAAAAGTTGGGTTATGACGCCCACGCGAAACCACGACCCCAGTTTCAACCAGGCGAACTGGTCCGGTATTATTATCTGCCACTCACGCAGAATAATAAGTTCGCTCGGCCCTGGACTGGTCCCTGGAGGATCATCGACCGTGTAACCGAGGTGGATTACCGAATCGCCCTGGTTTCCAACCCTCGGAACACTCGTGTTGTTCATCTGGATGTGCTCAAGCCATACGAAGGTGACAACCAAGCGGCCCACATCTACTCCGACCCTGTACGACCCACGTCGTCGTCAAGCAAGTCCGACCCAGAACAGTCACCCGACCCCATGGGACTTCTCAAGGAGTTCTATTACCCTTGGGAGGTAACAGTCCAAGATCGGCATACTGATTCAGACCAAACAGCAGAGTCTGATTCGCAAACGACCCAGGATCGTCAATCGCGATCTCCGACCTCATCCGGCTCAAGTCGACATCGGCAACGGAAAAGATCACACAGATCAAGTTCCGACACACCAAAACCGGCACGCAAGACACGCAGGCAAAAGCCTGTGGTATCTTCCGACCCCGAGACAAGCGAGGCTACGCCCCCGCCTGCACGACCAAATCGACCCAGACGCAACGCACGCAGACCGGCCCGATATAGATAACCCCGGCCCCGTTATCTGATTGATGTCATTGATGATGAATTATGCATGTCTAATGGACTATGATATCATGTCTTTCCCAATAATAATATATTATATTACAATAACAATATATGCATTTAATATGTACAAGATGTCAGTGAGGCAATTTCGGTATATATACACTTGATATGATTTCATAATTATGATGCTGGTGAATAATTGGTTTCGACCCCGTATAACATGTACCATTGATCAAGGCGTATGTTACGCAATGACTAAGATTATCATGTAAAGCTTCAATCCATGTGCCAGCCGAAGAGGATAATAACCAGTCACACCGTGAGTAAGGCCACTTAGTTGTCGAAGAGGTGATAGTGTGATTCGTTCTGGAGTATGCGTCGACAGAGCCTCTACTCACTCCATGTAATATTCGGAGGAACGGCCCAGTGGTACGGGAACCAGTCACGGAAAAGCTATCATGCCAAGATGCGGCCTGTCACCAAATTCATCACCCAAAATATTCAAAGCGCCGCGGTGTGACCGACCCAGATCATTGCAATTTCGACCCCTACAATAATTGCGGCCCCGTCGTCCTGTGAACTGGCTGAAAATGAATGGAACGATGTCCGCCCCTGTGAGTGATTGATATTCATATCTCAGCCTTTAATAACTGTGTGTCGTCTGTGAAACAGCAACTCGACCCCGTAGTTTATTGTGCGCTAACTTGTGGGAGAAGGAATGATGGACTGATGAGTTCACAAGGCACGCACGAGCGCTAATAAACATTTTAGCTGTTTACAGCACCTACATGAAGTCGCCCCTAATAATTATAATAGTGAGTCGTCGGGCAAAAAGAGCCCAGTAATCTGAACAGTCGACCAGTATAAATAGACAATGATTCGGCACGAGTTATCCAGGGGACGGCAGATGGACATACGGAAATCTGGACAGTGTGAGGACACCCCTACTGTCGTAATGGACTGACCCAAGAGGTCAGAGAAGGATCGCTCCGCGTTTCCTTGACGACGGCCCCGCCTTGCTGTGTGTACGCTTGGAACAATGATACATAGCGTAAAGACGTTTTCTATACATATAGAGAGCGCCCCCCGGCCCAGTTCTGAGAATCGAGATGCTGTCAGCATCTTTGTGTACGGCATTGAAGATTAGCGGCAATCAGGTCACTTGTGCCTGAGACTTTGAAGGAGGAAGACGGACTTGAAGTTTCGGCTATTGAGATACAGACTATTGTTATAGAAACTGTGCTAATCGAACAATACTTATCGGCCTATAGACTGTGATATCATTGAAATCCTGGTCACAAGACTTTGGAGTTAATTCGGCTTGTATTATCGGCATTTGAACTAGGCTGGTTTTGAAGAAATCCAGACTTTGTTACAGCCAGCCTAGTCAGTACTTGGGAAGTACTTCGGCTTAATTTCGGCCCGTCAGCATGGCTGACAAACCCGGAGACGACCGGGAAAATAGCGACCCAGGTGACATCTTCGACCCCGTCTAGAGCTCGGCCGTCGGATATCATACCCCGGCGGATGGTTGTGGAACGACCCACGGCCTCTAACGTCACGGACTACCGAGTCCGTGAGGGATTGGTCCCTCCACCTGAGGAGTATCCGCCACTCCCAAGTCGACCCCTGAATACCACACCGGTATCGTCATCAACCGGCAAGGAGACTCCCGAGCCGAAGAGTCCAGTTGAGGATCGGCCACCTCCACTCAGGGAGATTGCACCCGGATCTCCTGTACGTGCGACCCCGACACCGTTTTCGACCCTGGAATCTTCACCGGAGCCTTCACGACGGATGGTGGAACCCGTCCCGCTCCCGCCGTACCTCACGGAGGAAGTGGAACCTCTGCGTTCCGTTCCGACACGCGGCACCGATCGAGACCGGCCCCGACTCCAAGTGGACGACCCAGAGCAGCTCGAGTCACTCCACAGAGACCTCGACGAGCGTCTGCCGCTTCATGGATCCGGCGAGTTCGCGGCCGATTTCCAGTTCCTGCGGCAACACGGCAGACGTTTGGCGACCCGCTCGCTTCCCGGCCTGCAGGCACTACCCGGCCAGAATCCCGACCTCACAGACTTCCTACGGGATGAGGACGCCCAGCGGCTCCCGAACTACCTCGGATTCCACGAGGACTTTTGGACGGCTCGTCTCGAACAGGCCGCCCATAATGCCGACCCCTTGCTTCTGCCGTCAGAACCGGAGGAGCACCTTCCGACCCTGTCACTCGCCCGCGCTGACGATTTAGCGCACCAGTACTTGCGACTGATTCGTCGGGAGTACCTGTCGGCCCTGGATCACCACATCAGGCAGGCAGAATATAACGGCCTGTCTGTCGGCTTTGGGATGGGTGCTCTGCACGAGCGCCACCAGCCCACGTTCCCGGACGCCCTGTCCGAAGAAAATCTACGGCTTCGAGTCCGTGTGACTCAGTTGGAGGACCAAGTCGCCCACCAACGACAGGAAATCACTCGGCTTCGAGCGACTTCGACCCCGACGCCATCGGAGGCACAAGCTCCGTCGACCCCGACCACACCGACCATCCCGGGGGAGTTGTTGGCCACGATCGTGTCCATCCTGCCCAGACTACCCCCGGACGAACAGCTACAGCTGATGCGGCAGGCATCGCCAGCGGCCCCGCCTCCTCCCGCCAGCAGGCGTGAACGGGAGGACAAGTAAATACGACCCCGAACTGTTCGGCCCCTTTGATGCGGCCCCGAGTGACCAAACAATTCCGGTCACGGCATATATATATTGTAAATAGTGTACATATACATTTAATATCCTAGTCATGGCTTTTTGTTTTTATACATGTAATTTTAGTTAAATTTAATCTACATTTTATTTCAGTTCATTAGACTCTTAAAGTTATAGTTCCGTTTCGCTTTGAAACGTCGAGGAGTTTTGTTTATCATTCCATATCATACATTCCATTCATTGTTGTGCATGTATTTGTATATGTATCATCGTAGAGACTGCTGACGGACTGACTGCTGACGTTTATTTTGACAGTTAGGAATTTTTATTGTATGAAGTGTTTTCTCATGTCGCGCGGCGTGTGTGTGTGAGTGCTTTTGGGTTTGACCTTTAGGACTTTTTAGCTTTTTATTGTTTAGTTTTGGCGACGGTAGGGTCCGGGGAGGGTAATCCCGAGGGCGTAGGATTAATGAAGGGGTGTTATGTAGTAATTTTAGCGACTGTTACTCCCGTCCCTCCCGCGCACTACACATTTCCACAACAAACATTCATTCTGCATGACTTACATACAGGACAAGTACACGCTATACGATCACAAACATAAACTCCATGTAGTCATGGTTACATACACAGGTCAAACCACGCACCTGCGGCCCCGCTAGCTCAGTACACTCGGCCCCGTTTACTCGACCTTGACCTTCACATGCACTGACTTCTAAACATAGAACTTGACATACATACTCCATACATCACGTGCACACATACAGGCATTCCAAGTATTGACACGAGCCGGGGAAACCCACTTTCCCGGTGACATCAGCGCATTGCACCACACATTCAACCTATCACAACACCGCTTACACTTGGCGGGAAATTACACAGCCACATGGTCCCTCGGCCCCGGTTTACTGCGCAGAAGTGAAGTGAACATCCCAGTGGCAGGACGTATATACAAAAGTTCCTGTGAGACTGTCGATATTAATATATATAATCTATCGGATATATGTGCAAGTTGTATAAAGGACTATATTAGGAATATAGAAATATAGACTGGGATATCACCCGACGTAGGTGAGAGTGCGACCCTGATTGTGCGTGATTGATCATCAGTCTTTATCACCACAATAAACAGTTAAATTGAAACTGCCGGCTTATTGTATCACACGACGACCCAGTTAAACCGGCTTGATATCGGCCGTGAACGATATTCGTCACACCTGGTAACAAAAGATGGTGGCAAAGTCGCAAAAAAAAAACAACAATTAGCTTTTCAGCGAATTCTGAATTGACAATGAATGGATGACATTATCAAATTTTATATAAGATAATGATATAAGATATGAAGGTACATACATACACGCTCAAAACAAGATACAAACAAGCATGCTACATATTCAAATGAAAACATGAATTGATAATTCCGCCTTAAATATATGGTGCTTCTTACCAGCTAATATACAGAAATAACAATATCGACGGTCTCAATGTATATTATGTAAATTCCATAGCGTATAAACACAATTTCAATACAGTCCATTGCTATGAATATCCTTCAGAAAGATCGTCTCATACGATGGGAAATATTCCAGGCTCTTTAACAAACATCAGAATTGATACATTGTATTTCGTACGCTCACATGGTCAGAGCTGTAGAGGTTTTCAACTCGTCCCTCAAACATGCAGCTCTCAGTGTCTACAGGCATACTAGCTCCTGTGGCAGGGTACAAAGCAAATATTATAATTACATAAATATTCAATACGGAACCACTCTCAGAAGCCCTGCACTTGCCTAGTAATTGACCGAAGAAGATGGTCACGGCTGGCTGAATCCGGAATTTAAAGAGCTTCATCAATGCTGAACGACCAAACAATAGCTCATTCTGAATGTTTGGCTTATTGATTTTCGATTCCTATTTTGGTCATCCTATTCATTTCGATTTTTATGCATTCTTCATGAGATTGTACAAGAGGCTCGGTGGGAAGGACAAAATGCTCTGTAAGTGAATAGAGAGACGAAATGGACTCGATTAAATAATCATTTTCCAATGGTATTGAATCAAGCGGACCAGTTTTGTTTGTAGTGTATAATAGGCCCACGTTAGTGAAGTTAGCTATGACAAAGTACGATAAATTAGGGCAAAATATATAATACAAAGGTACATGAAACGATTCTGATATCATTAGTTCGGATAGATGACGTCACACATTGAGTTAAATAACTACTGTTTGGTTGTTATAGTAACGAGGCCACTTTATCGATTCCCTTGGCCAAATATATCAGTTTTCCGTCTAGATCCCATGTCGACATGAAAAAGGTTTAAGCAATATGAATGTAGTTGGAACCCGGCCATCACGCACAAAACAGATGCGTCATCTTGATCACAATTACATCCACACAAACATTTTCTGGAATGGTGGATAGTGACTGGTCACGTGATACGGAGCCAGCGTGGGACTCGGTATCAAGGCAACTTTTGTCTTCGAATAAGCCATATTGACAAATTCGATGACAAATTTGTTCGGTCACAAAGCACGTCCGCCCGCGGCCAAATTCTATTCCATCTATTTCTGATGGGAGTGAGATCATTGGGCGACGAGATTGTGTCTGGAATGAATACACATGACTTAATTATGAATGTTTATGACCGTTTTGGAAAGAATTTCATTCGTTGAAAAATTGTGAAGTGCATTTTCTGAACAGACAGCACTGACGTCACACATCATTGCAATGTGAGACCGGCGAATATCGATTGAATAATGGCATCTGTCTGATATCCCTTAAATACCTTGTACTTACATTGTGTGCGACAGCTATTTGCGAACAAATTTTCAAAAAGCAATAATTTGAATAAACAAACCTGGCCTGGACACAAACAACAACAAATTTGCAAACTTACATTGTGTGCGACAGCTATTTGCGAACAAATTTTCAAAAAGCAATAATTTGAATAAACAAACCTGGCCTGGACACAAACAACAACAAATTTGCAAACTTACATTGTGTGCGACAGCTATTTGCGAACAAATTTTCAAAAAGCAATAATTTGAATAAACAAACCTGGCCTGGACACAAACAACAACAAATTTGCAAACTTACATTGTGTGCGACAGCTATTTGCGAACAAATTTTCAAAAAGCAATAATTTGAATAAACAAACCTGGCCTGGACACAAACAACAACAAATTTGCAAACTTTCATTGTGTGCGACAGCTATTTGCGAACAAATTTTCAAAAAGCAGTAATTTGAATAAACAAACCTGGCCTGGACACAAACAACAACAAATTTGCAGACTTACATTGTGTGCGACAGCTATTTGCGAACACATTTTCAAAAAGCAATAATTTGAATAAACAAGCCTGGCCTGGACACAAACAACAACAAATTTGCAAACTTACATTGTGTGCGACAGCTATTTGCGAACAGATTTTCAAAAAAAAATAATTTGAATAAACAAACCTGGCCTGGACACAAACAACAACAAATCTGCAATGCAGATAACAAACACCAGTAGAAATGACATTATATTAGAGATTCCATGAAATGCGTTATATGATTGGCTTTTGCAATCAGGGTATTTTTCACATGACCATGTGTAATTAAAGATAATTACTCTTAGTCGTATGTAACTATTGGTTACAGAGCATGCTCATCACATCGACTCATTGGAAAAGTTGGCATGCTCACTTTGTGTGTTATGACATAAAGTGTCACACTATATGTACTCTGAGCAAAACCGCAGTGTTTTTCGAAACTCATCAGACTTGGGACAAAAAAGATCTAAAGTTAGTACATGTATTTATCCTTTTTATAGATGAAACGAAAACTCCAATCATACTCCAAAATTGTTGATCTTATTTATCCACAACATTTTGTTAAACTAAAATTCTATCTGTCAGTGAAACAAGCTTTTTGGCCGTAGTTTTGTTTTGGATAATCGAATCAACTTGAAATTTTGTGTGTCTTAATTGGGTATCATGCCGTAACTTTTCACCAAATTTCAGAGTTCTATCTCAAAAATTGAAAAAGTTGGTAATCTACCCCAATGTGAAATTTCCGCCGCACAATGGAATTTCAGGGTCTGCACACAAAAACGACTTTTATTTGATGTTTGAATTATATACTGATTCAAAATAAACATGTTTACTTAATTTACACTGCGACTATGCCTTCCGACTTCAAATCAAAGCAATAAATTCATTCTGTACTGGCATAAACATCATAAAACCCCTGAATTTGTTGGAATTTGTTTGATCCCATTTTGGACTGAAATTTAACATTGAGGTAGATTTCATTTCTTGAGATAAAATTCCGAAACTCGCTGAAAAATTACGGCATGATACCCAATTAAGACTCACAAAATTTCAAGTTGATTCGATCATCCAAAACAAAATTATCGCCAAAAAGTGTTTCACTGACAGTTGAATTTGACTATACAATAAAGCCAGACTATCATATAAGTCCCACTTATAATTCTTGAGAAGCGATATGTACAAATCATATAAGACTTCACGTAATGTTACGTCGACAATAGATTTGGGGCACAATTCGGTTGTACGTACAGTTACTCGGATTCATCGATATCGTGCCGTGGCTTGGCCACTTTCCCAGCAGGTGATACAAGAATACCCAACGAGCATGTCATCCGAACTGTCATAGGCGAAAATTGGAACATTAACGCTCCTAACGTTGTTGACACTCTTTGTAATTTGAAACACCCAGGTGTGCATTGAACAGCTGACGGCGCATTGGTGGCGAATACACGTACGTGTAAAGAGGACTATCTTATCTCGGGGGAATTAGCTCACACCTCTCACGAATGAATGTCGCTGATATAATCCCCTACAAGCCTTTTGATAGTAGCCTAGCGGCATGATTATCACCTGGCCAAAGAGTGGAAAGCGTCAAATATACGCTTGTGACGAATATTAATCACGACTTCGAGTCGTCGATTTGCCGATTTATGCGTTGAGTTCGACATTGGTTCAATTCAGGTATCGCTAACGGGTGGTCAATCTGTTGGAGAAGGTTGTGTCAGGGGATTATGGCATGGCATTGACCCTCATACAAGGTGTTCATCAGCTTATAAGCCCAAAGTAATATCCAATAATTTGATACCGTACACACGTAGGCAGTAGGCCGATGTTTTGTACCGTCGATTGAAAATGTACATGTAGGGGAAAAAGGCGCAGTGGGAGCAAAACAAACTGTATGCCTGTGTTTCAAGGTCGACAGTTCTCTGTAAATGTCACCAGCCACTGATATAGACCAAACGCAAGGAATGCCCACTGTTGTTGTCACGTCCTAGTCACGAGATAGACTCCAATAATAGTTACTTAATATCGATAGATGGTCATTTGGTAAAGCCGTGAGATTCTTAACCTTGGAGACGCTGTCAACAGGCCTAGAGTTGATTCCCATTACTGAGTCATCGAAATTCGTATCAAACTTGTATACATTACATAGAGAAGAAACTGCCCTTTTTCCATAACTAGTAGGCCACGTCATGGTAATTTATAAGCCTACTCCGATGGGAAAAAACTAATTGTTAGCTGTATAATGGATTACATGTAGGTACGGTTGGGATGACACGGATTGGCTTGTCATGAAGAATTTCGTGAATTGAAAATTAGGAACAATCTTATGTAACAACTTCATGACTCTCCGTGGTGACCGAAGCTAAATCGGTTGGTAAAATAAATTTAAATTAAAGTATATCAATGAATCGAATTTAAATAGATATCCATATTGAAATACTATATAAATCGACTAGTCAATCCCACTCTGGACGTGGTAGGACTGACATAATTCCAACTAAAAATACGCCAAATATTTGAAACGACCATGGTGACTGATGAAATTATGATAAGAAGTTTCATAATCTACACGTACATAGACTCCTCTTCAGAAAACCCCAGTTTTTAGCTTTCGATCGACGTATATAGGAGGCAGTGGATACATTGTCACGGGCTGCTGACTATGGCCTAAATAATTCACTCGATGATCGCATGGTCTCTACAAGGCGCCCACGGCATTATCGTCTGTCTTTGGTGTCTTTTGCTCGATAATGCAAGCCCAATGGAGCCATTTCACACGCTTTCTCGCTCTACCTGCATAATTGATGACGTCATGAAGTGGGTAATTCATTTTCGGACATGACACAATCGAATGCAGCCGAAATCGTTGAGACGCCGGAAGATACACTGACACGCGACGTCGCGGGGGGTCACCACGCAGGGGAATCTGGGTAGTCATACACCGGACGTAAACGTAATCGACACGAGCACGTCTTCGACAAACATGTATTGTTTTTCATCAGTAAGATGGTCCCGCTGTGCCAGACAAGAACCCATGGGGCCCGTGTAAACGTTTCCGAGAATAAAGCTCCCCAGAGACCGCGGTAGCGTGCAGAAAACATCGTACAGGTGTTCATCCAACGACTACAATTTGATATTTTGCCCCACCACACGCCACCCCATACAGTGGTGTGTGTAATTACGCTGTATTAATAATACACGAGAATGGACATGTGGTCGTAATTATTATGATCACACAACGAACCAAGTGTTTTCTTCGAATTCCGTCGTGTGTTTTGCTTGTCAGGTCATGTTGTTAAATTTTAGCGTCTTACGTTTCGCTATTCAAGAACAAACTTTTGTCAATTATAGACTCACGTACAATTTCCGAGTAGGGTGATTATAGCTATAACGACGCACTGGTCGGACTGTCAGACGACATTGTAAAAGCCCGGATCGGGAAGTTGCACTCAGTTTCATGGCTTTTCCCGCCATAATTAGTCGAGTGATATGACAAAGTAGGGGCGATAAAGTCGAGCAGACGACACAGAAACCAACGGTCGAGTGGCGCTCACGTGCAGTCGAGGAGACAGATTACAAACATCCACATTGTCGCCAGTGGTTTCGAGTAGTTTATTCCCCCACACCGGGAAATCGTCTGTGCATAAAACATCACCAATAACCCCTCCCGTGGGTCCCGAAATTAGAGAAAACCCAAACTCTGTCTCCATAATGCAATGACACTATTGTTTTCCTAACGTTTTAATTTTTTTGCCACAAATGTCGCAAAAATAGGCTATTTACGGTCCTTCGCAAGTATGACTCTACCGATGGAAAACGGTCGCCTAGAATAGATCCCTAGGTTCCACTGTAAGTATCTGTTAAAAGCAGTTCACGACCACATCTGAACCACCAATGACTTTCCATACATGGCGCCCACACTCTAGGAATAATGTGATTGATGGTTTAATGTGCTCTATCTTTTCACACTTGTTTTCTCCCCGAAGTAACTTGATGCATTTATTTGACGAAGTCCGCTGAAGCGGCTACTGTGTTGCACATTCGGTAGAGACAACACGAATATAACATTCCAAGTTAGATCCACACCATGTTTTGTTAGGCCTATGGATTTCCCGCAGGTTAAGGAAATAGCTGAAAACAAATGCCATTGCATTAAATCCCTAATATTATATGCAGTACTGCAGATTGAATGACAATGTTGAAAGACACATTAGTCATTCAATTTCAGCATTAAAATGACAAAACCTACTGTCGAAACAATGATCAATAAAATTTTGTTCGAAACATACTGCGCAAATGAAAATTCAAACCTGAGTTTGAAGATACATATGAAACGTTTATCAAGTACGTTCAGGTCATTCATGTCTACTTCATTTATCCGAAATTTACACTTTTATGTGTCACTTGTAAATGTTGAGAAACGTACATAATTAGACAAATACTTCGAAAATGTAGCATCTCCTCTCAAAAGAGAAGTTATACTGATCTTCCGTTTTACTTTTCCGCCATTACAGATAGCAGCTTTCTGTTGGCCAATGCCCGGATCGTCGACTACCCGATCGTGTACTGTAACGATGGGTTCTGCAAGCTGTCCGGCTTCACGAGAGCCGAGGTCATGCAGAAGTCCAGTGTCTGTGCCTTTATGTACGGGGAGCTCACCAACAGAGACACAGTCTCAGCAATAGAGGACGCCTTCGAGAACCAGGAGAACCAACAGGTCGAGGTGTTACTCTACAAGAAAAATAGTAAGTGCATGGTCGTTTTTGGAGGTTTTTTTTATCTCATTCATTTCTTTTTTCTTCCACTTCCCATATAGTTTCAGGTAGGCTTTGCCTCTACGTTTATGTACATTTATCTGCCTTGGCGTCAATTAACAAAGTTGCTAGTGTGACATCACTGATCGAGACGATACCCACCACAAAGCTTTATAAAAACTGTAAGAGGCCTGGGTACATTCATTAGGGTTTACTGCTCAGGTGCTTCTGAAAGCCCCGTAAAGTTCATGAAAGTGTTGGCCATCGCATCTGGGAGATCAGATGAGGGAGTTTCGGGTCCATTTAAGAATCAGACCACATGCTTGGCTACGTGTTTATTTGTTTATTTTGTTACGTCAGGACTAACGAAACATCCAACGCCATCTTAATCCATAGACTGCCGGAATAATGGCAATCCGAAGCATCGCCGACAATACCCCCCGTTTCGTCTTTATTGTACCGTTCAGTCCAGACGAGCATCGCTCGTGCGTACGTCACTTGAGGAAAATTGGAACCACACTGGTTACCAACAGTGGGTCGGGTGACCCAGGATTATTAGCGAGATTATTGGAAGTAACCTCCACGCTTAACGACGGGTCGTTACACGGGTTGTCCAAATGTCGAGGTGATTGTAGATTAACCGCGGGAGGCCGGGACGGAAATGAAGGTCCAAGTACTTTCGTATCGATTTATCGGCGCGCGACACGAGGTGAAAGATGGCCGCTGAGCACCAGCGACCGCGAGGGGCGTACAGCCTGAGCGATCGTCGATCTGACCATGCACGGTCGGCCTGCCGTTGATTGATACCGCGTTGAAAAACGGCAGGTAACAATAAAAACCGCCATCACGCGATTCCCGCCGCAAGCTTGTGAAAGAAAGGAAGAAAAAAATCACCGGGAACCCCCGCCATCGCGCTCTCCAAAGATTAGTTTAGTTGGTCGGTGCTTAGCGTCGATCGGTCGTCTGCCTATGGAAGACCGCGCGGTTCGTGCGACAGACGAAATTCCCCCCAGAATCGATGGATGCATTCAACCGTGCGGCACCTTTCGTAAAACTTCCGTGCGCAAGACTTTGTGCGTATAGATTTATTGAAGCGGGTCAGAGCCCAACACTAACCGTGCAATATTGTTCAACACTAAGCCCCTACGTGTAATTATTAAATGGAAAAAAACGAAGATAGGCATATAGCGTCTAGATCCACCAGGCTCCAGAGTGAGGGGCTTGTGAGCGTGGCGTGCATAACTTGAACTTTTATGATGGGTACTCGGATTGACACAAAGTTGACTGACATGATTATTTAATATTCATTGCACTGTTATTACAACCATATATTATAGACAGAACTACCTCACGCACCAACGTCCTCGCAGTTAATGACTATTTACCTGAGGTATATGCTTGGATCCAATATACAACCTGGGGAAAGCCATGGTCCATAAACATTCTTTATGGCTTCTCGTGACACTATTAGTGAGTGCTGCGCAGTTGACCGATTTTTTTTGCATAATTTACGAGTAACATATACTCGGATTTTTCTAACTCGTTTACACTGTTTTTCGCTAATATTTTTGTGATGGTGAATGCTATCGTTCTGTAACTTGGCACACTTCACCTAGGAGTCAAACGGCAATTTTCTACCAAATTTCAGACAGCTATCGCGAAAATTGAAAAAGTTGGCAATCTACCTCAATGTTAAATTTCAGCCCAAAACGGAATCTCGAGAATCTGAGGATATTCGAGGAATCGGTCCTGTTTCTATCGATCAGGATTCGAAATATTCTTGTAACTTTGAACCAGAAGATACACTGGGGTGTATTCTACACAAACATGTTGATTTTGAAACATTACTCCGCTCCAAAACCGAGCGAATGCACAAAATTGTGTGCGGGCCCAGAAATTAAATAATAGGGCTAAATTTAACATTGGGGTAGATTGCCAACTTCAATTTTCGTGATAGCTGTCTGAAATTCGGTAGAAAATTGCCGTTTGACTCCCAGGTGAAGTATGCCAAGTTATAGAACGATAGCGTTAAGCATCACAAAAATATTAGTGAAAAACTGTGTAAACGAGTTAGAAAAATCCGAGTATAAATCATAGATGCTTTAATCATGTTCCAAGTAATAGGGCATTGTACTTAACCAGATTAAATTCTCGCATAATTTATCAAATGATATAGGCTAAACACTGTCACGTGCCACGTATTCCGTCGTCTCTGATATAGTACACTCTTAGTGTGGGTAAAAAAATAAATGAAAACAATTTGCATGAGATGACGGTCTTTGATATGAGTTTCGATATATTACAGAATCATATACTCTCATGAATATAGTATATATTCAAATACGGTTGTTGGTATGTACATGTATGCACACGTGTTCACCCATCTCATCATTCGGAGACACCATTGTAGGCCTATACATCATCAATAATTGTGTTTACCTAGGTATATCGCTAGAGCTGTTATTATGACACGTGTCGTCACATTTTATTATCCAGGGACACCACTATGGCGATAATCACCTGACAGTGTGTCGTAGTATTTTATTATCCAGTCTTACTACTATGATTATGGTAGTTATTCCACGTGTTATCATCCAGAGACACCAATATGGCTGTTATTACACGTCTTATCACGTTTTATTATTCAGAGACACCACTATGTCTGTTATTACACGTGTTGTAATATTTTATTATTCAGAGACACCATTATGGCTGTTATTACACGTGTTGTAATATTTTATTATTCAGAGACACCACTATAGCTGTTATTACACGTGTTGTAATATTTCATTATTCAGAGACACCATTATGGCTGTTATTACACGTGGCGCCGATCAAGAACGAGAAGGAGGCGGTGGTACTATTTCTGCTGACATTCCGGGATATCACGGCTCTAAAACAACCCATCGAAGACGACACGGGACGGGGTAATAACACACACCTCCAATTTTGAAGTTGTTGTCATAGGCCAACAGATTCCCTAAATTGAAGACACCTTTGCGGTCGTCACATGTATTTATACCTGTATGTTTGTAGCGGGACTCAGCAAGTTTGCCCGCCTGGCCCGGTCAGTGACGCGGAACCGGACAGCTCTCATGCAGTTCTCGTCGTCACAAGTACCCGCCCCCAGTGGCAAGATGGAACCCAACTCCAAACCCTCCCAGATAGCCAACGTACGTACACAGAACAAAACCAGTGAAGCCAAGTTGGATTTTTTTGTTGTTTCTGTTCTATTAAGTTCTTTTATTTGGTCGATCTTCAATACATGTACATGGTCATTTGTCAACATCATTGTTCAAAATGTAAGAGGATTTTTTAGTGCAAATTAGATAATGTTGCGTGAGTAGCTGTGAATTATACATTTCAATACGATATCCGAAAGAAACAGTGCAAAGACCACGGGGCTTGTGTTGTATTTACCATGGGTTGTGTTGTATTCATGAAGTATTTTGCTGAAGATCAAAGGGTAAGAACTGTGTGAATTACAGATGTCCCTCAACTGACATGAATCCATAGAATATGGTGACCTGTGGGCATTTTCAGCATCCACGTTGAGTGAATCTGAACACAACGCAATTCTATTAATTTCTCTCCTATTTTCAGCTGTACATGTACTAACTACAGCGCACACAATCTGAAGTGTTGTTATACATTAGATGTATGTAATAAGTTATCTACATAACATAACGATTTGAAGGGACGAAGCTTTCATGAGACCATTTCTCCTTTCCAATCTGTCAGAGTCCGAGTTGTTTTCGTTTGAACAAATTCATTTGGACAAGGCAAAAAATAGACATAGATGAAAATTTGTCTTCGGTTTACAATAAATCTAGCAATTTACTGATATCCTTACAAAAAAGCAAACACAAGACGAATGGAGAAATATCAATACAGTTGCTATCTTTCCGCACTTGGTATTAAGAAAACCCGATGAATCTTCCTTTCGCTTCTCATTGAATCCTCTTCAGTCAACCCAATTTGCCAACGCAGACTCGTCGAATATCTCTCGAATAACTCATAAAAAGTTCAACAATCGCCTTCAGACATTACAATGTTCTTCCCCCCGCATGCTACAGATGATGAACCTCAACTCGGACGTGATGCCATCTTACCGACAGGAGGCGCCCAAGACGCCTCCTCACATCATCCTTCACTACTCGACCTTCAAGGCCACGTGGGACTGGATCATCCTGTTCTTGACATTTTACACGGCCGTCATGGTGCCCTACAACGCCGCTTTCAAGAACAAGACGATGGACAACGTGCCGCTCCTAGTGGTGGACAGTATCGTCGACGTAGTGTTCTTCATCGACATCATCTTGAACTTTCACACGACGTTCGTCGGGACGGGCGGCGAGGTGATCTCGGATCCCAAGGTGATCCGCATGAACTATTTCAAGAGCTGGTTCCTGATCGACCTGCTCTCGTGCTTGCCGTATGATGTCTTCAACGCTTTCCAGCACGTTGATAAGGTAATTAAAAGGTTCTCGTCGAGTTTTCATGCAAATATGAAATATGCCCATCTACACACTATCCTTAATAATCTAGATAGACTCGCCAAGTCTGACTAACTTAATAGAGCTGTTAATATCCATGATCATGGTCAATCATTGTTTACGAAAAAATTGACTAATAATTAAACATTTTACCCCGTCTACAGAGCATAAGCAGTCTGTTCAGTGCGTTGAAAGTGGTGCGGCTCTTACGTCTCGGTCGCGTCGCGCGCAAGTTGGACCACTACATCGAGTACGGAGCTGCAGTGCTCATCCTCCTAATATTCATCTTCGTCCTTGTGGCGCACTGGTTCGCGTGCATCTGGTACAAGATCGGCGAGACGGAGGCCCACTCCGGGACGACGCACGGCTGGCTTCACAAGCTAGGTCGGGATATAGGGCAGCCATATTCAAAGACTAACGACTCTGCCGGGGAAGAACAATGGGTAGGGGGGCCATCGTATGGAATGGCGTACGCCACGTCGCTGTACTACACGCTCTCGTGCATGACGAGCGTGGGATTCGGCAACGTGTCCTCCAACACCGAGATGGAGAAGATCTTCACGTGCGGCATGATGATCCTTGGATGTAAGTTTCGGTTTCAGTTTTGATTGGGGAAGGGGTGTGCCAGCGAATTAGTGATACAGATGCGCACTATTTCAATACAATTTTTATCTAAAGTAAAACCCGAATATTGTTTCAAATCAGAATCACATATGTGTACGCTATGCTTATTTAGTGTGAACATTAATGATTGTTAGTAATATAATACTTGTACACATGTACATATACAACATCCGCAGCTGCAGACCGCATTGCTTTGATATTCTGGTGTGGACCACGAATTGAGATCACCTACAATCCTCCACCACAAATATATATATATTAATATTATATCTCAAATACAAATTAGTGTACGCCAAAACTCATCCATGAAACTGGCGACATAGTTCATCGATGTGTACATGTACACGAACGTGTACTGAATAACCCATTGAAACGATCGATGTGACATTTGCAGCGCTCTTCTACGCGACGATCTTCGGCAACGTGACGACGATCTTCCAGCAGATGTACTCGTCGACGGGCCGTTACCACGAGATGCTCAACAGCGTGCGCGAGTTCATGAAGCTGCACGACATGCCCAAGTCCCTGAGCGAGCGCGTCATGGACTACGTCGTGTCCACGTGGGCCATATCCAAGGGCATCGACACCGTCAAGGTAGGGTATATGTATAATATTACGTGTATGTGTGTGTGTGTGTGTGCGTGTATATATGATCACGTACAGGTTCAAGCTACAGTCGTATCCCCGAGCAGGGACTAAGCCCGAGTGACTCCAAGGTCCGTCGTCGTCGTCGATTGTACAATGTGCGAACATGTTGAAACGATTGCATACAACGCAGATTTCCGAGATTTCACTGCCACTACCAGAAAGACCTGTACTATCATCCCTGATGCTAGGTGGCAGTGACTTTCCAGAGAGCACTGCCATTGCCAGCAAGACTGGGCTATCTGCCTGAATGCCAGGTGGTAGATATCCAGGATTTCACTGCCACTGCCAGACTATACACTCATCTAGGATGAAAGATCAGTCTTGCGGCAGTGGCAATGGGAAAATCACTTCCACCTACTTATCTTATTGACAATGGCAGTGGCAGTGAAATATGGAGAAACCCTGTCATATATCATGGGTGTTAGTTCAGTCTTGCTGGCAGTGGCAGTGGGGTCTGGGAAATTACTGCCACGTGGCATTTTTGATGATATTACAGTCTTGCTGGCAGTGGCAGTGGGGTCTGGGAAATCACTGCCACGTGGCATTTTTGATGATATTACAGTCTTGCGGACAGTGGCAGTGGGGTCTGGGAAATCACTGTCATCTAGCATTTTTGATGATATTACAGTCTTGCTGGCAGTGGCAGTGGGGTCTGGGAAATCACTGTCATCTAGCATTTTTGATGATATTACAGTCTTGCTGGCAGTGGCAGTGGGGTCTGGTAAATCACTGCCACGTGGCATTTTGGATGATATTACAGTTTCGCCGGCAGTGGAAGTGGTCTCTGGTAAATCACTGCCACGTGGCATTTTGGATGATATTACAGTTTCGCCGGCAGTGGAAGTGGTCTCTGGGAAATCACTGCCATCTTGCATTCTGGGTGATATTACAGTTTTGCTGGCAGTGGCAGTGGGGTCTAAAAAATTACTGCCACCTAGCATTTGGATGATATTACGGTCTTGCTAGCGGTGGCAGTGGGGTCTAAAAAATTACTGCCACCTAGCATTTGGATGATATTACGGTCTTGCTAGCAATGGCAGTGGAATGCCATGATTAGTTGACGTACCTGATTTCTGACTGATCTGCATTTGTTCTACAAGAATGGGGTGTTCCAAAAATGACGTCACTAACATGTATGTTGCAACATATTTTGGGGCCGTGGATGGCGCCTATAACGAAATGAAAATGATGTTCATTGTACAAAATGTAAACGCAGAAGATATGATAGTAGAGGAAACTCACATAGGCCTACTCATCAGGATGCCAACTTGTATACACCTGAGGTTTGTGGTTTCCATTGCCTTGAACAGTGACTCTAACTCAGCATTACGCAGTACCACCATTATCAAATTTGATTTGATATCAAATACAAACATGGTCATGTATTCCTAAATTTACACAATACGTGTATGTACAGTGTCATGCCAAATGGCATGAAGAAACCAAATACCTTCATCTAAATGAACAGTTTGGGCCATTCACACAAAATGATTACAAGATACATGTACATGCCAATGCAACTGGAGACATGTTTCTGTGACGTTAATTGTATCATTTGACTGTTGATATCAAAAATAAGTGTCGTAAATACAAGTTTCCACGTCTCACAACACCTTCGGCGTGGTGGACTTGAAGCTACGAATGGGGACAATACATGTATTCGTGCTTCTCTCCGATGCAATCTGATCCTTGTTAATTACAGTACATGTATCTGACTTGTGAATTCGAATCACCAGATTCATTTTCGTAGTTGTCGCGATGATCGCCTCACAATATAATATCGTAATTATGATATTATATAATCTAGTCACCTGTCAGCGTTACGAAGAAGGATAATATGTCTCACTCTACGTATACCTGTTCATTATGCATCCATTGAGATGACAACAAATGCTCATTAACAGCAATTAGCAGGCGATTATACAATCACGCCCATACAATACATAGACGTACTGACGTAATATAGAGCACGATTAATTCAAAACTCTGCCCCTTCCCTTCCCCAACCATCCTGCAGGTACTGAACTACTGTCCGAAGGATATGAAGGCCGACATCTGCGTGCACCTCAACCGCAAGGTGTTTAACGAGCACCCGGCCTTCCGGCTGGCCAGTGACGGCTGCCTGCGGGCCCTCGCCATGCAGTTCGTCTCCACCCACAGCGCCCCGGGCGACATGCTCTTCCACCAAGGCGAGAGCATCGAGTCGCTGAGCTTCATCGTCACCGGCTCGCTAGAGGTCATCCAGGATGACGAAGTGGTCGCTATTCTCAGTAAGCGAATCTACCTTCCGTGTACAAAATCCAGTAGACTAGAGTCCAATCATAACAGGTAGTAACGAATCATATTTAAGTTATATTCAATTTGTATTCAACTCCAATTATATTCAATTTGTATTCAACTCCAGTTATACAATTTTCAGTTGAAAAAATCAATAATCACTCCCCGTTCCCTGGAAAACGGCATAATACAAAGCCCGGGTAGGCCCTACATGTATTTACATGTATATATTCGTTTCGATACATGCTATATTAACATGATATACTTATATACCAGATGATTTGTTAGCAGAATTCCGCGCCTACGTGCCCGATGGCATGTGATTGACTATCTACGTATTTATCTTATTTCCACGTGATATAAATGGTCATTCGTCTCAATTAGTGGGGAAGCAGTGCTAATTGCCTGGTATGTTGGGTCGTGTCCCTACTCTATGTATGGTAGATGCGTAGGTGTGTCAAGCCTTTTACATGTACGTTCGGTGTTTTCTCTTCAAATAGCCGAGAAACTGTTTTCTTTTTTAAATATCGACTGTAACAAAATAATGCCAGTAGCCATGGACTACGTGTATCTCCGATCAGGATTTATATAACAAGATGCGAGCATCGAGCCAAAGAAAAAACCGATTCGTCGCATTAGCGCTAGCAAAAATTGCAGATTTATCAACTCCCGCCAGTCTACGACGAACATGTATGCGTCTGACTAAAATGACGGAAGGTCATGCAAGCCCCCGTAAAAGCGTCTACACTTTCCTACAAATCACCCGATAATGTAGTGGATTTTCAAGCTACCTGATGCCACATGGTGTCACCGTACCAACCTCTCTCCCCCTCATCCCTCCGGGACTGTACTATCAAGCAACCATACCTGGTATTACACCCCTCAGGCTGGATAAGTCACCTGACGGCTAATGGCATCTTGTCCGTAGCGAGGCCTAATTATATGGGCTCGCAAGAGAGGGAGCTAGATGTGGGGCACATGTGGAATCTTACACTAGGAATTCGATTGCCAGCTTGCGAGTGTCAGTGAGGCAAATGTCGAACACATAGCGTCTAGTTACCACCTCCCCCCCCCCCCCCCCCCGATACACTAGTCATAAAAGGGGTATTATATATATGTACATATGACACAGGTGAAGGACGATGTCTCTTTGTGAGGCGACTTGCAATTATCTACAACGTACCCATTCCTACCCATAGCAATTCATTTACATGTAGGTAACAGTAATGGACAGGAATATATAGACAAATGAAGGGTCATTGACCTGTAGATGCTGTGACACAATCACCGTCGAATTATTCTACAATAATCGCTAGAGAGTTTCAAAACAATTTTCTTCATGAATCGGAAACAGAACAAAACTAGCAGTTTGAAAATAATCATTAAGATCAAGATTTAGTACAGATTATGAGGTAGAACAAAAATTACAGTGAACTATCATGCTATCGTAAACGATCGAATTTGCGAGAAACATTTTGCTTTATCGGAGGTTTACTAGCAAGTCCAGACACCTTAATTGTCTCCAAGCCAATCAATAAACACGTGACCATGGTGTACTAAACTACTAAATGTTATCGATTGGGAATATGCCGAGTGTATGACGTCACCAGCACGCGAGGAATGTCATCGGTTCAAAGGCGTAAATTAGCAACAGGACAATTGCAAGATCCATTAATCATGTTAATTGTTCTTCGATCACCAGCTCTTGTGCATGGCCGAGTAAAGCGCTCAAAAAATCTTGATGATTCCTGCCGATACTCGTGAAAATGTAGGAAACGATTGCCTGCCTAAATGGAAAAAGTAATCATTCATTCAAGCGTCGTCTTCCAGCACGCCTTTAGAGACTCCCTTGAGTTGAAAAAAACTCCAACAAAACCACAACATTTGCCTGTTATGTTAGCAATTACATGCGTTCTAATCAATGGCATGTTGCTAGTATCATCATCAATAACTTATGATTAGATTACATGTCTGTGCACATGTTTGCCCAACATGATATTTTTGATGTGGCATAATAAATAATAGCACGTATTCGATCGACGTCAACAAAAATAAAACACACGAAAACACTTCCTTTATCGATAAAAGTAAGCAAAAAGCATTTCTGACATCCAATTTCGATAACGTGTAGTCTAAACCCAAAAAATATGATCATTTCAGGTAAAGGTGATGTGTTTGGAGACCTGTTCTGGAAGGAGCCCACGATCGGTCAGTCCACGGCCAATGTCCGCGCCTTGACGTACTGTGATCTGCACATTATCAAACGGGATGCCTTGCTCGAGGTGCTGGATTTCTACCAGGCTTTCGCCAACTCCTTCGCCAGAAACCTCACTCTCACGTACAACCTGCGCCACAGGGTAAGATCATCAACTATAAGCGGAGTTTGCAGTGGATTTTTCCATCGAAATGGAATGTTCCAATGATATTATTGGGGTTGAAGCCATTTCGGGATATATATGTAGGTTGTTTTTTGTGGGAATAATACATGTAGTTTCAATGTATCAGTTAATCTTCGTCCCACTTTAAATACACGTAAATCCAATGAATTTCTGTTCGCCCCCGGCAGATCATATTTCGGAAAGTTGCGGACGTGAAGCGAGAGAAAGAGCTGGCAGAGAAGCGCAAGAACGACCCGCCACTAGACCTGTCCCAGGACCACCCCGTGAGGAAACTCATCTCGCGCTTCCGCAAGTTCAGCGAACACAAGCACGGTCCCAACAGCGACGACACCACCACGTCCGAGATGATGGAGAAGGGCGAGAAACAGAACAACGCCAACCCGACGGCGAAGTCGGCAAACGCCGCCAATGCACTGAACATCAACGGCGGCCCAACGAAGGTCATCAACGTCACAGAAAAGTCCAATAACGTCGTCAACAACCGCGCCGCCGCCGCCGGAAAGTGGGGCAAGTTCCTAGCGGGATCGGCGAACTCCAAAGGGGCAGAAGACGCCGCCTCCGCCGGTATAGCAACATCGCTACCCATGAAACAAATCGACAAAGTAAACAACGCCACCAAACCCCAGGGAGCTAGCGCCCCGTCCACAAAGTCAGCCGCCGCGCCGAAACCCGTGTCCCGCTGGGGTAAAATGCTCGGGAAGCAGCAACAACATCAAGAGCCACCCATACAAGAGGCCGAGGAGAACCAGGAGAAAAGTTTTAAGATGATCACGGGGTTCTCCAAGCGGGACCCGGTGGTAGAAACCGCGGCCACGCGGACCAAGCCCGAGGTGGCCACAGATGACGCGCCTCTCACCCAGCGAGACATCGTCTTCTCTGTGGGCGGCAGCAGTACGCTCTCGTCGAACGAACAACACCTCATCTCGTCGCTTTACGACATCAAAGTCGAAATCAAAGAGGAGATCGAGACGCTCAGTCACAAAATGACCAAAATCGACCTGCAGATTAGTGATATCCTGAAACTGTTCACGCCGCATTCAACACCCTACACGTCCAACACGCCGACGTCGTTTAGTTCGCATGTGACGTCATCGACAGACAGTAACAGCTGTGACACGAGCACGGGGAGCAACAGCATTGTGACGTCACCGAAAGGCTCACCGCACCACCATCACCAACAGCAACACCAGCACCATCAGCGGGCTCATGTGGCGGGCTTCGACCACCTAGCTGTGTCAAACGTCGATGGACGCTCGCCCAAACTGCCGCGCGCTGCGGCGCCACCGTCGCAGGACAACATGCCATCGAACGTTTCCGAACTCAAAGTGAGTGATGAGTCGCCGCGACCACGGATTAGGAACCCATTGCTGTCGGAGCGGACCGATTCGCTGCGATCGGAGTCTCCTCGGTCCGGCTCGGCTAGCGGGCGGGGTTCCGCGGGTTCCTCTCGGGGCAACAGCGCGAAGAAACGCAAGCCGCACTCGAAGGCCAAGGTGGCGCCGACGGCGCTTGATGACTTCGGCGCGCCGTTGCCCACGTCGGAAGAGGACGACGATCGAAGCCATATAAAGGATAGAGACCTTGATATCTTATAGGTGGGACAAAGCTTTGTAGGACAAAGTGCTTTACACATATGAACATTCATTTGTACACACGCGATGTTCTGTGAAGGATGACATCCCTAATAGCGCACGAATAAAAAGTGTGCGTGGAATTCGGGAACAAAAATACAAAACTAACTTTTCATAATTTAACCTGCGAAGTTTGAAAACGTGCTTATCGTGTAAAAGTATACTTAATTAATGTGTTAAGGTATGATCGATGAATGGCTCTGGGCGATGTGATGGACTTTCTTGTCTGACTTGTACATAATATAGCCCGATCCGTTACATGTATCCGTTACATGTACGTGTGTTATATTGAGCATCTCATTATATCATCAATTCACAAGATATCATGTCTTGAGTGTCATTGACGTCATCAGGGGCGCATTAGGTCCGAGTGCGATAATTGGATATTAATTATTCATTAATATTGGGAACATTGTATACAAAAACCAATATATGCCATCGGATCTTCCGAGGCAAAAATGTGTGACTGCGTTATCGATACGGCTAGCATAGCATAGCATACAGATAAACAGCCTGTGTTCATGGGTGAGAGATCCGTGTGTTCAGAATCTATTTTATTATTTATATCATGATATCGCGACTCGTGGATTATATATGAGTGAATGAGTGATGTTTTTGTACGCACACGTCATGCAGGAATCTTGTTATCATATGCACCATCTTGTTATGAGTACTCGTTTATACGTTACATACAGTCTGTATATTATATTACATATATATATTCAGAATGTGTGGGAAGCATAACCCAACTGGTATCATGAGTCATGGACTTTAAGCATAGCCTGCAGATCGAAAGCTGTCCACTCTAACAAATAGTTTCATATTTTGATGAACCGCTAACAGGGGCATATGAGGCATTACCATTTAATGCTCTATAATAGGGCATTGTCAATTTAGTAACATATGACAGAACAGTTTGTACAGAAAGCCTCCCATGAACGAAATGTTATGCATCAATATGACCAGGGATAAGTTTGTTGTCTTTGTTATTTAAGAGCAACCAATTGATTGCCCGACTTGAATTCATAAACTGTCTGTGATTATTTTTTAAAACGTGTCACTGTTACTAACCACCGATTCTGAACATGAAAATTTTGCTTGTCCTGTAACGTGTGACTTCCCAAGTTCAGTGCGTGGATGCTCCCGTGATGTATGTTTCCTGCATGATTTTAATCCTCGTCAACTTGCGCTTGATGACTAATTAACGACGTAACTATACGTATGTACGAAGCAATTGTGATATATTTATATTTATTCGGTCACTGCGTGCGCTACAGAATACACACCACGTGGCCATCACGTGATTATCATGTGATCACCATGTGATTTTTTGTATAGATCGTCAGTCGTTTTTGAAATTGTTGAATATTCATCGCAAAAATGTCAGTACTTGAATGCACAGTTATGCAAATGAGTAAAAGTAGATGATCGAATAAAGTGTAATTTTTTCTATGTTTGCATTTTCACTGAATATGATATTAAAGTTAATAATAAAGTTATATAATTTTTTATTCATAATAATTGCAGTAGTTGTCGAAGCCCAGAACACTAATCTGTTTTTTTTTCCAATGAACCGATAGGTCTGACATGCAGATGATACCTCGTCATTTCATGAATCAGTTGCCACCAACGATGATTAGGTCGTGATGTTCAGACTGCATGTGAAAGTTTGTTATTGGTCGTTTTAACACATACAACCATCAAAAAGCAGTCATTTGTCTTACTGTTAAATTGAATAAAATGAATTTATCGCATCTCGCTTTTTGTGTTGTTTCATTTGTATCAGCTGATTCTTGATGGCTCAAGAGCATGCTTTGTGGCGTTTTAATCATAATATCCAGGACAGAATAAATCCAGCAACAGCTGTCACATTTGCGAAATATTTCATATCAGTTATTGCATTAAGACTCGAAAGTCGCCTGATAGTGTGATCAGTATCACCAAAGACAAATTAGACTGAATGAATGTCTTGGGTCAATGTTGCCAGCGTTATGTATATTGTTGTGTCTGGCAAAACTTAATCATAATATATATTAAGTTAGGACAAGTTGTATTAACATGAATTTTTATTAAAAACATATGCATATATTCTCAATACAAAATTGTAATACAAGTATTGTAAATCCTATCTAAAATTACTGTTTCTGTTTCGTTTATTTCAAAGCACGTTCTGGTATTCAAATATTTTATTCTTCCAAAATGCTATAAAGGTATCACTATACGCTTAAGGACAAAAGTCTCGAAAGTAAAATAAATTTTGGAATTTTGGATTCTCCACAACAACTCTCAATTTATCATGTTTATAAATTTCGGAACTTACGTCAGCAAACACAATGGAAGTTATCAAACGCGATATTAGGGAGCCATGGTAATAGGTCTCCAACCCGAATAAATGACGAATCAAACATCCTTAACCAATCAACAACCTCTACCGAACATAAAACAATTACCTATTATCCACGCATCAGTAGCTACTCATATATTGATTTTAAATTATTCAAGTCAATTAAATCGTAACTTGTCAGTCGCGTGTCTCTTAGAATATCACTGTGTTGTACAGAATCCTATTTACCATGACACGGGACATTGTCATAACGCAATCGCCCATCAGCTACGTTTGCCATATAGCGACATCTGTTGAATGAGAGACGAGTCTTGAATATAACTGAAACACTTCCGGTTTGGAACAATGTAAGTATCAATCTATTACCACCAATACAGCCAAATTTTGATGATTCCAATAATGAACGTAAAACGCAACATTTTGCAATAGAAACAAAGCCCCGCCAAATACTTTATCAAAGGACACACTGGCGTCATCAGGGGCAGACAGTGTGGTTAATGTAGTGGTTTCTACTGTACACCTGATGGAATTAGTATACAACTGCCCAACAACCTAAAAGAATTTAGAAATCCGAAACTAACCCCATGGAATAGATATATGAAAAGAGCATAAGTACTTAAATCACAAGCCAGAAGGCTACTGAGTTGATAGTATCCTCGGGGACAGATTTAACGTCCACCAGCAGTGACACCAACTCAGTGGTATGAATGTAAGTATCAATCTATTACCACCAATACAGCCAAACTTTTATGATTCCAATAAAAATCATCTAATAAAAAACAGTGACATTCGTGATGTCAGGGATTGTTACTAACTTACATCAATTTGGAGCATGGTATATTTCCGGTAAATTGTGAGCGAAGCATGGGCATGGAATCCGCACGTAGTCGATGAACAATTTCGACAATATAGTAATGAAGAAAAAACTTGTTTGGCGTATACGTACATAGCTGGTGCAATAGAACGTCAACATAAACATGACCTGACCCCAAAACAATAGAATCCAAGGGTTAATTAAAGTTCGGTAGCTAGCTGCAGGATGTTCAAGCTAGATATTTCGAAACGTAACTAAATTAGATAATCATGGATAAATGATTACTATATTGCTATCGAAATCACAGTAACTCGAGGTGAACCAGTGGAGGAATACCCGGTAATCACACACATGAAAAACAAATAGGCCTAATGATATATTCAAACGGTGACATGCTCATGGGTCGAAAATGTGTCCTATAGGGATAGTACCGCGATCAACTGATTACAGTAATCGTGCATACTTACGTAGGGCATCACGTTTCTTCCACCGAGCCCAGGTTCTAACACAGTTGAATGATCTAATTTAGCCCCTGAAAAGAATTTACCCGCAAACTTTTATCAAGTTTTTTTAATCAATTTGGTGATAGTAGTTCAATTTAGTACTTCACTTGAAAGTATGCTACTTTGCATTCTTCTGTTCTTCCCCGAGTGTTTCAACGATTTCAGTGTGATGTTTTCTGCTTGGAAACCTTAACAACGTTCGAACACAATGTTAATTCAGTTCCTGATATATTTGTATATCTGCTGAGTTGCCTGGAGTTAAGAGTTGATTACTTATTGACATTTTGAAACTAGATTTACTGAGAAAATGCCAGCTGGGCTGAACTAATTCTTGTCGGCTAGGGGCATGAATGTCAACCACGTATCGAGGGCAGTTGAAGTTATATTAGGAGAAAGTTAATGTATATATTTTGCCGTGCATTCCTGATTGAACCAAACAACACATAGGTACACCTCAGTTACACATTGCACTTTTTTTGTCTAATAGTTCTTTTTCAGTGATTTCATTTCGAGTTTTTGATGGAGACCGATTGAATATGTTGACATTAGTGCAATTCTCAGTGCTTTGTATCCGTTGATGCAACGCGATTTATGTTAAACTATGTTTGTACGTTAACTAGGTGAGGTCAGAGGCAACTCTGAGTGGCAGATGAAACCCTGGTACTGTCATTATCCAATTAATTCGCCATAGTTTGTTTCAGTCGTTTCTTTTGTTTTGCCATAATCATAAATGTTGTTGATTTGGAGAGAATACTTTTTCCCGTGCAAGCTTAAAATGTGGAGTGCACGCTACAGGCTATGACGGTCTAGATTTTCAAAAAAAGAAGACTTCTGCATGAGCAGATAGTTTTAGCATTAGTTTAGTCATATTTTATTCTCCAAAATGGATGCATGTCATATGACCAATTTGTTCTCAACGTTTCCTTTTTATGCTTACGATGCAACTATTGCGATGACGAGTCACTCGACATATTACGTTACCGGTATACCAAATTGTACATGTATGAAGAATACCGCGCAACCTTCAAAGCTTCCAACATACTTCGGAGATTAACAACTTTTCAGCAATGCGACCGTATCGTGTTGGATTAAAATCAGCCCGTAAAACAAACACTCTCTCGAGGTGAACATCAAATTTCTACTCATTTTGTAACAAACAGGGCTAATTATAAAGCCTTTTTGGGATGTATTTTAGGGTTCCATGTAAGAGGCTTATGTTATTCTCGAGATAAATGTACCTCGCGTGACTGCACGAGTTCCCATCAGGTGCTCTGCCAGTGTTCATATGTGTTCACACATTATACCCTGGTCATCAGACATGTATAACCGAAAATGCAATGGATAGTAAACACTCATATATTTCATCAACAGTAATGTATCAAAGAGTAATGACGTAACTTTTGTCACAATAATTCTGACTCATGTATGATTAACATAATTTATGCGTAAATAGCATTACTTATGACTAACTAATACTTATTACTACCTGTCACTATTCAGCCATAGTACAACAGTGTTTATTTCATATGATACATATGCTTCGTTTTTGACCGCTATTATTTAGTGCGAGCATATATGTATTCCATACAGTTTGATAATTGCATTAATGATCTTATATAGCTCATGTCACACGCCTGACACAAATATGTGGCATCATCATTATCAGTTACTTGATGCTGTTATTGTATTGTCTCACGAGAGCATCGTTCGGATATTGTATTCATTTTACATTCTCCTTAATAACTCGTCCCATCAATTAGCATCACAAATGAAGGCTATCATTCAGTAATAGTATCTCAGATGATATGTAGCATAATTACATATTATGTTAATATTCATTTCATACTTACACGTCACGAAGCAGAAATGAAAACTGTCAAATGTAAAAACTATTATGCGACGTATTTGTCAACAATTTTTGTCCTTTTCATTTCGCTAGTTGTATGTTCATAATATATGTACTTAAAGGGAATTGGAAACCAAAGCTTTTTTATTTGTATGTTGACATTCACAGTTCGTTTATCACGTTATCACATTTGAATGAGAAGTCCGACAAAAAATAAATATTCAATACTTATTATGATCACATAGTCTGGATTAATTTCGAGTTATTGTATCTAGCATTCTGTGATAGTAGCATGAAAGTCAAATATGAAAAAAAATTACATGTCTTCAATTTCGTCTCTCTACTCCATGGGGAGATGTTAGTTGCTCTGTCAAAATGCAACTCAGGCTCCAGACCAATGTGATATGGATTAAAATGTCCAGGTATCCAACACTTCTCTCATTACTTCTGTTGCTACCATATGTCCTGCTAATACAACCAAGTGTATCTAGTTCATACTGGTCAATATTCCTTTTTTTCATTCCTAGATGATATTCCCTGCCGGTTATGTATTATTTACACTGGGGGACAATAAACACTGGTATTAAGGTACACATTGGTATACTTGCAGTATCATTCTATGGTGCACGATTATCTCATTCGATAGTATGTCAATATTATTGGACCCAAGCGTACAGAACGATATAATCTGTGTGTGATGAAATGTGGACTAACGTGCACAGCACTAAAGGTGTACTCACTTTGTATGGTTTGGAAGACTTTTTTGTTTGCCTGGTAACTAAAAGCACAACACATAGGTCAAATTAAATCGAATCATTTTATTTCCCAACACCAGACCAACCAAAATTTATATACACATATTCTTTGCATACAGGTGTATGGACCTAAAAAGGCATAATATTATGCTGGGAGTGACGCATAACCAAAAGTTTTCTTCCTACGACACCTCTACCAGAATAAAACGAACATAATATTTTGCATAACTACAAACGCCGTACATACAAAACCACATTCTCGTATTGGACAACAAAGAGAATATTTTTGAAAGACAATAATATAGCATTCGTGCATTGTACCAATCCTGTAGTTATAGTGGACTTTGATCAGAATTAGGTCACAGATGTTCATCTTATATCAAATTTGTTTTCGAGAACTGATCCCAGACTGTTTAAAGTAACGACACATGTCTCGACATTATCTTTTTCCACCTGTTCAGTTTTCTTTTATGATCAATTTAGTGTTTTTACAGGCAATCATTTTGAAAGGAGGACACTTCGTGTATTTTGACCAGGCAACCAACCTCGTTAAACATGGCTCTCACATCAAGGCGACTGATACAGGCAATGTCTTTCAACTGAGACTTCCTCAGCCACATGTGCGAGACATATATCAGTCTAAATTTTCCTTGAATCAATTGTCCCGAGACGGTGGTCGATATATTTTGATTTACACTATATTTGACCCTACCATTCCCCTGGGGATTCTTGTCTGAAGACGATTATCTCGGAAGGAAAACCGATAAATGCTTTCTTTCCATCTCAGACATTATAAACCACAATCAATAGGGAGTAGCGGTAGCATGACATATGTATGGGCAATGATTGCCTTGTTCTTGGATAATTGCACAGTCCAGCAATTGAAAAAGAGTTTGTTTGCTTTAATCCACACATATACTGCAAAAAATACAAATATTAGAATATAGAAATCCGCATTTCTTATAGTTTTATTATGTTATATGTTTATATCGTGATATGATGTACATGATATCATTGTGACTATATTTGAATATAATAAATCAAAAGTGTCAAAATGTCCATATTCGTTCAAATTCCGTACTTGAACAGAACAAGCAAAAAGCGGTAATCGATCAACAACGTTAGGTAATTGCATGAATAATTCAACTATATTGCAAGTATATCATCTTGATATTCATGAAATCGTAGCAATTTTTCGAAAAAGCTGTTGACATAATCATTCAACAGTGATATACTGACGGAAGCAAATTACATTGAGTATTAAAAACACTTTCGCCTAATACCACTTGAGGTATACTGTATATTTCGAGGCTGGTTTGTTTGGGTGTAACCAACGCGACAATCTGTCCACGCTTTTAGCCATTGCCTCGAGTGATCATCATATATCATCCCTGGACCATTTCACAGGGACTACCGCCAAATATTTGCAAAGTCTGAAAACGTAAACATTTTCGGACCAATCAGAAGCGAGAAGCTTTGAATCCGTTTCAACCGTTTTGTGCATAACTTCAAATAATAAACGCGCACGTATATACATCGCATTTACATTAACTTAAGGCGGTTACACACCGAAGCCGCGCGACCGCTCACGGCGACGTCAACGTTTCTTGACGGCCGTGTCAGTTTAGGAGCGGTACCGTTTTTTCTGTACACACCGAGTACTGACGTTTGTTTTTAGAACTTAACGAATGTCTGTAAAGAAATATGTACGTCCTCCGCCTGCAATTTCAGCACGTATTTTCTGATTAACAAAGGACGATGAGAAGGCCAATAGAGTTACAAGAAGACACCAATTTTGGGGTTTGTGCATCCTGATGAATCCTTTGTATCTATCCACTGAACCACCTTGGTGGATATAGGCTGGTGCGGAAACTGGAAGAATACCCAGACAAATACAGAACTATTTTGGCATTTCAAAAGAGCAATTTGACGAAGTTGAATGGGATTTTTATATTGTTTGTCATTGTTTACCCCAATAAATAGACAGGCATTCGTGTGGATTTCCATGTACAATAAAATGAGGAGTCAAGGTAGCATTCATTTGTAAAAAAGCATTGTTTTTAATATCCAAGATGTCTGAGTGACCATTTTTAGTAGTCATATTGTATTCCAGAAAAATAATGCAATTATTAGCAAATTACATATAGGATTCAGCAATAGCTATGGGAAACCCCAAACACAACTTTGGTTATGCATGACATATCAAAAAGAGCAACAATTATTTTTATAAAGACTCTTAAGTAACTTGACCATTGCCTTTGCATGATATTGTACATGCAGTTGCAGTCCATATATATCACAATAAGAAGCCCGTGATCTGGCAGACATGCCAGGCAGTGATCTCTGCACATATGTAGATAATTTATGAACATATATAGCGATATTTTGACCTCTAAATGCATTTTTGATTCATATATTGCGCTGGCGTTTCGGACGTAAGGCATAAAAATTAGAACACTGTTCTATTTTTTAAAAAGCGGAGCGCCAAAACGGAACCTATGTGCACACTCCCCTTTGGAAAGCTGAGTTCTATCATAGTTTGCGCGGCGTTGAAAAACGGACAGCACAAAACGGTTCCGTAAAACGGTCGCGCGGCTTCGGTGTGTAACCGCCTTAAGACTATAAAGGCGGTTACACACCGAAGCCGCGACCGTTTTACGGAACCGTTTTGTGCTGTCCGTTTTTTAAGGCCGCGCAAGCTATGATAGAACTCAGCTTTCCGAAGGGGAGTGTGCACACATGTTCCGTTCTAGCGCTCCGCTTTCTAAAAAAATAGAACAGTGTTCTAATTTTTACGCCTTACGTTCGAAACGCCAGCGCATGATATGAGTGAAAAATGCATTTAGAGGTTAAAATATCGCTATATGTTCCATAAATTGTCCACATATATGCAGACACAAATGGCCAAATTATTTTGGCCATTTGAGTCTTCGTAATATTAATTGTTGCTCTTTTTTATATGTCATGTATAAATAAAGTTATGTTTAAGGTTTCCCACAGCTATTGCTAAATCCTATGTAATTTGCTAGTAATTGAATTATTATTCTGGAATACAACATGAATGCCAAAAGTGGTCACTCAGCCATCTTGGATCTTATTTTTGTGGCAAAACAATGCTTTTTCACAAATACCTTGACGTCTCATTTTATTGTACATGGAAATCCACACAAATGCCTCTATTTCATACATTATGCATGGACAGACGGTACACGTACTTCACGGTTGCAAATAGGCCTATGTAGGTATATATTTTGTGGTACATGTAAACAATAACAAACAATGTAAAAATCACATTATACTTCGTCAAATTGCTCTTTTGAAATGCGAAAATAGTTCTGGTATTTGTCCGGGTATTCTTCCAGTTCCCGCACCAGCCTATATTCACGCTGAAGGTGGCTTAATGGATGGATAAAAAGGACTCATCGGGATGCACAGAGCCCAAAATTGGTGGCCTTCTCATCATCCGTTTTTCTATCAGATATTTCTTTAAATAGTCTATGACCGCGTGTTGAAATTGCAGGTGGAGGACGTACATATTTTTACGGACATGACTTAAGTGCTAAAAACAAACGTCAGTACTCGGTGTGTACAGAAAAAACGGTACCGTTCCTAAACTGACACGGCCGTCAAGAAACGTTGACATCGCCGTAAACGGTCGCGCGGCTTCGGTGTGTAACCGCCTTAACTCGACTCGTACGACCTAAATGTATGATATAATCACAGAGGTATCAATAAAGTGTCACATTCTGCACTGTGGTGATACTGGATGCACTAACGATCGTCAGTTTGGTTTTTAACCGTATTTTATCAAATGACAGGTCCATTTGTGATAAATGGATACTCTGAAAGTAGCTTAGTGTTTTGGTAAAAGACATGCGTAGTTATTTCAAGCAGATCACGCTTTTTGTTAAGATATGTTGAGGAAAAGAATTAGCGATAAGATTCACCAACGACAAACGTGAGATTCCCTAACGTTATAGGCCTAATACGTGTATATTGTAATAGGTCCATATCATACACCATTGTGAATTCGTTGATTTATGCGACATAAATTAGCGAATGTCACATTGAAAATAGGAAATCTGTACTAGAAGATCATCTGTACACATCAATACATGTCAATTGGTACTTTATTTCACGTTTAACATTTAAATAACGTTGATTTGAATTAATAAAGAAAAGACCGTTAGGGAATCTTCACATGTTCGTTAGGGAATCTTCGATTTCACAAAAACAATCGTTAGGGAATCTTTCGACTTTTTTTTCAAACGAGTTGTTCATGCTAAAACCAACATCAATAGCCATGTATTTGCAACGAACGGTTGTTTCGTGCGCATAAGTATCAGCAGACGTATGGGTGTATCGATCACAATCGTAATTATCGGGAAAATGAAGAAAATTGAAACGAACCGCGAGTGGGTCCGCCACTGCGGGATGCACTAACGATCGTTAGTGCATCCAGTCTCACCACAGTGAGGTACATGTTCATTTCGTCATTCTCAACGGTTTTTCCAGCACATAATCATATCGCATAACCACTTGAGCATGCACGCTGACGAGGGCGCTCATGCAGCTAAAACACTTTTCAAATCTCGTGTGTTGTTTCACGCTGCCGTGGAAGCGCGTGTTCTGCCCTCAGTAGCCATTGGTCCACTTTGAACTACAAAAATTGCCGCATAAATGCCAGATATTCATGACATCCACGGGGGCCCTGTGAAATGGTCCGTTACCTCGACGACCCGAGAGCTACATGTACGTTTATGGTTTACACAGTCACCCATACATACAGTAGTGTTGGTGTGTTAGCACATCAATCTATACATAAATAGATAATATACAAGCATCACAACAGCAGAACTTGGGTTTACGTGTGCGGCCAAGGGCACAAATGAGATTGGAACCAATAGTTGAGGCTGAGTGATCACAGATATCTCCATGGATGAGTGAACACAAAACCGTTCCGTGAATAAAGCATTATAAAAGAATTATAGTACGGCTAATGCTGCACAATGAAACAAATAATGCAAGTGTGGATATCACAGCAAGAGTCATATGCTCAGCAAGAGATCATGAACTCTTCCGGCTTTTACTATGAAAATGTGTTGCTCGGATATGACTTACTATCTCTGTAGATTTCGTGCATAGATTCAGTCTTGGAATCTGAATTAGTATGTTTGTTGGTATCCATTCATGCTTTTGCAATGAATTCCACCCGTGGCATTAGTGAATGTAAAGAGTTCACCTGCTGTTGATGTGCGTTCATGTACTTTTACACCACACACTCACCGACTTCTACAGCACCACACTACACTACTGAGGAGCAATATACACATACAATCACGGCTCAACAAGGTACACACGTGACACCTTCACCCTTCCCGTAGAATCAACAGTTTTAGAAAGGTAGCCCTATTGAAAAATAGCGTACTCTCGGTGAAGACAAATTCACCAGAACAACAGTGAATTACGAAGATAGAGCCATTGATGAGTGTGTGCCTAAAAGATAACATATAGATGCTTTGCAAGTGACGTCATAACGTAATTCTTCTTTATTTATGACGCCATATTGGACGGCAAAATTCAAAGTGAAATCACAATAGAACCAGCAAACACTGGACGTTGTACATGATTTTGCCGTCCAGTGTGACGTCACAGCAAAGCATCTATATTTTGAACTACAATGTTGTAAACCAGAAACCGGGTCACTCTAGACTAATGATGTATACGAGAATCTGATCGAGTCAAAGACCATAAGACCTCAT
The DNA here is from genome assembly GCA_949152475.1 of Terebella lapidaria. NCBI lineage: Eukaryota > Metazoa > Annelida > Polychaeta > Terebellida > Terebellidae > Terebella > Terebella lapidaria. The sequence continues at coordinate 27,296,286 of OX424561.1, read as the reverse complement.
GGAATTGAGATTCAAATAAACGTTCAGATAAATTCCACACTTTCAACATCAATCAAAGACTTTAAGCTATAATCACTTTTAGAATTGAAAAAAAAATTAATTTCTTTGGTAGCTTTATTTTGTCTATAGAATGAGAAATCATACAAATTTGGGTCTGAAAATGTGTATAACGTGCCTAAATTTAGTTGCCAAATCAAGATTCAAATTCGGGCCAGTCAATCTCGCATCAATTTTTTCCTCAAAGCGGGTGAATTCTACACACAATCTCATGACGTCATTGGAAATTGTCTAGATACTGTGGCAACCGGCAATGTAGACAGGCCGATCATTCTCTATCCACTGTTTTCATGCACGATTAACGGCAATTTTCTAAGTATCTGTTGTCCAACTGTGCATATTTCCTATATATTCCCGACTATCTCGATATGTACTTTCAAGTTTGCGTGACAAACGAGAATGCTAAATTTGGCTGATTTGAAAATTGATTCCAACTTTTATATGATGCCTGATAGGTTTCGTGTTTGTTCCTGAGAAAACACGTTACGGTAAATTTCGGATTGTAATGTATGCCTGCTCTTATTATGTATGCCTGCTCTGGATTTGTTCATTATATTGAGGTTGCTTTCACACGGCTGTTTCATTGCTTTTGATATTATTATTTGCTGCATCTTCAGTTTTTCGTGGGCTGTCAGGTTTTGACTAAGGAATTAACGCTTAAATACGTTTCAGGTGGCTAACAATATACATCATCTCATTCATATATACCAAATATATCAAATGTTGAAGGAAAGTGCTTTGATAATAATATCACATTCCTTTGTCCATATACCTCATATGCGCATGTGCTTATATATTAGCCTACCACAGTCTGCGCAAATACAGGTAAGCAAGATCATTTTTACACGAATAGAACCAATAGGATGAATAGGAGTAAACACCACAATCCATCTATTTCTAGCTGATACAGTTTTTTTTTACAGTTTTCGCTTACCATCTTCCATTTCCCCTGAAGGCGTGTCAGTGCATGTGGATGTTTATATTTAAACATGGCTGGACAACAAGTGAATCCTATGCGTCAGCTTTCAGTGAATATGCACGTAGTTCCCCGACGGCTGCAATCTCCTGTGAATCTGTGACCATATACTAACGTGTTATGTAAACTTGTTCACCTGTTCAGTTCCTTCTGTAATCACAATTAGTATTTTTACAGGTCGTCACTTTACCACGACCCAATTTGTCCAGTTCTAATTGAAGACACAGACTTGGAAATCCCAGATTTCACTGAAGGCAATCATTATGAAAGGAATACACATTTCATTATGATAAAGACACTTTGTCCTGACTACCAACCTAGATAAACTTGGCTCTAACTTCAAGTCGAATAACACAGGCAATTTCATTCAATTGAGACTTCCTCAGCCACTTGTGGTAGACATATATTAGTCGAAGGTCCCCTTGAATCCCCTTCTGCAGACGGTGGTTATATTTTGATTTATACTGTATTTCACTTTCCCCTTCCCTGGGAATTCTTGTCCGAAGATAATTATTTCAAAAGGAAATGTGATAAATGTTTCCTTTCTGTCCCAACCAATATAAACCACAATGATTAGAGAGTGGCACGACATATATGTGGGCATTTATTACCATGTTCTTTGACATCTGTACAGTCTTACTGCAGTTAGGAAAGAAACAAGACTGGTTTGCTTCCAGTCCACACATATCATGGAAAACAGAGTATTACATTGCGAATACTAAAATACTTTAAACCACTTTCCTGATCGTCATGGAATGTTGTGTATTTAAAACGCAAAAGTGTGTTATGTATGATATCCTGGCTTGTGATTGGGTACTTTTGTACTTGTCATGTATCTATTCCATGGGGTTAGTTTCGGATTTCTAAATTATTTTCATAGGTTTGTTGGGCAGTTGTATACTAATTCCATCAGGTGTACAGCAGAAACAACTACATTTAACACACTGTCTGCCCCTGATGTCGCCAGTGTGTCTTTGGATAAACTATTTGGTCGGGCTTTGTTTCTATTGCAAAATGTTGTTCTTTACGTTTCTTATTGGCATCATCGAAATCTGATTGCATTGGTGGTAATAGATTGATACTTACATACACCATGTATAAATATCTTACTAAAATGTTTGGAAGTATCACATTCCACACATTTTATCTACATGCACAAATACTATTAATTGATAAACATATTTAGCTTATTGCATAAACAACATAAATGTATGTCATCTATATCATCACGGTATTCATGAAATAGTAGTAAGTTGTCACATTTGTCACACCATCATTCAACAGTGATAACAGCAAATTGCATTGAAAATTAAAAACACATTTGCCTAGTACCACTTCCGGTATATATATTCAGGCTGATTTGCTTGAATGTAACCAAGAGGACAATCTGTCCACGCTCTTAGTCATTGCCTCGAGCGACCATTAACACTCTTTGCATTGGTTCTGCAAAAATGACGTAACTGGATCAATCATGCGCCTGCATTTTGTCAGTGTGAAGTCGAGTGATTTTCTGGGCTTTGCGCAATTGTATTTATATCATGTCACTCGCAATGGTTCAGTGATTAAAAGAATCCACACTTTTTGTTTGCGCGCATGCAGAATTGAACGTTGGCTGAGAAGTGACTTTGTAAAAGAAACTTCTTTATTTTTCGGAGTAATCCTGACTTGTTCATGATTGAATACACGGTGGCTAGGCGTTACGCGTTATTCAGGGAGTGAGTCTCTGAGTGACCGTTAGCGGGAAATAAATAAAATTTCGCTAATTTTACCGTTTCGAAATGTCGAATTTGGGTTTGCACGGAACATTAGACATATTCAGGGTTGTTGTTGATAGATTAAATTAAAGAAATAAGCCAGTGTAGCGATACCTTTGGCTGCACAATATCTGTCATTATGGCTTCGACAGCCATTCTCCTCGGTTTTGGGGTTGAAAATGGTATGTATCGACATAAATATTGATAAAATGCGAGGTCTATGAGAGTGATAGGATGGGCTTCACGTGTGCCTGTCTTCAAAATGTTCACATTGATCGCAGGCGGCACAAATCTAGGTGTAATGTATCATTTGTTTATTTGCTATACTTTACGCGATTTGCGTGAGGACATTACGCGTATGTGCATGAGTAAATATTTTGATGAAGATGGGATATTTCTTTTCTAATGCGAATCTTCCTCTGTTTTACTGGTCCATTGATGAAATAAATTCAAGTTCAAGAGATAATGTTTGCACGTGGTGGGATTCTGTGTAAAATACATGAAAAAAAAAACTCTTGATATCGCCAATTCAAGATTTATGAAGATATAGAGGAACATATTGATGATAATGATAAATGAGGAGTATTGTCAGTACTTGAAGCATGTGCAGCCTCAAATCATTCTTTAAAAATCTCCATTTATGCATTGTCAGCTCCATCATACCCGACAATGCTCACATGCTTCCTCATGCTATAACGCGTGTGCAAGTTTTCTCCCTCAGGCTGATATGCGTAAACCACAAAAAAAAAACTTTTTAGTTTATAAAATACTCGATTAAAACAACTAGTTGAATGGTGTAACAACGAAGGAAGATTTCTTCGAACAGTTTATTGTTTACTGACATACAATTCGTTGGTTTCAATCGATAAACGTTGATATTTCACAAACGAGTCGCAAGCATGCGAGTGTTGTCACGATCTGTGTGTCCATTTTCGTAAATATAAGGACGTTTGCATGTAATTCTTGGTAGCATACGTGATGTTTGCTCATTGGGATATTACGTGGAAACAAAATGTTAGGAAGAAAATGAACCTTTTCAATCATTTCAGCTACTTGAAGTGGGGACCTGTATCGTTTCCTATGATATTTCCTCACGAAGAACGCGTAATACTCACGATTTTACGCGGCACTCCCTGAATAACGCGTAACGCCTAGCCACCGTGGAATAAGTTTCGTGCAAAAATAACATTATTTATGTTGAAAAAAAAAATTATGTACGCAGGAAAAAACGTTATTTATGCAGAAATAACTTTATTTGCATGTAAATAATATTATTAGGTGGAAATTACGTAATATTACGTGGTTATTTACCCCCAACGACCAATGGAAAGATAAAAGCATGTGTTAGCTGTATTTGATTATTATATCACATACGGCGGGAGTGAATAATGCTATTTTTGAGTAAATAATGCTATTTGCAAGTAAATAATGTTATTTATGCCTAAATAAAGTTATTTCTGCATAAGTAACGGTTTTTTTTGCATAAATACATTTTGTTTTGGGGAAATACAATTATTTACGCGTAAATTATGTTATTCATAATTACTTCGAGGAATAAATACTTATTTTACAATGTCACTTATCAGCCACCATAGAATTGCAACGATTCAGTGAGTTAATTACAGAATCCACACTTTCAGTCTATATGCATGACGCACAAAGCATACTCACGTTTGTAATACTATTATATTGTATACACACATGACTAAGCCTACACATGTTTTAAGTCGGAGAAAAGACTCAAAAGATGTGGATTCTTTGATTTCAATGCTCTCGGCCGCTTCGCGGCCTCGAGCATTCAAATCAAAGAATCCACACTTTTTCGTCCTTTCTCCTAGACAGAACAGAGGTAGGCACAAACTGTTAGGCCGTGACACAGCCCAGTATTCTTGTTAATAAATGGTCCTACAAAATGTACTAATCCACGTCCCAAGTTTCAGAACTACTAAGAAATGTACAAATAGATTGTTGAGGCATGTGCTTTGTCGAAGACACTTTCATTCTAGCCGTGAGTTCTTCAATCACTTCAGCAGTTTCCGGAGTTTTTTTTTTTATAAAACTATTGTTATGGTAAACTGACCGCCTTATATGTGATTCATACAAATACTGAACATGCTAGTAAACTAGTAATAGTACCCATGAGTCTTTTTTCATATTAAACTAGTGTTATGGTAAACTGAGCCCCTTATATGTGATTCATATAAAAACTGAACATGCTAGTTAACTAGTAATAGTACTCATATACTAGTACATCCCGGTTTTGCATTATTTACACTGTAGCCAATAAACATTGGATCGAAAGCATTGTATCACTATAGGCAATGAAGTTGAGAGTATGCTGTTGTGCTGCACGAGTTACAAAAGGTAACGTTTTGGTCCGGCATACATGGATTCATTGCGTCAGTCTGGCATGTTGGGATGGCATTCAATTTTAAGTAACTTCCGTTTTCAGGATAGTGTGCTTTTGCATGACACATTATACATATACTCCACACTCGTTCAGTAGAAAATTAATTGTGCACAAATGCAGAGAATATGTTCATCATAGCAAGTCCATCTCTAGAGGTGCTGCTTTTTGCTATTGGACCAGCTGTACTTCCAATTCCTGAAATGTTTGAAACCGATAATTAACTTACGTGTTTTTTTTTTCGGATTGAATGTGATGTTCTCAATACTGGTGTTTTGCAAGTTGTTATCATCAATGTGTGAAAACCAATTAGTCTAGCTCTAATTGAAACCCAAATTCTGTGTTAACTTAACTAGTAAAAGGGTACACTCATGTTGACTTTCATCTTGCTACCATACCCAATTATATCACACCCACTACTCACAACAAAATTGAGATTTTGCCACACAATTAGGGAGACATTTAATCAGTCAATCAATCAACATACTGACATATGCATACAGGTGGGGCCCCCTGGTTTTGCCACGGGAATTAGGGATAACCGTGTAGGGGTGTAGGTGTGTGTGTATGTGTGTGTATATATGGGTGCATGTATGCATTGTATTGTATGGTATCTCGTAACTCTGATTGAGTGGCCAGCATTCACTGTTATATGATTATAAAATGTTTTTTTTATTAAGAATGTATGCTGGATGAGACAAAAATAAATAATCAATCAATCATATATCATGGAAGATTTGTTTTGACCTGTTTCGCAGAGAGTTATGAAAAATGTTGATTTATCCTCAGTGTTCCATAAAAAATCAATCAATCATATATCATGGAAGATTTGTTTTGACCTGTTTCGCAGAGAGTTATGAAAAATGTTGATTTATCCTCAGTGTTCCATCCGACCGTTCGCTGGGAAATCCTGTCTAAATACGGTTCTCGAGAAAAAAAATTGTCTTCCTGTCTTTCCTGTCATTGCACTGTATGGAATTATGCGACTTATGTGAGGCCATATTAACTTGTTATCTGACATTTAGAAAGCTTATGGTCACACTCGTTCATGTTTTCTTTCACGTAATGTTTAGAACAATCTACACAATAACCCACTGATTTTTGTCATCATTATGATTGCAGTGTTTTATTGCAATATTTTCTAGTCATTTTCTAGTCACTATCCTCACCTCACAAAGCTAAACTGCCCAGCCATAATTGAAGACCAACACTTCAGAATCCCAGACTTCATCGAGGGCAGTGAGAAGATCCTTTGCGGATTTTGACCTGGCTACCAACCTAGTTAAACATGACGTCAAGCCATGCAATAATGTCGAGCCGAACACTACATTGCATATAACTAAAATGATACTTCCTTAGCCCATTGTGGGAGATGTATTTTAATGGAGGATTCCCTCGAATCCTCTCCTGCAGACAGTGATTGTTATATTTTGATTCATACTATATTTCACTTTCCTCTTCCCCTGGAAATCTTGTCCAAAGATAATTATCTCGAAAGGAAACCCGACAAATGTTTTCTTTCCACTGTATACCACAATCAATGGGAGGTGGCACGAGGAACCTCCCTGGATGGGCTACGATTGCATTGCGCTGTTCTACTGCAGTTAAAAATGATAAATTACTGGTTTACCTTCAATCCACACACACTATACAAAAGCGAATTCTATTGCAATTATTTAGAATAATCCACTTTTGTTAATGTCATGCAATGTTGTATGTTTTACACCGTAAAAGCATGTATACTTATACGCTATGTATGAATATTATAACTAGAATGTTTGAAAATGTCTACATTTGTTCCATTTTTGTACAATGGTAAAAGTATCAAATACCGGTAATTGATAAATAGTTTTAGCTGATTGCACGAGTACCACAAATGAATGTCAATTTCATCATCTTAATATTAATGAAATTAATGAACGATTTTCACAAGAGCTGTTCACACAATCTGGAGGTATATATATTTAGGCTGGTTTGTTTGGGTGTAACCAAAGCGACAATCTGTCTATGGCTCTAGTCATTGCTTCGAGCGACCAACATGGAACACTCCTGGAATTGGCTCTAGAAAAAAAAAAACTGGATCAATCGGTTTGAAATTACCTCGACCTGACAGCTACATATACTTTTATGGTCTACGCTCTCATGTATACACACAGTAGTTTTTGTGTGTCTTCTCACATCAATCCATGGTGATATCAATTGTTGGAAAATATCAATGGTTTTATCACCTTGGACACAATGGAGTCGGTTTACCACTAGTATCATTATCTCACAGCAGTTGCTAGCTCCGTTCATTATTTATGTGCATTTACTGACGTAAATGTCATTGGGAGCTGCGAATGGGTAACCTTCGTCATTTTTGTGTTGACTGGGATGGACATTCAGAAAAGAATCAGGTCACTAAACAGCTTACCGTACAGAGTACTCATACGTAAGCACTAAATATTGGTTGTAGTTTTTTCAAGCAGGATTTCATGAAACTATTTCAGCACAGTGTGCGGAGATACATCATAAATCTGTGCGGCTTCATGATTTGCTTATTACCAGGCATAATTAAATTTAGTGTGTTATTTGGTGACAGATATTTATCAGTCTTAGCTGACCTTTGAACCATACATGTCCTATGTGATTTAAACTAGCATGCAACTTTCCGAAGAATGCCTACGAGGTTCTGGTTGATCCGAATCATGGAAAACCTGAAATGTGTGCGATTTCCTGCACACTGGCCAGTGGGAGTGGGATATCTACTCGTAAGAATTATGCAAGTATGGAACTATTACCTATTTGATAACGAGATCCTAGCGACACGTAGGCCCCACCAGAAGCACCATTAAATAGCCTACATGACAGCAAGATGCTTACTCCATTTATCTGCACATCGTCCCATGTTGCAGAATGTAGAGGAAGGGCATGGCTCATCACACGGAAAATCAGAGGCTCCTGAAAAGAGCAATATCATTTTTTATCATTTGAGCAGCTGTGACGTGACTCCAACTCAGAAAATATAATTTATCTATACACTCGTAAGCTTTGCGAAAAACAATATGTAGGTGACACCGGTAAATCACTCAAATTTAGAAACAATCGTCACCGTGCTGCAATAACTAGCTGCGATGAGGAAAATGCATTATACAGTCATCTATCTAAATTTCACAGCAAAACTGAACTTTCCATCGAATGTTTTCTCTTTCACCAATTGAACAGGTTTCCGATTTTGGCGATGAACTTTTGAACAAACACTGGCGACTTGAAAGGGAATATTGTTGGATTGATACTCTAGGCACTTTCGAACCTCATGGCCTCAACGTTCAAAAATTTACAAAGTATGACCCTTTGAACAAAAGTAAAAATAAATTCGACCTGGTGTATATAGTTCCCTTCTCAAAAGCAGGTGCTCTTTCAGCCCCAATTGTTAAAAAGCATATGAAACAACTCAGAAAAAATACTGATGATGATATTAAAATAGCAACAGCTTACAAGAAGCATCAAAATCTTAAAGAACTTTTAGTCAGAAGCAAACTTAAATAATCCAACAATTTTTTTCAGTATCGCTCATTGAATTTTTATTGCTGTTTTATGTTATGTGTTACTCTTACAATTATCTTGTGCCAGTGCATTTTTTATACTCTCCAAAACAAACATACATACATACACACAAACATACATACATACACACATACATACTTCCGCACTTGACAAAGGATTCAACTCCGAAACCGGTCGTGCAACAGGCAGAGTACATTGTGAGTAACCTCTTTTATATTGTTTTGTATTATTTTGTTGTGTTTTAGATACTGGTCAGATTATTGACCATATCTTTGCATTCAGGTTTCTTCAAACGTTTTGTTCTCATTTTATACAATTGTTTTTATTTTTCATAATTTTATCCTTTGGTTTTATCATCCAAATCAATCACGTTCTGGTTTTAATACTTTCAAAATTAATTGCTGAAACGTATCATGGCTCTTTCTAAACCTCCACACTTCCGTTCTTTTTACACTCTCCTTCAATGCTTTCACCACCTGTCACTAATGCTCCAGCAGTCTCAAGGCCAAGTCACCAGGGCTTTCAGTAAAAAACAACAACACCTGGATGACTTCATCAAACCTGCTTGTTCTGGTCCTCTAATCAAACAAAAATCTCCAAAATCAATCAAAATTGGGTACAAAACGTGACCAAACAATTGGTGGAACACTACGAGAGCTCAATTCAAAACCTTTTGGCCCACATTTCCTCTTTAGGTTTATCTGATTCGGACATTGCAAATTCGGTAGCTCTCGTCATTCAGCAGGCTAAATCTCATTTCGGCAAAAAACTTCAGGCTTCCACCATCCAGAAATTCAAAAGCTCCACTCTTCCAAATTCCCCTATTCCAAATTCTAGCTCTCAATCAAAACCTCAGACTTGTGAGGTTAAAGGTCACAAACACCCACTTAGTAATTTCTTTCCATGTAATATATCCTATCGTGGTATGAGATTCCCTAGCCTTGAGCACATCTATCAGTATCACCAAGCCCGGTACCATGACTGTCAACACCTAGCCAATCGGATCCTTAGGGCTCCCCATGCAGGAGTGGCTAAACGTTTGGCTAGTGAAATTCCTAGCCTGTCCCCGTTCTGGCATAAAAGTAAAAATGGAATCATGCGTCAACTTCTTCAAGTTAAGTTTAATTCTTGCAAATTGTTCCGTGACACTCTGATGGGTCTTCCTGAAGGGTGTCACATTGTCCATCCAGTTCCTGACAGCCACTGGGGTGTTAATCGTCATGGTCAAGGCTCTAACTTCTTTGGCCGCCTCCTAATGGACCTAAAACGTGCCAACTCTCCTACTAACAATCCTAAACCCTCTCGCTCTTCACCTCCATCTTCAAATAACACCCCTCCCTCTGTGTCCACTTCTAACCGCTTCCAACTCCTTGATACCCTCTCTAACCCTCCTTGTCTATCATCATCTGATGATTGGCCACCTCTCTCTCGCTCTTCTCCTGATAACCGCCTTAGTGCCACGCCCAAACGGCGTCCGCGCTCTCCTTCTTCTCCTGAACTCTCACCCTCCTCTCTACCTAAAGGCAAACGCACTCGCTTTGTCTCTCCTAAAAACTCTCCTAACACCACTTTCCATGTCTCTCCTTCCACTATCAGAGGACCCAAAACTCTTTGGGCCCTTCCTAAACTAACCTCCTCCACTGTCATCCTCGGCTCTTCTAACCTTTCTCGCATCACCAAATCCCCTGTCAGTGATATCCAAGTTGTGTCTTATCCTGGAGCTTTGTTCAACCATCTAAGAATGATGTTCACGGCCTGTAAAAAATCATTTGATGCCCCCCAAAACTTAATCTTAAGTGTAGGCCTGAACAATCGAAGCTCCAAACCAAGTGTTACTTCAATTCCAGAGCTGAGGAATATGCTCAGCAGTGCTTTCCGAATCTTCCCCCACTCCAAAATTCTCATTCCAAAAATTAACTACTCAGACAATCTTCCGTCTGTAGAGAAACGCAACTTGGATATGATTAACAGGGCTTTGGATGACATGAGTTCACGTTTCAGCAATCTCACAGTTGTTAAACAGTTGGATCCAATCAAGTTCTCTACACAGACAGATAACATTCATTGGACTGAACAAACGGCCAATGAAATGTTGAAATTCTGGCTCAGTCATTTAAACTAAATCATTCTGAGAGTCCACCGAACTCCAGTACGACTAATAATGTTGTAAACCTTTCCAAATTTACACTTTCGGACACACAAATCGCTCTTCTAAATCGTGGTTTGACATTTGTTCCCACACCCAAAATAACATTGGATCCAATTAAACAAGCTGTGCAAGATTTTGGTAGAAAACTCAAACTTCAAAATTATTTTTCTCACCGTCCAAATTCATTCACAAATAGATCAAAATTCACTCCAAAATCTAAAGCCCGTTTTAGATTGCATTTCGGCAATATCTAAGGAAATTGAAAACTTGAAAATTCAACCAGAAACCAAAAACCTAACGAAAATGGAATATAAAACTATAAAGGATTTACAAAATAACGTAGACTTGGTAATTAAAAAAGCAGATAAAGGTAGTGCAGTCGTAATTATGGATAGGCAAAATTATATTAATGAAGGCTTTCGTCAATTATACAATCCAGCTCATTACAGAGAAATTGACACTCCTCTTTACCTAGAAAATTCAGCAAAAATAACAAAAATGTTAAAAGGATTACGCAATTCTGGATGCCTTTCTGAAAAAGTATTCCAATTTCTTTTACCACCAGAACGCCCTCGTCAAAGAAGATTTTATATGCTACCTAAAATTCATAAACCCAAAGACTCCTGGCCAATTCCAAATGAAATGCCTCCAGGGCGCCCAATTGTTTCGGACTGCAGCAGTGAATCTGAAAAAGTAGCTATGTATATTGATTCATATATAAAAGATCAAGCAAATAAGCATCCGTCATATATAAAAAACACGTATGACTTTTTAGATAAAGTTAGAGGGCTTGAACTAGATCCAAATTCTTTACTAATCACTTTAGATGTTGAAAGTATGTAATATACTAATATAAATCATGAAGAAGGTATCCAAGCAATTAAAAATGCATTCCCGACTTTGGCAAACAATGAACTATTCAAAGGTATAATAGAATTATTGGAAATTTCACTTAAATGTAATGACTTTGAATTTGACGGTAAGACATTCCTACAAGTTTCAGGCACAGCCATGGGTCAGAAATATGCACCTCATTATGCAGATATTTATATGGCTGAATTTGAAAAGCAAGCTTTACAAAAGTGTCCATTCAAACCAGATTGCTATTATAGGTATTTAGATGACATTTTCCTCATTTGGCCACATGGCATTTCCAAATTTCACCAGTTTCTCGAAATTTTCAATTCTCATAGGGCATCAATCAACTTCAAAGCTGAAATTAGTACTGATTCAGTTAATTTTTTGGATACTACTTTGTTCAGGAGCAAAGAAAACACATTAGAAGCAAAAGTTTTCTTCAAGCCAAAGGATACTCATCAGTTGTTGCATAAGCTCTCTTTTCATCCAAAACACACTTATAAAGGACTAATCAAGTCCCAAGTTTTTCGATTTTTCCAAATTTGCTCAAATCCAGATGATGTTGAATCAGCTTGTCAAATATTATTCAAGGCACTTTCGAAACGTAACTATTCAAAACGTTGGCTTCGCAAAATCAAGAATGAAACATTGAGAATTTTGAACAGTGAGGAAAGATTAGGTGTTGATTTTCAATTGCCCGCTTCCAGCTCGTCTGGCTCAAAACCTTGTAATTCTAAACAATGTCAGACATGTCATTTAGTTCCAAATTGTCAAAATTTCTGGGGATCAGTTTTTGAACAGACCTACTCAATCAACTCAGCTTTGGATTGCAACTCAGAAAATATAATTTATCTATACACTTGTAAGCTTTGCGAAAAACAATATGTAGGTGAAACCGGTAAATCACTCAAATTCAGAAACAATCGTCACCGTGCTGCAATAACTAGCTGCAATGAGGAAAATGCATTATACAGTCATCTATCTAAATTTCACAGCAAAACTGAATTTTCCATTGAATGTTTTTCTCTTTTACCAATTGAACAGGTTTCCGATCTTGGTGATGAACTTTTAAACAAACAATGGCGACTTGAAAGGGAATATTGTTGGATTGATACTCTAGGCACTTTCGAACCTCATGGCCTCAACGTTCAAAAATTTACAAAGTATGACCCTTTGAACAAAAGTAAAAATAAATTCGACATGGTGTATATAGTACCCTTCTCAAAAACAGGTACTCTTTCAGCCCAAATTGTTAAAAAGCATATGAAACAACTCAACAAAAATACTGATGGTGATATTAAAATAGCAACAGCTTACAAGAAGCATCAAAATCTTAAAGAACTTTTAGTCAGAAGCAAACTTAAATAATCCAACAAAATTTGTTCAATGTCGCTCATTGAATTTTTATTGCTGTTTTATGTTATGTGTTACTCTTACAATTATCTTGTGCCAGTGCATTTTTTATACTCTCCAAAACAAACATACATACATACACACAAACATACATACATACACACATACATACTTCCGCACTTGACAAAGGATTCAACTCCGAAACCGGTCGTGCAACAGGCGGAGTACATTGTGAGTAACCCTTTTTTGATATTGTTTTGTATTATTTTGTTGTGTTTTAGATACTGGTCAGATTATTGACCATATCTTTGCATTCAGGCTTCTTCGAACATTTTATTTCCATTTTATACAATTGTTTTTGTTTTTATTATTTTATCCTTCGGTTTTATCATCCAAATCAATCACGTTCTGGTTTTAATACTTAATTGCTGAAACGTATCATGGCTCTTTCTAAACCTCCTCACTTCCGTTCTTTTAACACTCTCCTTCAATGCTTTCACCACCTGTCACTAATGCTCCAGCAGTCTCAAGGCCAAGTCACCAGGGCTTTCAGTAAAAAACAACAACACCTGGATGACTTCATCAAACCTACTTGTTCTGGTCCTCTAATCAAACAAAATCTCCAAAATCAATCAAAATTGGGTACAAAACGTGACCAAACAATTGGTGGAGCACTACGAGAGCTCAATTCAAAACCTTTTGGCCCACATTTCCTCTTTAGGTTTATCTGATTCGGACATTGCAAATTCGGTAGCTCTCGTTATTCAGCAGGCTAAATCTCATTTCGGCAAAACACTTCAGGCTTCCACCATCCAGAAATTCAAAAGCTCCACTCTTCCAAATTCCCCTATTCGAAATTCTAACTCTCAATCAAAACCTCAGACTTGTGAGGTTAAAGGTCACAAACACCCACTTAGTAATTTCTTCCCATGTAATACATCCTATCGTGGTATGAGATTCCCTAGCCTTGAGCACATCTATCAGTATCACAAAGCCCGGTACCATGACTGTCAACACCTAGCCAATCGGATCCTTAGGGCTTCCCATGCAGGAGTGGCTAAACGTTTGGCTAGTGAAACTCCTAGCCTATCCCCGTTCTGGCATAAAAGTAAAAATGGAATCATGCGTCAACTTCTTCAAGTTAAGTTTAATTCTTGCAAATTGTTCCGTGACACTCTGATGGGTCTACCTGAAGGGTGTCACATTGTCCATCCACTTCCTGACAGCCACTGGGGTGTTAATCGTCATGGTCAAGGCTCTAACTTCTTTGGCCGCCTCCCAATGGACCTAAAACGTGCCAACTCTCCTACTAACAATCCTAAACCCTCTCGCTCTGTACCTCCATCCTCAAATAACACCCTCCCTAAAGCCCTTCCCTCTGTGTCCACTTCTAACCGATTCCAACTCCTTGACACTCTCTCTAATCCTTCTTGCCTCTCATCTTCTGATGATTGGCCACCTCTCTCTTGCTCTTCTCCTGATAATCGTCTTAGTGCCACGCCCAAACGGCGTCCGCGCTCTCCTTCTTCTCCTGAACTCTCACCCTCCTCTCTACCTGAAGGCAAACTCTCAAACGCTTTGCCTCTCCTAAAAACTCTCCTAACACCACTTTCCATGTCTCTCCTTCCACTATCAGAGGGCCCAAGAGTTTTGGGCCCTTCCTAAACTAACCTCCACCACCGTCGTCCTCGGCTCTTCTAACCTCTCTCGCATCACCAAATCCCCCGTCAGTGATATCCAAGTTGTGTCTTATCCTGGAGCTTTGTTCAACCATCTCAGAATGATGTTCACGGCCTGTAAAAAGTCATTTGATGCCCCCAAAAACCTAATCTTAAGTGTTGGCTTGAACAATCGAAGCTCCAAACCAAGTGTTACTTCAATTCCAGAGCTGAGGAATATGCCCGGCAGTGCTTTCCGAATCTTCCCCCACTCCAAAATTCTTATTCCAAAAATTAACTACTCAGACAATCTTCCGTCTGTAGAGAAACGCAACTTGGATATGATTAACAGGGCTTTGGGTGACATGAGTTCACGTTTCAGCAATCTCACAGTTGTTAAACAGTTGGATCCAATCAAGTTCTCTACACAACCAGATAACATTCATTGGACTGAACAAACGGCCAATGAAATGTTGAAATTCTGGCTCAGTCATTTAAACTAAATCATTCTGAGAGTCCACCGAACTCCAGTACGACTAATAATGTTGTAAACCTTTCCAAATTTACACTTTCGGACACACAAATCGCTCTTCTAAATCGTGGTTTGACATTTGTTCCCACACCCAAAATAACATTGTATCCAATTGAACAAGCTGTGCAAGATTTTGGTAGAAAACTCAAACTTCAAAATTATTTTTCTCACCGTCCAAATTAATTTACAAATAGATCAAAATTCACTCCAAAATCTACCTGGACTCCACCCAGTTCCATGATTGACAAGCCTGTTTTAGATTGCATTTCGGCAATATCTAAAGAAATTGAAAATTTGAAAATTCAACCAGAAACCAAAAACCTAACAAAAATTGAATATAAAACTATAAAGGATTTACAAAATAACGTAGACTTAGTAATCAAAAAAGCAGATAAAGGTAGTGCAGTCGTAATTATGGATAGGCAAAATTATATTAATGAAGGCCTTCGTCAATTATACAATCCAGCCCATTACAGAGAAATTGACACTCCTCTTTACCTAGAAAATTCAGAAAAAATAACAAAAATTTTAAAAGGATTACGCAGTTCTGGATTCCTTTCTGAAAAAGTATTCCAATTTCTTTTACCACCAGAACGCCCTCGTCAAAGAAAATTTTATATGCTACCTAAAATTCATAAACCCAAAGACTCCTGGCCAATTCCAAATGTAATGCCTCCAGGGCGCCCAATTGTTTCTGACTGCAGCAGTGAATCTGAAAATGTAGCTATGTATATTGATTCATATATAAAAGATCAAGCAAATAAGCATCCATCATATATAAAAAACACGTATGACTTTTTAGATAAAGTTAGAGGGCTTGAACTAGATCCAAATTCTTTACTAATTACTTTAGATGTTGAAAGTATGTATACTAATATAAATCATGAAGAAGGCATCCAAGCAATTAAAAATGCGTTCCCGACTCTGAAAAACAATGAACTATTCAAAGGTATAATAGAATTATTGGAAATTTCACTTACATGTAATGACTTTGAATTTGACGGTAAGACATTCCTACAAGTTTCAGGTACAGCCATGGGTCAGAAATATGGACCTCATTATGCAGATATTTATATGGCTGAATTTGAAAAGCAAGCATTACAAAAGTGTCCATTCCAACCAGATTGCTATTATAGGTATTTAGATGACATTTTCCTCATTTGGCCACACGGCATTTCCAAATTTAATCAGTTTCTTGAAATATTCAATTCTCATAGGGCATCAATCAAGTTCAAAGCTGAAATTAGTACTGATTCAGTTAATTTTCTGGATACTACTTTGTTCAGGAGCAAAGAAAACACATTAGAAGCAAAAGTTTTCTTCAAACCAACGGATACTCATCAGTTGCTGCATAAGCTCTCTTTTCATCCAAGCACACTTATAAAGGACTAATCAAGTCCCAAGTTTTTCGATTTTTGCAAATTTGCTCATATCCAGATGATGTTGAATCAGCTTGCCAAACATTATTCAAGGCACTTTCGAAACGTAACTATTCAAAACGTTGGTTTTCGCAAAATAAAGAATGAAACATTGAGAATTCTAAACAGTGAGGAAAGACTAGGTGCTGATTTTCAACTGCCCACTTCCAGCTCATCTGGCTCAAAACTTTGTAATTCTAGACAATGTCAGACATGTCATTTAGTTCCAAATTGTCAAAATTTCTCAGGATCAGTTTTTGAACAAACCTACTCAATCAACTCAGCTTTGGATTGCAACTCAGAAAATATAATTTATCTATACACTTGTAAGCTTTGCGAAAAACAATATGTAGGTGAAACCGGTAAATCACTCAAATTCAATCGTCACCGTCATCGTCACCGTGCTGCAATAACTAGCTACAATGAGGAGAATGCATTATACAGTCATCTATCTAAATTTCACAGCAAAACTGAATGTTCCATCGATTGTTTTTCTCTTTTACCAATTGAACAGGTTTCCGATCTTGGTGATGAACTTTTAAACAAACAATGGCGACTTGAAAGGGAATATTGTTGGATTGATACTCTAGGCACTTTCGAACCTCATGGCCTCAACATTCAAAAATTTACAAAGTATGACCCTTTGAACAAAAGTAAAAATAAATTAGACCTGGTGTATATAGTACCCTTCTCAAAAACAGGTGCTCTTTCGGCCCAAATTGTTAAAAAGCATATGAAACAACTCAACAAAAATACTGATAGTGATATTAAAATAGCAACAGCTTACAAGAAGCATCAAAATCTTAAAGAACTTTTAGTCAGAAGCAGACTTAAATAATCCAACAAAATTTGTTCAATGTCGCTCATTGAATTTTTATTGTTGTTTTATGTTATGTGTTACTCTTACAATTATCTTGTGCCAGTGCATTTTTTATACTCTCCAAAACATACATACATACATACATATTTTTTCCCACAAGTACCTGTCGCCATTTTTTGTTATGGTAGAGCGCGTCAACATGGTCGGTTTCGGCGCTGTGAAAAATATGGACTTACCGAAGACGGTGGGAGCAAAGAGTAGAAGAAAACAAATAACATGTTTCGTCGCCATTCTACAAGAAATTTCGAAGTGGAGCTCCTGTGTCCAGCTGCAGGCGTCAGTCTTGTGGTTGGTAACAGGACAGTGAGTCCTGTTCTTATTCAAATCCTACACCCACGTACGCGCATACATCTCGTTATCACAAGGTCAAAATGGAATATTAATGCACCAAAGACAATGGTCGCTATTCAGCACTATCCTTTTCAAACTTGTATTGAGTCTGACATGCTTCTGAAAGAGAGCTGATTATAATCACTTAGATATTGTTAGGTTTTATGATAATCGCCCATATCTGAAGCGAAATAGTTCAGCCTGAAGTAACATCACAGAGTAGAACCACATTACCGTGATGAACTTTGTGATTTCATAAAGTGTGATGAGCATGTTTGCCTCATTTGAATATGCACATCTCTCGGGATATCAATTCTAGAATGAAGCCATTCAAATAAAAATATCTGATCATTTTTGTATGGAACTTTTTTTGTGAGGCAACTAACTATATCGATATCTATGCGGTGAATGCTGAGTTATAGACCACCTGTCACGAGATCACTAACACAGAGTATACGAGCCATCCGTCCTCAATTCGCCGCATCCCTAAGTTCGCCAACTGCATATGGGCGATATTTCAGTATAGGGGTCAGATCTGTTTCAGAAGGTCAGAAATTAAACATAACTGTTTTCAAAAGATATTTTTTGGAAATGGAACCTGGAGTGGTACTTATCGCAGGACAAAAGAAATTGAAGCATAAACTGGTACCAATTTGTTTTAAATAAGAAAGAATATTCATAACCTGCTATAATTCATTCACCCACTTTCTTTGAAAAACAGTGTTCACAATTTCAAAATTATCATAATATATTAGTGATAGTAGCTCAAAATGGATCACAAGATAGTAACTCATTGATATCTAATGCAAAACATCCCACGCAAGACAGTACTGATATTAAGTACTGATATTTTTGACAAGAATCGCTGTTTTGATGATATATCAGTTCTCTAGACACAGTCATATCCATTGTTACAGTAAACATACAGTATATACAGTCTTGTCAGGATAGATATATGTTTTAGAAACAAAACAATCCATCATTGACTATTGAAAATAATTGACATTGTGGTAAATAAAGTTTTAAAACATATCGTTGTCAAAAAATGTCCTTTCCGTCACAAAGATTGATGGAAAGTAATTCTATATTATATCTTAAAAAGCAGTATATACAAAACTACAATATTGCCCACATTTGCAATAAGCATGTTAAGCAGCAATAAAAATGTGAATGAAGCCATACATAGTAGTAAATACACTATGTTTTTCACAGATTCTCGAGAACCATTTCATTGCTATTTCATATGAATAAGTTATGAAAGAAATGAACAGATGAACTAATGTGATCCATAGCTAATTTAATTTCGGAATGCTTATGTAGAAAGTCCTCAAGGCTAATACTGCTTGATCACTGGGTTTTAATATGTATACATTCTATAGTTGTCACTGACGGAAAGGACATGTTTTTGACAAAAAGACATATGATGATGCTCGTGGTTAAAAATCATGTGCACATGCCAGTGCTAGAAACCTATGTATAATAATAACTTTACAATAATGCAAATCATTATTTGCATATACATCTCAAAATTAGATGCTTTTTGGCTTTCAATAAATAAAAAAAACATATCCTTGTGTCATATTTGGTGTTTTAGATCTAGTGGTTTAGATTTTGCTCAGACAGTGTTGAAAGCATGGTGGATAAAAATCTAAACAGAACAACAGAGGTTATGTGAAGTTAGAATGGATGAATGTAGGTCAGGAATACACAGAATCAACATGGAAGTGACAGTAATATTTTGACGGAAAGGACATTTTTTTGACAAAGTGTTTCAGGTGAGAATATATTGGGAAAAACACATGAATTCTTTTTTCAATGAAATATATCGGCCAATACACATGGCAGTATAATAAGAAATCAGTTTTATCCCACTGGTACTAGTATATACTTTTTGACAGGTTTCCTGAAGTGACCACGTGACGGAAGGGACAAATTTTGACGGAAATTCAGATACTAGCTTAATATGGTATTTTATGATCACTTATATTTGAATTTCAAACCATTTGTTTTTGGTGAAGAGATGACATAATCCGAACATGAAAATAAGTATCTTCAAGTAATATTTCCAAAATGAGCCGATCAGTGCTCACGAGTTGTAGGCACAGCTTTCTGACCTTTTCACACAGGCAGGGTATTCATATGTCATTATACGGATATCGACAATCAAATCTATCCAATTGAATTTCTATTCGAATCATTTGTTTGAACATGTATAAATGAGCACGGTCGACGTGAGTGGTTTATTGATATGCAGAATTTGATGCATTATGTGACAACTCATGTGGCAGTCGTGTCAGGTGTGGCAACAACGGGAGCAATACGAGGGCAGAAAGTTTCCCTTTCACGAATCAGATTTTTAGTTTCAAAAAAAGTCAAAATGAGGACTTTTTTCCTGTTATCAAGACGAGATGCCTTGAATTGCTCAAAAGGTCTGAAATATGGGTTCGAAGTAGATAGTGGATGAGCA
Organism: Terebella lapidaria; assembly: GCA_949152475.1. Taxonomy (NCBI): domain Eukaryota; kingdom Metazoa; phylum Annelida; class Polychaeta; order Terebellida; family Terebellidae; genus Terebella; species Terebella lapidaria. Next base: position 27,275,901 of record OX424561.1, on the reverse strand, counting down.
GTGGATAAGTAAAGCATGATAAGGTGTGATACATCTTAAATTCATTCAACTTGAATGTCTGAAACACACCATTTAAGGATTAAACAGATGGCAACATTCTTGATTTGGTCCCCACCTCATCGTTTGGTGGCAGAGCAGTTTAAAGTCATAGTAGCAAGGTATCATTATATGGTTTCATTCCTGTTTACATCAAGACATTGTGGACATTTAGTGATAAAAAAAGTGTTCGCGTTAATTGCTAACTAATAACAGCGACATAATGGACTATATTGTGCCAGTACTACGAGAGCATTCTCCAGCCGATGAAAAAAATAGCTTCGGTAATCTCCGTATTCGTGACGTCAGTTGAGGCTGAATGTGCTATGATGACTTGTCGAAAACGTGAAATACGTAATTTGATGGCCAGCTCAAAGATGGCAAATCACTTCTGAATGCATGCGATTCAACAGAAAACACGCAAAAACCAGCAAATACTGGACATCTTGCAGTTCAACAGACCTCCGTTCTGGGTGAAAAATAGTGCTGATTCTAAATATCAAGACGAGAAATGCCGTATTTCTGCCATCTCACTTGTTCACTTGAATTGTCAAACATACGTCAGGGGAATGAATATGCGACATGGAGTTTACCTCGCTGGCTACATGTACTTCCAGGTCTGCCTCAACTGACGTCACCAACCACGTGACCCACACTAAAATATGGATCAAAATCTTCTGCAATTTACGGAAGGAGTGCCTATTTGGTTCAATATCTCGAAACCGATTGATTGTATTTGTAAAATTCGTTCAAATTTATTAAACATTATTCATAATAAACTAAATGAAAAGCACTTTCATCGGCATGCTACTAGGTCTTTAAACCCTCGGCAAATTGATTCTCAGGCCAATATCAACATGCTACAGGGTTGACATTTGATATGGTATATATTGGTTGGGTGGGTAAACTGATGAAATATTAGGTCATATATTCAAATTGATAAGCACCATGAAGTTGTTATATGATCTGATGTTCAGCCAAGCATGTCACCTGCCGATCAGGCGATTATCGTGCCAATTGACATCACGGGATTGCACATGGGGTGACGAAATAACTGACCGCTGTGATATGGGGTGATTTTTGTTCTGCTATAAATTGTGTGGGCTGGTCGAATTTATCTGCATATCCCAGGGCCTCCTTGACCATGTTGACATGGAGCTACGATATTTTAAACGCAGATTCCTGAAGTAATGGTGCGTCAATTAAGTGCGGCAGTTTGTCACGGAGTGGTTGCCCTGCGACGTAATGGGCTAAAACAGACTGAGTGGGAGGTCAGCAAGATCCTGAGGAGGCACGCCAAGACAGGTGTGCCTAATCCTAGATCTCGCCCAGGACGTCCTATGATGACAACAAGAAGACAGGGCCGTTTGTTGATTCGCCTGTGTACTGGCGGTCGTACCATGCCAGCCAGGGCCTTGAGAATACAGTGGCAGAACGTCATAGGTGTACGCGTATCTAGAACACTAGTGAACAGCGGATTGGTTCGAGCTGAGTATCGTGCCAGGAGACCACAAAGGAAACCCCTGCTGAGTCGAAGACATCACGAGCGACGTCTGCAGTGGAATAGGGATTACCACCATTTGGGACAACATCACTGGAATCATGTCATATTTAGTTACGAGGCGAGATTCGAGGAGTACCGCCATGAGGGACGCATCCGAGTTCGCAGACGAGTTGAAGAATCTTACCATGAAGCCTGCATACTACCCAGGGTGCAGGCTGGAGGCGGTGGGATAACCATATGGGGACCTTGTGATCCTGGTCGGCAATCTGGATCAACACCAGTACATGCGCCTCCACGTGCATGTTCTTAATGTTGTTTCTGTTTAGTGATAGTAAACTATGGATATAATAATGATCTTCTTTTCGTCTATTGTCTGTAGTAAAACCGTTCTGCACCTCAACAAGTCGTTCTGTTTGTGTATTTCATACGTGTTTATACATGTGTATATGGAAAAGTGTTGGTCATCGAAACTTTGTGTGCTGCAAAACTTTTAGGTGGTTTTAAGTGTTGACAAATGTTTTGTGGTCGCTTATTATCTTATGTACCTGTTCTGTCCTTTATTTCTTATAACTAATATTCCACAGGTCCACTGTCATCAACTTATGAAAGCCAATTTATCCAGCTCTAATTGGAGACCGAGACTCTGAAACCCTGGGTTTCTCCAAGGGCCATAAAATGGGAATCTTCGTGAGTTTTTAACTGGTTAACAGCCTGAATAAACACGGCTTTCATTTCAAGTTGAAGAACACAGGCTAAATAACAAATGATGAATGTATTCGTTCCATCTCAGTCAGTGTAAACCACAATCAATAGGAAATTGCACGACATATGTGTGACATTGTTCTTTGACAATCATAGTTGAGAATGAAACGAGTCAGGTTTGCTTTCAATCCACACACACATTGTGCAAAAATTATCAGGATATCCTAATCCATGTTAACTACTGTCGTATCATACAGTACGTTTACACTGTAATACTAAGTAGTATACGTAGGTGATACCTGTGTTCAAATATTTCAACTAAATGTTTGAATGTCCACATTCGTTCCACAATACTTTCACTTCATACCGCGTGTGATCATATACATTTTCATGCTGGTTCTCATGCTGGTGTAACCAAGGCGACATGCACTGAGTCATTACCTTGAGCTACCATCATAGAACACTTCTGGCATTGGCGTTTAAAAAAATGACGCAACTGGATCATTCGGTTCAAAATTACTCCACATACACAGAGGAGTTCTGCATGTGTTCTCACATCAATCTATGATGACATGGATTGTTGAAAATACTAACGGTTTTATGAGCACAAAGACAACATACGGACTCGATTTACTAATAACATTCTCTTGCAGCGGGTGCTGGCTCCATCCATTATTTGTGTGTATTTATTGATATAAACTCCATTTTACTGCTAACGAATGTTCTCTGCCATTTGCGTGTTGAATGGACATAGACATTCAGAAACGCCATCAACTTATTGGCTCAGAAGTCAATATTACTAGCGGGCTAATATACAGTAATAGCAGTTTATCATGATGCTGGGTACTTGAAACATTTTAGCACATAACAGTAGTAACAGTAGTGTTTGAAGACACCTCACAAATCTGTGCAGCGTACCTAGTATGCCTGTCCACTTTACATGTATACAGTATACACTATGCCTGACGACGTTAAGCGATTTATCTACTGATTGATATCAGACCTGGGTGACTCGTGAATCAGGTGATCTCGGGTGATTTTTCACTAGCATGCAACTGCATTACATTATGTCTGTTCACAATAGTCTGTTTGTGATACAACGTTCACACGAGAAAGTGTTGGCTGAGTGCTGACGCTTGTCAGGTCGCTCACCCCAGGCAATCATTGGAAATTGTTGTATCGCTTCAGACAGATATCGTCCATGCATTGAAGCACGGTGACATCTACCGCTGGGCCTATTTCCGGAGGGCGAGTTTCTCCCAAAATAGAACGGACGTGAGCACAAGAGGTGGTAGTCGGGTGATAAAGCCCAGTATTCTCCACAAATGATCTCGTGTAATGTAATATGTCCATGTCTAGGTTCTAAAAACGCGTGGATGCGAAAAAATATATTAATTGCATGCAACTCAACAATGGATCATGTCTCTAGTATTGTCATAATTCGAAGGATTAATTCGAATCTTCCGTGAACCTCAGAAACATAGTATTACTTGGTATCTTGAATAACAAATACCCAAAACACACCACTGTTTGGACATACAACTGGCAACTTTCTTACTTAGGGGAAGTCAAAAACAGAATCCTACTGCAATAGGCAGTAAAAGAGTAGTATACATTTCATCGTTGGATAGCAGAACACTTTTTTGTAGATATCCCACACTTCTCAGAATTGTACAAATCCATTGTTAGGCTAGTGTGCCAGGAGGGATACATTCCGATGGTAGCCAGAACGCTCTCATGTCCTTGGCTCCAGGACATTCCCAGATATGCATACAAGAATGTTAATATTATAAACTGACATCTATAACTTCCATTCACAGCAAAACTGCACTAGTACATCTCAGTTTCGTACTATGTACACTGGCCAGTGGGGCAATGAGCATTGGGTCAGAGGCACTGTATCACTATGGGCATCAAAGCTGAGAGTAGGATGTTATAATGTTTAAGTTCATCGACTTACGTTCCAAAAAGGTATTGATTGGGACCGGAATGCAATGTTTTATGGCGTCGGTCTGGTTGGTTGGGAAGAAACCCATTTTCAAGAAGCTCCAGTTTTCAGGCTGGTGTGCTCTTGCATTAAGAATTATACACATTCTACATACTTGTTCGATAGAAAATCATTTGTGCACAACTGCAGATGATATGTTCGTCATCTCATTTTCAGAAAAAGCAATTTAAAATCTACACACGAGATACAACATCAAATCCCATACATAGAATTTCATACTTTGTGTAGATCCACTGTACGAAAATATACAATCGCTTCCTTTTTTGTGGCCAATTTGTTTTCATTTTATTGTTCTGCTATTGGGAAAGTCACTATTTCATGTGATATACTTCTTGAGCTTGACAAGACACAAAAACAGTGATTTGAAATTGATAATCATCTTACGTACCTGTTCTGATCATTATGTCCTCGATACTGGTATTTTGCTGTCACCAATGTGTTATTTTCACCAGTGTACGATGGCCAATTAGTCTAGCTTTAACTGGAACTCGAACACCATCTCAACTTTACCAGTAAAAAGGTGAAAAGTTCAATAAAAAGGCACAAGGACAGTTGTTGATTTTGATCTCGCTACCAAACCAATTATAGAGAATCAACTGCTAGCTACAAAATTGGGACTTCCACAGGATTATTGATTTGATCAGAATTGATTAGAAAATGTTGAAATCAATACAAATGTGGTCGATATTGATACAGACATGGGAGGAAACAATACATATTTTAGTTTCCACGTTGGACTGATGAAATTCTAAAAATCATACTTCACAATAGATTCGTTTCTTTAACAGCCCTGAATGTAATGAACATTTCTTTGAGTAATCTCTTCTGTAGACAGCAATAAATAACTGATTATCCTTGGCATGTAATCTGAACATTCGCCTGGGAGTTCTTGTCTGAAGATAATTACCTGAAAAGAAAACCAATCCCTCTTCCGTACCCGTCATTGCAATAAACTATAATTAATGGGATTATACAAACTATCACGTTGATACTGTAAAACGAGTGCATGGTGTGTGGAAGATATATTTCCTTATCACTGGTAATAAATGCATGGTACGTGGACGATGTTTTCTCATCACTGATAATAAATGCATGGTATATGGACGATATGTTTCCTTTTCACAGATCACAAAATTGGAGCTAAACTGCTTGAGACACTCAGTAGCCTTTTGGCTTGTGATTAGGTACTTATGTACTTGTCATATATCTATTCCATGGGGGTTTGTTTCGGACTTCTAAAGTATTTTCATAGGTTGTTGGGCAGTTGTATACTAATGCCATCAGGTGTACAGTAGAAAAAACTACATTTAGCACACTGTCTGCCCCTGATGACGTCAGTGTGTCTTTTGATAAACTGTTTGGTCGGGTTTTGTTTCTATTGAAAAATGTATTTTACGTTTGTTATTGGAATCATCAAAATTTGGCTATATTGGTGGTAATAGATTGATACTTACACTAATTACCTGTTCTACGGTAATATGGTCAGTATTTCACAGACAAATTGTTTTACTCAATATATGTCGGCATGAGCTTCCACGAAGTTAACCTTACAGCTTTGACAACAACATGACCTGACCCATGAACAAAAGAACTCGGTCGGTCTACATTCTATGCCATTTGGTAGGGTGCGTGAGTCCTGTGAACTATAACGCTGCTGAATGATAGTGCAAAGGTATGTGGCCGTCGGAAACACAAGCAACTCACCGACATTTGTTCCGTGCTATTATTCGAGATAACTTTCAACATGTTCAAATGGGAAGGAAGTGTCGGCACGCGTGACATGCGCCAAGTGCTGACGCTGATCTGGTCGCTGACTACGGGCAACTGAGCGAAAGTTTTGTTATCACATCAGTCAGCCACTACATGTCCACTGAAGCGTGGTACTGGATCGGGTTGAGGTGGATTTGAAATTTTCACAATTAGTCACGTTGCAAAAATTGCTTGTGAAATATGAAATGCAAATGTTAACTGTGATTGCAACATCATAGTGATTGTGGATCTGGCTACGTCTATCGTCCGTATGACATACAAATGCAAGCTGTCCTCTACCGAGACTTCCTGAATATCAATGTATATTTTATGTGAAAAGATCAATGGGGTTCAACATTTCTAAACGATTTCCGCCACAAAGAAGACACGAAGACACAAATTTCCACCACAAAGAAGACACGAAGACACAACTTTATAAGTATGCCATTCGAATCGGGATCCTAAAACGTTTCATAATCCACGAAGTGACTGGTGAAAACTCGGTAGAAAAGTAGGAACTTGTCAAATATATATACCAATCTAGTGAGATTCTGCTGGCAAGACAAACAAAGATCAAAATATTACACCATGTTATTCCGTTATTGGCATGAATGTTAGGAAAGAAGCTGATATTTTTCCCCAAGAATTTACGATGTAAAGACAAATCACACATGGAAAGCTCCAGTCTGAATCAAGATATAAAGCAAATCACACATGGAAAGCTCCAGTCTGAATCAAGATATGTCAATCGATATTTTATATCAACCATATCAGTTTGTGACCTGATATAAACAATCGACATATCCATGACAAGCTTATGTTTTGCCCATACCAATAGCTGCTCTCGATGAATTCTATAGACGTCATCACGATCTCGTTGATAAGAAGTACACACAATCTGTCAACAGTGTGCAGCAAGACCTGTTTGCAGGTTATTTCTCGGAATTCATGACGGGTGCCAGTGGAGCAAGAAATGTTCACTCTTTACGGAAGAGATGATTTCACCCCATCATGGCCATGTATGCCTGACACTTGACTTCGAGATTGGATAACGGACTTGGTTTTGTTCGCTCGAAATACTTCGTGAGTATTGGTTCCATATTTTCAGCCCCATATATTTATCTGTCACTTCGTTCCGTCCATGAGTTGCAATGGAGGATCTTTCCATGTTCCTAGATTTACATTTCATGTATTCACAAAGAAGACAATACTTGTATGCCTGATATATATTTATTGGTTTATAAGCGTTATTGTCTGGCTGTGGACCAGAAGCACGGAACTACATCCTGCTTTCGTACTGTTCACAGCATGATGCATGGTACTACAGGATGTATGGTACTACTAGATGTCCTCCGCTCAGTAAGATTTCAATAGTTACTGGGTCTTGTGTACAGTTCAATATCATGTCTGTATCTCCATTATATGGACCAACGTACAATGTTGCTTTTGTATCCGATCTGGATGAACGCGCGAAGCAAATATACACATGTAGAGAGTTTTCAACGCGTCGATCTGATAGTTTGTAAGAAAAAGCAGACTATATAGTGTGCCATGCCGTTTCACTTATTATATTCTGCTAATTTTCCCATATGCATGATCCCAATAGCATATATGTTTGTAGAAAACTGTGGCAATTGATAGTGCTGAATCACTATGATTAATTCTAGCGCAATAATTCATTGATACCTTTCACTTGAACTGACACTTAAATGATTGTCCAGTGATACCATATACCCTGTCAGTTTGATTTGCTCCTAAAACCAGTATTCCACAATGCCATGACCTCGCCTTATAAGAACCAATTAGTCTTCTCCAGACAGCCTAATTGAAAACTCAAAGTCTGGATCGCACTAATTTATTGATTTTGACCTGGCTGCAAACCGAGTTATTTTGGTCCCAATCTATTCGAATAACAAATGGGAAGATTTACTTTCCAACCACTCGCCAGCCCGAGGTGAATTCTGTCTTACCGATACAAATACACCCCAAGCATGCCTGTTTGCCATCACAATTAATCCACAAAAGTGACTCGAATCCATGTCCCTTATATGGTTAAAACATATATGGTCACTGAGGTGTCGTAATGATATGAGATTATATCTGCATGTGAAAAATAATAGGAATCGGTATGTGGAATGCACAATAACATGGCATTCAAACGAGGAACCTGATTGAGATTCGATAGTTGGGCATCTGCTAACCATACGGCCGGGTTAGCAGCAAGAAACAATATTTGAGGCGTGCAAGCAAGAAACAATATTTTGAGACGTGCCTAACGTTCCTAGTTGTCCATTTCGAGAAGTCGGAATGCATCTGAAAAATGGATGTTACCAATGTGCTTTTTCTTCAGAAGGAAAACACAATACACGACTGAAAATAAATATGAGACCAATTTGAAATAGTTTGCAAGAAAATTTTGGTTGTAACTTAGTTCGATAAAATTCTAAGACAAAGCCACCTTTGGTGTATATTTCATCCTGAAACAATACAGTCATATGACTTGACAATTCGACATACACTGAAACGGACCTTGGATTTGAGTTATAAATGTTTGGTGAGTTAGTTTGAGTTATTGAAATAGACACAATGTTTAGTGTTACTGTGGTTACCTAAGGGACAGATTGAAACATGAAAAGGATGCGCATCATTCCAGTATATAACATGAATGCCATGAGCTTCATGAACAGCTTTGTCGAACTTGACGATCTAGATGGGATAGGGTGCCAACTTAACTAAACGAAAACATGCACAAAGCATAAGCAGGTGAATGTACCCCGAAAAGTTAATACGTAAAATCCGGCATGGTGACTGATCTTTTTGTATGCAAATCGTCGCAATATTGTCAAAGTCCATGCAGTTGATGATTATCCATGGAATTGCCCTGTGAGTCCAATGAACCATAATATGGTGTTGAATGATAGTGCAAAGGCATGTGGCCGTCCGAATCAACACACACACACGCAACTCCCCCAACATTTGTTATGTGCCCCGTGTGTTATTCAAGATAACTGTCACATTTGAGCCTTGCAACCGGAGTCTATCCGAAATGTCTTAAAATCGCCAAGGTAATACCTTTGTTCAAAAAGGGCGATTCAACTATGCCTGAAAATTATCGCCCGATTAGTTTGCTATCATGCCTAAACAAATTATTGGAAAAAGTTATCGAGAAAAGATTACGAAATTTCATAGCTCATAATAATATATTATGCGGATATCAATTCGGATTTCGAGCTGGTCACTCAACTGCTCAGACTCTATTAGAAACAATTAATAATATTCGAATCAAGTTGGGCGATGGAGAAAATGTGCTCGGATTATACCTGGACTTGAAAAAGGCGTTTGACACCGTCGATCATAATATTTTGAAACAAAAGCTGTTGATCGATGGTTTCCGAGGAAAATGTTATGAGTTGTTATGCAGTTATTTGACTGAGCGGAAACAATGTATGTTTACGGTGTTTACAATGGTGTTTACTCTGAACAACAAACCATAAAAACTGGTGTTCCCCAAGGTTCCGTGCTTGGGAGTAAGGTGCGGTTTTCGACTTTCACCATGGTGATCTAACCCCCCTCATTGGGCCCTTATTGTTTTTGATTTACGTCAATGATTTTAGTAACGTTGTTCCAAATATCTCTATTCGGCTATTTGCTGATGACGAAACAGGAGACGAAATATGTGTTAATGAAATAGAAAAAAATATGGTTTGATGCCAATAAACTAACACTGCACTTAGGAAAAACTAATTATACGATATTTTATCCTCAAAATATAAAAAAACCTGATTGTATTATGAACTGTATGGAAATATAATATACAAAGCAGAATCAGCTTGATATCTGGGTCTCGTAATTGGCGAGGAGTTAACATGGAAACCGCATGTATCAGAACTTTGTAAAAAAACTTGTGAAATATACTAACAATTTTTATCGCATCAGGAATTACCTGCCATATGAAACTAAATTACAACTCTACTTTGCATTTGTGTATTCACGCCTGTCATATTGTATCGAAATCTACGGAACCGCTAAAAATAGTATTCTCAAACCACTATAAGTGCTGCAGAATAAGATCATAAAAATTCTGACTTGTAAACCGCATCGATTTCCTACTGAAGAATTGTACACAACAACCGAGTTACTTCAGCTTCAAGAAATACATCAATTGAAAATGTATCCCTTTATATATCATTATGTCAATGGAAAACTACCGATTATATTCAAGTATGTATTGAGACCGCATTCACCCATGCTGAGTACGCGACACAATGAATTCTTCACTGTAAGTAAAGTGAATACAAATAACGGGGTATATTTACTGAAAAACTATTGTTTGAAACTTTGGCAAGCCATCCCAGAATCAATTAAATCCTCAAGATCTTTGTCGATCTTCAAAAGCAAGATTAAAACATATCTATTATCTCGATATTTTGTATAATGGAGGATATAGGAAATCCTAGTTCACTGGTGACCTGAACATGTAAGTTTTGTACCCTGATGTACCCTGATGTAAATATAATTTGTTATTGTACCTTGTGCTCACATTCAGTATTCAGACATAGCATTGTTGTGTGTTCGTTCCGTATTTATTGTCCATTTCGTGTTTTATTTTGTTTTAGTTGGTGGAAGTATTGTTCACTGTCATTGGATGGTAAATGATTTCTATGGCTATTGTATATATTACCTGCAAATTTAAGGTCACCAGCTCGATGAGCGTTAGCTTCTCTGGTGTCCTGTACGTACACTTTCATGAAGAATTTTATCTTACCGACCGATCATGTATTTATCGTGTTTGTACAAAATAAATTACCTACCTACCTACCTACATGGGAAGGAAGTGTTGGCACGCGTGACACACGCCAAGTGCTGACGCGGATCTGGTCGCTGACTTCAGGCAACTAAGCGAAAGTTTTGTTATCACATCAGGCAGCCACTACATGTCCACTGAAGCGTGGTACTGGATCGGGTTGTGCTGATTTTGAAAAGGCAATATTCCAAGATTGGTCACCAACTGATAAATACAATCTATTATGTAACACCACCTATACATGTATTCAAACCCACTCAGATGTTGTGCATATATACTCTGATTTTTCTCACTTGTTTACACCTGTTTTTGACGATATTTTTTGCGAAGCTAAATGTTATCGTTCTATAATTTGGCATACTTCGCTTAGGAGTCGAACGGCAACTTCCTACCAAATTTCAGACTTCCTGTGTAAAAATATTACTGTAATACTGGATCAGAAGACACATTGGGGTATATCCTACACAAACGTGTTGATTTCGAAAGATTGCACAGCTACAAAACCGAGCAAATACACAAAATTGTGTGAAAATTTAATGACAGCGCTAAATTTAACATTGGGAGTAGATTTCCAAGTCTGAAACTCGGTAGAGTATTGCCGTTTGAAGTATGCCAAGTTACAGAACGATACCATTTAAAATCGCAAAAATTTCAGCGAAAAACAGTGTAAACGAGTTAGAAAAATCGGAGTATAGGGAGACTATGGTATTTGCGTGACTTCATCAGCCACAAGATCACAAAAGTATGTACTATCTATAATGCATGACCCTCTCTGATTATCATGACTTGGGAAACCGGATTGCAATTTGACAGCAAAATATGAAATGCAAAGTACGTTCAGGGTAATTAAAACATTATAGCGAGCGTGGATTTTGTTGCAGTGCATCCAACATCATTAAGATATGAAAATGTAAGCTGTCCTCTGTCACAAAGGATCAAATCGGGATCCTGAAAATCATCAAGGCAGTGACATTCGATAAAAAATTTGGAAGCTGTCAACTATATATTGTAAGAGTTACTCAGATTCAAAGACAAAACCATCATATCACATATTATACATGCGCATTTTGCAGCCTAAAATGTTTGGGGAAAAGCAAAGAAATACTAGGAAGTTTAAGTTTTTTTCAAGATTTACGTTGGGAAAAAAATCATTATTGAAAGCTTCAGTTTGACTCAAGAGATATCAATCAATAACTTGCATTTCATATCCAGCACATCAATGTATGACCTGATATAAACATCCCAAAGAACCCGATGGGTTTGCTACCAGCTTTATGTACATACATATATATGATATATGTTGCTTCCTCCATCCATGAGTGGAGAGGTAAGTTTTAATTCATAATCCCATTTGACATTATTTATACAAAGGAGAATACAATTAGGTCTGAAAGACATTCATTTGTAAGCGAAGATTTCTATTGTGTCGCTGTAAACCGGAAGCATGGAATTATTACATAAGGTATATGCTTTTATACTGTTCACAATGGCATGGTTCTTCAGAAAGTATCCACTCACGTCACAAAGATATACCCCGTCCAATAATACTTCAATAGCTAATGGGTCTTGTGTGCAGATCATTGTGTGGACTAACGTGCAAGGCTTCTGTATTTGATCTGGATGAACCGGATAAAGTTCAACCCCATCTCTGGATCTGAGCTCACAGCAGCAAATATGCACGTGTGGGGAGTTTTCAACACGTGATCAATTACTAAGCAGAAGCAGGAAATACAAACTACCATGCTATGATAAATATTAGCGCAATAATCGATTAATGCATTTCACTCAGACATACACTGAACTTAATTTCTTTTCCCCACCATGTCTTGTCTAGAAGTTGACAGGGTATGTACCCTGTCAATTTGATTCGCTCCTAAAACTGGTATTCCACAGGGTTATTGTTCTGACTTTCACCTTACAAGATGCTGGGGCAAATTTGTCATCTTGAGACAACCTAATTGAAAACTCGAAGTCTGGACATGACCAGTTTATTGAATCTGACTGATTCTGGCAAATGCGGTTATTCCGGTCCCAATCTATTTGAACAATCTGTATGAAATAACAAAATTCACCTCCCCAACCACTTGTGAGCCAGAGGACTGTCTTACCAGCAAACCCCATGTATATCTCTGTGCTGTCCCGATTGACTAAAACCACGAGAGTGGCTCGAATCTGTGCCAGATTCAATAGTAATGTATCACATAAGCTGATACGTGAGGTATTTCTACTGGTATACCCGAAATAGCATTTTGGTGACAGACAATGTAGGACAGTTGTATGTGTGTGGGAATTTCGATAATTTCATTGCCTTTGCACGGGTATCATTATCACTTATATGCTTCACTCAGCACACCAGGCGTTTCCGTGGTCCAACGTGGCCGACGAGCAGCGTATTTTATTATTTTCCTCAGGTTTTGCCATTTGAATATTAATGTTGTTACCTGGTAAGCAATTTTGTAGAGTGTTATGTTAGCAATAATAAATACAAAATTACTGCCCTCGTTAGTTCTTAAGTTATTGAATGATATTCGACATGTCTGACATTGTTCACACATCCTCGTTATCCCAATATACAATGATGGAACAGAGATCAGCACCTTCAGTATAAGGACAGAGCTGCTAGTAAACCGAATCCATTGTCTCCTTCGCTATGAAACTACTCACGTTTAAAAAAATCCATATTTGCTGTCACCATAAACTGATAGGAGAACGAAAATAAACATCTAACGCGCGTAGTGTTACGTATCCAAACCATAAAAGTAATTCGAGGTAATTTTAGACCAATTGATCCCGTTACGTCTCTTTCCATCGCCAACGTCACGATTGTTTTATGATGGTCATTGCCCAATCGGTGAGGCAATGACTAAGCGCCCGGGTCCAATGTTGTCCTGGTTACTCCAAAACAAACCAGCCTGGCATTGGAGTATACCGTAACTGTGGTTTTCATTTGTTTGAGTACACGTTTGTGATATCACACGGCAATGATTATCGTTCTATCACAGTGTGTCAATGTAATAAATTATTGTGACAATGACTGTTATCACATCTACTTAATCCTAGATTATTATATAACCGACACGTGCAATCGACACAATACAACATATTGTTGGAAACAAAGGAAAATCCTTGTTGGGAACAAAACAATCTTATTGGAAACAAGAATTTGTTGTTGGAACCCAAGAAAAAATCTTGTTGGAAACTAAAAAATCTCGATGCAAATCAAGAAATATTGTTGGAAACTATTTGACAAACTGAGGGCGGTTGTGAGCCACCGATATTGAATACTTTGAATATATATGACGTCAATAAAAGTGATGAGAGTAGTGCTGGCTGCAATAGAACCTGTCCAGTACTCCTTGGGAATTATACCCTGCAATGTATTTTGCAATCTGCTAAATTCTCTTTTTCCAGTCATCATAATCCAAGAAGGTGCGCGATAGTGTGCATTGTATACTGTCTAGTATACCCTAGAGTCCGACTGCCACAAATATCACAAGACACAGCATCATGTAATGAAGTGATGCGGGCATTATCAGCTACACACCATCTTCACTTGCATGATGTCACCTGGACTGGGAGTGCCATGCGTCTATCCTGATCAATAAGTGACCAATGTGGGAACTTGCTTCTCAAACGCGAACTACCTCCATGAGAGTTGGCACCACGCTTCAGAGAACAAGTGATGCGTGTCTGATGTGATAACAAAACTTGCAAATGATTGTCTGAGGTCAGTAGCCCGACCAGCGTCAGCACTTGACGTGTGCCATGCGTGCCGACACTTCCTTCCTTCCCGTGTGAGGGTTTACCTCAAAGAGCACACCGGGACAGACTGAATGTCAGAAAGTGGACTCTTCGGGGGTATCTCGAATAGTCGCATGCGTTTGCAATGTCGTTCAGCACCTTTACGGATGACTGGTTACCCACGACTTCCATGATGCAACTTGATTGATAAATGGAGTTGTTTTCGGCAAAATGGTGACAGTTTTGTCCTGATTTGCATACTATTGCTAAATTTAATCAGGCGTTCCGTGAGCATTTACGTAATATCTCCGAGCCCTTTCGTTTGCGATTGATTATTGGTTGATTATTGCTATTGGTTTCTTTGACAATCAAAGCTGAAACCACTTTTAGAACTAGCTGAATTAATTCGTGCCTCATATCTATTCTTTTTCCTGACGAGTTCTACACACAGACTCTTTACTCTGTCCAGCGTTTTCATGCATGAATAACTGTGATTTTCCCTAGTCATCAAACTGTGCATATTTTCTGCTTGTTTCTGCCTGTTCCTGCTAAAATTTAAACCGCTTTTAAATTCTGTTCTATCTTCAATTCCAAAGAGCTCGTATATTGTTTCAACATTTTTAATACTGTAGGAACAATGCACTTCTTTGAAAATATTCATATGAATATTTTTGGCCCAAGTAACTTGTGCTGTCCCGTTATGCTGCTCGTCCACTGAAAACATACCATTTGATCAGTCTTGCACCTTTTTAGGTTACCGGACCTTTGGTCCGATAACCTATTGGCATGGCGTTGCGTCCGTCGTCCGTCCGTCCGTCTGTCCGGGCATACCAGAAGGGTTTACGGGGATTTCTTAGGGGGAATAAAGCTGAAAACGCCCCACAACAACAGTTTAAGCCAAAAGTGCGGTCTTATGGGGATTTTTTCAGGACTTACGGGGAAAGTTAAGATAGGAAATTTAACATTGGGTCCGCCCGTAATGCCCATCCGTTCGCACGTCCGTCCACCTAAAAATATTTTTGAGAAGGAGGTATTTTTTTTTTTTTTTTTTCATTTTCGCATTTTTTTTCAAAAAGGCGGCCGTTTTTGTCGAAAAACGCTCAATTTGGGACTTTGACGGCCATTTTCTCAAAAACTGTCTGATCAGTTTTGAGTTTTTGGTTTCAAAAGATTCCCCTCATATACCTCTGTGATAGAAGAAGACACATTGGGGTGTATCCTACACAAACGTGTTGATTACGAAAGATTGCACAGCTACAAAACCGAGCAAATACACAAAATTGTGCGCGGACCCAGAAATTGAATGACAGCGCTAAATTTAACATTGGGAGTAGATTTCCAAATCTGAAATTCGGTAGAGTATTGCCGTTTGAAGTATGCCAAGTTACAGAACGATACCATTTAAAATCGCAAAAATTTCAGCGAAAAACAGTGTAAACAAGTTAGAAAAATCGGAGTATAGGGAGACTATGGTATTTGCGTGACTTCACCAGCCACAAGATCACAAAAGTATGTACTATTTTTAATGCATGACCCTCTCTGATTATCATGACTTGGGAAACCGGATTGCAATTTGACAGCAAAATATGAAATGCAAAGTACGTTCAGGGTAATTAAAACATTATAGTGAGCGTGGATTTTGTTGCAGTGCATCCAACATCATTAAGATATGAAAATGTAAGCTGTCCTCTGTCCCAAAGGATCAAATCAGGATCCTGAAAATCATCAAGGCAGTGACAATCGATAAAAAATTTGGAAGCTGTCAACTATATATTGTAAGAGTTACTCAGATTCAAAGACAAAACCATCATATCACATATTATACATGCGCATTTTGCAGCCTAAAATGTTTGGGGAAAAGCAAAGAAATACTAGGAAGTTTAAGTTTTTTCAAGATTTACGTTGGGAAAAAAATCATTATTGAAAGCTTCAGTTCGACTCAAGAGATATCAATCAATAACTTGCATTTCATATCCAGCACATCGATGTATGACCTGATATAAACATCCCAAAGAGCCCGATGGGTTTGCTACCAGCTTTATGTACATACATATATATGATATATGTTGCTTCCTCCATCCATGAGTGGAGAGGTAAGTTTTAATTCATTATCCCATTTGACATTATTTATACAAAGGAGAATACAATTAGGTCTGAAAGACATTCATTTGTAAGCGAAGATTTCTATTGTGTCGCTGTAAACCGGAAGCATGGAATTATTACATAAGGTATATGCTTTTATACTGTTCACAATGGCATGGTTCTTCAGAAAGTATCCACTCACGTCACAAAGATATACCCCGTCCAATAATACTTCAATAGCTAATGGGTCTTGTGTGCAGATCATTGTGTGGACTAACGTGCAAGGCTTCTGTATTTGATCTGGATGAACCGGATAAAGTTCAACCCCATCTCTGGATCTGAGCTCACAGCAGCAAATATGCACGTGTGGGGAGTTTTCAACACGTGATCAATTACTAAGCAGAAGCAGGAAATACAAACTACCATGCTATGATAAATATTAGCGCAATAATCGATTAATGCATTTCACTCAGACATACACTGAACTTAATTTCTTTTCCCCACCATGTCTTGTCTAGAAGTTGACAGGATATGTACCCTGTCAATTTGATTCGCTCCTAAAACTGGTATTCCACAGGGTTATTGTCCTGACTTTCACCTTACAAGATGCTGGGGCAAATTTGTCATCTTGAGACAACCTAATTGAAAACTCAAAGTCTGGACATGACCAGTTTATTGAATCTGACTGATTCTGGCCAATCCGGTTATTTCGGTCCCCATCTATTTGTATAATCTGAATGAAATAACAAAATTCACCTCCCCAACCACTTGTGAGCCAGAGGACCGTCTTACCAGCAAACCCCATGTATATCTCTGTGCTATCCCGATTGACTAAAACCACGAGAGTGGCTCGAATCTGTGCCAGATTCAATAGTAATGTATCACATAAGCTGATACGTGAGGTATTTCTACTGGTATACCCGAAATAGCAGTTTGGTGACAGACAATGTAGGACAGTTGTATGTGTGTGGGAATTTCGATAATTTCATTGCCTTTGCATGGGTATCATACTATATGCTTCACTCGGCACTCGAGGCTTTTCCGTGGTCCAACGTGGCCGACGAACGGCGTATTTCATTATTTTTCTAAGGTTTTGCCATTTGAATATAATGTTCTTACACGGTAAGCAATTTTGTAGAGTATTATGTTAGCGATAATAAATACAAAATTACTGCCCTCGTTAGTTTTGAAGTTATTGAATGATATTCGACACTGTCTGACACTGTTCACACAGCCTCGTTATCCCAATATACAATGATGGATCAGAGATCAGCACCTCCAGTATGAGGACAGAGCTGTTAGTAAACCGAATCCACTGTCTCCTTCGCTGTGAAACTACTCACGTTTAAAAAAAATCCATATTTGCTGTCACCATAAACTGATAGGAGAACGAAAATAAACATCTAATGTGCGTAGTGTTACGTATCCATACCATGAAAGTAACTCGAGGTAATTTTAGACCAATTAATCCCAATACGTCTCTTTCCATCGCCAACGTCACGATTGTTTTATGATGGTCATTGCCCAGTCGGTGAGGCAATGACTAAGCGCCTGGGTCCAATGTTGTCCTGGTAACTCCAAAACAAACCAGCCTAAACAAGGTGGGCAAGTATAACTGTTCTGTTTATTTGTTTGACTACACGTTTGTGATATTACACGGCAATGAATATCGTTTCATCACAGTATGTCAATGTAATAAATTATTGTGACAATATAACAATTACGATGGTTTGCCAGGCGGTGTGGCGGTTGGACGCCTGACAGTCATTGTCTGCCCGAGCCTTGGCGAGGGCAGACAATGTCTGGAAGGCGTCGAATGGACCAAGGAGGGCCTTCAAACCGCCACACCGCCTGGCAAACCATCGTTATTACTATTATTATCATTTTCATAGTCTGACTAGAACTTGAAACACTTGATAAGGACAGTAAACCTGTGTAGTATTTGACGGACTACTACATTTTGCATTTTGTGTTTGACTGTTCCGATTGCTCTGATTCTCACTCTGGTCATAGCACTGTCCCTACATAACGTATCTATCGTAAGGTATCAGTTGCAAATAAAAAAAAACAGTCGTTTGAACTAGTTTCATAATACGCGGGCGTCGAATGAAAGACGCTGGCGTCGAATGAAGAGCAGTTTCATTCGAGGCTCGCGTCTTGTGTTGGGTAGCCGAAAACGTTATTTGATGTCATCGGTTGCGTGAATAACATGCGTGTATTGTTTCGTTAACGGACAGCAGCGCCCGCAAAAATGATAATAATGACTGTTATCACATTTACTTAATCCTAGATTCTTATATAATCGACACGTGCAATCGACACATACAACATATTGTTGGAAACAAAACAAAATCCTCGTTGGGAACAGAACGATTTTATTGGAAATCGAAAAGAAATTAGTTGAAACCAAAAGAAATCTTGTTGCAAACTAAGAAATCTCGATGCAATTTAAAAATATTGTTGGAGACTGTTCGACAAACTGAGGGCGGTTGTAAGCCACCGATATTGAATACTGTGAATATATGATATTTATGTCAATAAAAGTGAAGAGAATAGTGCAATAGAATTCGTACAGTGCTCCTTGGGAATTATACCCTGCAATGTGTCTTGCAATCTGCTACATTCTCTTTTTCCAGTCATCATAATCCAAGAAGGTGGGCGATAGTGTGCATTATAACATGGCATCAGCATCCAGACCCACGATGCGGCAATGTTTGAGCAGCGAAAGCCGGTCTCAAATAAGTGTTAGAGACCGGCATTTGAGACCAGCTGCTGGTTGCCATGACATCGTTGTTTTGTTTACTTAATATGCGCTTGTACACGTGCGTTGTCATAGCTATTTCATGGATCCTTTTCTTTCCGGACCGAAACTGTGGGCCTTTCCCAGGTTAAAAACTTTGCAGCTTCATTCACTTCGAAATCAAAATAAGCGATATTCCAGCTCAAAAACATATGGAAATCAAGTAAGACACAATTAAGAAGTAATGCCATGTCATAATCGGGATAAAAACTGGTTTGCCATGACGTTTGTGGCGATTAGAAACGCACTCGGGACTGTGCCGCCACATTTGAGACCTCCCCTTCGGGTCGGTCTCAAATCGGCGACACAGTCCCTCGCGCGTTTCTAATCGTCACAACTATCATGGCAAACCAGTTTTCATCCCTTAATTGTATACTAGCAGACCCTAAAATCCGACTGCCACAAATATCACAAGACATAGCATCACGTAATGAAGTGATATAGCGGGCATTATCAGCTACACACCATCTTCACCTGCATCATGTCACCTGGACTGGGATCGACACGCGTCTATCTTGATCAATAGGTGACCAATGTGGGAACTTGCTTCTCAAACGCGAACTACCTCCATGAGAGTTGGCACCACGCTTCAGAGAACAAGTGATGCGTGTCTGATGTGATAACAAAACTTGCAAATGATTGCCTGAGGTCAGTAGCCCGACCAGCGTCAGCACTTGACGTGTGCCATGCGTGCCGACACTTCCTTCCTTCCCGTGTGAAAGTTTTACCTCAAAGAGCACACCGGGACATACTGAATGTCAGAAAGTGGACTCTTCGGGGGTATCTCGAATAGTCGCATGCGTTTGCAATGTCGTTCAGCACCTTTACGGATGACTGGTCACCCATGACTTCCATGATGCAACTTGATTGATAAATGGAGTTGTTTTCGGCAAAATGGTGACAGTTTTGTCCTGATTTGCATACTATTGCTAAATTTAATCAGGCGTTCCGTGAGCATTTACGTAATATCTCCGAGCCCTTTCGTTTGCGATTGATTATTGGTTGATTATTGCTATTGGTTTCTTTGACAATCAAAGCTGAAACCACTTTTAGAACTAGCTGAATTAATTCGTGCTTCATATCTATTCTTTTTCCTGACGAGTTCTACACACAGACTCTTTACTCTGTCCAGCGTTTTCATGCATGAATAACTGTGATTTTCCCTAGTCATCAAACTGTGCATATTTTCTGCCTGTTTCTGCCTGTTCCTGCTAACATTTAAACCGCTTTCAAATTCTGTTCCATCTTCAATTCCAAAGAGCTCGTATTTTGTTTCAACATTTTTTAATACTGTAGGAACAATGCACTTCTTTGAAAATATTCATATGAATATTTTTGGCCCAAGTAACTTGTGCTGTCCCGTTATGCTGCTCGTCCACTGAAAACATACCATTTGATCAGTCTTGCACCTTTTTATTCTTCATTGAATATAGAAGAATAACTTGCACAAGTCCCTTTTTGGTTCATATTTTACAGCCAGGTTACTCCAGTCGTATTCATGTTACCATATACCGAGGGTTGAAGCAAGGTTGGCATAAAGTGTACAGAGTATGCAGACATTGTTAACAACTGTTAACTATACTTAAAATCTTGCATCACTTTCAAAAACAACATCTGCAATGAAACAGCCTGTTAGCTGACATTTTCTGCAATTGATATGTCATCAAGGTTTATTCAAGATTTAAGAATATATGTGTCCATGTGTAGGTAAATGTTTTATTCGATGATCGCTCCCCAAGCAGTGATCGAGGCATGGACTAAGTGTATGTATATATTGTCGCTTTGGTTACACCCCAACAAACCAGCCCGACAAAACATACCCGATACGATATGTTTGCACAGAATTAAGCAGGACCATGTATACTGTTGTTATTTTCATCAAAATGATGAACGGCTCAATGACTACATAATCAGCTCTGTGGATGGTGCGGGTCACGTATGGAAGCATGTCGCAATAGCTACACGGGAATTGTATTATTCATGTAATTAATTACAACTCGACAGACTCCAGCAACTATAGGAACTCCATCTGTTCAGATAGTAACAAGTGGCAGACAGACTGTTCCACCATTATGCTGGCAATATACCGTCAGCAAAATCGAAATTGCAAGAATATGAATATGATACCTAACCGTAAACAATAAGGATGACTTGACCCTGAATCAATTATATCAACAATTTTTCAATACCAACCCTCTACATGTCTATGTGCTGACTTTTTTATGGAGGTTTCATGCCAACCTATCGACGCCCGTTTTGGCATATAAACCTTTGTTCACCTACTTCAAATGAGGATTTTCTTCGTCCTTGACATAAAATCTCTCGATTTGATGGCAACCTTTGAATATTCCACAGATATATAAAGCATAAATAGATGTGTTAGGTTTGAGAAAATTACGCAAAACGGTCAGCTCGTCTGAAAAATGTCAAAATGGCGGAGCCGATGGAAATTCACGTTCCCAGAATGCAAAGCAAATTTTACCGCAATGACGCGTACTTTGGAACACACAATTTTCTGTGCAGCATTTTGTGCATGCATGTACATGTAACTTTGCGTGTGGCCTTCTTTGGCGTTATGAAGTAAACACAACGATTCGTCTGCGATACCACAACTACATTTACCGTAATCTGCCATATTTTATCACTTGAGACGTGTTCCATGCTGGGTTGCGAAACCTTTTTATTAGGTTACCGGACCTATGGTCCGTAACCTATTGGCATGGCGATGCGTCCGGCGTCGTCGTCGTCCGTCGTCGTCCGTCGTCGTCGTCGTCGTCGTCGTCCATCAACAATTTTATCTTTAAAGTTTACGATCGAATTTTTCTGAAATTTTGCACAAAAATGCCTAAAAATATTTCGAGAGGGAGGTATTTTTTAGTTTTTTGATTTTCGCATTTTTTTTCAAAATGGCAGCCGTTTTCGTCGAAAAACGGTCAATTGTGGATTTTGGCGGCCATTTTCTCAAAAACTGTTCAGTAACTTTTTTTTTTATTGATGCATAACACTCCTCATATGTACCCCTGTGACATGTATAAATTTCGTTGCGCTTGAATCGCTTGAAGGTCAAAAGTGATGCATTAAAATCTTGCATCACTTTCAAAAACAACATCTGCAATGAAACAGCCTGTTAGCTGACATTTTCTGCAATTGATATGTCATCAAGGTTTATTCAAGATTTAAGAATATATGTGTCCATGTGTAGGTAAATGTTTTATTCGATGATCGCTCCCCAAGCAGTGATCGAGGCATGGACTAAGTGTATGTATATATTGTCGCTTTGGTTACACCCCAACAAACCAGCCCGACAAAACATACCCGATACGATATGTTTGCACAGAATTAAGCAGGACCATGTATACTGTTGTTATTTTCATCAAAATGATGAACGGCTCAATGACTACATAATCAGCTCTGTGGATGGTGCGGGTCACGTATGGAAGCATGTCGCAATAGCTACACGGGAATTGTATTATTCATGTAATTAATTACAACTCGACAGACTCCAGCAACTATAGGAACTCCATCTGTTCAGATAGTAACAAGTGGCAGACAGACTGTTCCACCATTATGCTGGCAATATACCGTCAGCAAAATCGAAATTGCAAGAATATGAATATGATACCTAACCGTAAACAATAAGGATGACTTGACCCTGAATCAATTATATCAACAATTTTTCATTTGCATAATATGCGTCGATGAAAGATATATCCAACATTTCTTTGAAACATATTATTTGCTCATCTGCAAGATGTTTTCCAATGTTCAAAGCGCAGTATGAATGTGGTCCAACATTAAATGCAAATGTAGCCATACGCGAGTGTGAAGGTATAGTTCGATTACCTTTCGTTTAACACACGATTAACGCCTTCACGTGAGATTTCGATCTTTGCGGAGGAAAGATGGTGGGATTCGGTGTACAGATCAACGGGTATCGATCGATCTCCCCACAGGAGATTCGAGGATATCTTCCAATAATACATGTACACTTGTCGCTAGGGAAGACACAGTGTTTTTGGTTAACCTGTATGGTATGTATATTGTAAGTTGGCCGCCTGGTCAGAATCAACAAAATGTTTTCTTTTTTGCCGTTATATTACTGGCCCAAGTGAAATTCGACCCTGGAACCAGTTTTGAGAAGAACACAATTCGGCAATAAAGTAGGTACATTATGTAATAGAATATTATATGTAGTCTGACTCATATGCAAACTGATGGGAACATCAATAAATTTAATCCATAAAATATTTTTATGGACATTGGGATTTACCCAACGAATTCAATGAAAATGGAAAAAGTAACTAATATGGCTACACAGATTCAAGGGCCTCAGATATGTATTGTTATGACGGTTAAATCTAGAATCGATCGTGTGCCATGGACTACTTTTAGGTTAGTTCTACAAAACATCAACAAGATACATTGTATTGTTGTGTAATTCCGTTGGCAGTTTATTCCCGTACCACCTGATGGCGAGATATAGTGATAAATCACATCATATTGAGAAAAAATGCAGCTAACTGCGGGAGACGACATTAGAGCTCGAGCACATCATCAGCACCACGACAGCTGAATGTATCTTACACAACGTTACCCGCCCCCCCCCCCCCCTTCTGCAAAAAAAGAAAGAAAATTGAACCACATCATGCCCCCATATGATTCAAATTCATTCCCTATATTATGATGAAAAACATAGGCGTACTTCAATCATATTCCTAATGAGTAAACATTTATTTTGAACTCAATGAAACAGATACGCCTGATAAAATGATATTGAATCTCAATAGAATATCCTTAAAATATTGGATACTATGATGAATATCTGCATCTGATATCATGATATAAATAACACATACATACTGAGCAAATTAAAAGACCAGTTTAAAAAATTAGCCCAATGGGCTAGAAAGGTTACCGGATAAATATACAGAGTTAAGCCGAGAAAGTTGAAGGTCAAATTCAAGGTGACCACTGAAATCGCCATATCTCTAACCTTGAAAATGGGATCAAAGGTTAAATTCTAGATCACCAAACTATTCAGCATACATCATTTCCTATATGTTCACTATGGACCCCTAAGCTGTAAATTTGATAATAAGCGAGATATAAGCCATTTTGTAATCTGACTTTGAAAATAAAATGACTGACCTTGAAATTTAGGTCAAAGGTCAAATTCAATATCATTAAAATATTCAGAATATATCATTTCCCATATGTTCACAATTGATTCCTAAGCTGTAAAGTCGATAATAAGCGAGATATTAGCCATTTTGCCCTGTTGACCTTGAAAATGAGGTCAAAAGTCAAATTCAAGGTCACTAGAATATTCAGCATATATCATTTCCTATATGTTCACAATTGATTTCTAAGCTGTAAAGGCGCTAATAAGCAAGATATTGGCCATTTTGTCCTGTGACCTTCAAAATGAGTTCAAAGGTCAAAATCAAAGTCATGAGAATATTCAGCATATATCATTTCCTATATGTTCACAATTGATTCCTAAGCTGTAAAGTCGATAATAAGCGAGATATTAGCAATTTTGTCCTGTGACCTTGGAAATGAGGTCAAAGGTCAAATTCAAGGTCATGAGAATATTCAGCATATATCATTTCCTATATGTTCACAATTGATTCCTAAGCTGTAAAGTCGATAATAAGCGAGATATTAGCCATTTTGTCATGTGACCTTGAAAATTAGGTCAAAGGTCAAATTCAAGGTCATGAGAATTTTCAGCATATATCATTTCCTATATGTTCACAATTGATTCCTAAGCTGTAAAGTCGCTAATAAGCGAGATATTGGCCGTTTTGTCCTGTGACCTTGAAAATGAGGTCAAAGGTCAAATTCAAGGTCACGAGAATTTTCAGCATATATCATTTCCTATATGTTCACAATCGATTCCTAAGCTGTAAAGTCGCTAATAAGCAAGATATTGGCCATTTTGTCCTGTGACCTTGAAAATGAGGTCAAAGCTCAAATTCAAGGCCACGAGAATATTCAGCATATATCATTTCCTATATGTTCACAATTGATTCCTAAGCTGTAAAGTCGATAATAAGCGAGATATTAGCAATTTTGTCCTGCGACCTTGGAAATAAGGTCAAAGGTCAAATTCAAGGTCACGAAAATATTCAGCATATATCATTTCCTATATGTTCACAATTGATTCCTAAACTGTAAAGTCGATAATAAGCGAGATATTAGCCATTTTGTCATGTGACCTTGAAAATGAGGTCAAAGGTCAAATTCAAGGTCACAAGAATATTCAGCATATATCATTTCCTATATGTTCACAACTGATTCCTAAGCTGTAAAGTCGATAATAAGCGAGATATTAACCATTTTGTCCTGTGACCTTGAAAATGAGGTCAAAAGTCAAATTCAAGGTCACGAGAATATTCAGCATATATCATTTCCTATATGTCCACAATTCATTCCTAGTCTCTAATTTCAATATTAAGTGAGATATTAGGCTTAATGTGTGCCATTATAAAGCATAGGAAAATTTAACATGGGAAAGTCACATTTGGGCCGAGTTTGGGCCCAAAATGGCCCACTTCAAGCGATTCAAGCGCAACGAAATTTATACATGTCACAGGGGTACATATGAGGAGTGTTATGCATCAATAAAAAAAAAAGTTACTAAACAGTTTTTGAGAAAATGGCCGCCAAAATCCACAATTGACCGTTTTTCGACGAAAACGGCTGCCATTTTGAAAAAAATGCGAAAATCAAAAAACTAAAAAATACCTCCCTCTCGAAATATTTTTAGGCATTTTTGTGCAAAATTTCAGAAAAATTCGATCGTAAACTTTAAAGATAAAATTGTTGATGGACGACGACGACGACGACGACGACGGACGACGACGGACGACGACGGACGACGACGACGCCGGACGCATCGCCATGCCAATAGGTTACGGACCATAGGTCCGGTAACCTAATAAAAAGGTTTCGCAACCCAGCATGGAACACGTCTCAAGTGATAAAATATGGCAGATTACGGTAAATGTAGTTGTGGTATCGCAGACGAATCGTTGTGTTTACTTCATAACGCCAAAGAAGGCCACACGCAAAGTTACATGTACATGCATGCACAAAATGCTGCACAGAAAATTGTGTGTTCCAAAGTACGCGTCATTGCGGTAAAATTTGCTTTGCATTCTGGGAACGTGAATTTCCATCGGCTCCGCCATTTTGACATTTTTCAGACGAGCTGACCGTTTTGCGTAATTTTCTCAAACCTAACACATCTATTTATGCTTTATATATCTGTGGAATATTCAAAGGTTGCCATCAAATCGAGAGATTTTATGTCAAGGACGAAGAAAATCCTCATTTGAAGTAGGTGAACAAAGGTTTATATGCAAAAACGGGCGTCGATAGGTTGGCATGAAACCTCCATAAAAAAGTCAGCACATAGACATGTAGAGGGTTGGGGGCTTCGCCCCCAACGCTCTAATGTCAAAAACCCTACATTGTGATGTCGTTGTTGTTGAGTGCACTGCTAATCACATTTGTAATCAATACACCAATTGGACCATTAGAAAATTCGGTATATTCGCCCATTGTTTTTCCAATTTTTGTTTTGACATCATATATTTGTAAATGCACGTCACCCTGATACATCAATCTAGTGTCTCGCTTCAGTACTATACATGTATTTGTACATTTCGACAGATTGAGATAAATGTTTCTAATGATTACCAATGCACAACGAAGTGCATGCACATAAATTATAATTTATAATAGTATAGTATCGCCGTGTCATAGACATAATGACTCTCTATCACCCTCTACACACGTACACAACCATAGCAAACACAGTTTGATATCGCGAATATACCCCCAACTAAATCCATGTCCTATCCTGGGACCGTATCAGGATATTTTGACTTTGCGCCTCTCCCATCGAGCCACCTCCATGGACGTCTGTACACAGAAGTAGAGGAACAGCGATACGGTCATCGTGGACACAGGGAATCCTGTACATAGAACAACATTTAACAGCATTGATCATCATACCGGTATATATGTACCTTATATAGTGCATAACTGTGATATATCAGTCATTGATAAAACATCACGTATTTTATTGATAGAAGTTGTGCATTCATTATGAGTGACATGGTAAAACGGTGATATCATAAATATGAATGGTGAATTCACTGAATGCGATACATTGGTATTAATATAATTGGACAAATATGTCGGAATATGATAACATAAAAAAAATTCTTTTGTATTATTCAAACTGCACTTTATACACAAGACCATCTTTTGCGAGAAATGATCGTGACGAAGTGAGGAATCCCCGTTTCATCCACTGCATAAACATAATGAGCTTGGTAGCTAATAAGACCATCTTGTCAGACTTGATGTCGTTCTGATTACCGTGCATTGAGTAACGTGCCCTCGCCGCCGAGAACTATATCGGTACTATTCATTGCAGAAATACTCAACACAAAACTATTTTACACAAATAAGAAATACAGAACGAGAACAAGACAATCACAGATTTCAGACAGTCGCCCCAGAGCCTGATTCGTACATTGCATGTATAGACAGCATGTATTATGACGAAATACCTCAATAAAACATAATTAGCTTATGTTTTGTTGATTGATGAGTTTTCTACGGAAGCTCATATTCGCCACATAGAGGAGCACACATTTTTTAGAGCGTTATAACGCTCTAATTACAGTGTAATAACGCTGTAATACAACGTTATAACGCTCTAATTTACAGCGTTATAACGCTCTAATTTAGAGCGTTATTACGCTCTAAATTGAACCGTTCACCTTCCCATCATATTTCCAATGTCGTGATTTATAATAAACATATCTAGATCAGAGTAATTTTGAGATTTCCCTTCATATGATTGAGCTGATGAACCAGCAGGTCCGATGATGTCTCTCGCAGTGTAATTTAGAGCGTTATTACGCTGTAATTTAGAGCGTTATTACACTGTATTAGAGCGTTATTACGCTGTAATTTACAGCGTAATTACGCTCTAATTACAGCGTAATAACGCTCTAATACAGCGTAATGACGCTCTAATTAGAGCGTAATTACGCTGTAAATTAGAGTGTTATAACGCTCTAATACAGCGTAATTACGCTTAAATTACAGCGTAATAACGCTCTAATACAGCGTATTAACGTTGTAATTAGAGCGTAATTACGCTGTAAATTAGAGCGTAATTACGCTATAAATTAGAGCGTTATAACGCTGTAATAGAGCATTATAACGCTGTAATAGAGCGTAATAACGCTCTAATTTACAGCGTAATTATGCTCTAATTTACAGCGTTATAACGCTGTATTACAGCATAATTACGCTGTAAATTAGAGCGTTATTACGCTGTAAATTAGAGCGATATTACGCTGTTAATTAGAGCGTTATTACGCTGTATTACAGCGTTATAACGCTGTAAAGAAAAATGTGCATTCCTCCATCTGGCGAATATGAGCCACCGTAGTTTTCTCTCGTAATATCTGAAAATTTTATAATGAACAGTAGTTTTGCGTGCACACATTCCAATTTAATAGCGCTCAAAATATACCGTACAATTTGAGATGTCAACGACACATGTAGTTACTAGTACTTCTGACGAAGTGGGCCATAAATTATGACGTTTCAGTTCATAGTACTATTTTATACTAATGCAAACCTTGGATAGAAAGTGTGAATCATTGGAAATGACAGAGACAACAATGTTTCTTACGGAGAAACGTGACCAAACTTCAGAATATCCTCAAAGAAATATCTCGAAAACTCATTCGCTCATGCATTACAGTTTGTATAGTATGTATACAGTCGACTGAATTTAGTTTCCAATACCATGCTGTGTCATTATTTACATATTAACATATCTACATTATCAATAATGACGACTACATATGCGCATGTGGTAATCCTCTTTTGCAAAACAATAGGCTGGCTGATGATAAACTGACATGCCTCTGAATTTATGAGTGGGTTTGTGAATTTTGATGGCTATATCTCTTGAATTATTCTGCTTGTAACTTAGTTTATCTTGTTATCATTATGCAACGTGCTGTTGGGTTGCACATAATGCATATATTTGTACCAATGCAAATTTCGAATTCATAACACGTCATTGGTACAAAAGAGCGTCAAAATGGTAAAAGAAGACAAACATAGCACCAAGGGTGCTGTGGCTTACCGGCAGATCATGAGAATACACAGAATATTGATCTTCCAAAACATAAATCGTACACCGATCTTCAAATCTATTCTCAAAAGATGTTCGTAAATATTGCCAAACACTCATTTTCTCCATAGACTAAAATACGAAATCAAGCTACAATTTTGGAAGTTTTTTCGGTAATTAGTTATATCCACAAACAGTCGATTTAAATGCAACAAAACTCATACACATCACAAAAGCACATAGGGAAGATCTTATGCATTTTGAGGAAAATTGTCTGAATAGATTTTGAGAGAATGGCTGAAAAAAACAGCCATTCTTTCGAAATTTCCCAATTGAATGTGCCAGTACTTAGGTTCTATTTTTAAGTGTTTTGGGAGTTTACTCCGTAAATCTCCCATTATGGAAGATTTTCAAAAAAAAAATTCAATGGCCAATTTTTTTTTATTTTGCCGGAAATGGCTCAAAACGAACAGTGACATGATTTGGGACAAGAAAATTTTTGCCGACCCATCAAAAAATTAAAATGGCTGCCACATGCGGACCGTCGATTTAAAAGAAAATAAGTTATACACATCACAAAGGTACATAAGGAGAATCTGATGCATGATTCTGAGGAAAACTGTTGAATAGATTTGGAGAAAACGGCCATCAGATAAAAATCATCATTTTTTTCGACAAAAAAGGTCGTTTTGACCTTCCAAGGTCATTAAGGATCTAATTTAATGTCACAATTCAAACTGCAATAAAATGAATTCCCATTTGATTGTCCCAATACTTAAGCTTTATTTTCAAGTGTTCTAGGAGTTTACTCCGCAAAGCTACTCATGAAGTCCAACAAATTTTTGAGAGGCCGAAAAAAAATTCTTCATTTTGCTGAAAATGGCTCAAAACGAATAGTGACTTGATTTGGGACAAAACAAATATTTTTTCGCCGACCCATCAAAAAATCATAATGGCCGCCACACGCAGACTAGCGATTCAAGAGCAACAAAACTTATACACGTCATAGAGGTAGGTACACGCGAGGAATGTTCTAAAACAAAAATATCAAAACTTATCAGACACTTTTTGAGAAAATGGCCACCAAAGTCAGAAAAATGGCCGCCAAATCGGCAAGAACGATTGAATGAAAAAAACGTCTCAGGGTATCAGCCCAAGGAATGTTTTCGTAAACTTTCAGGAAAATTCATCAAGGCAAAAAGTTATTTGCCGGACGGACGACGGACGAAAAACTACGACAATAGCTTATCGGCCGATATGGGCCGGTAAGATAAAAACTCCTAAACGCTCGCACCGTTTATATATGAGACCGTTCCCACTAGGCAACGTAGTGCGTCCGAATCGAAAGAGAAGGTAAGATTTCAGCAATACATGTACGTGTGTGTGTGTCTGATATCCCATTATATATACATGTATATACACATATATCCGAATTCAGAACATGTAACGGCATAGAGCATAGAACATATCAGTGAGCATGAGTATTGGAACATGACTTGAAAGGAAGTACATACAGTACATCCGCCATCAGCGATTTAATGAAAACAGACTGTTAAACATAGGTCTCTGGTGTAGCCTAAGTATTGTGTGGAGTTTCAAGGTCAAAGATCAAGGTTTCATGATACAGGCACGTGTAGGCCCATTCGTAGGATTCGAAAATATTGTGTATGATGGGCAACACAAGAAGGTGATGCCCGCGAAGAGTCCAGGGGTGGGTATAGGATTTTTTTTGGGGGGGGGGGGGGGCAAACATTTGGTCGACATAGCGGGCTCAAGGGCCCGAGACGCTGAAGGTTTATGCATCCCCAATGGTGTGTTCTAGGGCTCTCCTTGGACCAATTTCATGGCCTTGGAGAGTTTATGAATGCCTAATCTGGAGTGGATCGAGGGTTCTGACGGAGGGCCAGGATATGAAATGTTGCGAAGCGAGTTGGCGAAGGCCGAAGATCTGAGGCTCGCTTAAGGGCCCCAGAAGCTAAAGGGATATGCATGCCCAGTGGTGTTTTTTTTCTAGGTTTCTTTTTGTCCATCACCCACCCCCTAAGAATTTTTGCATGGCTAATTCGGAGCAGATTTGACATTTGAGGGAAGACCCATTTGTGAAATGTTACTAAGCCAGGTGAAGCAAGACCATGTCGGCCTAGGGTGTGGGGCCCGCTCAAGGGCCCCAAACGCTGAAGGTTTATGCATCCCCAATGATGTGTTCTAGGGCTCTCCTTGGTCCAATATCCATGGCCTTTGAGAGTTTATGAATACCTGATCTTGAGTGAATTCAGGGTTCAGAAGGAAGGCCAAGATATGAAATGTCGTGAAGCAAGGTGGTGAAGATCAAGAATCTGGGACCCGCTTGAGAACCTCAGAAGCTGAAGGGATATGCAGTGGTGTGTTTTATAGGTTTTCTTTAGTCCATCTCCCATCCCCCTAAAGAGTGTATGCATGGCTGATTCAGGCAAATCTAGGATTTTGAGGGAAAGCCTAGTTCTGAAATGTTGTTAAGCAAGTTGAAGCAAGCCCGTGTCGGCCGGGGGTCTGGGGCCCGCTGAAGGGGCCCAGAAGCTGGCGGTATTCGCGTGCCTAATACAGCATCCCAGAGTTTTCCTGAGTCTAACTATCAAGCATTTCTTAACACCCATAAATGCATGATCACTGTAGTTGAAACAAAATATGACATAAAATATTACTTGGTTTTGGACCCCATCAAAGGATTAAGTGCATTTGGCCATTCAATATTCTCAAATTTTTAGAAGGTGAATTTATAGAAGGTGGAGGGCATGAAGTGCTTTCACTGAGAACAAGTGGGTTGGCTATAGAGTGAATACACTGCTCGCGACATGGGGCCCCAGAAGTTAAAGCTACTTCCCGGTGAAATTTATCTTGAAAACACTTCCTCCCCTCTCTTTTTCCCCCTTTCCTTCTTTTTTTCTTCTTCTCTTTTTCCTTCTGTTTTTTTGGAGGGGGGCGGGCCTGGAGTCTGCAAACTTTGATTATCTCTTTTATTAATGGGATATTTCAATCTACCCACCGTCCACGATGAGCCGCTGAACGAAAACGTTTCCCACGCGGCGGCCCCCGAAAAAGTAGAAGATGGCGAGCGCTGACATGGCGAGGAGAGGCACGGAGAGCAGCGCGTGTAGTCGGCGGCTCCAGCGGGGGCCTAGGGTCTTGTCCTGGGGGGAGGCGGTGGGGGGGGGGGGGGTGAGAGAGGAGATGCATGGAATCAAATGTTAAATGTTTTAAAAAGATGACACAGTTACAAATGATACTGTATTTATATCGTTTGTTTTATGTACATGTACATTCATTTAACATGAGAGCGTCCTGAGAAAACAACAGAAGTCAAGCGTGACCTCTTTTTTTCGTATATCAAACTGCTCGAGCAGAGCTGACCTTGTAGAGATAATACAATTATCTTTTGTGCATACCATTGTATATCATCGCTAATAGCGCCTACAAACTGATAGCCATATTCCTCTCATACTTCAGTTCTTGAATTGCAAGCGAGAACAAATCATCGGCCATGTTGAGAGTGATTCTACCTTTCCTCGCCATTGCGGGTATACATTTTCACAAAACTTTTTGAGAATTACTGAGAATAATACTTTTAGGTGCATGTCGTTGATCTCGATGAAAAAAAACCCGTACACGTGGGAAATAATGATTAACACTTACAATGCAAATAGTAAAATGTAATTTCCCGGCCAGGACAGATATTGTGCAGATTTTGTGCTTGATGGTGAGTCGTTCCATTCCTTTTCAGTGGCCGGTGCTCAAATCACCCAAGACTGTATGGATTGCATCAGACAGGTATCGACTAAGTATCACGATAAAACTCCAAGTTGTTGTTGGAACAGATTCAGCAAACATTGTACACGTACATCTACATGTAGTAATGCAGTGAAATCATTTGAATCTTTTCGCATTTTCGACCACATACATGTAGGATACTGTCTCAGTACAAAAATGAACTAATTGTTTGTTCCAGACGGAGGGAGGGCAAGAAGGCCAGTGTAATTGGGATGTGTACTCGGACAGCTGTGGACCCTTCCAGATCAAGATAGAGTACTGGTGTGACGCCAACTGGATCGACCCCAGTACCTGCACACCAGAAAACTACGACCAAGGTATGTAACGAAACGCTCCAAGATGTACGAAAGACTCAACTGAAATATATCGTTTTTATTCAGTTACATGTAAAACTGAAACCCATATCGCCTCTTGGGCTCCTGGTAACAATAGCTTCAATTTGGCACAGTATTGTTTCCTACCATTTCTGAATTGTAAATCTACATCCGTTCAATGGTGATTGTATCATTGTACTGTGATCCCGACAGAATGGCGAGACTGTACGATGTACCTCGCCTGTTCCGAGGACACTGTACGAGGGTACATGGACCGTTACGGCACCTGGTGTTCTGGAATGCCGAGTCCCACGTGCGAGGTGTACTCACGAGTACATAACGGAGGGCCGTCCGGCTGTACTTGCACCTGTACGGACGGCTACTGGGCGATCGTCGAGGGCTGCTGTGCTGGAAAGTCCAACTGTGCTTGAGCATAACATGACCTGTAGTCAGCGACGAAATAAAAAAAATTAACTGTCTATTGCTCTGGTGGTTAATATTTTGGCCAGATCCATGTCTGTGCCAGAAATACATGTACGACTTTGTTATTGCCCCCCCCCCCCCCCCCCATTCTGAAAAAAATCCTAGATCCGCCCCTGATTGCAACAATACATTGTACTTTGTAGCACAGTGCAAATCCGCATGGACACACTATTGCAGACATTTGATGGTAGCAGCCAAGAAGCACATACATAATCTACTGAATGCTAAATCTTCGTATACATGTAAGTTACTCGTATTCAACACCTGGGAATTCTTAGTACAAACTGAAAATATCAACGGGACTGGTAATTACAATAACCCATGATTAGCACGTTTTATTGTTCAGAATTAATCATTCCATCAAAACATTCCAAAACATAAACTCGTACATGTATGAAGATATAGGTGAACAAACCAAATGTGAGATTTAATCACAGGAAGCGCCATTTATCTCAATCACACACTAAAAGTCCTGACCGTCAAGGCACGCGTAACACTGACAAACATGAAGAAACCAGCAAAACAACGACCGAAATCATCAATATCATCTTCACCACTTCAGAACAAACCAAAATTACATAGTTATGTATGTTCTCGTAATTATTCACACATGTTTCTAAGCATTGACTCTACCGCTAGTGAAAGCACAATCGGATGCCAGGGATATGTGGGTGTGGTTTCACGCATATATCTGATACGTGAAAAGGCTGATGCTGTTTGTCTACGTCTTCTGAATGTACATAAGCAATCGATGCAATTGACCGCTTTTGGAACACATGTAACGACGAAGTTTATACAACAAATCAATATACCTCCACAGGTACCACAGTCATCGTCCTGACTTATACACGTAACACTAAATATACAATTTCAATAATAGATGCATTCTTATGTTAACAAATGTATATCGTTTGTGTATTTTTCCACCGATTTTTCAAATAATTAAGTTGATTGACTGATTGATATTCAAGGCGTTGTGGTAACTTGCATGATACGCGGTATTGTCTTGCCTAACGAGAAATGGTATTACCCAAGTACGTACTATTATCACAAGATTGCATGCTTTGACTAACGACGCGACGACTTTTTGCCAATTAATTCTCCCCCCAGCTCCAGTTCCTGGACAGGACAGATTAGTGCGCCCCATGCCTCGAAGTGAGGCGCGACTTGACAAGCCATCATTCATGGACGGGTAGCCTGTAAAGGCATGGCTCCCACGAGGAAACTAGGGTGTTATTCATATATCACATCTTACGTCTAGCTCATGGCGGCTTCTCGAGTGATGTTCCTTCGTTAAGTTCATTTCACGTTCGGGACATTTCAAAAGGCGCGAGTTATCGGCATTGATCTCAAACTTCTGAAATGGTTGCTCTGAACTCAAAGAAACGAACCATATATATTCTCAAAAACACAACGTAGCTGAATCGCCAGGAACTGTTATTGTGTATGTCTGAAAAGAATGATTAACACACTTGTCTTATGATATTGACCATTATATGAAAACAACGTCAGCGTTTATTATATAAAATTTCGTTTTATTGGCAAAAGAATCCACTACATTTCGCCTTATGTCAAAATACTGCACGCTCAAGCACAGTTGGACTTTCCAGCACAGCAGCCCTCGACGATTGCCCAGTAGCCGTCCGTACAGGAGCAGGTACAGCCGGAAGGCCCTCCGTTATGTACTCGTGAGTACACCTCGCACGTGGGACTCGGCATTCCAGAACACCAGGTGCCGTAACGGTCCATGTATCCTCGTACAGTGTCCTCGGAACAAGCGAGGTACATCGTACAGTCTCGCCACTCTGTTGGGATCACAGTAAGCTACATGTACAAGTATGTGCATTGTTACATCAGCATTACACGGATGCAGCTTCACCATACTAAAGCACAAGCGAAATATCATTGCGAGGTCCAAATTAAACTGTGATCTGGATTGATTCAGAAGCACAAGGGTTGCAGGGGCCTCCGGTGTCAGTACATGAAACTACACTATACAGTACATCACGGAATAACACTATGATCAGCAGATACAATCGTTGTTGAACCTTGGTCATAGTTCGCGGTCGTGCAATCGGAAGGATCGATCCAGTTGGCGTCACACCAGTACTCTATCTTGATCTGGAAGGGTCCACAGCTGTCCGAGTACACATCCCAGTTACACTCGCCTTCCTGTCCTCCCTCCGTCTGGAATGGACATTAGCCTACTGCTGCACGGGAAACTTTGGCCAATTAACAAAGACAAAATTTGGGTTTGAAGCGAGAGAAAAATTAGTGTAGGTACATGTAAATGGTAGACTTGTGGTGTCCAATGCGGCTCAATTACATGTAGGGCCTATGAGACAACTCCCATTTAGGTGTATGTGTATAATCTTGAACGTTCTATCGATAGAGTTCAATATTAGAGTTATTCATACGCATAAGACGAATCTTCACAGCAGATTTCATGTAAAAATGTATTTCATCGCATTGTACCTGTCTTATACAGTCGAGACAATCCTGGGTGATGCCCTGGGAATTGACCACTGCAAAACACATGAATATCAACTGCTTTCCTAATTGAAAATAGCTGCGTCGTGACAAATTCACGAATAATATTATGTGTTCGATTATTATTTCATTTTCTCTTTTACTGCAATACCTAAGTATGGAAATAATTTGCGGTCATACATTAATTGTCAGATGCCTACCCGCAATAGCGATGAAAGGTAGCAGCAACCGAAACATCGTTTCTACAGTCGGACTGAAATAATTATGACGCAAAATGTATAATGATAATGGCTTTTATTCGATTACCTAAAGATAAACTGTGACCAATGATCAATGTGAATTTTGCTGGTGAAAATACAGCTGTATATGTACATTTTTCTGGTGTTGTTCATTATCGTCATTCGCTCTTTTTTTCTCTTTTTTTCCATCCGTTTTTTCCCTTTAAAAAATAACTTGACCTGTTCTGTATGTTGTGGCGTATGTATGTACTGTATGTTGTGGCGTACGATACAATCATCAGGTGCAGATCTAAATATATACAGTGTAACAGTGGAAGCACACATGCGATACAATGTTGCGTTCGTGACACAGTTCTTGACCGATGACGCATGCACCCTGCCTTTTTATTTTCTCAAATTCAGACTGGCTTTACGATTGACATTCAGTCATCTTGATACGTCTCGCGAAAGGAAAACTTATGCTTCCGAGAGTCAAATGCCAATACTTTATGTTGTCAAGAGTGACTTGCTATCACGATTAGAATGATTCCTGTCAAACTTGTCCGTCGGTTGCTCTTTTGAAAACGTTCTTTTGAAGTTCTAGGTTAACAGACGGGGTTTTTTTCCGTCGCGGAAACTGCGCCGAGACGACGCCTTTTGACGCTGTCATGGCCTCGTCTGAAGACCACGTGCCACCAAAAGGTGTCTACTGAGACTGCAATTGATACGACAACCCGATAAACTTTTGATAAACTGTGATCACCAGCATTTTGAAACGACGGTTCGATTTCTATCATTGTCGAGAGAATGGGGACAGTTAAATCACGATCCGAAAAGTGGTCTGTGACGTCAGGGAAATGCGATTTTTTTCTACTACGTTCGTTGCATTGAACATGTTGAAAACAGATCAACACATCACAGCGGTGGCTAAGTACATGTAGGCAACGAGCTTCCATGAAATACTCCCAGACGAATTGTGAAACACTACATTACACATATATATTCAGCAATTTCCATGGGGAATGATAACGCGAATTCGACAACACTGAAAGTCTAAAACCACCAAACCATTGCGTCCTCATACGAAGTACGAACTTGAATGCGTGTGTATCACAGCGGCTACTACAATGTACATGTACATGTATCAGATGATAGGTGCATGTAAACTTTTACACCCCACAACAACAACCACATCTCTTGCAGCTTACTGAAATACATATATATGAAATTTGCTCAAATAGCATAACTCACTGAAGGCTACATTATCCAGACACATGGAAGCAGAATGATTGTTTATGTCAAGGATGCCATATTTATGTCGACATGATCGTAATTTATTCAGCTAATTCCTTACGTACACGATGACGAAGTGAAAACATGCTTTACAATGGCCTTACCAAATATAGTATGAAATACTCTATTCCATTTTTGGTCTTGCATTATGCTGCCATGCAGTGTTTTGATCAAAATTGCAGAGATTTCTTTGTACAGAGCGTGGTAGCTAGATTACAAGGAAATGGGGGCAAAAACGCGCGCCAAAGAATAAATTCAATTCGTGACAGCTGAACGTACAAGTGCCCGTATTTCTTTGCTGCTAAAAGTGAGTGTAACTTTGTCTTTGATCAGGGTTGATACATGTGAAAGCAAACACATGTAGATTTATCAGCCGATATTCAACACATAAAAATTTCAAAGCCTGCTCGGTATGTCCACAAGAATACGTGTACGTACATGAAGATAAACAAACACGTAAAACAAACAAGTACATGAGAATGACACATATGTCACTGTTATTGTTAGGCCTAGAACGATTCGACTGAAAAGAACGACGTACGGCACAGAAATAGTGTTCTACTTTACGGGATAAATGAATTTGCATATTGACCACTTGTTATTTTCGTCGTCGAGACCTTACTGTGAAGGTCAAACAAGATCACCATTAGTCATTAAGCAAATTTGCTAACGACTAAAATAACATGGCGAAAATTGAAACAAAGACTTGTATACTGTACTGGTATATAATACATGTATGATGAGTGTTCTCGTGTCTCGGTGTAAAACTGCACAATAATACATGTAGAGAACATGGCATAAGACAA
Source organism: Terebella lapidaria (assembly GCA_949152475.1). NCBI lineage: Eukaryota > Metazoa > Annelida > Polychaeta > Terebellida > Terebellidae > Terebella > Terebella lapidaria. The sequence continues at coordinate 27,236,890 of OX424561.1, read as the reverse complement.
AGAGACAATTTGTACAGTGGCCATGGTGCCTCGTGTCCACCAACAATACAATAAAGAATACACAAATTGGAACAATGTAATTGCAAACGATCCAAGTACATGTACATGTATCTGGGATAACATGCTCCGCAAACGTACTCTGTTTCCGAAAGAGAACGAAATTGGAACTCTGCCATACGTGTAGATGTAGGTGACAATGTCATGTGTACTGTAATGTTGTGTGTGCTTATTTTGGTAACTAACGTGTACATGTTAAGTACAGTACGGTAGCAAACCATTCCAAATTCCTACATGTAATGTGATGATAATACATGTACGTATGTACAGTAACGTACCGGCCACCCATTGTGTACACCAGTCCACACGTACCTCCAGATGCCTGACCAGGGGCATTTTCGACAAGTGTCCCGCCATTGTCTCCAGGCTGATCCCGACAAAGTTCAGCGTCACCCAGATCAGAAGGTAGTCTTCCGCCCCGTGCCAGTAGTAAACGAAACCGAAACACAGCAGCGCCGCCAGCAGCTGCCTGGGAAATCCCCGCCGTGAACCGCCCAACGGCACATATATGTACCTGGAATATGATATATATAAAATTTCCGTCACATCCAGTAACTGTACAGCTAATAATTTAAAACACAATCATGATATTGGCCATTGGCCACTCCACATGTCCTGGAGTTATGAGAGACCTAGATGTCATAAAGATTAATCGTAGAGAAACTGTCGACGTTAATCAAGGATCATATTCAGACAATTAGCTGATGTTCTGACTGAGTCTAAGTTACTTAAGATTACTTGTTCAATCAGTAAATGTGGACGCATATATAATTACAGTATTATTCAATCACTTTTCTGTAAATATTATTAACTTAATCTCAGTTCGGATATCAGTAATCAATTCAAAATTCAAACTTTGTGCGTTTATTCGCCGTTATTGTGAAATCTGTGTTGGACCAAATAGTCCAAATTCAATACTTTTATTCATCATCTTTGACACTACATCGTCGCAATATAGCGGATAACTATGGATGTACATACATAGTACATAAACAAGCCCGTTCTTCTAAAGTACATGCCCGTGTTAACGATCGAAACGTGACTAACACAAGTGAATTTTAATAAGCGCAAAACAGATACACCGTTTTGTGTGTATCAAACTGACACAATTTTTCACTCGACAATGTATCGCATCTCAAATACATATTTGATTCAAGTTCTGACATTTCCATTGAAGCTTATCGCACATGTGCAAAGTGCATGGACGTGTTCCCGCAAAAGCGGCGCATCCACACACAAAAATCTCGATAATTGTGAACTCAATCAACCGTGACCGTTGTTCAACGACCTCCCTTCCTTCGGCTAATGCAAATACCGGACCATAAATCCTGCAGGTACATGTAGTTGGAAGGGCTTGCAAGGGAACGATACAGTGTAGCTACTGCCCAGCCGCGCTTAATTTGCACGGCCCATCACTTGGTTACGCTGCGACTTAATCGTATCGTGAACGACTAGGGCACCGGATGGAACTGTGACATTTTTCTGCCCTGTCATTCAAGACATTCTACTTTTTTATGTTCCCAGCTCTCATGGGTACCCAAGAACCAGTTTCCCGATTGATCGAAAGTCGTTCAGAGCAAATCGCGAAGCAAACACTGCAGTCTCCCGCGCCAAGGTTTTGGGTAGAGTTTCACCACTCAAGGCTTTGGAGGTGCAAAAAGGGAAAGATGCTTACTCATAACCAAATCTTTCCGATTATGTTCCATGGAACACTGTACGACCGTTTACGTATACCGCTGAAAATATTGACGCAATATTTATTCAGTTGTTCAGTTATTGTACCCCATATCAATACATGTATACATGTGTACACGTATGATTATCATATACATGTGTGTGTTCGATACTTCCCCAATATAGATGAAAGAAATGTGACGGGCTGTGTGTGCTACAGTGCTATACATTGGTGGGTACTCATATGTCGTCTCGGGATTGTGTTTCAACGTCTAGGCCTTTGTGCAATGTACAAGTCTACATGTAGGATAAACCAGCTGTTATTGTTCCCATCTCATGTCCCAGACGAGTCGATTTCGAAAAAGGGTTTCAGTTTCAATGTATACACAACTGGGGGAATGTACAGTAAACAGGCGGTTTACACAATAAAACAAGGCATATATGTATGTTGTGACAGCTCTGCTTCTTTGCTAACAGAAGAGAGAAGACCCACTGCGAGAGAAACAATATATGTACACACTTCTGTTCACTTCCAAGGGAGCCTATGTATTGATTAACTCCCGGCTTTATGTAGGCATCGATGGGAGGAAACATCGTGGAACTATTGAACAATTCAAGTCCTACTTTACCATTAAAGAACAGGACAAGCTAAGAGTTCACAAGCTAAGAGTTCTTCAAACATGTGCTGCCTAATATTTTTTTCCGCTTAAATTCCATAGGTTTCCCATATATATTCAACTGACATCTATTGAAAGATTTTCGTTGAGATATACCGCGAAGTTCCAAGTTTAAATTTATGGAATTTGTCACAAGTGTACACGATTATGTATTAGGTAGTGCGCGTTTCTTCGATTGTGTATTACCGTTCTCCTTAATTGTGTAATGTTCGGTGATCCCACACGCTGAAGAGGTATACCCCCATTACTGGAGTGTCACAAAATGTCTTCTAAATGCCCCATCATCTGTGTGCTAGATCGATAACTGTGGTGTCACTACTTGTATAGCCACCACGTCGTCACAACGCTACAATGCTACCTCTTTCGGAAAGATCTCGTCCTCGACTGTTGAGCCACATCACCCTGGTCAATTTATTCACCCATACCGTATAATCGCGCATATAAGGACATGTTCTTATATCCGGAATATTGCGTTTTGGGGCGCTCACCAAAAAACCAAAGTGTCTCGAATATAAGGACATGTTCTTATATTCGAATATAAGGACACCCCCCCCCCCCCCCCAATAACCCGCATATAAGATCATGGTAAGCTAAATTGAATAATAGCCACATTATCCTCCATGTCCAAGTATTCCAGACAAGTCATAACCACCACTGATGTCAAATTACATATAAAGTGTTGGCTCAGCTAGGTAGGTATTTGAGGCCTATTTTGAATGAGCTCCCAATAACCTTGTGTATATATATTACCGACAGTGGTCGTAATCCTGGCAGCACGTGGTAGCACGTGCAATGGGTGCCCTTTCATTCGGGACATCGTTGCGTTTTTGGCGCCAAAACTCAAGTGTCTCGAATATAAGGACATGGGTGTCCTTATAAACGAATATTGCTTATGGCGCGAAAAAAGTCAACCTTCTCGATTATTGGGACATGTCCTTATATTCGAATATAAGGACAGGCTCGAATATAAGGAGAGTGTCCTTATATGCGCGATTATACGGTAGGGGTGCCCCAGACCAGTGCTATACCAGTGCTATACATGTGATGTGAGTCAACAGTAGGGGGCCGACCTAGGACCGACGCCAAGACAAAACCACAGTGGTTTGAAAGGTACGGCAACAATGTGATGCGGCGTCCCGACGATAAAGAGGTTTGCCCCCATTACTAGAGAGTCATTGAATGTTTTATAAATGCTCCAGCATCTGTGCGCCATAACTGTGGTGTCACTACTTGTGTAGTCACCACGTCGTCACAACGCCACAATTATTAAGAAAAACATACATGTGCGAACAAACAACCACTGACTGAACTTAACTGACACTGATGGCGTGAAAACACGCCGGAAATGGTTTTAGTTGACGTTAAAGTTTGACTTTCTCTGACACAGTTTACATCAACATGAAAACAGTTGATTGAATGTCCTATAGATGTTTATCGGTATCGATATACATACATGTACATTTAGTTCAATTCGATAGAAAAACAGGTTAATGGGCGACGATTTACTTAGTCGGATTTTATTTTTGTTTACATGTAGATGTGAGTCAATAACTGGCATACATGTACATGTATATGTATCAATGGGTACTTCAAGATATGTGTATTTTTTGCACTTACCGTGTGAGAAAAGCATGAAGACCTCGGTCAAAATACCTGGAGGAAACAAAGAGAAAGGAGACACCATTAGTTGACGTGTAAATTGCACAAAAAATACCAGTACATGCACATGCTTACGTGTATATAATAACAGTTTTTTCCGCATTTACAGTTATTTTACAACATCTACCAACAAATGCTGCAATAGTTTTTTTTAAAGGCCGAGGGTTCTGGATCTATATCAAATGATTATCCCGCGGTCCTGGTTTACAGGTAAACACTACCTCTATATGTAGTATAGAGGGTCTTTGGTACAGGTGACCAAACAAAAATACTTTTTTTTCTGACGATGCTCATGAGAAGAACATGAACATAAAATGTGAAAATTTATTTCCACATTGACTCCAAACTTATTTCCGCATTTAAGAATCGTATCAATTCAAATATCTAATCGAGTACATGTATGCCAAATCTATAAAATCTATAACCATTTTTTTTTTTGCAGAATGTGAATTTGCTTTCGTTTTCGCTATCCCCTAGTTGTGTATCTGGACAATATACTAGTATATAATGCACATGAATGGGAATCACACACAAAGAGGCGAGTCTCTGTGGGAAAAAGATGACATAATCATAGAGGAAATGAATTCAAAGAGAAAACCTTTAAGCATGACATACTACAAGGGGGTATTAGGTGCTACAATCTTTGTACCTTGATCCACGCGAAAAGCGACCTTGTGACACTCGCTGGACAGGGGATATAATAGACTGGATTCAGATTAAGTAGACGGCCAGAAAGTGATACCGGGGGCATAATTATCGATTAGAACTGCAGGGCATACATACTGAATGGAGACCTCTATTAAATGTACATTCCAGTATAACGTGACACTGTTATCACGGTGTGCTAGGTGGGCACTGGACGAGAGAATGGAAAGGCAAGTGACAAGTGGTCTATGACACGGGGACCATCAGTGTAACATGTGTAAGGGAGGCAAGCCCTATCAGCCAGCTGAACCTTTCACATATACATGTAGGCTACCTACATGTGTATACACGTAAACAGGTACGACCGTAATCAGCCCGTAGCTCCTGACAATCACCCTCAGATCAACCCCCACGCCCATAGCAACATGCTCGCTCCCTTGGGGTCATTACTATTTTGGGACACCGACGTGTGGTGATATTCGTGAAATCAGAGCCAAACAAGGCTGCACATGTGAACTGTAGGACAATGGGCCATTTGGGAGATTAAACTGTTGACAATGTTTCAAGGTAGAGACCAGTTTTCCCCCCATCAGACCTCTGCCATTGGTTCGAGGGATGCCGTCATCCGACTACAACCTATAGTCATTACATAATCACGATATTTGCAGATCAAAGCTCGGATACAATAGATGGGCTCTCCAGTATAATGGCGGTTTTTTTCCCGCGCTATTCTCTTCGCACATTGAGCATGTGGAAAAGGCACTAAACAATGTTCGGGTCACCTGCGGTGCAAACGGGCAGATTGTACTGCCTAGAGCAAGTAGATATATACGTACTGCATAGGCACTAAATATATACACAATGTTATGTTTACATGCACTACCTACTGCAAATGTTACACAAAAACTTCTTTATATGTATATAAATAGAGTACCGAACGCCATTTTCGGATTCCCAGAAATCCATATTTTGTCCAGTTTTCTGAGGAAATATAAACAGTATAAATTTGTAACAACCATCGCCAAGACAGAATACACGAAAAGACGCCATGAAATCGTGCAATGTCACCGAAGATGGATCAACGCGGATATATACTGACAGCTACCTGTTTCCTTATGTAAATTACTCCCATAGATTCGCGACTATCACCAGAGGAAATGCATTTTTTACATTGTGGAAAGATAATCATACTTGCATATATCATGTATATTGCGCACCTGTTTCGCATTCAATAGCAGCTTGCCATCAACGACGTGTAATTTTTCAGTTTTCTACGAAGTATATCGAACTTCCCTGCATCCAGTGTGCGAGTAATCAAGGAACGGTCGTTATTTATGTACTTTTTGAGATCGGGTGTACGTGTAAGTGTGCATTAATCAAATAAACTTAAGAAGGTACATGCATAAAGGAATATGACAGGTAAATAACGTTAAGGCATACTTCCTTGCAGACACAGGCACAAAACATACTAGCACATTTTTTTAAACCCATAAACGTGAATGGTATGGCATTTCGAGCCCATATAGGGCCTACATGTGTACATGTAGACTTGCGGCATCAAATGGACATCAGCTCATTCCTCGTAGTCCCATCATGCGTACATGTATACATGTAGGGTATCGAGACGAAGACTTGTTAACTACATGTATCATCCAATGAATACAGAAATGAACTACATGTATATGATTTTTTACTAGGTGTATAATCCGGTATAATGTGACACTGTAATCACGATGTGTGCAAGATGGGCACTGGACGAGAGAATGGAAAGGCAATAGACAAGTGGTCTATGACATGGGGACCATCAGTGTAAGGGAGGCAAGCGCTATCAGCCAGCTGAACCTTTCACATATAGGCTACCTACATGTACATATGTATACACGTAAACAGGTATGACCGTAATCAGCCCGCCGCTCCTGAAAATCACCCCAGATCAACCCCCACGCCCCTTTGGGTCATTACTATTTTGGGACACCGACGTGTGGTGATATTCGTGAAATCAGAGAGTCAAACAAGGCAGCACGTGTGAACTGTAGGACAATGGGCCATTTGGGAGATTAAACTGTTGACAATGTTTCAAGGTAGAGACCAGTTTTCCCCCATCAGACCTCTGCCAATGGTTCGAGGGATGCTGTCATTCGACTACAACCTATAGTCAATATAATCACGATATTTGCAGATCAAAGCTCGGATACAATAGATGGGCTCTCCAGGATAATGGCGGCTCTTTTTCCCGCGCTATTCTCTTCGCACATTGAGCATGTGGAAAAGGCACTAAACAATGTACGGGTCACCTGCGGTGTGAACCGGCAGATTGTACTGCCTAGAGCAAGTAGATATATACGTACTGCATGCATAGGCACTAAATATATACAACTCTCACAAATTATGTTTACATGCACTACCAACTGCAAATGCTACACAAAAACTTCTTTATGTATATAAATAGAGTACCGAAAGCCATTTTCGGATTCCCAGAAATCCATGTCTTGTCCAGTTTTCTGAGGAAATACATGTATAAACAGTATTAATTTGCAACAACCATCGTCAAGGCAAAATACATGAATAGACGCCATGAAATTGTGCCATGTAACCGAAGATGGATCAACGCGGATATATATTGACAGCATGTTTCCTTATGTAAATTACTCCCATAGATTCGCGATTATCACAGTATTGACAGCATGTTTCCTTATGTAAATTACTCCCATAGATTCGCGATTATCTTCCAACTCCTTGATACCCTCTCTAACCCTCCTTGTCTATCATCATCTGATGATTGGCCACCTCTCTCTCGCTCTTCTCCTGATAACCGCCTTAGTGCCACGCCCAAACGGCGTCCGCGCTCTCCTTCTTCTCCTGAACTCTCACCCTCCTCTCTACCCAAAGGCAAACGCACTCGCTTTGTCTCTCCTAAAAACTCTCCTAACACCACTTTCCATGTCTCTCCTTCCACTATCAGAGGACCCAAAACTCTTTGGGCCCTTCCTAAACTAACCTCCTCCACTGTCATCCTCGGCTCTTCTAACCTTTCTCGCATCATCAAATCCCCTGTCAGTGATATCCAAGTTGTGTCTTATCCTGGAGCTTTGTTCAACCATCTAAGAATGATGTTCACGGCCTGTAAAAAATCATTTGATGCCCCCCAAAACTTAATCTTAAGTGTAGGCCTGAACAATCGAAGCTCCAAACCAAGTGTTACTTCAATTCCAGAACTGAGGAATATGCTCAGCAGTGCTTTCCGAATCTTCCCCCACTCCAAAATTCTCATTCCAAAAATTAACTACTCAGACAATCTTCCGTCTGTAGAGAAACGCAACTTGGATATGATTAACAGGGCTTTGGATGACATGAGTTCACGTTTCAGCAATCTCACAGTTGTTAAACAGTTGGATCCAATCAAGTTTTCTTCACAGACAGATAACATTCATTGGACTGAACAAACGGCCAATGAAATGTTGAAATTCTGGCTCAGTCATTTAAACTAAATCATTCTGAGAGTCCACCGAACTCCAGTACGACTAATAATGTTGTAAACCTTTCCAAATTTACACTTTCGGACACACAAATCGCTCTTCTAAATCGTGGTTTGACATTTGTTCCCACACCCAAAATAACATTGGATCCAATTAAACAAGCTGTGCAAGATTTTGGTAGAAAACTCAAACTTCAAAATTATTTTTCTCACCGTCCAAATTCATTCACAAATAGATCAAAATTCACTCCAAAATCTACCTGGACTCCACCGAGTTCCATGATTGACAAGCCCGTTTTAGATTGCATTTCGGCAATATCTAAGGAAATTGAAAACTTGAAAATTCAACCAGAAACCAAAAACCTAACAAAAATGGAATATAAAACTATAAAGAATTTACAAAATAACGTAGACTTGGTAATTAAAAAAGCAGATAAAGGTAGTGCAGTCGTAATCATGGATAGGCAAAATTATATTAATGAAGGCTTTCGTCAATTATACAATCCAGCTCATTACAGAGAAATTGACACTCCTCTTTACCTAGAAAATTCAGCAAAAATAACAAAAATTTTAAAAGGATTACGCAATTCTGGATGCCTTTCTGAAAAAGTATTCCAATTTCTTTTACCACCAGAACGCCCTCGTCAAAGAAGATTTTATATGCTACCTAAAATTCATAAACCCAAAGACTCCTGGCCAATTCCAAATGTAATGCCTCCAGGGCGCCCAATTGTTTCGGACTGCAGCAGTGAATCTGAAAAAGTAGCTATGTATATTGATTCATATATAAAAGATCAAGCAAATAAGCATCCGTCATATATAAAAAACACGTATGACTTTTTAGATAAAGTTAGAGGGCTTGAACTAGATCCAAATTCTTTACTAATCACTTCAGATGTTGAAAGTATGTATACTAATATAAATCATGAAGAAGGTATCCAAGCAATTAAAAATGCATTCCCGACTTTGGCAAACAATGAACTATTCAAAGGTATAATAGAATTATTGGAAATTTCACTTAAATGTAATGACTTTGAATTTGACGGTAAGACATTCCTACAAGTTTCAGGCACAGCCATGGGTCAGAAATATGCACCTCATTATGCAGATATTTATATGGCTGAATTTGAAAAGCAAGCTTTACAAAAGTGTCCATTCAAACCAGATTGCTATTATAGGTATTTAGATGACATTTTCCTCATTTGGCCACATGGCATTTCCAAATTTCACCAGTTTCTCGAAATTTTCAATTCTCATAGGGCATCAATCAACTTCAAAGCTGAAATTAGTACTGATTCAGTTAATTTTTTGGATACTACTTTGTTCAGGAGCAAAGAAAACACATTAGAAGCAAAAGTTTTCTTCAAGCCAACGGATACTCATCAGTTGTTGCATAAGCTCTCTTTTCATCCAAAACACACTTATAAAGGACTAATCAAGTCCCAAGTTTTTCGATTTTTCCAAATTTGCTCATATCCAGATGATGTTGAATCAGCTTGTCAAATATTATTCAAGGCACTTTCGAAACGTAACTATTCAAAACGTTGGCTTCGCAAAATCAAGAATGAAACATTGAGAATTTTGAACAGTGAGGAAAGACTAGGTGCTGATTTTCAATTGCCCACTTCCAGCTCGTCTGGCTCAAAACCTTGTAATTCTAGACAATGTCAGACATGTCATTTAGTTCCAAATTGTCAAAATTTCTCGGGATCAGTTTTTGAACAGACCTACTCAATCAACTCAGCTTTGGATTGCAACTCAGAAAATATAATTTATCTATACACTTGTAAGCTTTGCGAAAAACAATATGTAGGTGAAACCGGTAAATCACTCAAATTCAGAAACAATCGTCATCGTGCTGCAATAACTAGCTGCAATGAGGAAAATGCATTATACAGTCATCTATCTAAATTTCACAGCAAAACTGAATTTTCCATTGAATGTTTTTCTCTTTTACCAATTGAACAGGTTTCCGATCTTGGTGATGAACTTTTAAACAAACAATGGCGACTTGAAAGGGAATATTGTTGGATTGATACTCTAGGCACTTTCGAACCTCATGGCCTCAACGTTCAAAAATTTACAAAGTATGACCCTTTGAACAAAAGTAAAAATAAATTCGACATGGTGTATATAGTACCCTTCTCAAAAACAGGTACTCTTTCAGCCCAAATTGTTAAAAAGCATATGAAACAACTCAACAAAAATACTGATGGTGATATTAAAATAGCAACAGCTTACAAGAAGCATCAAAATCTTAAAGAACTTTTAGTCAGAAGCAAACTTAAATAATCCAACAAACTTTGTTCAATGTCGCTCATTGAATTTTTATTGCTGTTTTATGTTATGTGTTACTCTTACAATTATCTTGTGCCAGTGCATTTTTTATACTCTCCAAAGTATACATGTAGGGTATCGAGACGAAGACTTGTTAACTACATGTATCATCCAATGAATACAGAAATGAACTACATGTATATGATTTTTTACTAGGTGTATAATCTGGTATAATGTGACACTGTAATCACGATGTGTGCAAGATGGGCACTGGACGAGAGAATGGAAAGGCAATAGACAAGTGGTCTATGACATGGGGACCATCAGTGTAAGGGAGGCAAGCGCTATCAGCCAGCTGAACCTTTCACATATAGGCTACCTACATGTACATATGTATACACGTAAACAGGTATGACCGTAATCAGCCCGCCGCTCCTGAAAATCACCCCAGATCAACCCCCACGCCCCTTCGGGTCATTACTATTTTGGGACACCGACGTGTGGTGATATTCGTGAAATCAGAGAGTCAAACAAGGCAGCACGTGTGAACTGTAGGACAATGGGCCATTTGGGAGATTAAACTGTTGACAATGTTTCAAGGTAGAGACCAGTTTTCCCCCATCAGACCTCTGCCAATGGTTCGAGGGATGCTGTCATTCGACTACAACCTATAGTCAATATAATCACGATATTTGCAGATCAAAGCTCGGATACAATAGATGGGCTCTCCAGGATAATGGCGGCTCTTTTTCCCGCGCTATTCTCTTCGCACATTGAGCATGTGGAAAAGGCACTAAACAATGTACGGGTCACCTGCGGTGTGAACCGGCAGATTGTACTGCCTAGAGCAAGTAGATATATACGTACTACATGCATAGGCACTAAATATATACAACTCTCACAAATTATGTTTACATGCACTACCAACTGCAAATGCTACACAAAAACTTCTTTATGTATATAAATAGAGTACCGAAAGCCATTTTCGGATTCCCAGAAATCCATGTCTTGTCCAGTTTTCTGAGGAAATACATGTATAAACAGTATTAATTTGCAACAACCATCGTCAAGGCAAAATACATGAATAGACGCCATGAAATTGTGCCATGTAACCGAAGATGGATCAACGCGGATATATATTGACAGCATGTTTCCTTATGTAAATTACTCCCATAGATTCGCGATTATCACCAGAGGAGATGCATTTTTACATTGTGGAAAGATAATCATACTTGCATATATTGCGCACCTGTTTCGCATTCAATAGCGGCTACCCATCAACGACGTGAAATTTTGCAGTTTTCTAGGAAGTAAATCGAACTTCCCTGCATCCAATGCACGAGTAATCAAGGAACGGTCGTTATTTATGTACTTTTTGTGAACGGGCGTGCGTGTAAGTGTGCATCAATTATACTGGCCATAAAAGAAGGCACATGTTCGTATAGACAGATGAAGAACTGTAAGACAGATAAAGACAGATAAAGAACTGTACGACTAAACTTCATTGCAGACACAGGCACAATACTCGTTTGTAGGACATGATTTTTTTAAACCCATTAACGTGAATGGTATGGCATTTCAATCCCATATAGGGCCTACACGTGTACATGTAGACTTGCGGCATCAAATGGACATCAGCTCATTCCTCGTAGTCCCATTATGCATACATGTACATGTAGGCTACCCAGACGAAGACTTGTTAAGTATCAACCAATAATACAGACTTGAACTATATGATTTTTTACTAGGTGTATATTGCAGTATAATGTGACACTGTGATCACTGTGTGCTAGGTGGGCGATGGACGACAGAATGGAAAGGCAATGGACTAGTGGTCTATGACGTGGGGACCATCAGTGTAATTAAGGGAGACAAGTGCTATCAGCCAGCTGATCCTTTCACATATAGGCTACCTACATGTGTACACACGTAAACAGGTACGACCGTAATCAGCCCGTAGCTCCTGACAATCACCCTCAGATCAACCATGTGCCCATAGCAACACGCTCCCTCCCTTGGGGTCATACTATTTTGGGACACCGACGTGTGGTGATTTTCTCGAAATCAGAGCCAAACAAGGTTGCAGGACAATGGGCCATTTGAGACAGTAAACTGTCGACAATGTCCCTAGGTAGAGATCAGTTTTCCCCCATCAGACCTCTGCCAATTGTTCGAGGTATGTCGTCATCCGACTACAATCTGTAGTCAATATAACCACGGTATTTACAGATCAAAGCACGGATCATATCAGTACAGCCGCAGTACAATGGATGGGCTCTGTGGGATAATGGCAGTTTTTTTCCCGCGCTATTCTCTTCGCACATTGGGTGCGTGAAAAAAGGCACCAAACAATGCACGGGTCACTTGTGGTGTGAACCGGCAAGTTGTACTGCCTTGAGCGTGTAGATATACTTCATGGACACCTAAAGTATACAACTCTCACAAATTAAGTTTGCATGTACTGGGCATGTAATGCAAATGCTACACAAAACTTTCATGATGTGTATATAAATAGAGCATCGAGCGCCATTTTCAGATTCCCAGAAATACATATTTTGTCCAGTTTCCTAAAGAAATATAAACTGTATTGATTTGCAACAACCATCGCCAAAGCAAAATACATGAATAGACGCCACGAAATTGTGCAATGTCACCGAAGATGGATCAACCCAGATATATATTGACAATATATGTTTCCTCATGTAAATTACTCCCATAGATTCGCGACTATCACCACAGGAAATGCATTTTTTTACATTGTGGAAAGATAATCATACTTGCATATATTGCGCACCTGTTTCGCATTCAATAGCGGCTTCCCATCAACGACATAAAATTTTGCAGTTTTCCTTGAAGTAAATCAAACTTCCCTGCATCCAATGCACGAGTATTTGTGTACTTTTTGTGATAGGGTGTGCATGTAAGTGTGCATTAATTATATCGGCCTTAAAAGAAGGTACAATGCATATAGACTGATATAGACAGATAAAGAACGTTAGGAATAAACTCCCTTGCAGACACAGGCACAATACTCGTTTTCCTGTTTGTAGGACATGTTTTGTTAAACCGATTAACGTGAATGGTATGGCATTTCGAGCCCAAATATAGGGCCTACACGGGTACATGTAGATGTGCGGCATCAAATGGACATCAGCTCATTCCTCGTAGTCCCATTATACATACATGTACATGTAGGCTACCCAGACGAAGACTTGTTAATTATCAACCAAAGAATACAGACTTGAACTAAATGATTCTTATTAGGTGCATATTCCAGTATAATGTGACACTGTCATCACTGTGTGCTAGGTGGGCACTGGACGAGAGAATGGAAAGGCAATGGTCTATGACACGGGGACCATCAGTGTAAGGGGGCAAGCGCTATCAATCAGCTGATCCTTTCATGTATAGGCTACCTACATGTGTATACACGTAAACAGGTACGACCGTAATCAGCCCAACGCTACGGCGGCTCATATCTGCCATCTGAAAAAAATCAACCAATAATTTTGAACACTTACAAAGTACATTTTGCGAAATACGTTCAGAACTTTACAGAACTATACGTTTAGAACTTTCGAAGCATTATGAGCACATTCGAAATTTTATGAACGCGTTCAGAACATTACGAACGCGTTCAGAACACACCGAACGTATTTGAAACGAAAGTAGATAATGTATTCGAATAAGAGCTAGAGTAGGATTGCATGTATTTGATAAAGGCTCTGAATGCGTTCTAATGTGTCGAACGCGTTCGTAATGTTCTGAAGGCGTTCATAAAGTTTTGAATGCATTCATAATGTTTAGAACGCATTCGTAATGTTCTGAACGCGTTCGTAATGTATCGAACACGTTCGTAATGTTCTGAATGCGTTCATAAAGTTTCGAATGCGTTCATAATGCTTCGAACGCGTTCATAATGTTTTGAACGCGTTCGAAATGTTCTGAACGCGTTCGTAATGTTCTGAACGCGTTCATCAAGTTTTGAACGTGTTCATAATGTTTTGAACGCGTTGATTATGTTCTGAACGCGTTCATAATGTTTTGAACACGCTCGTGATGTTATGAACGCGTTCATAATGTTTTGAACGCGTTCATAATGTTTTGAACACGTTCGTAATGTTATGAACGCGTTCAAAATGTTTCGAACGTGTTCATAATGTTTTGAATCGATTCGTAGAGTTCTGAACGTATTTCACAAAATGTACTTTGTAAGTGTTCGAAATTATTGGTTGATTTTTTTTACATGGCAGATATGAGCCGCCGTACAACGCTCCTGACAATCACTCCCAGATCAACCCCCACGCCCATGGCAACATGCTCGCTCCTTTGAGGTCATTACTATTTTGGGACACCGACGTGTGGTGATATTCCTGAAATCAGAGAGTCAAACAAGGCTGCACGTGTGAACTATAGGACAATGGGCCATTTGGGAGAGTAAACTGTCGACAATGTTCCAAGTTAGAGACCAGTTTTCCCCTATCAGACCTCTGCCAATGGTTCGAGGGATGCTGTCATCCGACTACAACCTATAGTCAGAATATAATCACGATATTTGCAGATCAAAGCTCGGATACAATAGATGGGCTCTCCAGGATAATGGCGGCTTTTTTCCCTGCATGATTCTTTTCGCACATTGAACATGTGGAAAAGGCACTAAACAATGTACGGGTCATCGCAGTGTGAACCGGCAGATTGTACTGCGAACTACCTACTGCACTACCTACTGCAAATGCTACACAAAACCTTCTTGATATGTATAAAAATAGAGTACCGAATGCCATTTTCGGATTCCCAGAAATCCATATTTTGTCCGGATTTCTGAGGAAATATAAACAGTATTAATTTGCAACAATCATCGCCAAGGCAAAAAACATGAATAGACGCCACGAAATTGTGCAATGTAACCAAAGATGGATCAACGCAGATATTGACAGCTACCTGTTTCCTCTTTTACTAGGTGTATATTGCAGTACAATGTGACACTGTGATCACTGTGTACTAGGTGGGCGATGGACGAGAGAATGGAAAGGCAATGGATTAGTGGTCTATGACGCGGGTACCATCAGTGTACTGTAAACCCATTTAAGTTCGCTCCCATTAATGTTCACATTTTTTAAAAAGCGACTGTTCGCTAGCCATTCAAGTTTGCGTTTTGTTTCTTTTATGTCATTTTCAATGCAATTTTCAATGTTTGCATCCATTGAAGTTTGCGGTTTTGTTCAAAGAGCGAAATCAGCGAAATTAAAGGGCAGCGAACATTAACAGGTTTACAGTAATTAAGGGAGACAAGTGCTATCAGCCAGCTGATCCTTTCACATATAAATGTAGACTACCTACATGTGTACACACGTAAACAGGTACGACTGTATACAGCCCACCGCTCTTGACAATCACCCCCAGATCAACCATGTGCCCATAGCAACACGCTTGCTCCCTTGGGGTCATACTATTTTGGGACACCGACGTGTGGTGAGGTTCTCGAAATCAGAGCCAAACAAGGTTGCAGCACAATGGACCATTTGAGACATTAAACTATCAACAATGTCCCTAGGTAGAGATCAGTTTTTCCCCCATCAGACCTCTGCCAATTGTTCGAGGTATGTCGTCATCCGACTACAATCTGTAGTCAATATAACCACGGTATTTACATATCAAAGCACGGATCAGATCAGTACAGCTGCAGTACAATAGATGGACTCTCTGGGATAATGGCAGCTCTTTTCCCGCGCTATTCTCTTCGCACATTGGAAGCGCAAAAAAGGCACCAAACAATGCATGGGTCACATGTGGTGTGAACCGGCAGGTTATACTGCCTAAAGCGAGTAGATATACTTCATGGACACCTAAAATATACAACTCTCACAAATCAAATTTGCATGTACTAGGTACGTACAGCAAATGCTACACAAAACTTTCTTGATGTGTATATAAATAGAGCAGCGAACGCCATTTTCGGATTCCCAGAAATACATATTTTGTCCAGTTTCCTAAAGAAATATAAACAGTATTGAATTGCAACAATCGTTTCCAATGCAGAATACATGAATAGACACCATGAAATTGTGCAAGAAAATAAAGATGGATCAACGCGGATATATGTTGACAGCTACCTGTTTCCTTATGTAAATTACTCAAATAGATTCATGACTATCACCAGAGGAAATGCATTTTCACATTGTGGAAAGATAATCATACTTGCATATATTGCGCACCTGTTCTGCATTCAATAGCAGCTACCCATCAACGACGTGTAATTTTGCAGTTTTCTACGAAGTACTGAGTAAATTGAACTTCCCTGCATCCAATGCACGAGTAATCAAGGAACGGTCGTTATTTATGTACTTTTTGTGATCGAGTGTGCGTGTAAGTGTGCATTAATTATATTGGGCATAAAAGAAGGCATTTGTATGTATTGACAGATATAGCCAGAGAAAAACAAGTATAAGTCGCGCCCGCGACAATTTGGCGGGTTGCATCGAGGAGGGCTGTTAGTGGAAAGAATTGGCATTGTTCTCATGTATTATCAAGTTCGAAGTCCTGCCACGACTTGAAAAATAGTCAAGGTCACCCACCATCGAACTTGTCCGAGATCTGCTCATGATGCACCTCCGGTATGATTTTGGCGGTATTTCGTTAAAAACTTTGTAAGTTATCGCGTTCACAAGGTACAAAGTCCGGTTTTCATGTATTGTCAAGTTCGAAGTCCTGCCACGACCTGAAAAATAGGTCAAGGTCACCCATCATCGAACTTGTCCGAGATCTGCTCATGAAGCACCTCTGGTATGATTTTGGCTGTATTTCGTTAAAAACTTTGTAAGTTATCGCATTCACAAGGTACAAAGTCCTGTTTTCATGTATTGTCAAGTTCGAAGTCCTGCCACGACCTGAAAAATAGGTCAAGGTCACCCATCATCGAACTTGTCCGAGATCTGCTCATGATGCACCTCTGGTATGATTTTGGCGGTATTTCGTTAAAAACTTTGTAATTTATCGCGTTCATAAGGTACAAAGTCCTGTTTTCATGTATTGTCAAGTTCGAAGTCCTGCCACGACCTGAAAAATACGTCAAGGTCACCCATCATCGAACTTGTCCGAGATCTGCTCATGATGCACCTCTGGTATGATTTTGGCGGTATTTCGTTAAAAAGTTTGTAAGTTATCGCGTTCACAAGGTACAAAGTCCTGTTTTCATGTATTGTCAAGTTCGAAGTCCTGCCACGACCTGAAAAATAGGTCAAGGTCACCCATCATCGAACTTGTCCGAGATCTGCTCATGATGCACCTCTGGTATGATTT
Organism: Terebella lapidaria; assembly: GCA_949152475.1. NCBI lineage: Eukaryota > Metazoa > Annelida > Polychaeta > Terebellida > Terebellidae > Terebella > Terebella lapidaria. Next base: position 27,219,127 of record OX424561.1, on the reverse strand, counting down.
TGGCAGTATTTCGTTAAAAACTTTGTAAGTTATCGCGTTCACAAGAAATTGTTGACGGACAGACGGCCGGACAGACAGACGGACACGCCAATCTAATAGGCGGGTTGGTTGCATGCAACCCGCCCAAAAAACTGTAAGACTAAACTTCCTTGCAGACACAGGCAAAATATTCGTTTGTAGGACATGCGTTTTTAAACCCATTAACGTGAATGTATGACATTTTGAGCCCATATGGGGCCTACACGTGTACATGTAAACTTGGTGTCTATGTGGTATCAGCTTTTCCTCGTAGTCCCATTATGCATACATGTACATGTAAGCTATCCAGACGAAGACTTGTTAACCATCAACCAATGAGTACAGACATGAACTATATGATTTTTTTTTCTAGATGTATATTGCAGTATAATGTGACACTGTGATCACTGTGTGTGCTAGATGGGCACTGGACGAGAGAATGGAAAGGCTTTGAACATGTGGTCTATGACACGGGGACCATCAGTGTAAGGGAGGCAGGCGCTATCAGCCAGCTGATCCTTTCACATATAGGCTCCCTACATAAGTATACACGTAAACAGGTACGACCGTAATCAACCCACTGCTCCTGACGATCACTCCCAGATCAACCCCCACGCCCATAGCAACATGCTCGCTCCCTTGGGGTCATTACTATTTTGGGACACCGACGTGTGGTGATATTCGTGAAATCAGAGAGTCAAACAAGGCTGCACGTGTGAACTATAGGACAATGGGCCATTTGGGAGAGTAAACTGTCGACAATGTTCCAAGGTAGAGACCAGTTTTCCCCCCATCAGACCTCTGCCAATGGTTCGAGGGATGCCGTCATCCGACTACAACCTATAGTCAATATATAATCACGATATTTGCAGATCAAAGCTCGGATACAATAGATGGGCTCTCAAGGATAATGGCGGCTTTTTTCCCTGCGCTATTTTTTTCGCACATTGAGCATGTGGAAAAGGCACTAAACAATGCACCATGTGTACGGGTCATCGCAGTGTGAACCGGCAGATTGTACTGCCTAGAGCAAGTAGATATATACGTAATGCATAGGCACTAAATATATACAACTCTCACAAATTATGTTTACGCGCACTACCCACTGCAAATGCTACACAGAAACTTCTTTATATGTATATAAATAGAGTACCAAACGTCATTTCCGGATTCCCAGAAATCCATATTTTGTCCAATTTTCTGAGGAAATATAAACAGTATTAATTGAAATGAAATGTGAAACAGGAAATTGTGTAATGTAGCCGAAGATGGATCAACGCGGATATATATTGACAGCTACCTGTTTCCTTATGTGAATTACTCCCATAGATTCACGACTATCACCTGAGGAAATGCATTTTTTACATTGTGGAAAGATAATCCTACTTGCATATATATTGGGCACCTATTTCGCATTCAATAGCGGATGACGTTCACATCAACGACGTGTAATTTTGCAGTTTTCTACAAAGTAAATCGAACTTCCCTGCATCCAATGCACGAGTAATCAAGGAACGGTCGTTATTTATGTACTTTTTGTGAACGTGCGTGCGTGTAAATGTGCATTAATTATATTGGCCATAAAAAAGGCACATTTTTTGTAGTAGACAGATATAAACAGATAAGGACTGTAAGACTAAACTTCATTGCAGACACAGGCACAATACTCGTTCGTAGGACATAATTTTTCAAACCCATTAGCGTGAATGGTATGGCATTTCAATTCCATATATAGGGCCTACACGTGTACACGTAGACGTGCAGCATCAAATGGACATCAGCTCATCCCTCGTAGTCCCATCATGCATACATGTACATGTAGGCTATCCAGACGAAGACTTGTTAACTATCAACCAATGAATACTGACTTGAAATATATGATTTTTTAACTAGGTGTTTATTCCAGTATGTGGCACTGTGGTCACGGTGTGCTAGATGGGCACTGGACGAGAGAATGGAAAGGCGATGGACATGTGGTCTATGACACGGGGACCATCAGTGTAAGGAATGCAAGCGCTATCAGCCAGCTGATCCTTTCACTTATAGGCTACCTACATGTATATACACGTAAACAGGTACGACCGTAATCAGCCTGTAGCTCCTGATAATCACTCCCAAATCAACCCCCACGCCCATAGCAACATGCTCGCTCCCTTGGGGTCATTACTATTTTGGGACACCGACGTGTGGTGATATTCGTGAAATCAGAGAGTCAAACAAAGCAGCACGTGTGAACTGTAGGACAATGGGCCATTTGGGAGAGTAAGCTGTCGACAATGTTCCAAGGTAGAGACCAGTTTTCCCCCCATCAGACCCCTGCCAATGGTTCGAGGGATGCCGTCATCCGACTACAACCTAGAGTCAATATATAATCACGATATTTGCAGATCAAAGCTCGGATACAATAGATGGGCTCTCCAGGATAATGGCGGCTCTTTTTCCTGCGATATTCTCTCCGCACATTGAGCATGTGGAAAAGGCACTAAACAATGTAAGGGTCACCTGCGGTGTGAACCGGTAGATTGTACTGCCTAGAGCAAGTAGATATATACGTACTGCATGCATAGGCACTAAATAAATACAACTCTCACATATTATGTTTACATGCACTGCCTACTGCAAATGCTACACAAAAACTTCTTGATATGTATATGAATAGAGTACCGAAGCCATTTTCGGATTCCCAGAAATCCATGTCTTGTCCAGTTTTCTGAGGAAATATAAACAGTATTAACTTGCAACAACCATTGCCAAGGCAAAATACATGAATAAACGCCGTGAAATTGTGCATTGTCACCGAAGATGGAACGACTTGCTTCCTTATGTAAATTACTCCCATAGATTCGCGTCTATCACCAGAGGAAATGCATTTTTTTCAATTGTGGAAATTACTCCTATAGATTCGCGTCTATCACCAGAGGAAATGCATTTTTTTCAATTGTGGAAAGATAATCATACTTGCGTATATTGCGCACCTGTTTCGCATTCAATAGCGGCTACTCATCAACGACGTGTAATTTTGCAGTTTTCTACAAAGCAAATCAAACTTCCCTGCATCCAAAGCACGAGTAATCAAGGAACGGTCGTTATTTATGTACTTTTTGCGAACGTGCGTGCGTGTAAGTGTGCATTAATTATATCGGCCTTAACAGAAGGTGCATGTACATGTATAGAATAGATATAGAAAGATTAGGAACATTAAGAATAAACTCCCTTGCAGACACAGGCACAATACTCGTTTGCAGGACATGTTTTTTTTTTAAAAAAACCATTAACGTAAATGGTATGGCACTTCGAGCCCATATGAGCCTGCACGTGTTCATGCAGACGTGCGGCATCAAATGTACATCTGTTCATTCCTCGTAGTCCTATCATGCAACATGTACATGTAGGCTATCCAGACGAATATTTCTCAGCTATCAACCAATTAATACAGACTTAATACAGAACTATATGATTTTTACTAGGTGCATATTCCAATAAAACGTGACATTGTTATCACGGTGTGCTACGTGGGCACTGGACGAGAGAATGGACAGGCAATGGACAAGTGGTCTATGACACAGGGACCATCAGTGTGAGGGAGACAAGTGCTATCAACCAGCTAATCCTTTCACATATACATGTAGGCTACCTACATGTGTATACACGTAAACAGGTACGACCGTAATCAGCCCACCGCTCCTGACAATCACCCCCAGATCAACCATGTGCCCATAGCAACACGATCGCTCCCTTGGGGTCATACTATTTTGGGACACCGACGTGTGGTGATATTCTCGAAATCAAAGCCAAACAAGGTTGCAGGACAATGGATTATTTGAGACAGTAAACTGTCGATAATGTCCCTAGATAAAAATCAGTTTTTGCCCATCAGACCTCTGCCAATTGTTCGAGGTATGTCGTCATCCGACTATAATCTGTAGTCAATATAACCACGGCATTTACATATCAAAGCACGGATCAGATCAGTACTGCAGCAGTATAATAGATGGGCTCTCTGGGATAATGGCAGCTTTTCACCACGGGTCACATGTGGTGTGAACTGGCAAGTTGTACTGCCTAGAGCGTGTAGATATACTTCATGGACACCTAAAATATACAACCCTCACAAATTAAGTTTGCATATACTAGGTACGTACTGCAAATGCTACACAAAAATTTCTTGATGTTTATATAAATAGAGCACCGAACGCCATTTTCAGATTCCCAGAAATACATATTTTGTCCAGTTTCCTAAAGAAATATAAACAGTATTAATTTGCAACAACCATCGCCAAGGCAAAATACATGAATAGACGCCATGAAATTGTGCAATGTAACCGAAGATGGATCATCGCGGATATTTATTGACAGCTACCTGTTTCCTTATGTAAATTACTCATATAGATTCTCACTATCACCAGAGGAAATGCATTTTTTACATTGTGGAAAGATAACCATACTTGCATATATATTGTGCACCTGTTACATATTCAATAGCGGCTACCCATCAACGACGTGTAACTTCGCAGTGTTCTGCGAAGCGAATCAAACTTTCCTGCATCCAATTTTTTTTGTGTGAACAGGCGTGGGTGTAAGTGTGCATTAATCATATTGACAAAAACAGAAGGCACATGTATGTATAGAAAGATATACATTCTGATTTTTCTAACTCGTTTACGCAGTTTTTCGCTGATATTTTTGCGATGTGAATGCTATCTTTCCATAACTTGACATACTACACCTGGGAGTCAAATGGCAATTGTTTATCGAGTAGAAAATGAGGTCAAAGGTCAATTTCAAGGTCATGACAATATTCAGCGTATATCATTTCCTATATGTCAACAATTGAGTCTCAAGTTGTAAAGTCGATAATAAATGAAATTAGCCATTTTGTGCTCAGACCTTGAGAATAAGATCGAAGGTCAAATTCAAGGTCACAAGAATATTCGGCATATGTCATTTCCCATAATGTGTACAATTGATTCCTAGCCTGTAAAGTCGATAACGAGCGAGATATTAGCCATTTTGTGCCTGACCTCGAAAATGAAGTCAAAGGTCAAATTCAAGGTCATCAAAATATTCAGTATACACCATTTCCTATAAGTCCACAATTTAGTCCCAAGCTGTAAAGTCGATAAGAAGCGAGATATTAGCCATTTTGTCCTTAGACCTTGAAAATGAGGTCAAAGGTCAAATTCGAGGTCATCAAAATATTCAGAATATATCATTCCCTACATGTGCACAATTGATTCCTAAGCTGTAAAGTCGATAATAAGTGAGATATTAGCCATTTTGTGCTCTGATCTTGAAAATCAGATCAAAGGTCAAATGCAAGGTCATGACAATATTCAGAATATAACATTTCCTATAGATTCACAATTGATTCCTAAGCTGTAAAGTCGATAATAAGCAAGACATTAGCCATTTTGTCCTGTGACCTTGAAAATGAGGTCAAAGGTCAAATTCAAGGTCATGACAATGATCTGCATTTATCATTTCCTATAAGTTCATTATTGATTCCTAAGCTGTAAAGTCAATAACACTAGCCATTTTGTCCAGTGACCTTGAAAATGCGGTCAAAGGTCAAATTCAAGGTCATCAGAATATTCAGCATATATCATTTCCTATATGTCCACAATTGATTCCTAAGCTGTAAAGTCGACAATAAGCGAGATGTAAGCCATTTTGTGCTCTGACCTGGAAACGGAAGTCAGAGGTCATTTTCAAGGTCACGAGAATATCCAGCATATATCATTCCCTATATGTCCACAATTGATTCCTAAGCTGTAAAGTCAACAATTAACGAGATATAAGCCATTTTGTGCTCTGACCTTGGAACGGAGGTCAGAGGTCAAATTCAAGGTCACGAGAATATCCAGCATATATCATTTCCTATATGTCCACAATTGATTCCTAGTCTCTAATCTCAATATTAAGCGAGATATTAGGCATAATGTGTCCCATTATGAAGCATAATGTGTCCCATTATATTTTTAGGTATTTTTGTTGAAAATTTCAGAAAGATTCACCCGTAAACTTTAAAGATAAAAATGTGGACGCGCGACGACGCCGACGACGCCTACGACGACGGACGACGGACGCAACGCCATAGGTCCGGTAACCTAAAAATCAGAGTATAAACAGACAAAGAACTGTAAGACTAAACTTCCTTGCAGACACAGGCACAATACTCGTTTGTCATGTTTGTAGAACATGTTTTTTAACCCATTAACGTGAATGGTATGGCATTTCGATCCCATATAGAGCCTACACGTGTGCATGTAGACGTGCGGCATCAAATGGACATCTGTTCATTCCTCGTAGTCCCATCATGCATACATGTACATGTGGGCTATCAAGACGAAGATTTGTTCATTATCAACCAATGAATACAGACTTGAACTATATAATTTTTACTAGGTGTATATTCCAGTATAACGTGACATTGTTATCACGGTGTGCCAGGTGGGCACTTGAAGAGAGAATGGAAAGGCAATGGACAAGTGGTCTATAATACGGGGACCATCAGTGTAAGGGAGGCCAGCGCTACCAGCCAGCTGATCCTTTCACATGTAGGCTACCTATATACACGTAAACAGATACGACTGTAATCAGCCTGTCGCTCCTGACAATCACCCCCCACGCCCATAGCAACATATTCTCTTGAGGTCATACTATGTGTACTTAAGGGATAAAAACTGGTTTGCCATGACGTTTGTGACTATTAGAACCGCTCGAGGGACTGTGTCACAGATTTGAGACCGACCCGAAGGGGAGGTCTAAAATGCAGCGGCACAGTCCCGAGGTGTGAACCGGCAGATCGTACTGCCTAGAGCAAGTAGATACGTACTGCATAGGCACTAAATATATATAACTCTCACAAATTATGTTTACGCGCACTACCTACTGCAAATGCTACACAAAAACTTCTTTATACGTATATAAATAGAGTACCGAACGCCACTTTTGGATTCCCAGAATTCCATATTTTGTCCGGTTTTCTGAGGAAATATAAACAGTATTAATTTGCAACAATCATCGCGAAGGCAAAATACATGAATAGACGCCATGAAATTGTCCAATGTAACCGAAGATGGATCAACGCGGATATATATTGACAGCTACCTGTTTCCTCATGTAAATTACTCCCATATAGTCGGGCATGTACGGGGGGTCCCTTTGCACCCCCCCCCCATGATCCTCAAAAACCAACTCTTTTCTCAAGGTTTTTTAATACTAATAAACATTACATATGTCTCCGATTGCGCATCCATTGCAAAAATTGGTTTTCGGGCCATTTTTCAAAATGGCCGCCCCGCGAAATCTCGAATTTTGAGATTGCTTCACTTTAAGCTGCATAGGTCTACAAAATAAAATGTTTGTTACCTTTTGCTGCTCATTGTAGGGGCCTTATACATTGTACATGAGAAAACAGTGGTTAAATAAACATTTATAATATGAATATGTCCATAAATCCAAGATGGCCACCAAATTTAGATAATTTTTCACTAAAATGTCCATAACTTCGGACTGAGTCAACCTAGGATGTTCATTTTGGGGTCTATACCTAGGTTTTCATATACAGGGAATCCATTTAGACCAAAATAAATACAATCAAGCTATTTCTTTTGATGCATGCATCCAAGATGGCCGCCAAATTTAGATAAGTTTTCACTAAAATGTCCATAACTTCGGACTGAGTCAACCTAGGATGTTCATTTTGGGGTCTATTTCTAGGTTTTCATATACAGGGAATCCATTCAGACCAAAATAAATACAATCAAGCTATTTCTTTTGATGCATGTACACCTGCACACATGGTACACGCTACACATTCATTTAGATATCTCTCGAATATAGCCCCCTTTACACCCCTATGGACTCGATTGTGGATCTTGCTTGGATATTTCTGATAGAGACTTTTACTGATTTGCAATCCCTATAAATCCTTGAACAAATAGAGCTTGATTTGATTAGTTTTGTTAATTAACAGAAATCTAAGATGCCTGCAAAACACACCCCGAAAATTCAAGTTCGTAACTAATTGTGCTATAAAGATGTGTGATACTTACTTTCAAGGGTATTTTGGTATGTAGATTCCATTTTTGGTGTTATTCTAGCTATATAATATCAATTTAAAATGATAACAGCATCTCATTGAGATGGAAAGCAAATAAAAACATATTATTATTTGAGTTTATTCATACACTTATGCATTACGCATTACTCACCAACATGCTTGGGATACTTTTTATATCACAAACAGAGAACAATAATGTAGAATATCTTCATTGGCTATCTTAACACATGAACATGATGGAAGATGGTACTATGATATTGGTACTGCTATAATGGCTGAATTGACATATTAACTGATGATGTCTTCACCATTGCCCTGCATTCTCTTGCATGTGTAGCGTGTACCATGTGTGCAGGTGTACATGCATCAAAAGAAATAGCTTGATTGTATTTATTTTGGTCTGAATGGATTCCCTGTATATGAAAACCTAGAAATAGACCCCAAAATGAACATCCTAGGTTGACTCAGTCCGAAGTTATGGACATTTTAGTGAAAAATTATCTAAATTTGGCGGCCATCTTGGATTTATGGACATATTCATATTATAAATGTTTATTTAACCACTGTTTTCTCATGTACAATGTATAAGGCCCCTACAGTGAGCAGCAAAAGGTAACAAACATTTTATTTTGTAGACCTATGCAGCTTAAAGTGAAGCAATCTCAAAATTCAAGATTTCGCGGGGCGGCCATTTTGAAAAATGGCCCGAAAACCAATTTTTGCAATGGATGCGCAACCGGAGACATATGTAATGTTTATTAGTGTTAAAAAACCTTGAGAAAAAAGTTGGTTTTGGAGGATCATGGGGGTGGGTGCAAAGGGACCCCCCGTACATGCCCGACTAATAGATTCGCGACTATCACCAGAGGAAATGCCTTTTTACATTGTGGAAAGATGATCACACTGGCATATATTGCGCACCTGTTTCGCATTCAATAGCGGCTACTCATAAACGACGTGCAATTTTGCAGTTTTCTACGAAGTATATCGAACTTCCCTGCATCCAAGCCACGAGTAATCAAGGAACAGTCGTTATTTATGTTTTTTTTTGATCGGGTGTGTGTGTAAGTGTGCATTAATCAAGTAGGCTTTAAAAGAAGGTAATCCATGGAGAGATATAGACAGATAAATATCTTTAAGACATACTTCCTTGCTGACACTGGTACAAAACATATTAGCACATATTTTTTGAGACCCATTAACGTGAATGGTATGGTATTTCGAGCCCATATGGGGCCTACACGTGTACATGTAAACGTGTGGTGTCTGTGTAGTATCAGCTTTTCCCTCGTAGTCCCATCATGCATACATGTACATGTAGGCTATCCAGACGAAGACTTGTTAACTATTAACCAATGAATACAGACTTGAACTATATGATTTTTTTACTAGGTGTATATTGCAGTATAATCTGACACTGTGATCACTGTGTGTGCTAGACGGGCACTGGACGAGAGAATGGACAGGCAATGGACAAGTGGTCTATGACACGGGGACCATCAGTGTTAGGGAGACAAGCGCTATCAGCCAGCTGATCCTTTCACATATAGGCTACCTATATACACGTGATCAGGTACGACCGTAATCAACCCACTGCTCCTGACGATTTAACCCAGATCAACCCCCACGCCCACAATGCCCATAGCAACATGCTCGCTCCCTTGGGGTCATTACTATTTTGGGACACCGACGTGTGGTGATGTTCGTGAAATCAGAGCCAAACCAGGCTGCACATGTGAACTGTAGGACAATGGGCCATTTTAGAGAGTGTAAACTGTCAACAATGTTCGCAGGTAGAGACCAGTTTTCCCCCCATCAGACCTCTGCCATTGGTTCGAGGGATGCCGTCATTCGACTACAACTTAGTCAATATAATCACGATATTTGCAGATCAAAGCTCGGATACAATAGATGGGCTCTCCAGGATAATGGCGGCTTTTTTCCCGCGCTATTCTCCACGCACGAGGAGCGTGTGGAAAAGGCAGCAAACAATGTATGTACGGGTCACCTGCGGGGTGAACGGGCAGATTGTATTGTCTAGTGCGAGTACTGCATGGGCACTAAAAAATAGATAATTCTCACAAGTTATGTTTACATGTACTAAATACTGCAAATGATACATGAAAACTGCGCTTGCGTGCATAATTTTTTGATATATATATATATATATATATACAGGTAGAGTGACAAACGCCTACAATGTAACCGAAGATGAATCAACGCGGATATATATTGACAGCTACCTGTTTCCTTATGTAAATTACTCCCATAGATTCGCGACTATCATCAGAGGAAATGCATTTGTTACATTGTGGAAAGATAACCATACTTGCGTATATTGCGCACCTGTTTCGCATTCAATAGCGGCTTCCCATCAACGACGTGTAATTTTGCAGTTTTCTACGAAGTAAATCAAACTTCCCTGCATCCAAATCACCAGTAATCAAGGAACGGTCGTTATTTATGTACTTTTTGTGAACGGGCGTGCGTGTAAGTGTGCATTAATTATACCGGCCTCAAAAGAAGGTGCATCTACATGTATAGACAGATATAGACAGATAAAGAACTGTAAGATTAATCTTCATTGCAGACACAGGCACAATACTCGTTTGTAGGACATGATTTTTTAAAACCCATTAACGTGAATGGTATGGCATTCCAATCCCATATATAGGGCCTACACGTGTACATGTAGACTTGCGGCATCAAATGGACATCAGCTCTTTCCTCGTAGTCCCATTATGCATACATGTACATGTAGGCTATCCAGACGAAGACTTGTTAAGTATCAACCAATAATACAGACTTGAACTATATGATTTTTTACTAGGTGTATATTGCAGTATAATGTGACACTGTGATCACTGTGTGCTAGGTGGGCGATGGACGACAGAATGGAAAGGCAATAGACAAGTGGTCTATGACGTGGGGACCATCAGTGTAATTAAGGGAGACAAGTGCTATCAGCCAGCTGATCCTTTCACATATAGGCTACCTACATGTGTACACACGTAAACAGGTACGACCGTAATCAGCCCACCGCTCCTGACAATCACCCTCAGATCAACCATGTGCCCATAGCAACACGCTCCCTCCCTTGGGGTCATACTATTTTGGGACACCGACGTGTGGTGGTTTTCTCGAAATCAGAGCCAAACAAGGTTGCAGGACAATGGGCCATTTGAGACAGTAAACTGTCGACAATGTCCCTAGGTAGAGATCAGTTTTTCCCCCATCAGACCTCTGCCAATTGTTCGAGGTATGTCGTCATCCGACTACAATCTGTAGTCAATATAACCACGGTATTTACAGATCAAAGCACGGATCAGATCAGTACAGCCGCAGTACAATAGATGGGCTCTGTGGGATAATGGCAGTTTTTTTCCCGCGCTATTCTCTTCGCACATTGGGTGCGTGAAAAAAGGCACCAAACAATGCACGGGTCACTTGTGGTGTGAACCGGCAAGATGTACTGCCTTGAGCGTGTAGATATACTTCATGGACACCTAAAGTATACAACTCTCACAAATTAAGTTTGCATGTACTAGGCATGTAATGCAAATGCTACACAAAACTTTCATGATGTGTATATAAATAGAGCATCGAGCGCCATTTTCAGATTCCCAGAAATACATATTTTGTCCAGTTTCCTAAAGAAATATAAACTGTATTGATTTGCAACAACCATCGCCAAAGCAAAATACATGAATAGACGCCACAAAATTGTGCAATGCCACCGAAGATGGATCAACCCGGATATATATTGACAATATATGTTTCCTCATGTAAATTACTCCCATAGATTCGCGACTATCACCACAGGAAATGCATTTTTTTACATTGTGGAAAGATAATCATACTTGCATATATTGCGCACCTGTTTCGCATTCAATAGCGGCTTCCCATCAACGACATGAAATTTTGCAGTTTTCCTTGAAGTAAATCAAACTTCCCTGCATCCAATGCACGAGTATTTGTGTACTTTTTGTGATAGGGTGTGCGTGTAAGTGTGCATTAATTATATCGGCCTTAAAAGAAGGTACAATGTATATAGACTGATATAGACAGATAAAGAACGTTAGGAATAAACTCCCTTGCAGACACAGGCACAATACTCGTTTTCCTGTTTGTAGGACATGTTTTGTTAAACCGATTAACGTGAATGGTATGGCATTTCGAGCCCATATATAGGGCCTACACGGGTACATGTAGATGTGCGGCATCAAATGGACATCAGCTCATTCCTCGTAGTCCCATTATGCATACATGTACATGTAGGCTACCCAGACGAAGACTTGTTAATTATCAACCAAAGAATACAGACTTGAACTAAATGATTCTTATTAGGTGCATATTCCAGTATAATGTGACACTGTCGTCACTGTGTGCTAGGTGGGCACTGGACGAGAGAATGGAAAGGCAATGGTCTATGACACGGGGACCATCAGTGTAAGGGGGCAAGCGCTATCAATCAGCTGATCCTTTCATGTATAGGCTACCTACATGTGTATACACGTAAACAGGTACGACCGTAATCAGCCCAACGCTACGGCGGCTCATATCTGCCATCTGAAAAAAATCAACCAATAATTTCGAACACTTACAAAGTACATTTTGCGAAATACGTTCAGAACTTTACGAACGCGTTCAAAACATTTTGAACGCGTTCATAACATTACGAACGCGTTCGAAACATTATGAACGCGCTCCAAACATTATGAACACGTACAGAACATTACGAACGCGTTCAGAACATTACAAACGCGTTCGAAACATTACGAACGCGTTCAGAACATTACGAACATGTTCAAAACATTATGAACGCGTTCGAAACTTTATGAACGCGTTCAGAACATAACCAACGCGTTCAAAACATTATGAACACGTTCGAAACTTGATGAACGCGTTCAGAACATTACGAACGCGTTCAGAACATTACGAACGCGTTCAGAACATTACGAACGCGTTCAGAACATTACGAACGCGTTCAAAACATTATGAACACGTTCGAAGCATTATGAACGCATTCGAAATTTTATGAACGCGTTCAGAACATTACGAACGCGTTCAGAACACACCGAACGTATTTGAAACGAAAGTAGATAATGTATTCGAATAAGAGCTAGAGTAGGATTGCATGTATTTGATAAAGGCTCTGAATGTGTTCGTAATGTGTCAAACGCGTTCGTAATGTTCTGAAGGCGTTCATAAAGTTTCGAATGCATTCATAATGTTTAGAACGCGTTCGTAATGTTCTGAACGCGTTCGTAATGTATAAAACGCGTTCGTGATGTTCTGAACGCGTTCATAAAGTTTCGAATGCGTTCATAATGCTTCGAACGCGTTCATAATGTTTTGAACGCGTTCGTAATGTTCTGAACGCGTTCGTAATGTTCTGAACGCGTTCGTAATGTTCTGAACGCGTTCGTAATGTTCTGAACGCGTTCATCAAGTTTCGAACGTGTTCATAATGTTTTGAACGCGTTGGTTATGTTCTGAACGCGTTCATAATGTTTTGAACATGCTCGTGATGTTATGAACGCGTTCATAGTGTTTTGAACGCGTTCATAATGTTTTGAACACGTTCGTAATGTTATGAACGCGTTCAAAATGTTTCGAACGTGTTCATAATGTTTTGAACCCATTCGTAGAGTTCTGAACGTATTTCGCAAAATGTACTTTGTAAGTGTTCGAAATTATTGGTTGATTTTTTTACATGGCAGATATGAGCCGCCGTACAACGCTCCTGACAATCACTCCCAGATCAACCCCCACGCCCATGGCAACATGCTCGCTCCTTTGAGGTCATTACTATTTTGGGACACCGACGTGTGGTGATATTCCTGAAATCAGAGAGTCAAACAAGGCTGCACGTGTGAACTATAGGACAATGGGCCATTTGGGAGAGTAAACTGTCGACAATGTTCCAAGTTAGAGACCAGTTTTCCCCTATCAGACCTCTGCCAATGGTTCGAGGGATGCTGTCATCCGACTACAACCTATAGTCAGAATATAATCACGATATTTGCAGATCAAAGCTCGGATACAATAGATGGGCTCTCCAGGATAATGGCGGCTTTTTTCCCTGCATGATTCTTTTCGCACATTGAACATGTGGAAAAGGCACTAAACAATGTACGGGTCATCGCAGTGTGAACCGGCAGATTGTACTGCGAACTACCTACTGCACTACCTACTGCAAATGCTACACAAAACCTTCTTGATATGTATAAAAATAGAGTACCGAATGCCATTTTCGGATTCCCAGAAATCCATATTTTGTCCGGATTTCTGAGGAAATATAAACAGTATTAATTTGCAACAATCATCGCCAAGGCAAAAAAACATGAATAGACGCCACGAAATTGTGCAATGTAACCAAAGATGGATCAACGCGGATATTGACAGCTACCTGTTTCCTCTTTTACTAGGTGTATATTGCAGTACAATGTGACACTGTGATCACTGTGTACTAGGTGGGCGATGGACGAGAGAATGGAAAGGCAATGGATTAGTGGTCTATGACGCGGGACCATCAGTGTACTGTAAACCCATTTAAGTTTGCTCCCATTAATGTTCACATTTTTTAAAAAGCGACTGTTCGCTAGCCATTCAAGTTTGCGTTTTGTTTCTTTTATGTCATTTTCAATGCAATTTTTAATGTTTGCATCCATTTAAGTTTGCGGTTTTGTTCAAAGAGCGAAATCAGCGAAATTAAAGGGCAGCGAACATTAAAAGGTTTACAGTAATTAAGGGAGACATGTGCTATCAGCCAGCTGATCCTTTCACATAGAGATGTAGACTACCTACATGTGTACACACGTAAACAGGTACGATTGTATACAGCCCACCGCTCTTGACAATCACCCCCAGATCAACCATGTGCCCATAGCAACACGCTTGCTCCCTTTGGGTCATACTATTTTGGGACACCGACGTGTGGTGAGGTTCTCGAAATCAGAGCCAAACAAGGTTGCAGCACAATGGACCATTTGAGACATTAAACTATCAACAATGTCCCTAGGTAGAGATCAGTTTTTCCCCCATCAGACCTCTGCCAATTGTTCGAGGTATGTCGTCATCCGACTACAATCTGTAGTCAATATAACCACGGTATTTACATATCAAAGCACGGATCAGATCAGTACAGCTGCAGTACAATAGATGGACTCTCTGGGATAATGGCAGCTCTTTTCTCGCGCTATTCTCTTCGCACATTGGAAGCGCAAAAAAGGCACCAAACAATGCACGGGTCACATGTGGTGTGAACCGGCAGATTATACTGCCTAAAGCGAGTAGATATACTTCATGGACACCTATAATATACAACTCTCACAAATCAAATTTGCATGTACTAGGTACGTACAGCAAATGCTACACAAAACCTTCTTGATGTGTATATAAATAGAGCAGCGAACGCCATTTTCCGATTCCCAGAAATACATATTTTGTCCAGTTTCCTAAAGAAATATAAACAGTATTGAATTGCAACAATCGTTTCCAATGCAGAATACATGAATAGACACCATGAAATTGTGCAAGAAAATAAAGATGGATCAACGCGGCTATATATTGACAGCTACCTGTTTCCTTATGTAAATTACTCCCATAGATTCATGACTATCACCAGAGGAAATGCATTTTCACATTGTGGAAAGATAATCATACTTGCATATATTGCGCACCTGTTCTGCATTCAATAGCGGCTACCCATCAACGACGTGTAATTTTGCAGTTTTCTACGAAGTACTGAGTAAATCGAACTTCCCTGCATCCAATGCACGAGTAATCAAGGAACGGTCTTATTTATGTACTTTTTGTGATCGAGTGTGCATGTAAGTGTGCATTAATTATATTGGCCTCAAAAGAAGGTGCATCTACATGTATAGACAGATATAGACAGACAAAGAACGTGAAGACTAAACTTCCTTGTAGGCACAGGCACAATACTCGTTTGTAGGACATGTTTCTTGAAACCCATTAAACGTGAATGGTATGGCATTCCAATCCCATATAGGGCCTACACGTGTACATTAAAATGTACATTTAGACTTGCGGCATCAAATGGACATCAGCTTTTCCCTCGTAGTCCCATTATACATACATGTACATGTAGGCTACCCAGACGAAGACTTGTTAACTATCAACCAATGAATACAGAAATGACCTATATGATTTTTACTAGGTGTATATTCCAGTATAATGTGACACTCTTATCACGGTGTGCTAGGTGGGCACTGGACGAGAGAATGGACAGGCAATGGACAAGTGGTCTATGACACAGGGACCATCAGTGTTAGGGAGGCAAGCGCTATCAGCCAGCTGATCCTTTTACGTGTACATGTAGGATACATGTAAACAGGAATGACTGTAATCAACCCACTGCTCCTGACGATCACTCCCCAGATCAACCACCACCCCCGTAGCAACACGCTCGCTCCCTTGGGATCATACTATTTTGGGACACCTATGTGTGATGAGGTTCTCGAAATCAGAACCAAACAAGGTTGCAGGACAATGGACCATTTGAGTCACAGTAAACTGTCGACAATGTCCCTAGGTAGAGATCAGTTTTTCCCCCATCAGACCTCTGCCAATTGTTCGAGGTATGTCGTCATCCGACTACAATCTGTAGTCAATATAACCACGGTATTTACAGATCAAAGCACGGATCAGATCAGTACAGCCGCAGTACAATAAATGGGCTCTCTGGGATAATGGCAGCTTTTTTCCCGCGCTATTCTCTTCGCACATTGGGTGCGTGAAAAAAGGCACCAAACAATGCACGGGTCACATGTGGTGTGAACCGGCAGATTGTGCTGCCTAGAGTGAGGAGATATACTTCATGGACACCTAAAATATACAACTCTCACAAATTAAGTTTGCATGTACTAGGTACGTACTGCAAATGCTACACACAAATTTCTTGATGTGTATATAAATAGAGTAGGCCATTTTCGGATTCCCAGAAATACATATTTTGTCCAGTTTCCTAATGAGATACATGTATAAACGGTATTGATTTGCAACAACCATTTCCAAGGCAAAATACATGATTAAACGCCATGAAATTGTGCAGTGTCACCGAAGATGGATCAACCCGGATATATACTGACAGCTACCTGTTTCCTCATGTAAATTACTCCCATAGACTCGCGACTATCACCAGAGGAAATGCATTCTTGACATTGTGGAAAGATAATCATACTTGCATACATTGCGCACCTGTTTCGCATTCAATAGCGGCTTCCCATCAACGACATGTAATTTTTCAGATTTCATCGAAGTAAATCGAACTTCCTTGCATCCAATGAACAAGTAACCAGGAACGGTCGTTATTTATGTGCTATTTGTGATCGAGTGTGCGTGTAAGTGTGCAATAATTATATCGGCCTTAACAAAAGGTTTATGTATAGACAGATATAGACAGATAAAGAGCGTGTGGCGTCCATAGTGTTTCATCTCCTTGCAATGTATTCCGTCATACATACATGTACAATGTACATGTAGGCTACCATATAAAATATCAAACAATGGATACACGCGCATATATACATTCATTTACACATCAATCAACATACAACACAACCCTACGAGAAAAAAAACTTACTTCCACATGTCAGAGTAGAGATGGATCCTGGCGATGCACTTGGGTCCGTCGGGCGTCTTTACGGCGTCCAGGGAAGCCACGAGGCCTGGCACGCCAAAAAGTACCACGTACTTCATCATGAAGAACTGCCCCTGGCAGTACCCGACGCCCGCCAGCGCCCAGAGCGGCAGCCGCTCTAGCAGCGGGACGTCCAGCTGGAGACAGTTGAAGTAGAGGTAGTGCAGGCTGAGCTCGATGATAAAGGCCCAGAAGATGACCCGAGTGCAGCCCTTAGCGAAGGAGAAGATGGCGGGGAAGTCGGGAGGACGTCGATCGTCGCTCCACCCGCGGTTCAACTGCACAAATGTGGAATGTTGGGAGAACAATAATATTTTAATGCATACATTACATATGAAGTTCACACAATCTGTGTTGATGGTGCTGTTGATCGTTCATGTACATTGTATATATTTTTTTGTTTTATGTAGGCCTAAGTGCCACATTTTCTGGGGTGGCATTTGAATTTGACTATAATATTTTCATTATAAATATGATCAATGTATCAGCTTTAGTAGACCATGTTTCAACACATATACATGTACTACACATAGGCTTCAATGTATGTGTTCTCTACTGGGCATGAGGTATTAAAACACCCTACACCAATGGACCACAGAGCAAAACAATACATGTAGTTTGTGCTACATGAATGAATACATTGGTTGCACGTGAGTCTGACTTGGGCGATTTTGTAGTTTTGCAAACGGGTTTAGGCTTTCCAAGTAATCAAGTATAAATTTAACAATGTTAGGTGCACATGTTGTGTCAATTCACGTACATATACATGTATATGTTTTCTCTAGAAAATCCTCTCGAACATTTTTTTTACAGATAACATCATAAATTACTTAAATGTTGCCGTCCCCCAATGAAACAGGTCTTTTGAATCATCCATGTTCTTTACGCTTGTTTGTTTAGTTTGGCCAGGCGTTGCTAACTATTTTTATGGAAACCCGTCCATATCCAATCAATGTCACTCAATACCTAGATGGTTTATCCTGCAAATAACACAAATCAAGCTCAATCTTTTTTCAAGGCGTAAACTGCATGGTATACATTTTGCTGAAAGTATTTATCTAATCATCCACGAATAACATTTACATGTACATGTATAAATATTAGACCGACATTTTTTACGAATATAAAATGTAGAAACGATCAATTCTTGGCATCGACACGATTACTTCATGATGAACGAGACAATCAGAGATTGCAGACCCTCGCCCTTCAGATTTAGTCACTAAAATTAGGCGATAATTGAGAGTTTTGATCTTAAGACCACCGCTTGTACGCCATACGATTGGGAATTGGCCAAAGAAATACAAAAATAGATTGAACATTTAATATTGATTAGAACCAGAGTTATAGCCAATAATGTGATTTTCTTTTTTCCGTTGCCATGGCAACCGTTTTCACCCGATTTTGGCAAAATTTGAAAGGGACTGAGCCACTACCATAGCATTCCAGCCCTATAAATTTCAAATCGATCGGACCGTATGCCATTGAGTTATGAGCGCAGACATTTGCACTGAAACGTCGCTGGCCAAAAATAACGGAAATCCTGACCCCCAATTTTTCGACATCGGGCGATAATGGAGAGTTTTCGTCGTACGACCATCGGTCATACACCAAACGATCGGGAAATTGGCCGAAGAAAAATACAAAAATAGTTCAAAAAATTAATATCAAGTAGAACCGGAGTTAGAGCCAATTATGTGATTTTCTTTTTTTCCGTTGCCATGGCAACCGTTTTTATCCGATTTTGACAAAATTTTAAAGGGACTGAGCCACCATTATAGCACTCTATTCCTGTAAATTTCAAATCGATCGGACCGTTTGCCTTCGAGTTAGGAGCACAGACATTTGCACTGAAATGTCGCTGGCCAAAAATAACCGAAATCGTGACCTCCAATTTTTCGACATCGGGCGATAATGGAGAGTTTTCGTCGTACGACCATCGGTTATACACCAAACGATCGGGAATTGGCCGGAGAAAAATACAAAAATAGTTGGAAAAATTAATATCAAATAGAACCGGAGTTAGAGCCAATTATGTGAATTTCTTTTTTTCCGTTGCCATGGCAACCGTTTTTATCCGATTTTGGCAAAATTTTAAAGGGACTGAGCCACCACCATAGCACTCTTGCCCTATAAATTTCAAATCGATCGGACCGTTTGCCTTTGAGTTATGAGCGCAGACATTTGGACTGAAACGTCGCTGGCCAAAAATAACCGAAATCGTGACCCCCAATTTTTCGACATCGGGCGATAATGGAGAGTTTTCGTCGTACGAGGATCGGTCGTACACCAAACGATCGGGAATTGGCCAAAGAACAATACAAAAATAGTTGGAAAAATTAATATCAGGTAGAACCGGAGTTAGAGCCAATTATGTGATTTTCTTTTTTTCCGTTGCCATGGCAACCGTTTTCATCCGATTTTGGCAAAAATTTGAAGGGACTGAGCCAGCACCATAGCACTTTTGCCCTATAAATTTCAAATCGATCGGGCCGTTTGCCTTTGAGTTATGAGCGCAGACATTTGCACTGAAACGTCGCTGGCCAAAAAAAAATCGAAACCGTGACCCCCAATTTTTCGACATCGGGCGATAATGGAGAGTTTTGGTCGTACGACCACGGGCCATATATCAGATGATCAGGAATTGGCCATAGAAAAATACAAAATTAGTTAGAAAAATTTATCTTGAATAGAACCGGAGTTATGGTCAATTATTGATTTTTACATTTTCCGTTGCCATGGCAACAGTTTCTGTCCGATTTTGACCAGGTTCGAGGAGGACCGAGCCACTGAGATACCGCTTCATCCCTATAAGTTTCATGTTGATCGGACCATTCTCCTTTGAGATATGCGCGCGGACAGACAAACATACAAACAAACAAACATACAAACGGACAGACCCAATTGCAATACCCTCTGCCCCTATCGGGGCGAGGGTAATAAAAGCTCAGAAGCCTGTCAAAGTCACACCCAGGGGAATTATAGAGGCCGTTATGACACACCCGTAGCTGTGTCAGTCAATGGGACAGTAATGTTCCCGGGGTGGATTTGAGATCTGAGGAATAAGGGATGAGATCAATTTCAATGAGTGAGTAATAAAAATCAAATGTTGCATGAGAAACTTTTACAATTGTATACCTTTTCGTAACATTACCTCTCTCAAACGTCGAAACTGCAGCTATATTGACTAGAAAAATATATTCCTTCATGTGTATAACCTCGGGGACGCTTGTCAGTACAAGACTTAAATCGTATCTACGTCTATCTATGTTACGAACATGTTTATGTGGAGACCTGATTATCAACCTGTTTTGACGACTCTCTCAACGTTTCTAAATATTAAAATACGAAATTTGTCGAAATATTGCAAACTTCAATGGAACTGCTTCAAATTTACCAGCTAAAGGCGGTTACACACCGAAGCCGCGCGACCGCTTACGGCGACGTCAACGTTTCTTGACGGCCGTGTCAGTTTAGGAACGGTACCGTTTTTTCTGTACACACCGAGTACTGACGTTTGTTTTCAGCACTTAACTCATGTCCGTACAAAATATGTACGTCCTCCACCTGCAATTTAAACTCGCGGTCATAGACTATTTAAAGAAATATCTGATAAAAAAGGATGATGATAAGACCAATAGAGTTACAAGAAGACACCAATTTTTGGCTCTGTGCATCCTAATAAGTCCTTTGCATCCATCCACTAAACCACCTTGGTGAATATAGGCTGCTACGGGAACTGGAAGAATAACCGCACAAATACCAGAACTATTTTCGCATTTCAAAAGAGCAATTTGACAAAGTTTAATGTGATCTTTACATTGTTTGTTATTGTTTACATGTACCACAAAATATATACCTACATAGGCCTATTTGCAACCGTGAAGTACGTGTTACCGTCTGTCTATGCAGAATGTATGAAATAGAGGCATTTGTGTGGATTTCCATGTACAATAAAATGAGGCGTCAAGGTAGCCTTCATTTGTGAAAAAGCATTGTTTTGCCACAAAAATAAGATCCAAGATGGCTGAGTGACCACTTTTGGAAGTCATAAAGTATTCCAGCAAATTACATAGGATTCAGCAATAGCTGTGGGAAATCTGAAACACAACTTTATTTATACCTGACCTATAAAAAATAAGCAACAATTAATATTATGAAGACTCTAAGTAATTTGGCCATTACCATATCTTTGCTTGACATTGTGCATGCAGTTGCAGTCCACAAAGGTCACAATAAACTACCCGTGATCTGGCGAACAGACCAGGCAGTTGTCTCTGCATATATGTGGACAATTTATGGAACATATAGCGATATTTTAACCTCTAAATGCATTTTTCACTCATATCATGCGCTGGCGTTTCGGACGTAAGGCGTAAAAATTAGAACACTGTTCTATTTTTTAGAAAGCGGAGCGCAAGAACGGAACATGTGTGCACACTCCCCTTTGAAAAGCTATAGTTCTATCATAGTTTGCGCGGCCTTAAAAAACGGACAGCACAAAACGGTTCCGTAAAACGGTCGCCCGGCTTCGGTGTGTAACCGCCTTAACTGTACAGATCAACTGAATTTTTGGTTCATGTGCAAAATACAAATTTACCGAAAATAACGAACTTGAACATTATGGTGAATATGCATGTACATGTACATACATTCGTTGATAAAGTTTTACAGTAAACGAATGATTTATCTTACCTGTATTAAGAAGCTGTCGAATGGTACAACGGGTCCGGTAAAGGCTAACGGAAGGTAAAACACGTAGACCAGCATATCCAAAAATGTGAAACTAGTCAATCTATTATGTGCAATCGCCTGTATATTAATGTCGGAATGACTGGAATCCAACTTGGTGATTTTCCGTCGCTCGCTAATCTTTTCATCCTCTCTTGGAGAAACTATTTTGGAGTTTTTAACTTTGTCAGCAGTAGATCCACGCCTATTTTGAGATATGTCTACGTTTCTTTGACAAATTTCCAGAGCTGCTCCGGTGTATCGCAAGTTGGCCATCGCTAAAGTGAACAGCATCAGATAAAATTTCTTCTCGTACGGGTCGTGATCCAGCATATTTTTCTGTAGAATACAGACAATAACATTTTATGAAAATCTGCACATCGATTGAATTTCTTTGTGCTCTCTGCTGCTGTAACCGTTATTTTATTTTAATTGTTGTTCGCCCTCTCTCTCTCTCTCTCTCTCTCTCTTTTAATTTTGTTTCTAATTATTTTGGTTTTGTTTCATTTCCCTGTGGGTGAAACAGGGAATTATACCGTACGTGTATGCATGCAATGTACTTCTACATGATATATACTGTACACATTTTCTTCGAATACTTCACCATGTGCTTGACGGTGACGTCAATGTTTAGCGTGGTCAGGAGCAGTATGCAGTTCAGCCACACCAGCAGTCTAGACCCAAGTAGAGCAGACGTGTACATAATGACAACGTGGCCAATAAATAGCAATACGGCCTTCCATCCGAGCACCCAGAACAGCACGAAGAACGCATACAGCGTCAGAATAGTATCACGTCCCTGGGGAGAGAGAAATATTGCATGATATTTGGTAAAATTTGGGGGATGATACATGACACAACTCAATTTCAGCAAAAGTTCCAAACTATAACAGTGATTTTCTGTAATTACATGCATTTCAGCGCACATGGTTTCATTTACAATTACAAAGATCGAATGTTTGTCAAATATACGTGTAAAGTTAAGTCATCAAGGCAAGGAACATATGAACAGATGAAGCGTACCTTTGGACCGATATATCTGGAACGACGACATCCAGTGCTAATGATAAAGTGACCAACCATCCAAGGCCACATCTCCAGAAACCACCCGGACCAGAAATCCCACTCGAAGTTTGACGTATCCTAAAAGTGATTCGTTCATTAGCCCTATTGTTTTACATTTTTTCTTAATATCGGCAGTACATATACAGTATAATATACAGTTATATACAGTTATACATATACAGTATAACGAACTTGTTACCATGTGTGTAGTGGCGCAGCTAATTGTAACAAACAAATACATGTACCTTGCGTTGTCCGAGAACTCGCCATCCACTGACGAGAAAATAGTCATTCAGACTCTCTCGAAAGTCTGGAAACATGGGAAACAACCAATGAAACGTGTCAATCACTTTGATAATTTTCAGGCTATTTTGTGAACAACTTGTACATGTAGATATGATCACGTATCTTACGTTATATGAATACTATTCCCTCTGAAATCGTAGATATTTTAAAAGTGGGATGCGAGAGAAATTACTTTACATGTACATGTATATGATATATACCTATAGACGATCGGTAGACCGCGTAGATGCTGTAGAAGACACCCAGAGACCACAGACAGATGTACGCCCAGACCTCAACCCGAGGCAATTCCTGGTTCATGTCCATTCGCTGGGGAATTTTGTGTAGGTCGGTGGCTGATCCAGACACCGGACATTTGGACTGATGGTACTCCGTAGTCGCTGTTGGTCGACGTTTTCCCATTTTTATCATTTATATGCCCTACAGTCTAGATTCTACGATTCTCAGTTATTCCATTCCACTCAAAAGACCGACCTGTAGTATACATAGACACGTTCACATGAATCTACTGCTCTCGAACATACGTGTATTTCACTGTGCTTATTATTTGTGGCTACTGACTACTGTACATGTATGATACAGGTCTCCATGGGCTTTAGACCCAGGTGTCCCACTCTCTCGAACGCCGGAGGCGTGAGTCCGGCGTTCGAGAGAGTGGGACACCTGGGTCTACATGGGCTTCAGACTCAAATATCATAAGTTATCATGGGGTTCAGACCCCAATGTGACGTGATATCTGCCTGAAGTCACCATATACCACGAGGCCGCAGGCCGAGTGGGATATGCAGACTGAAGGCAGATAAAAATAAAATACATTTTTATCTACATCGAATTTATGAAGAAATCTAGTTCAATCGTGATGTTTCTGTTCAGAACTACTCCTGAGATGTTTATGGCAGCCTATTAATGCCATACAACTTCTTTTTCCAAATTGAATAATCAAGATGTCAAGTTGAATATTCAAGGTAGCAAAGTGGATATTCAAGTTAACAAGTAGAATATTCAAGATAACAAATTGAATATTCAGGTTAACAAGTTGAATATTCAAGATGAAAACTTGAAAAAAAATATGATGAAACCTTGATCGAATTATGTTTAGGTATTTTTGTGTAAAATTTCAGAAAAAAAATCGCCCGTAAACTCTAAAGATAAAATTGTTCACGCCAGACGGACCTCTTGACGGACGGACAGACGAACGGCTAAGCGGACGGACGCCGAACGCAATGCCATGCCAATATGTTATCGGACCATAGGGACGGTAACCTAAAAAAGTGAGCCCAAAGGTTAAGACAGGTTTACATGTTTTTTATTTTAGTTATTACGATAACATCCAGCGTACAAGCCGTACATGTGTTATCATTCCCCATATGTCTACAATTTACTGCTAAGCTGTAAAAAACACCTGAAAATATTTCGATCAAGGTTTCATCATGTCTATAACTACCCTAAACCCAGGTGTACCACTCTCTCGAGCGCCAAAGGTGTGAGTGGCCTTCGGCGCTCGAGAGAGTGGGACGTCGACACCTGGGTTTATAACTAGGCCTATACCCCGGCTGCGGCCGGATCCTGTATTGTATACCCTATGACCATGGTGATCTATATTGCGTTGGTAACACATAAATAGGGGCCTAATCACACTTTTCATTGTCCCCTCGAGGAGACAAACACCGGCGCTCTTCTTCCCAGTGTGAGCTAGACTCCTGGGCATGCTCCTGGGTCCAACTATGTGTGTGAGTTAAAGTCATAGTAGCAAGGTACCATTATATGGTTTTATTCCTGTTCAGATAAAGGCATTGTGGACATTTGGTGATAAAAAAGATGTTCGCGTTACTTGGTAATTAATAACAGCGACATATAATCGAGTATATTGAGCCAGTATTGCAATCACCTTCTCATGCCGATGAAAAAAATAGCTTCGGCAGTTTCCGTAATCGTGACGTCAGTTGAGGCAAAATGTGCTTTGATGGCTGGCCAAAAACGTAAAACACGTAATTTGGGCGGTCAGCTCAAAGATAGAAAACCACTCCAAAATGCATGAGATTCAAAAGAAAACACATGAAAACCAACAAATACTGGACATCTTGCAGTTCAACAAACCTCCCTTCTGGAAGAATGAATAGTACTGATTCTAAATATCAAGACAAGAAATGCCGTACTCCAACCATCTCACCCGTTCACTTGAATTGTCAAAACATACACAAGGAGAATGAATATGCAACATGCAGTTTACCTTGCTGGCTACATGTACTTTCAGTACTGCCTCAAATGACGTCACAAACCACGTGACCCATACTAAAATCGTGATCAAAATCTTCGGCAATTTACGGAAGGAGTAACTGTTTGATTCAATATCTCGAAACCCATTGATTGTATTTGTAAAATTCTTTCGAATTTACAGATAACTATTCATAATGGACTAAATGAAAAGCACTTTCATCGGCATGCTACTAGGTCTTTAATAAAGGTAACAGGACGGTTCACCGACGGGACGGTTCACCGACGCTTTTCTCGAGACGATTCACCGACAGTTACAGGGCAGATTCATCGGGCGACGATTGGGGTGGGCCGGTGGGCATCAGGTGTTATGTGAAGTGGTGTGAGTGGAATTTTGGTGCGAGTGAAAGCTGTATGACAACATGGAATAGGCTATCATTCAGTCTAAGATATTTCGAGTCTAAGATATTTTACTGTAATTTGACACTTGGCGGCAGCACCGCATTGCCATATGGCGGGAAAATTTGAGTGTCTTATTAGTATATTTTGCAGGTACCTGGCGCGGCCTGGTTTGTGGGAAATGGTCACATCCTTTGGCCGAAAGCCAAACTGGTATCAGCATGTCAGCTCATATCATGATGCTTGTGAATTGTTCTCAGGCTAAACATGTTCAATAAGATATTTAGTATGCGTACAATCATAAGGATTTTTTTAAATCGCAGATCAAAATAATTTTGCCATATAGAATGTCTTTGGTATCTTTGCAGGCTGACATCTTGACCACCCACCGTGCCCCAGTCCATCATGGAAACGGTATTCCAAGCAAGTGGAGGCGTTCCTGTCAGAATTTTGTTATCAGCAATAATGTTGAAAAGATTTATTTTACATGCAGCAAGTTAAAGAAAATTTGTCTTAATTTCACTTGGATAAATGTTTTATATATTTTCATGCATGTATGAGCTTGAGAAAAAAAAAACCGACAAGAAGGATAATTACACGGTGTTGTGTTCCTGTCAACATAAAACATCAACAGTAAATTTTCCACAAATTAATATACATATTTTACATACATGAACCTGACATCGTTGTTTACCATAACTGGCATAATTGATTGATCAGTAGCTTGCTACACGAGTTGAACACTTTTCAACATTGCATAGCTGATACGGCGTGAACAATCAATGTGCTTTGATCAGAAAACTGACATCCAATTGAGTGAATATTCTACCCTATACATGTAATCAGCATGTGACAGGAGTTGAACACTTCTCACCACTACTCAGCTTCAAAGTAGCTTCGATTGCAATTAGTAGCTCATGTCTTTCATGATAGCTAACTGAGAACGAAGTAGCTTCAATGATTCAAGTCAATATTGTTTTATGTGAGAGGTGTTCAAACAAATAGTGGCTATATAAACCCACACAGTATTCTGGAGGTCATTACTTGTGTCAAAAGTGTCTCAAGATGAATTCTGTCGAATACCCGTGCATCTATTGTTCCGGTCCTGTCGCAGACAGTGATGAAGCTGTGCAATGCGAAAGCTGCTGTTATGGCAGCATCGCACTTGCTATACTAACATCACACGACGCCAGTATCTGGCAGCCGTTGCAGGGCTGGCACAACGCGTGTCAACTCCAAGCGCCAGGGCCAGTCCTCCCTCAACCTATACCAGCTGATCGACCTTCTACAAGAAGAAGCCAGCCTCATCACACTCCAGATGCAGTTTCTGTCTAGAGGCGACATCCTGCGCTACCAGCGAAAGACCTTCAAACAAACCCAAGCAAAAATCATCTCCTGGTGGGAAGAGTTCAGAACTGGGAACATCTCCGCAAAAGATCTGCTTAAGAACTGCTCAAAGGTCAATGGTCCAACTATTTTTGTACTTGCTTAATTGGTGATTGTCATCTGCACTGGTTCTGCTTTTCTTGTGTCTCATGTTATATGTGTTTACTGAAATAAATGTTCTACTGTGTCAGATAAGAAAATGTGTTTGGTCTTGAAATACACGATTTATTTTGAAACCAATATTAGTCAAGTAGACTATAGTCCAGTCCAGGTTTCACAGTAGGCCTATGTCCGAAAGTGAAGTAGATGGGCTCCGCCCTAAAAAAAATTATTGGTCTAATCTGTATACCGGCAGCCGCATGCCGTCAGGTCGGTGAAGATGTCATCATTCGACTTAAGATATCGTTCACCAGTTCACAGATCAGTCAGTGTTGTGTTGATTATGTTGATTCCATTGTCACGGTCGATTGTGCTCGTTCATCTGTGCGTGTTTTTACACCTCAGCCGGCCACCACCAGTCTAGACCCAGCGATATAACTGTCGGTGAATCGTCCAGAAAAAGTGTCGGTGAACTGGCAGTGTCGGTGAAACGTCTTGCATTCTTAATAAATGTTCACGGATAACACATATTATCGCCCACCCGGCACTTACCTTACGTCACATCAAGTAGTTCAATATTACTAAACCGCGTTATGAACACAGTGTATTAGTTATGATCTACATGTGTTTGTTCATATTTCGTAAGATTAAATGAAGAACATTACGCAATTTCAACTTTGACAGCCAGCAACCTCAAGCATGAGGTATTGTTATTGTTTTCATCTAATCTCGAAATTCCAATAAAACTGTGCATTTCCTATATGCAATATGAAGGCCACAATGTAGCAGTGCTCATCATAACGTTTCACCACGACATGACCAAAATAGGCAAACTATTCCATTAGCTTTATGTTTATTGCCGGATGAATGGTTCAAAGTGGAACATAAGAGTCCTTCAATTTCCTGACATGAAAGAAATTGTTTGATAAGGCATACCAGTATCACAAATATAGATCTATTTTTCCTATCAGCTGTAAAGCCAAATTATTCAGCCTACGTTCACATATCAAGAAGTGAGGACCAAAGTATATTTTATGTATGAAATAGTATCATAGATTTGCCCCAAAACGAGTAATTATAATATACCCGCGCATGCATATTTTGTTTTCTTTATTCTTCTAAGGTCAAATTCATGCCTACAGTGAAATACGCTTTTTGGCAATTTTTTTTTTTTTTTTTTTTTTGCTTCGGATCATCGGATCATCTCAAAATTGTGTGTGTCTCATTAGGATATCCACAATTTTCACCAAATTTCCGAATTCTTTTTTTTTTTAATTAAAAAAGTTTGCAATCTAACCCATTCCAGTCCAAAATGAAATCAAATAAATTCCAATAAATTCAAGGCTTTTATCATGTTTATGCCCATACATAATGTTGTGTTGATTTGGAATCCAAAGACATGCATAGCCTGAAAATCCATGTCGGTGCAAATAGTAGGCCTAAATATGCTTCTTTTGAAGCAATATAAAACTCAAACATTGAATAAAAGTTGTTTAATTTTTTCGTCCCAACTCTGAAATTCCATGATGGAGCCGAAATGTAACCATCTCTCTACGTCTATGATTTAACATTGGAGTAAATTGCCAACGTTTTATTTTTTGATTTTTTAAATTTTTGTAGCCTTCCTTTTTTCCATCGGATGAATGCCATGCACATATTATATCCTGTAAAATTCGTAAAATGAGATCATCTTTTCTTATCCCATATTATAAATAAATAATACCGACAGGTATGAAAGTGGCGTACCGCTCACCCACCGTGGGTGCGATGCGCGGAAAATGCGTGAAATTATGGTAACTTCAGATGTCGTTACAACGGCTCTGAACATCGTGGGAATAGACCGATTCGAGGTCACTGCGTGCAGCCGGCGCGCAATGCATTGTGGGAGGATATGTGTTCACTTCCGAGGCAATATTATGGTTTTCGCGAAGTCGATTATAAAACCCACTGAAGTAGTATTACCGCAGATAATTTATTGTGTTAAACTTGTTCAAACATGTCAAGCAGATGCGGTGTTGCTTCTTGTTCCAATGACCGAAGATATAAAAACAAGTGAGTGTGACTATGAATAAATGAATCGTAGCTTGCCACACCCCCTCCCCCCAGCTTCCCCCAGGCCAACACTGGTCAATGTCAGATTGAACTTGTTGAATGGTCAGACACAGCCCTTTCCACAATGTCGAAGGTCTAGTGTTATGTTTGTGATATAGATATATAACCCATGCAGTAACAGTTCAATATAGACATATGCATAAATGAAATTATGCGCTAGCACTATATAGCCCTATATATATGGAAGTAGTTATGCACTACAAATGCAACTATATCGTATAAATGTACCGATATATTAGTTTTCAATGTTGTTTTTTGATGTGTGTGTGTTTAATCTCACAGGTGGATTGTACTGCCACATGTGTCCGAGCTGAAATTCCACAAACCGAACCCACAAGATCACCAGAAGTGGGAGACCAAGCTACAGCGACCTGGATACACTGTGTCGGGAAATACTCGTGTTTGCAGCAATCATTTCCGGTAAGATGAGCCTACATGATTTCATTAACATTCAGCTGATATGTCAATAAACTGGTGAATGTCATGTTAGAATAGTGATGTGTTTGTTAAATGTTCACTTTATTGTTTGGTATGTGTGAATGCATTTTTTGAAATTATGTTCCAGGTATGGCAAGCCTCTACACAACAACCGCGCTCCAACTATGCACCTTCGTTCCTACCCATCATGGGCACGCACCGTATCTGAGGTGAGAGATGACCTTCAGAAGATTGATGAGGAAATCGTGTGTGAAGTCTTGTCTGAACTGTGTGAACACGCCCAACAGCAGGACTTGAAACATCTTTTCGAAAAGTACGTGGGGCATCTCGACTGTTCTTCTGGATTCTCATCAGTATGTATGAGGCTGGAAAAAACTGTGGCGAGGAGTCTGATCGATCTCGTGCTGAATATCATTCCCATTGGAAAATGTTTGGAAGTTCTGGCATTTTTCACACATGGCATTCCAATCGAAGGACGAAAACCACATGGAGTTACTAAAACTTCTGGAGAATCTGTGAACCTGGTGACTGAGTTGGAAGCAGGAACTGAAATGTGTCAACTGGTTGGTGATTTTCACAACTATGTGGCCCCAATGCCTTCTGATGATCAAAACAACATGCCAGAAGTCTCCGCCGCATCTTCCAGAACACCAATGGACACCAGTACATCTGCCTGCAAACCTACCAAGAAAAAATGCATGAAAAAGAGGTGCCAGAAAAGGATCAGAGAGCTGGAGGCCAAGGTAACAGCGCTGGAACGTGAGGTGCAGACACTCAAAAAGAAGGCAGATCTACGTACTCGGCAGCGGAATGAAAACCAGCAGAGAATTCGCGTATTACAGAAGCAAGTGGACGATCATGAAGTACAGAAACCTTCGTTGGACATCAACCGAATCAAACACAGTGATACACTTGTCACCTTGCATACAGGATTACCAAGCTACGCCATGTTCCAGTGGGTGCTTGATGAAGTGCGCCCTGCCGCAGAAACAATGAACTACTGGGATGGTAAAGGAGACAAAGAAGGTGCTCCTGAGAGAAAGAAATGTGGGTTACGTGCACTCAGTATAGAGAATGAACTACTGATGTGTCTCATGAAGTTGAAACTGAATTTGTCTGGCGAATATCTGGCCTTTCTGTTCAGTGTGTCAACGAGCACGGTGTCTATATTGCTATCCACTTGGATACCTATGCTCAGTTTGGAACTGTCAGGTCTGATTTACTGGCCTTCGAGGGAAGAAATCAAGTTGTGCTATCCGTCTTGTTTCAAAAAATGGGATGGCATCACAGCAGTTGTTGACTGTTTCGAGATCCCAGCTGAACGACCTTCACATGTTGAAGCAAATAGCCAAGTCTTCTCGACATACAAGAACCGACCTACATCTAAGTTCCTTCTGGCTTGTACCCCAGGTGGTTCAATATCATACATATCATGTGCTGCTGGAGGCAATATGTCTGACAAAGAAATCTTCTTGCAGTCTGGAATATTGCAAAAATTTTCTGTCGGGGACAAATGCATGGCCGATAAAGGCTTCCGAGTTCAAGGAGAGTTGCTGGAGCATGGTGTCGAACTGATCATTCCCCCTTTTGTAAAAGGCGGGAAGCCTTTCACCGATGCCGAAAACAGTTCAAACAAAAACATTGCACATTCGCGTATACATGTGGAGAGAGTGATTGGACGATTGAGAGACTACTCGTATTTGAATGGTGTCACCCCAATCAGCCAGTTGGACTTGATCACACCAGCAGTTAAGACATGTGTTGCACTAACAAACCTCAAGCGATCGGTTGTGAATCCAGAATGAATATTGTGACCATGTGCTGTAAAAAATTAGAATGAATGTGAACAAATAAAATAGTATGTGTCATTGTTGGTGACCTTGGCATATTCCTGAACATCACAAAGCTCTGATTCTTTTCAATATTTGCCACAAGGTTTTAGCAGAATAACCTTCTTTGCCATGAGGTTTAACAAGCCTTTAGCACAATATGAAATATCACGTACTGTTTGTAGTCATTTCAAATTTATTGTGTATGACAATAGATGACCCTTAAGATTCTGTGGTATAGCATTGAAATATAGCATAGTGGTACATGTATAGCATTGATCATTCTTAAATCTACGACTATTAGGCAGTCCTTAGAGACAATAATGTTAACAGACAAGTGCGGTGATAATTACCGGTACAGCGAAATTCCAATTACACATGACATGAACCTCCATGTCTACAAAAAGATCTACAAAATCATGTTATATAACCTATATTGACATGAATCAAATTCACTGTATTTTCGTCCACACATACACATGAAACATATGATTTACAGTAAGTGATTTTGTGCTTTCCAAACAATCAATCTTCATTTACATGTCATTTTTTGCTTGACATTACGGTTTTTGAGTTCATGATATATAACTTGTGACATGAAGGTGTGGGCTTTCTCACACATGATGTTCATGAAATCTGTGTTGGATGGGACACGACAGGTGAAGAAATTGTCTTTGCTGGCGTCCAACATCAGAACAAAGTCACCATAGGCGGCTCCTGTACAATACATCTGTGCCTGTATTTGGGTATAGTAGTCATGACCTTCATCCAAGACCAGTTTTCCGTCTAATTCTTTGATGCAGGATGTGCTACATTTAGCGAACTCTGTGACAGTGTAATGCCGGTTCGTCCAGGGATTCTTCACTTCCACCACACCTGTACCACAGCAGCTACACTCCACAAGACTGTCTGGACTGGCAGCGATGTATGGAGTTGCACACGACACCCAAAGCCCTGTGGCTTGCAGCGAGAACTTCTTGTGATGATGGATTCTCTCCAGTTTGTATCGTTCAAGAGCCTTGGCCTCATGTTCTCGCCCCCACCGAATTGGTTGTGGTTGACGATCACCATCCATGCTTGGGTAGTAGGACATTATGGTGGCCACAAGGCTGTGTGTTGCGCCAGTGATGTTTTGAGAGGAATCCACATGCCGCAGAACCTTGCCCATGTTCGAAGCTGTTAGGCGTCCTCGACGATGGTTGTGCCATGTGTCACTCTGATGCTGTAGTGCTGTGTATTTGGCCAGCCACACCTGACTTGTCTCCGACATGGTTAGAGCAGACAGGAAGCTCTCGAAGTCCTCACTGTGTTCAGCAGCAGATTCGACAGTGGGCACCATGAGTTCTTGATTGGTTGTCACATCCACTGCGAATCCTAGATGGCTGATATCTGGTTTTTGCTTCAGTGGAGCCTCTTGACGGAATCCAGCTGAATACAGCAATACTGCTGACTGACCATTGGATATGTCCGCAAGGCGATCGAGGTTGTAAGATGCCAGATCCCGCTGAACCCTCTTGTCCTCAGCCCGTGGATCTGATTCATCACGGCGTTTTCGCTGCAACGGTTTCATGCTGGATGATGCCTTGGGTGTCTTGATGTCGCTCATGAAACTGGAGGTCTTGAGCTTCTTGTGGACTGGTTGATGCCATGTCTGCAAGGTGCTAGTGCCTGGCTTTGTGTGTCCTTCCTTCACTGCATCCGAGACTTTATACAGAAGTGCAGCAACATGCTTGCATATTCCACTAAGCCTGCAATAAATAAAAATTTACACTAGTCGTTTGATCCACCAATATACACATTCCAAGGCTATAGTGAAGAACTCAATGAGCTGTGATATTTACAAACTATACATATTGGTTATTATAGCTTATAGTGCAGATATAATAAAGTATGGGCTACTGTGACGTATACTGTAAAACGACTAATTTTGGCGGCTATTAAATTTGGCGGTTTTGAGCCCCACCTCATTTTGCAGAGATTTAATTTGGTAGAATGAAATTTAGCAGATTAGTCATTTCCTCTCCTTGGTTACAAATCCCGTTATCAGCTTATTAAGCTAACTTACTACTTACCCAGCAATACAGTGGCAGTCAGCCTTGTGAACAACTCCAGTATTCTTGTGCACAGATACCCAAACGAAGTACGGCTTCTCGTTCACTCGAGTTTGGGGACATACAAGTCCCGAAATGAAGCCGAGCCCTGTTAGGAAGTTAATCATTTGAATTCATATGATTACAATTACACAGCTGTTCTCGCAATCGCGAATGTGTATTGTTTCTATGCCCATATTATCCACAACAATTTGATGTCGGCAATGCAATTTGTATTTACCATGCATTTGCTACTGACAATGGACTCACCGATATGTGGATTTATAGGGTGGAACTGCACGTTCTTCACCCTGCCTTCTGCCACTGCCATACTTCGTCCTTCTTTAAGGGCCTTACTCCCTCCAGTGCTCATGCCTTGGTCGATATTACCTGATAGTACAAATTTTGATATAAATCAGATTGTAGTCAATATGTTAATTCAATTATGATTGAGAGCATCATTATTTGGCTCACTAATTGTAATATTCATTTACATTGCATTGGAGTCTGAGCAGTTTCATCTATACTATTACTTGGTGATTCACATTATAATACCCTAGACTGCACAATAACTCACACAAATACATTAGCCAGCTCCTATATCACTGGGTGGGAGCTTGCCCATGATTCTTGACAAGTCAGCTCAGTAAAAATCTTTCCTCGCAGGGGCATTGCTCGGCAAAAATCTTTAATCACAGGGGCATCTGAAAGCCCATGCGACGAAAGATTATTGCCGAGCAAAGCCCCTGCGAGGAAAGATTTTTACCAAGCTGACTCGTCAAGAATCATGGGCGATCTCCCACACAGTGTATATCATGATAGGAAATGAGACATGAAGTGATGTTATGACTACTCACGCTAGCCAGACCTTTGTATTCCTTTTTTTTCATCAAACTGGTGCAAACGAAGAACCAAATCCTTAAATAGATAAATAGAATATCAATGAAACAACATCGAATGAATTGATATTGTGATTCTTGAGTATTAAAACTTAGCTATATATTCTAACAACTTTGTTTGAAGTCCCCTTGTAAACTCACAGGCAACAAAGTATGCAGTTATCGAACTATCCAACA
Source organism: Terebella lapidaria (assembly GCA_949152475.1). NCBI lineage: Eukaryota > Metazoa > Annelida > Polychaeta > Terebellida > Terebellidae > Terebella > Terebella lapidaria. The sequence goes on along the minus strand of OX424561.1, from coordinate 27,183,632 downwards.
CTTCGGGAAAGTTGCAGTTAGGCTGCAGTGTTTCCCATCCTTCGTCCAAAGCTAGTGGATGTGGCATGGTCATACCAGGCCCCAGCACCAACTTGGCGGCCCTCGTCCTGCACCTTTCTGCCTCCTTCTCATCCTCTGTCTTCACAACTGGTAATCCTGAGTGAAACATCATAACATTTTATTAATACACATTTGCATGATTTTGCACACTTCTAATTTTTGACACACTCTTGATTATAGCATTAACTGTCAACGTCAGGTTATCATGCAGGCTACACTATACTGATGATGATGACTTAAAAACCAGCATAGGTGCATAAACATGATAAAGACTGTACCTGTTTACCTGTTACAGCGGTGTGAGTGCATGGGACTAGTGTACATACTAGGCCTACACAGTCATACAGTAAGTGAGTCAGTATTACTAGTTGGAACTCACCAAGTCTGATGGCGTAAAAGAGCCTCAGCTGAAGAGCCGACTTCCGCGTATTGGCATGTGGAATATCCCCTTTCTTCAACAATGTTTTTAAGGTAGGCAAATCGCATAACTCTATCAAATCCACAAGATTTTCGTCCGACATCGAGTTTGACAGCCGGTCCATGTTTGACAGCTGTCAGATGTGAACACAATATGCCCCAGAATGCAATGCGCGCGCATGCGCGGTGACCTGACCCTTTTCCTGGCGGATCGGTCTATGTTCAACGTTTGGTAAAACACACCACGGTCGAGCCGAAGGAGAACAAAATCACATGTCAAACATTATTCGATAAAATGTTGTCGAAAACTGCCATTGGTCTTGCTGGAGCAGGGCTTGCTTTCCTGGGTTACTGTGTTTATTTTGATCACAAACGACGGAGCGATCCTGATTTCAAAAAGAAGTTACGAGAACGTGAGTGTCACTGTCATTGACTCACAGTCACTTTTAGTAGGTATGGGCGCGTTCGTCAGATGGCGCTCGCATCGCGGAAATTTTTTTGTGCCAGAAAGTGTCCCCTTCAAGTGACGAAAATGGCGTCCAATGGGTGGGCCATTTTGGGAGGGAAATCTGGGTGTTTCCCTTGACGTATGTATAACAACGTCATATTAATCAATTCCAGAAGATATTGATCCATGTGTATACGTCATTGAAACTTGTGTACACAGTCGAACTTCCACATGGTGAGCAACGAAAGTGAGAACGACAATGTGAAATGTTGGAAATTGACAAAATTTAACAACTTCGCAGTATTTCGCATTGTGGAGACATATATTACAACAAAGTTAAATATTTCAGTGAACTATTTGCCAAGAATTAGCTAGCGCTTTTCAGCGCTTTTGCCGTATTTGGCATTTGAAGTTGGTGGGGGTAGGCCATTTTGGGGAACTTTTTTTTTTTAGCGGAGCCTATGTGTTACGTTGGACCCGCGGTGTGGTATGCGAGGGCCACATGAACTCGATGCATGCTGTTCAGGATGATTGAGAAAAATTTGAAACACGCTTGAGAATCATTGTAAACATCATCATTCTATGCCCATGCCTCTTGGATCAAGTTTATTTTTCTACACAATTTTTTCCTGCATTTCCTCAAATGTTTTTTTAAAAGACAGTTCTTGTTTCTGTTTTTTTCTCATATTTTTGTTATAAACACAGATAAAAGGGGGCTTTTGTTGGTTATTTTTTATTCAGTGTCCTGAAATGTCATGTTTGAGTGTTTAACCTTACTTCTGTATTGTATCATGTGACAAAAAAGGCAAAAAGTGGTGGAACAAACATATTATTCTCTATTTTTAAACAAACAGTGCTCAAAATTTCTAGAGGGTACCTGTACTCTTGGGTGTATACAGACTCTCAGTATCAATATTTCCACATAACCTGGTATTTTTTCAATTCAGTATATGTCTGTGCTTCAAACTAGTATAGTGATGATGATTAAAAATAAATATTTTTACTATCTACATTGCAAAACATTTTTTGGGCCAAATTTTAACTTTTCGACCAATTTTGGGGACCTACGGGTGTGTCATTCAAAGTTCTGTAACTTTGTCAATTTTGAAGGCAGAGTAAAAACAAAAACAGATCTGAAATACTGAGATTCTCAGCTTTCTCATGGTATGTTCACTTTCTGTGTAGGTTTAGTCTTTCAAAATGGGTGACCATACCTACTTTTAGCCTGCCTGTCTAGAGCAGACTAAGTTAGTCATTGCTAGCACTGAAAATAAAGTAAAGCAGGGTTCATTTTAAGAATTTTTGGCTCAGCCTGCTTGCCTGGCTTGAACTGATGCATTTGTGAATCCACAGTGACAGAAAAAATGACGATACACCCCAGGTCACTTCAACTCGGCAATTCACGCAGAAATATACATTTTTCGCACACACATCGCTTGTTTTATACAACATCACTTGCCAAATTATAAGGGCTTCAACAGGTACTCGGTTAACCGAAACGGTTCGGTTACAGAGTGTAACCGGTTACAAATTTTGTGACCGGTTAATCGTGAACGTATTTTGCAACCTAGTAATTCAGCCTAAAACACTTCACATTGGTCAAATTTCTGCACAAACACGCAGAATTGAAGTGATTCATCACACTCCAATACAAATAGAATGTTTATTCATCATAATGTGGCATATTTTCATGTGAAAATGGCGTCTAATGTCGAGTTTTAGGCGGCTTTTTGACACAGAGATTTGATAAAATGCGAACTGCGAAAAAAATTGGTGTTACTTCGGACAATATTTAGCTCTATATTTTTGGACGAGTAACCGGTTACGGTTCGGTTACAAGCTAACAAGTAACCGGTCACAAAATTTTGTACTCGTTGAAGCCCTACAGTTCATGTTGAGAAATATTATGAGTAGATCTAGATCATGTAGATTCTTAATTAAATACGAACATTTTACCCATTTTTTTGCAAATCTGCAAGTGGTCGGATTTTGAACCGCTTGTATGCCACCAAAATGGTTTTATTCACTTTCCAATGCTTCCTAAATTTCGAATCGTACAGAGTTGGGCCACTTACAATTATGGGAGCTGTGAAAATTTTGTGCAGCTGTCTTCAAAAGTTATAAAGTCATCGCGAAAAAAAACAGTGGGTCAAAGTTGAATGACGTTGACTATAGAATAAAGTCAAAAGTGGTTGGTGCTAACTCTGGCAAGCATATTCCAATCTCCCAAAGGCAGGAGGGACCTGTATTAAAATATCGATCAAAAATACATGTTCAGCCATGGAGCAGGGTTAGGTTGGAGCACATGTACAATTAACTGCCACTTAGGGCAAATGTTGGCTCTAAGTCGTAATGATTGTCGGTGGATTGGTGATTCGTGTTCATGAAGGCATAGATAAGCCAGATATATCTAGCAGTGAGATTGTAATGTTCAACATACCGGTATTCAGGTAGTGGCAGCCTGTTATCATCAGTGATAGGTTGTCTTTATGGTCACTGAAATTCATTCACAAATATAAGTAGTAAATATTGCTTCTTGGGCTTTCTTCTTTTCTTGTAGTACATGTACATTGAGTTCCCTTTAAGTACTCATTCTCCACCAAGGATGATGGGTCAATGACTTCATTTCTGGATTTCCCGCAATAATAAGCCGTTTACTGGTATCATTTGTTCTGAATTTGCTCATGCTTCTGTGTTTTTCAGGAAGGAGAAAACAAAAGCAAAATGCGAAGTCCAGATCCAATATTACAACAGAGGTATGACTTATGCAGTTTACACATGACTTAATTTACTGCATTCTATCAGAATGTAAATATTTATTCGGTGCATATGTATTCAGTTAACTTTTATACCGATGATAAATAAGAAAATCCTGTACATTCTAACATATACCAAAACATCTATGTTTTGTATGATCAACACTTAATTTGTTCACCCATAGATCCCTGATCTGAGAGATGCTGAAGCGATGCAGAAGTTTTTCCTGCAGGAAGTGCAACTTGGGGAGGAGCTTCTTGCCACAGGTTCATTTACCTCACTCAGAACATTTTGATATTTTACATGACAGCAATAAAATAATTGTTCTCACAATTTCACAGTGCAAAACAATCAAATGAATATTCATTCAAGTTGATTGTTGTTCATAATATATCAGCAAATGGGTCTTGTAAATTCCTGAAACTGAATCTCGATGCTCAAGTTCACATTTATAGTTACCATTCTTTTGCCCACTTGAAATTATTCACCAATGACATTAAAACCCCGTACGATTGTCACACCCACACAGGTGACATAGACTCGGGGGTGGAGCACCTGAGTAACGCGGTGGCCGTGTGTGGTCAGCCGCAGCAGCTTCTCCAAGTCCTGCAGCAGACCCTGCCCCCTCAGGTGTTCCAGATGCTGCTACAGAGGCTCCCTGCCGTATCACAGGTATGTACATATATATATACATGAATATATATTTATATAGGAAAAAGTTATGAAGTCTTGCTTTTGTATATAAATTATGTATTGATCATGAATATTGAAGATCTGCAATGAAGGGCAGAAAACACATTCTGATTGAGCCTTCGGTACTCATTATGTTTGATACATCATAACTAAAGACAAAGAAACTGTTGTCTCGTTTACAGTGTTCTGTATCAAAACTATTGTTTAATGAAGTCTATTTGCCACAAGTCGGTTGCTGCTCTTCAAAATATGCAGTAGCAGATTTATTCATGTGTTATAAGTTGTAAAATTTCATCGAAATGTTTTCTACCGGTACTTTATATCTCTGCAGAAAATCATGGCAGCGTCCCCAATGGCAACAACACCAGATATGACCAAGATGCCGGACGATGATTTAGAATGATTGTGCTAGAATTTGTGTGTATATGGTGTGCATGTGAGTGATGTGTTTGGATTATATATCTGTTCATGAAGTTGTAACTCAATGGCATACATATTCATATTGGATTTTTCTAACAGAAAATTGGAACTCTATGGGTACAATAGTATGGAAGAGGTGCGTTATTAAGTGTATATGTACATTTATTGCATATGTATCAGAAATGACTGATAAATGGGTTCAGTCGGTTATAGACAAATACGGTTCAAGGAATGGTAACAGAGTTAGTACCTTTGTATCATACAACTTGTTATTATAAGTTTTTTTCAAACAATATACTAATACAGTGGTCCCCCTCAGATGAGACACCCTCAATAAAGACTTTCTTCATTATAGAAACATTTTTGCATGGCGTCAGGATCAGTGTACCATGTAAATGAACCACTCTAATAAATATTCCCCTTGTGGCAGTCTTGTCTGTGGGGGGCCACTGTAATGGACTCGCAGTACTGACTGGTATGAGTTTGATCCCGTGAAAAGGTGTATTATCAGCACAAAAATTTAAGGACATTGTTTATGAAACCACTGCTCTCATTCATTGTACGTACATACTGCTGTTGAGTACAGGATATTCAAATTACATGAACAGAATATTTGTATTGCTAATTTTCACTTGGGTTTGAAGCCTTCATGCCATGAAAAGTAACATTCTTGCAGTTGGATTGTAAAGAGTTCTGTGCCACATACAAATAATAAAAGATATCAAAATGGTGATGTGTAATTGTATAGTGATCATTCATACCCTGAAGAATTATCAATCTTGCAATCATGCTGGTAAGCTACAAGACTCCTGGTTCTGATGTAAGGTTACCAGATCATTGGGACTGTCATTAAGGCATTTCGGCAGAAATTTTGGTTCCCGGACGATAATTTTAGATTGCCTCAATGGATCCTTGTTTCCGAACCATAACTCGAAAAATATTAAAGCAATAGTTGCAGAACTCTGCATGGAGGTTCAAATACCACCAGGGAAGAACCTTATTGATTTTGGCGTCAAACGACCTTTGACCTAGAGGTCAAAATAATTTTTTGCTGATTCATCATGAGGCTTCCTGCATATCTCAGAAACGGTACGTCGTAGAGTGAAACAGACGTTATTTTTGGACTCCTCGCCCTAGACAATCATGTCTTACCCTGAAGAATTGACAATCTTACAATCATACTCCTAAGCTACATGACTTCTGGTTCTGATGTTAGGACTAACATGTCTACGGACGTTATTTTCGGACTCGTGGCACTAAACAAACATGTCTAAGGGGTAATATGGATTAACTTTGACCTTGACCCGAAATTTCTTTGCCGAGTCAGCATTTTTCGTTTTCGTCGATATCTCGGAACCGGTGTGTCGTAGAGCGAAACGGACGTTATTTTTGGACTCGTTGCCGTAGAGAAACATGTCTGAGGGGGTATTATGGATGAACTTTGATCTGGCCTAAAATTTTTGTAGTCGGCATTTTTCGTTTTCGGCGATATCTTGGAAACGGTGCGTCGTAGAGCGAAACGGACATTATTTTCAAACTCCTTGCCCTAGACAAACATGTCAAGGGGTATTGTGGATGAACTTTGACCTGGTCCTGAAATTTTTGTGCTGAGTCTGCATCGTAGAGCGGAACGGACGTTATTTTCGAGGGTACGTTATTTCTGAGGGGTATTATGGATGAACTTTGACCTTGGCCTGAAATATTTGTGCAGAGTCGGCATTTTTCGTTTTTAACCATATCTCGGAACAGGCGTGTCGTAGAGTGAAACGGACGTTATTTTCAGACTTGTCGCTCTAGACAAACATGTATAAGGGGTATTATGGATGGACTTTGACCTTGGCTTGAAATTTTTTGCCGAGTCTGCATTTTTCGTTTTCGTCGATATCTCGGAAACAGCGTGTCGTAGAGCGAAACGTAGGTTATTTTCGGACTCAGGGCCCTAGACAAACATGTCTACGGGTATTATGGATTAACTTTTATCTTGACATCAAATTTATTTGAGGCATTTTTCGTTTTCGTTGATATTTTTCGTTTTCGTCGATATCTTGAAAATGGTGTGTCATAGAGCTCGTGGCAAACCTGTTATAAATGTTATAAATTAGTCTTAATACCGAAATGCCTCCAAGGCATCTTTGGGCCTTGACGTCTAGTTTCGTTTGAAATTACCAGTTCTGCTGAAGTAAACAGTATTTACCTCTAAACATTCAATGCCTGAGAATAGAGCTTGGATGAGTATGAAAAGCATAGGGCAAGTTGCCTGTGGTGCATCATTTGGGGGTCATCACCTTGGTTGATATTATTGGCATGACTTTGTGTCCGGCACTACGGAGCCCCTAAAAGGACACAACTGTGAGTGAAGAAAAAAAATTATTCGCGTTCCCTCGCGAACTTTTCGCGTTTGAACGAGATCTTTTCGCGTTCGAACGCAAAAAGTTCGCGAAGGAACGCAAAAAGATCGCGTTCGAACGCGAAAAGATCGCGAGGGAACGCAAAAAGATCGCATTTGAACGCGAAAAGTTCGCGAGGGAACGCGAAAAGATTGCGTTCGAATGGTGTGTCCCCTTAGGGGCTCCGTACGGCACCATCTACATTTTAAACTTCTTATTATGAGCATATTCGAAGTCCTACATAATGGGTCTTTTGATGACCTTGAAGTTGACGTCAGATGACCTCGAGTGGTAAATTACAAGTTCAAGTCTGAAATGAAATGTGTAAATTGGCCTGTGCAGACGGGATGATTACAGAAAGATGTTTTGGCTTGTTACTCGCGTGTAGTTAAACATAATTATGGTGGATCTGTTGTTGACTTTGAAATTGAGCCTTTGGTATTAAATATCACTTGTAATAATCTACAGCATCCTTGGTGCTACATGCATATATGTTAATCTTGAAGGTTTACAGTCGAATCTTCCAGAAAGTTTGCACAAAAATCACCCTCCACCCCAACCGCCCCCCCCCCATCCCCCCCCCCCCCCCCCCGCCAAGCCACCCACCCCCAACCCCCCGTCCGAAAAAAAAATAATTCAAATTAAAATTATTTTATATCTATATGGTTTCCGGACTATACCTAAAAAAACTTGACACATAAGTTGATATTGTGTCTGATAGGCACCCTATTGATTATGGGGTCAATCAGTCAAATGACCTTTGACCCAGAGCTCAAAAGAGATTTTGGTGAGTCATCCTGGAGGCCAACTGCATATCTCGGAAATGGTGCGTTGTAGAGCGAAACGGACGTTATTTTCGGACTTGTGGCACTAGACAAACATGTCTTAGGGGTATGTTGGATGAACTTGGCCCTGGGCCAAATTTTTTTTTTGCTGAGTCTGCATTTTTCATTTTCGGCCATATCTTGTAAACAGTGCGTCGTAGAGCGAAACGCATGTTATTTTCGGACTCGTGACACTAGACAAACATGTCTCAGGGGTATGTTGGGCGAACTTGACCCTGGGCCAAATTTTTTTTTGCCGAGTATGCATTTTTCATTTCCAGCCATGTCTCATAAACGGTGCACCGTAGAGTGAAACAGACGTTATTTTCGGACTCCTCGCCCTAAACAAACATGTCTAAGGGGTATTAGGGATGCACTTTGACCTTGACCTTAGAGTTTTATCTGCCGTTCTGGCATTTTTCATTTTCGGCCATATATCGATTTTTTTTCTAAAATTTGGTGGTGTTGGGAATTGTCAGATATTGTGTATCGAAATGCCCCAAGGCCTCCAGGCCTTTACGTCTAGTTATTTAATCATTTGCCTGTCTGTAAGGGCCAAAAATTAAACCTTAGTGGCCCATTTGGGCCGATAAGCTCTTGTCGTGGTTTTTTGTCCGTCTGTCGTATATCGTCCTATAACTTTGTCAAAACATACACTAATCCAATATCTAAAAACTTTTTAATTTTTTTCTGATTGAATCGTTCTTGGCCGTTTGGCAGCCATTTTACTGCCAAAAATTTTAAACTTTTTAAACTTTACAGAAATTGTTCTCAAAATCGACGTGATAACTTCAATCTAATTATGTACAAGCAAGCTATTTTAGGCCATTCGTAATGTGTATAAACCTGGGGGACCTTGAAATGCTCGAACGGCCCGAAATGTAGGCCAAAAATGGGTCGGAATGCACAAATTGGCTTTTGGGGAGACAAAACGCTTGCAAATAGAGCTTAGGTTTGTATTATTGGCATATAGGAAGTCATATATGGTGGATCTTTTGATGACCTCGAAATTGACGTCGGATGATCTTGAGTGCTAAACCTCAAGATCACGTGTCGGACCTGAAATGTGAAAATTTGCCTGTGCAGATATTGGTCTTATAGATAGAGCTTAGGAATGTATTATGAGCATATAGGAAGTCATATATCATAGATCTGTTGGTAACCATGAACTTTACCTCAAGTCTCGAGGTCACGTCTAAACCGGAATACCCGGTAGATCATGCCTAGGTTTGTATTGTGAGAATATAGGGAGACTTATATTATGCTGGATTTTTTAATGTCCGTCAGGTTGATCTAAAAAGACCTTGAGTTGACCTGAAATATGTGAGTTGGCCTCTGCATACCAAACGCATGTAGATAGCCTAGGTTTGTATTGTGAGCACATAGGAAGTCATATATGTTGGGTCTTTTGGTGACCTTGAACTTAGCCTCATATGAACTCGACTGGTGAACCTCAAGGTCACGTCTGAGTTGAAATGTGTAAACTGGCCTGTGCATTCTTTAATCATTTTAGATAGAGCTCAGGAATGTACTAATATTATGAGCATGTAGGAATCCATCTACGGTGGAACTATTGGTTACCTTAAACTTGATTTCATCTCTCAAGGTCACATCTAATCCGAAATGTATGAATTGGTTTTTGCAGACAAAACACTTGTCGATAGTGCTTAGGTTTATATTAAGAGCATATAGCATATATTAAGTAATATATTGATTCAAATATGATGGGTCTTTTGGTGGCCTTGAACTTGACCTCAAATGTCCTTGTGAGGTGAATATCCAGGTCACATTCAAAATGAACTTCTTAAATTTGACCTTCCAGTATTATTATAGCCTAATAGCACGTTTGCCGGCTACTGCTAGTGCTATGTTTTCATTATTTTTCGATTTTGAACATCTTTTTTCTCAAAATCCGTTCTACATGTATTTTTCCCCTTATTTTGAACAAACATGACTGATGGTTAGCTTGAATCGCTCGAAAGGCCCTAAATACAGAAATAAAAGCCGTAAAGTGGTCTAATTATTTTTCACAATTTCCTCAAATACCATTCAGTAATTTTCACACAAGCATGTCAGTTCATATCCATGTTGCTTTTAGTATGGATTGGATAAGTTGTTCGAAATGCCCAAAATGCAGGCTCGAAAGGCCTTTGGGGAATTGGGGCCAAAACTCTTGTGGGTGAAGCTCAATCTGCTGCAGACGAACGTTTATTGCGCTTACGTTTGCTTATCAATATATAGTCAGTGACCTCTTGTCTATGACCCCTTTTCTATTATGAGTAGATATAAGGTCATATAACATGGTGCATCGCTTGTTGAACTTGACCTATAATGACCAGGAGTGTTTATACTCAATGTCTTTACCACACGAAGATTAGTTGTTTGGTCTTCGGACAGTAATCGTTCATACATGGAACTCATGTTTGTATCATGAGAATATAATAATTAATATATCTTTAAACGACCTTGAATTTGACCTCACAGGGTGTCCTGGGATGCTCGAGCCCAATGTCATGACATGGAGATTTGTACTTATGCCTATGGACTACAGAGAGCTGTCAAAAACTTCTGACTCCATGATGACGAATAGCTTAGTTCAGGCAGTGCTTGAAAATAGAGCCAAATTTTGTTTATTGGAAAGACATTGAGTGCTTTCAACCCGATGTGATGTCCACATAAAGATGTGTGAATTGTCCATTGAAAACTTTTCGCAGCGATGAGGGTCTCGTTTGTATTAAATCATTAATGATACTCCTCCATCTTGTGGTACCTTTTTCTTATTTCAACGTTATATAATTTCAAGTACGGTGTGTCCTTCATGTAGTTTATAAAGCCTATGAAGCGACGAATTCCCTGGACATCGGTGGTATTTCAAGGACTGCCTTGATCTTATTTGGGTCTGCTCGAAGTTCACTTAGTATCAAAAGATGCCCAATGTACTCTGCCTCTCTACACTTGATTTTGTCTTTGTTGAGTCATATGTTTTGATCTGCAAACATTTGTTGAATCCTGTGTTTCAATGTGTACGCTTCCTTTTGTGGTCTACCCAGGTATACGCCATGCTGTATCACCTACACTGAGGCTTCACTCGTAGAGATGAAGTCACCACCAATGGTTTTGACACTTCTGGATTCCTTCTGGAGCCTGGTCATGCAAGTTTGTGCTTGGAGTGTTCTGATGCTGCACACAAACCAAATGACATCGGAACCCTTGCTTCCTCCCGAATTCCATTCCAAATGCAATGGGGAAGATGTTGGTTGATAAAGCGCTTACTAGTAATTCACTAGATCGGTAACTCAATCTGTTGGAGTATCAACGACTTGAGCTTTCAATCTACATATTGTGCATACAGCTTTTAGATGTATCTCACCTTCGAAATTGGCCACACATTTCCATTCAAAACATCTGTGTGTGATTGTACATAGTATTGTAAAGAAATCAATTGGAACAATATTTGGCAGCAGCATGTTTTTTTTCTGGCACAACCATGCTTCTGTTTTCAATCATACGCCACAAAAAGACGAATGAGACTTGTCCCTATTTCGCTCAAATTCCGTGACACAGAATTTACAGTGACTTTGCCCTACAGCATGAACTTTTTCCTGTGACCCACCTGTCATCACTTGGACAGATGTGGATTTCGAGGCTCTGCACATGTTGAACATTTTGTTCGATTAGATCGATTGTCCCGTTAGTTCCTGTCAACAAGCATGGTATCCCTTAAAGAACCCTTACCCTTGGTATCATGACTACAATACTTGAAAATAAATTCTTCATTCAGTGATACACAAGTTACCGAGTGTGACAAGATGTGCTTCAAAATGCATTAAGCTATGAGTCACAAGAATCATTTCTGCTTTCAAATTTTTTCGAGGTCAGTTTCATGGAGAGGCACATTAAGTGATCCATCACGTTCTATTTCTTTTGATTTTTCTTTCTTGAAGCTTGTCTTCTGAAATAAGTCCGTGCCAATCAGGAAGGTGACCAGGAAAAAACTCCCTGCAAGTAATACATACGGTACACAGACCGTACCAAAATAATTGAACAGAAATCCAAATAGTAGAGGACTGACGATAGCAGCTATTGAAGAGCAGGACATTAAGAAGGAAACTGTTCGTGGAGTCATGTCAATATTTTGCTTGCTCCAGAGGAAAAGAGCTGACTGCACTGCCGACTCGCCCATCCCGGCAATCGCTGCCGATATCCAAGGAATGAAATCGTGTAGTTTGGAGGCGGGGAGAAGACCATAAGCAAGCGACATCATCGTAGTGGACATATAGAGTACCGTCCGTGGGGTGAGCCAAGCATAGAGAACGACGAGCAAGATCTTGATAAACAAGTTTGGGAAGAGGTATGCAGACATGATGAGACTGGCTTTCTCAGTGGACCATCCCAACATTTTGACGCAGTAAGTTGAGAGGAAACATAAGAGCGACGTGTTGGTGAATGCGTATGTGAACAGAACCAATCCAGCGAGTGACCTGAAGACTGTCTCAAACTTCCTATTAGTTGATCTCCTGGATGACTCTTGCTTCACAGTATGCTGATCGGTGGCACTTGTATGCTTCGGAGATTCTAATGCAGAGCCGCCACACCTCAGTGATGCAATGGAAAGAACAATTGGCACAGCGGTGAGTGAACCAGCCAAAATGTAACCATAGATAATTCTGCTCGCATCTTCCATTCCGTCTGTGTCACTTGCAATCGCTGAAGTATTCACCAGATCTTCAGTCCTATTTATGTAGTTTAATGTTAGATATGATGTATTCAGTGGAGCATCAGTTCGAACATCTGAGAGGAATGGTAGTATGATGAGTGGCCCGATGGCTGTACCAACTGCCCAAAGAACATATATCATCTGGAATATGGAGGAACCTCTCTTATGGCTACTCCACATATTCAGCAAGTAGGCTTGCCCGCCTGAAAATAGAGAGGTTGCCACCATGTTCAAGTAGGTTAGCATCATGACAATGTATAAGTGAGTATCATCCATTTGTCTTGCTCTTTTCCGCAATGGGCACCAATAACTACATGTATTTGGAATTTACCTGCGTCAGCTATTCCAAGTGCGAACCCTTGGACAGTTAACATCACGGCGAAGAAGACGATTTGAGCAGTAACAGGACAAATGGCGGTCGACAGTCCAAAGGTTAAGTACAGTATAGAAAAGAAAATTGCATCGTTCATTTTGGACAAGACAAACCCTGCCACTACGGTGCCACAAGCTGTTCCCATAGACCGGCCAATTATCGCCCAGGAAATCGTCCGCGTGTCCACTCCAAGAAGTTCTTGTAGGTTCACCAGAGTCGGACCCAATATCGACGTGATAACACCCTGTGATAGCAACAATAACAATCCATTTAATTCCCGGTACAAGCATTAGCCAAACCTTAGGTATTCAGTAGCAGTTCAAAAATATCGTTGGGTCAGTGTTGGTCCACTTGGGACATGTGAAATTTCCACAACAGTATTTCGAATATTCATTCGCCCAGCAGTGACCTACGATGGAATACCGAAGTATAATTTGACGCATCACAGATGGCAGTCTCACAATTTTGTTTCAAGATGAGTGGGAGCCAGGATTGAGACTCACATCATTGAATTTAAAGTTAGAACCCAATTCTAGAATCAGCCTTAATTTTAGCACTCTTGCTCATCACAAATCTCAAAAGTACATCTTGAAATATCACATATAAGGAATACACGACATTACACATATATATGAGATATGGACAATTCGATAGCAGATCGATGAGGGTTAATTTTGCATGAACACACTCAATGGAGGCTTGTCTGCATGACAACTGGCTTATCACAGTACGGATACCCATATGCTTTTAAAACTAGCAGCAACGTGGGTCGTTTTGAGGAGAGAATGAATGACCGACAAATCGGATCTGGTTGTGGTAGCTCAATGTAAACGAACAACACATACTTTCAAACCCATATCTGTGCAAATTGACATTCTATGGACGAGATACTGCAGAAGGAATCAATTCAGTGGATTCTAAGTGGTTCCAGCCTCAGGATTACAGTACATACCATTGTGAAGTAGCCACTGATACATGCCATAGTGGATATAATCCTATTGACACGAAATCTCGTGTTTTTCGCCATTTGTGTGAACCTAATGTCCGTTGAGGACAACCTGCTAACTTCGAGCTGCAACACAATGTCGTCCAGACTCACACAAAAAAAAACCTGTTGTATAATTTATTCCATAAATTATCGCCGTTTGTATCACATTCGTTAAAATGGTCTACACGTTGTGACTACTTTGTTGCGAATCCCATTTGCATTCAGACAATGAACCGACAGTTAATCCATCATTATATCCAGATGGATCTTTTGTTTAGTTTTATTGCACGTTTTCACGCACGAATAAGTTCCCAAGTCATATATGTGTTTCTCAGGCGTTACACGAATCCAGTGTTCTCTTAACAGGCAGTGTAGTGACAATAATTTTAAGTGCAAGCTAAACATGAGCTGATAACCAGTATACAGTATATCATAGTCGGTCAACGGTCATGTTCGTAAAGTTGAACATATGTTCTCACATTGAAATGTCCCAGATTCGTTTTTGAGGTCACCGTACTAAGGTCCGAGAATCTAACTTCGTTGTTTCGGGTCCGCCCGCCATCTGCTCGTCCACCACCATCCGTTAGTAATTCTAACTTCATATACTAGTATGTTAATTGGACTCGATGGACTTGATGGAATTTTTGATGCCTCGTATGATGATATTATTTATTGACGATTTTTTTAGGTTATCGAACCTATGTATAGGATAATGCCCTAGGCTGAGTATTTCTCACGAATAGAGACCGAGGCCGAAGGCCGAGGTTTCTATTCGTGAGGAATACGAAGCCGTAGGCATTATCCGACATAGTGCATGCACCCCCCCCCCCCCCCCCACACACACACACACACGCACACATTTCTGGTACAAGCCACTACCCCCAACATACACTTTACGTAATTCACTATATATCAAAAGAACAAAACTGCAAATGCAACGCACAGTCCTTGTCCAATCAAGTGTATCCGTCAGGAAAGCTTCGGATCTATTACTCGCTACAGAAACTGCTTCACCACATGACTCAGCTCATAGATTTGTACCTTCAACCATATCCCGCATTCTGTGGTTATGGCTACAGTATACATGGTTCCAATTGAGTGTGTTTCTGGTGGACTCGCACTGTGCCTTTGAACTGTTTTCTCCCCCTAGTAACGCGTTTGTGAGTATTGCTCAAATGGAACCCTATAAAAACAAACGCGGCAAAAGGCGCGCTCACTTTGAAACAGCAAGCTACGTGACATCAACTTTTCGTGATGAAAAATGCAACACATGGATACGATGCATGCGGATATAAACGCGTGTTCTGACGCGCTTGTTTGTTGGATACAGTTGCAAAATATTATTCCTGGGAATGACTCAAAATTTTGGTGTAACCAGATGCAGTACATGAACAACATACCAGATTTGTAAACCGGTGAGTATATCACTTATTTCTTTGAATTCAAAACAAAACGAGCATTTTCTCCTTCCGCATTATCTAACGGATTGTACCCGTGTACAAAGAATTGAATCATAATTTTGCCCGAACGAATATCTTTATCCTGCGTTCTTTCAATCCTTATAAGAAAATAAAAAACGATTTGTACACATGTATTTACAGAATTCCTCGTAAAATCACTACGGCGATTATAAAGTTTGATCCATGACTTCCATGACTTCAACGTACGACTGGTAAGTAAAATTTTTGTGTGTGTGCTATTCGTGCATTTAATTTATATGGCGAAGTGAAAATTCTGTTCAAATTGTTCCCATAATACATATATATGCTGAATAGCTATAAACTAGATTTGAAGAGGAAAAGTTAAATATTCATGTTTGTATATTTCATTCATGTTTGCAGGAAAATTACGTTATGCGTGATCTCTGGAGGCTTCTCTAGGATTCCGGTACATTTGCGGATGTGGAATATCGCAGGAATATTATCAAAACCTCCGGAATTCCAAGGATATTGTGGATATATACGTTTTCACTGGTTTTCTGCAGAAGGCGGATGATTTCATGAACCGAATGTCCAAAAATTAACAACTGTTGTGACCCATGGATTAAACTCGCACACCATAACGATGAGCTGTTTATGTACATCGAGTAATGAGTCTGATACATGTATATGCTTGGCAATAAAAAATAAAATCCCGGTGTGTTTACTGTGTCCACCAGTATTGATTTATTTTCATTTCATACCTGGGACAGGTATTTATTGGAAATAAATACCTCCCACAGAGGTATTTATTACAAATAGATACCTGCTCGAGACAATGGAATCATGCACTATGGTCCGATAGCCTATTGGCATGGCATATGTCCGTCGTCGGCGTCGTCGGTGTCATCCGTCCACATTTTTATTTTTAAGGTTTACGATCAGATCGTTCTGAAATTTTGCACGAAAATACCTACAAATATTTCAAGAGGGGGTTAATTTTTTGCTTTTTGATTTTCGCATTTTCCTCAAAATGGCGGCCATTTTCGCCAAAAAACGGCCAATTTGTGATTTGTGCGGCCATTTTCTAAAAACTGTTCAGACAGTTTTGAGATTTTTATTTCAAAATACTGCTCTCACAGACCTCTGTAATGTGTATAAGTTTCGTTGCCCCTGAATCGCCAATCTGCGTGTAGCAGCCATTTTCATTTTCTCGAAGGGTCCCAAATGCGAATTTCTCATGTTAAATTCGCCTATGCTTTATAATGGGACACATTATGCCTAATACCTCACTTATTATTGAGATTAGAGACTAGGAATCAATTGTGGACACATAGAAAATGATATATGCTGATTATTGTCATGACCTTGAATTGAACCTTTGACCTCACTTTCAAGGTCAGAACACAAAATCATTATCGACTTTACAGCTTAGGAATCAATTGTGCACATATATGAAATGATATAGTCCGAATATTCTGATGACCTTGAATTTGACCTTTGACCTTATTTTCAAGGTCAAAGAACAAAACGGCTAATATCTCGCTTATTATCCACTTTACAGCTTGGGACTAAACTGTGTACGTATAGGAAGTGTTGTATGCCGAATATTTGGATGACCTTGAATTCAACCTTTGACCTCATTTTCAAGGTTAAAGGACCAAATGGTTAATATCTTGCTCCTCTATTGACCTTATAGCTTGGGAACCAATTGTGGACATATAGAAAACGATATACACTGAATATTTTGATGACCGTGAATTTTACCTTGAACTTATTTTCAAGGTCAGAGCACAAAATGGCTAATATCTCGCTTATTATCGACTTTACAGCTTGGGAATCCATAGTGAACATATGGGAAATGATATATGCGGCATATTTTGGTGACCTTGAATATGACATTTAACCTCATTTTCCAGGTGAGAGAACAAAATGGGTAATATATCGCTTAGTATCGACTTCCCAGCTTAGGAATCAATTGTGGACATATAGGAAATGACATATACCGAAAATTCTGATGACCTTGAATTTGACCTTTGACCTCATTCTCAATGTCAGAACACAAAATGGCTAATATTTCGTTCATTTTAAAATTTTCAGCTTATGAATCAATTGTGGACATATAGGAAATGATATTGTCCGAATATTGTGATGACCTTGGATTTGATTTTTGACCTCATTTTCGAGGTCAAAGAACAAAATGGCTAATATCTCGCTTATAATTGACTTTACAACTTGAGAATCAATTGTGGACAGATAGGAAATGATATATGCTGAATATTTTCATGACCTTGAATTTGACCTTTGACCTCATTTCCAAGGTCAGAGAACAGAATGACTATTTTCTCGCTTATTTTTCAAATTCATAGATTAGGAATCAATAGTAGACATATAAGAAATGATATATGCTGAATATTATCGCGACCTTGAATTTGACGTTTGACCTCATTTTCAAGGTCTCACAGGACAACTTGGCTAATATGTTTATTATCAAATTTACAACTTAGGATTCTATTGTGGACATACAGCAAATTATATATGCTGAATATTCTGATGACCTACAGTTTGACTTTTGATTTCATTTTCAAGGTCACAGGACATAATGACTATTATTATATACTACTAAGCATTCCCACGTTGTCATTGGTTGAAAGCTGGTCACGTGTCTATGCATAAAAGTGCATATTCACCAGACCAACTGGTCAAGTTTTCTTTATATTCACCGATCGGTCCATATCAAATATATGTACCTCTCGCCAAAGAGCAAGTCAAATGCTTTCTCATGTTAGTTTTTTTTCCTGTTACTAGTATCACTTATCTAGTGATATGATGAATTGAATTAGCTTGTTTCAGAAACCATTCCTCGTTTGTGTTCCTGACATATTGACATCAAGCGTTATTGGCACAGTACTCCTTGGAATCAACACATGATAGTTTCGGATGTACAGTGTATCATGTTTATATCATAACATTCACGTCATACATAAACTTTGCTTCAGTATTTGCATGAAATTCCCAACTTTCCACATGTATTATTAAATAAAACAAATATTAACTTTTGGTTTCGGTGAATACGTGAAAATATGTACCTCTCGAAAAAGACATATTCACCTCGCAAGCTCAGTGAGTCTTGTGCGAGAGATACATATTTTCACGTATTCACCTCACCAAACGTCAATATTTATATAATATCTCTCTTACAAATGAATTCACAGCTTAGTAATCAATTGTGAACGTGTAGGAAATCATGTATGCTGAATACTAGTACTCTCGTGACTTTAATTTGACCATGACCTTATTTTCAAGGCCACGGGACAAAATAGCTATTATAATTATATTTTCCGGTAACCTATCTTAGTCCTTGGGCAAATTGTTTTAGTGTTTTTAATTTTGAGAAATTGTCATCACTTATAATGTGAGAGAATGGTTGAATCTTTGTATTCATGTATACTATGTACGGTGATACTACTACTAGACAGTAGTCTAATTTTGTGGAATTCAGATTTTTTTCTTCTTTGAATAAATGGAAACAGTCTTGAAAATAGAACCAATTTTAGAATCAATCGATTTCTTTCCCGTCATGTGAGCTTGAAAGTAAGTTCGAGAATGTCAGGAATATGATGAGAATATACATGATTCGATTATATACTGCCCGTCAAAAGTCTGGAATCGCTTTATCATATACATCAGAGTCAATAATCAGTTTACAGTGACAGTTTTCATATCAAAGTGTGCATGAATACCAATATTAAATGAAAATAGGTGAGGCCAAGAAAAAAAAATAACTTCGTTTCCTGTCCACCTCCCTACTGGCCTTAAATGGTGCTACTGGATATTATTTTTTTGGTATCATCCCAAAAAAAAATTATTTAAAACAGTATTTGTCAAGCAATAAACTTGCACATGTGTATAAATCAACTATTGCACATACATCATAACTATATAGGCAAAGAATGCTCATTTTACTGTACATTTGACACATAAGCATCACACCTTCGAAACATCCTGCGAAATTCTCAAATGCCAGAAAAAAAATCGCTTGTCGAACTTGACCTAACATGACCTCGAGTGTTCATACTCAATGTCTTGGCCACACGAAGATTAGTTATTTGATCTTCGGACAGTGATCGTTCATACATGGAGCTCATGTTTGTATCATGAGCATATAAGAAGTCATATATCTTTATATGACCTTGAATTTGACCTCACATGACCAGGGTGTCCTGGGATGCTCTAACCCAACGTCATGAAATGGAGATTTGTACTTATGCCTATGGACTACAGAGGGCTTCCAGAAACTTCTGAATCCATGACGATGAATAGCTTCGTTCAGACAGTGCTTGAAAATAGAAACATATTTCGCTTATTGGAAAGACATTGAGTGCTCTCAACCCAACTTTATGTCCACATAAAGATGTGTGAATTGTCCATTGAAAACTTATCACAGCGATGAGGGTCTTGTTTGTATTAAATCATTAATGATACTCCTCCATCTTGTGGTATTTTTTTTTATTTCAGCGTTAACAATTTCAAGTATGACATTTCCATTTGAAATCTGTTATTTTCTGTGAAAACTACCGCTTCGAAATAATGTTTCTCCCGTCGACTTTTTTTTCTACTTCTGCTACAATTTAGTACACATAGATCCATCCCCTCACCCCCCCCCCCCCCGCCCTCTCCAATCAATAGAACAGATCCTGAAGGTTTGTTTTCCGTTGGTTTCGATGGGATAGCATGGCTACTTATTGATCCCTGCAATTGATCTACTGTCATTTTGGGATGTTATACATTCGTGCGGAATCAAATGAACAAGCGTAAGCGTGGCAACACAGCACCAGACCAAAAATGAACACCTTATGACGGCGAACAGAGCTTGTCTTTGCATTGTTGATGTCGAACATTTGTTCGATTAGATGACCCCGTAAGTTCCTGTCAACAAGGAAGCATGATATCACTCGGAGAACCCTTACCCTTGGCACCCTTGGCATCATGACTACAAGATTAGACTATGTCAACTTTTTACTCAATGATACACGAGTTACAGAGTGTAACCAAGGATCTTCTATAATGCGATCCTTGGTATAACATCATGTGGCGCATGAGTCACATGAATCATTTAAAATGTTCTCCACATTCTCCGAGTGGAGGTCAGTTCCATGCAGAGGTACATTAATTGCTCCATCAAGTTCTGTTTCTTTTGATTTTTCTTTCTTGAAGCTTCTCTTCTGAAATAAGTCTGTGCCAATCAGGAATGTGACCAGAAAAGAACTACCTACAAGTAATACATACGGTATACAGGCCGTACCAAAATAATTGAACAGAAATCCAACTATTAAAGGACTGACGATAGCAGCTATTGAAAAGCAGGACATTACGAATGAAACTGTTTGTGGAGTCATGTCAATATTTTGCTTGCTCCAGAGGAAAAGAGCTGACTGCACTGCCGACCCGCCCATCCCGGCAATCGCTGCCGATATCCAAGGAATGACATCGTGTAGTTTGGAGGCGGGGAGAAGACCATAAGCAAGCAGCATCATCGTAGTTGACATATGAAGTACCGTCCGTGGGGTGAGCCAAGCGTAGAGAACGACAAGCAAGAACTTGATAAACAAGTTTGGGAAGAAGTATGCAGACATGATGAGACTGGCTTTCTCAGTGGACCATCCCACGTTTTGACGCAGTAAGTTGATAGGAAACATAAGAGCGACGTGTTGGTGAATGCGTATGTGAACAGAACCAATCCAGCGAGCGATCCGAAGACTGTCTCAAACTTCCTATTAGTTGATCTCCCGGGTGACCCTTGTTTCACAGTATGCTGATCGGTGGTGCTTGTATGCTTCGGCGATTCTAATGCAGAGCCGCCACACCTCAGTGATGCAATGAAAAGAACAATTGGCACAGCGGTGTGTGAACCAGCCAAAATGTAACCATAGATAATTCTGCTCGCATCTTCAATTCCGTCTGTGTCACGTGCAATTGCTGAAATATTCACCAGATCTCCAGTCCTATTTGTGTAGTTTAATGTTAGATATGATGTATTCAGTGGAGTATCACTTCCAACGTCTGAGAGGAATGGTAGTATGATGAGTGGCCCGAAGGCTGTACCAACTGCCCAAAAAACGTATATCATCTGGAATATGGAGGAACCTCTCTTATGGCTACTCCACATGTTCAGCAAGTAGGCTTGACCGCCTGGAAATAGAGAGGTTGCCACCATGCTGAAGTAGGTTAGCATCATGGCAATGTATGACTGAATATCATGCATTTGTTTTACTGTTTTCCGCACTGGGTACCAAGAACTACATGTATTTGGGATTTACCTGCGTCAGCTATTCCACGTGCAAACCCTTGGACAGTTAACATCGTTCATTTTGGACAAGACAAATCCTGCCACTACAGTACCACAAGCTGCTCCCATAGACCGGCCAATTATCGTCCAACGTTAGGTATCCACTATCAGTTTAGAAATATCGTTGGGTCAGTGTTGGTCAACTTGGGACATGTGGAATTTCCACAACAATATTTCGAATATTCATTCGCCCAGCAGTGACCTACGATGGAATACCGAAGTATAATTTGATGCATCACAGATGGCAGTCTCACAATTTTGTTTCAAGATAAGTGGGAGCCAGGATTGAGACGCACATCATTGAAATTAAAGTTAGAACCAATTTTAAAATCAGCCTTAATTTTAGCATTCTTGCTTGTCACAAATCTCTAAAATACATTTGGGAATATCACATATAAGGAATACACGACATTACACACATATAGGAGATATGGACAATTCGATAGCAGATCGATGACGGTTAATCTTGTATGAATACACTCAATGGAGAATGTTTGTCTGCAAGAATGGCTTGTCTGCATGTTAACTGGTTTACCACAGTACGGATACCCATGTGCTTTCAAAACTAGCAGCAACGTGGGTCATTTTGAGGAGAGAATGAATGACCGACAGATCTGGTTGTGATAGCTCAATGTAAGCAAACAACACATTTTCATCTATGCATATTGACATTCTATGGACAACATACTGCAGAAGGAATCAATTCAGTGGATTCTAAGTGGTTGCAGCCTCAGGATTACAGTACATACCATTGTGAAGTAGCCACTGATACATGCCACAGTGGATATAATCCCATTGACACGAAATCTCGTGTTTTTCGCCATTTGTGTGAACCTAATGTCCGTTGAGGACATCCTGCTAACTTCGAGCTGCAACACAATGTTGTCCAGACTCACACGAACAAAAAAAATCCTGTTGTATAATATATTCCATAAATTATCGCCGTTTGTATCACATTCGTTAAAATGGTCTACACGTTGTGACTACTTTGTTGCGAGTCCCATCTGCATTCAGACAATGAACCGACAGTTACTCCATCATTATATCCAGATGGATCTTTTGCTTAGTTCCATTGCACGTTTTCACGCACGAATAAGTTCCCAAGTGATATGTGATTCTCAGGCGTGCACGAATCTATTGTTGTAACAGGCAGTGCAGTAACAGCAGTTTTAAAATTAGCCCAAGGGCTAAGATAGGTTACCGAACAATTTTGGCTTTAAGCATTGCGAGTGACATATGACTTTGAGATTTACCAATCAAGGTCATCTTTGTGAACTGCAGTATCACCATTAGGTATGCTGCATATGACTTCATATATGTTCATATTACAAACATATAAGCTCTATCAACAAGTATATTGTCTGTAGAGGCCAATTTACACATGTCGGGTCAGGCAAGGTTGTGAGATTTGGATTTCAAGGTCATACATAAGATCAAATTCAAGGTCTCCAGGAGATGTGCTATAAATACATGACTTCTTGTAAGCTTATACACAATCCTAACCTGTATGTGCAAGTTTTTAAGCCTCAGTGGCTATTTTACACATTTCACATCGGACATTTAGCACTCAAGGTCATCTGAGGTCAAGGTCAAGCTCATCATTAGTTGTTCCATATATGACTTCCTATATGCTCATAATGCAAACTGAAGCTCTATCTACAAGCATTTTTTCTGTAGAGGCAAACCTGGGCCTTTTTTTTACCCCAAAATGGCTGTTTCGACAAAATGGCAGTCACCACACAAATCGCCATATATGACTTCCCATTTGAAAGTGCCAATTTCTAAGCTCTATCTTCGAGCGTTCTATGAGCACAGTCCTGGCAGCTCCCATTATGAAGGAAAAAAGTCCAAAATTTTTTTGAAAAGGTAAAAAAATTTCTTTGCCTAGAAATGGCCCAAAATGCATAGTAATGCGATTTGAGGCAAAAATAGTTTTTTTACACCAACCCGTCAAAAATTAAAAATGGCTGCCACACGGATACCGGCAATTCAAGGGCAACAAAACTTATACACATCATAAAGGTACATAAGGGGAGTCTTTTGAAACCAAAATCTCAAAACTGATCAGTTTTCGAGAAAAGACAGACAAGGTGCACATTTGGGTTTTTTTCGACCAAAAAATGGCTGTTTTGACCTTTCAAGGTCATCCAAGGTCACATTCAAGGTCACCACACAAGTCGCCATATATGACTTCCCATTTGAAAGTGCCTTTTCAAGCGTTCTATGAGTACAGTCCTGGCAGCTCCCATTATGAAGGAAAAAAGTGCCGAGAATTTTCTGATTCCACAATTTTTTTCAAAGGGTGAAAAAAAAATTTCGTCTAGAAATGGCCCAAAATGGATGGTAATGCGATTTGGGCCGAAAAAAATTTTTTTCGTCGACCCGTCGAAAATTCAAAATGGCTGCCATTCGCAGGCCGGCAATTCTAGGGTAAACAAACATCACAGAGGTACATAACGAGAATCTTTTGAAACAAAAATCTCAAATCTGATCAGACAATTTTTTAGAAAATGGCCGCCAAAGTTCAAAATTGACCGTTTTTCGACGAAAACAGCAGCCATTTTGAAAAAAATTCAAAAATCAAAAAACTAAAAAATACCTCCTCAAATTATTTTAAAGTATCTTTTCCCAAATTTTTAGAAAGATTGGACCGTAAACTTTAAAGATAAAAATGTGGATGGACGACGACGCCGACGACGATAACAGGGGGACCGACGGACGCAACGCCACGGCAATAGGTTATCGGACCATAGGTCCGATGACCTAATATAAGCTAAACATGAGCTCATAATCCGTACATAATATCATATTCGATCAACGGTCATGTTCGTAAAGTTGAACATATGTTCTCACATTGAAATGTTGAAATGTTCTCAAAACATATGTTCTCACATTGAAATTTTTTTCTTCTTTGAATATCAGTAATTGGAAACAGTCTTGAAAATAGAACCAATTTTAGAATCAATCATAATTTCGAATCAATCATAATGTCAGGAATACGATGAGAATATACATGATTCGATTATATACTGCCCGTCAAAAGTCCGGAATCACTTTATCATATTCATCAGTGAAGAGGCAATAATCAGTTTACAATGACAGTTTTCATACCAAAATGTGCATAAATACCTATAATAAATGAAAAACAGGTGAAGCAAAATTCTTATGGAAATGTACTATGGAGCTACATGCAGTTCTCAACTCTCAAGCATGTATGGAAAAGAATGATATGATCTCGGCCACTGATAGTATCTCAGTCCAAGATATACTCACATGCTGGAACGCCAATAAAAACTACTGGTGAACAGAGTTTAACAAAGTTTCACATGTAGGGCCTGGCGGTAAATGACACCAAATACACCACGGGCATACACCAAATCCCATTATATGAACTGAAGACAAAACTGGATCAGATGGTACAAGAAGGAACGCTCGTCGAAATAGAACAACTAACTAACCGCTGTCATAACATGACAAGAAGAGAGAAACTTCTGTTTGATAGTTCCACAAAGGAAAGAATTTGCTTAGATCTGAGCCAAACCGTCAATAAAACCAAAGAGACACCTCGTTATTAGATCCCAACAACCCAAGTCTTGCCGGAGCTCTCTTGGAAGCAGTTCAAGACCTTCACATAATTTCAGGGATTAGATGAGTTTACTCAATTGCAATTGGATGAGTCGAGCTACTGTACAACAATGATGTACAACAATCACGGCATGCCCCATGGCATTTCATGTGTCTCTGGAAAGTTCCAGCATACTCATAACTCCAGCATGACACTCGTTGTGGACCAAGGGAACACACGAGAAACTGCCAGTCAAGAACATGGCCGTGACAGGAATATGTCACTGTAACCATATGCAATAATAGTAGAGAGTCTACTATTCTTGCTATATGCTCGAAAAGCTCAGTACAGATCAGTCTAATTGGAAGCGTTCTGAGTGAAGAAGGCATAAGTGTAGAGCCCAGTATGGTGGCAGGTAACATTCAAACATGCCAAAACCAGGTGACAAGGCCACTGTACTGAGGTTCTTTGGAATGATGAACTACTTTCTTTCCAAAGCTCCCACAAACAATCCGGCCTTTGTTTCAAATAGGGAAAACTGACAGTACATTCATCTTGTCGTCAGCTCATCAAACAGCGTTCGATTCTAAATAGCAGCTTTTAGTTCAAGCTGATGCCTGTTGGGGAGGTTTGGGCGGAACATTAGTCCAACCATCAGACAATGGATAACTACAGCCAATAAGTTCCCTTCCTGCGATATGAGGTCAAACGTGTCATGAGCTCAAAAAAATCAAAGAATTATTGGCATCATTAGCAGACTGAAAAATGGGGCCTACGGTTGTATAGTAAAAAGGTCATGTTTCAAACTCTTAAACCCATATTCGAAAAGCCATTGCGTTCTGCCGCAAGACGGTTGCAAAAATGATGCTACGTCTGCAGCAACAACATGTCAAGGTCTGCTACAGGAAGGTTCATCACTGGAGCTGGCTCACAATGTCTCACGTGCTGTACAACAAATAACAAATGACTCAAAATGAACCGATTTTGAGGTGTTCAGACTGACTCTCAGTCAGGAACTTGACCCAGACCCTACCACCAAGTCAAAAACAATATTGGAGGTGAAGAATCAAACGGCTTCAGATACTTGCTCGAAGATCCTCTCTGAAATTATCTCAACAGGATGACAAGGAAGTCAAAATTAACCTAACCATCATTTCTTACTACTGGACCTTTCCTGATGAACTAACTGTCAATGATGAGGTGGTGTATGAAGGTATAAAAGTAATCATAATTTTTGCCACGAGGACAATGATGCTTAAGAAGATTCATGCTGCAGACATGCACGTACATAGCGGCACTGCTATTGTACCGGAATACACCAGTACAATGTTATACACTCAGTCCATTCCAGTGCTGCATTGGTCAAAGAAATTCTTGAACTCAATCCAGCCTGAAGCTATGTCATTCAGCACAAAATTAAGCACAAAACGAGAAGATGCAAGAATGGAATATGACAAAAAGATTTCTGATCACATATTTTAGTTGGTGAATATGTCTATGTGGAGCCTTCACCCCATGACAAAAATAGTGTACATACGGTGTCATCGCTGAAACACCTTCTCACAGGTCAAATGTATTAGTTGACATATATAGTAGTTGACACACCGGTAGGCGTTATCCGACGCAGCAGAGTACTGTGCGTCTTGAAGACCTGCCTCCTCCATGATGACTCTTTCCGAGGAGTGGCAGCGAGTCTTTGAAAAATGTATAAATTTACAATCAGCTATCACAGCCGCATTCTCAACCTGATCCAGTCACACTTGGTTTGCAAGAACCGACTCAAAACAGCTTCGAAGATTCCCAAGTTCTATTAGGCTTCTGATAAAGCAGCGGTCAAGAGAGGAACTAAGATCTCCAGGCTCTCCAAACCCATAAAGGAATTGTGATTTGACGGGCAGAATAATCTCGTCTGTTTGGCATGAGGGTTATTTACTCCGATGATTGCCCGCAACACAGCTGTTCGTTTTCTGGAATGCAGCCATTTTCATGTTCATATGATTTTGTTTAGATGATTGTTTTTTGCATTAATAATAATAATAATAATGAGCATGTATTACTGTTACCTAACTTTGTAATCGAGCGTTTGGTAACAGAGTTGTGTTCATTTCCGCGTGAAAAAAACTTATCTACAGTCTGATAAAGTATGCATCTATACACAAAACTTAACCAGGTGGCTACAGGGCACTAGGTCCAATATTTTCATGAAGCAGTAATACAGAATACAGAAAATACTTCAATTCATACGAAACTGCCAATATACAATGAAAGACTTCACCACTGACGTGATTTACTTTGGTTTTCCACATTCCCAGAGATCAGATCAACGAAGAGGCACGTTGATAAACCATCGTATGTGGTTTTATTTGATTTCTTTTTTAAGCAAGTCTTCTGAATAGTGTCTGTAAAAATCAAGAAGGTGGCCACGAAAGAAGATGTGTCATACCTGTCGCACAGTCTATGATCCTTGTGATTGTGTGCACAAACAAACAGACCGATGTCTGTCGGTATCTTTTTGTCGGTATATATTTAAGTTATGATATACCTAGGGACGATAAGGGTACGAAGGTGATTGGTGACTACGGTTCTTATGATTAAGACAACTTATCGAAAATGACACGTGTTCAAAATATGTATTTTATTCGTGAATTCATGTATGCAAATTACAGGGAACAGATCTAATTCAATGACAACATGTGGAAAGGAAAGGTGGAAACTATGACTCACATGGCACACTTCTGCTCTACATACTCTTGGAGATTTGATTCATGCAGAGGAACGTTTATTGTCTGGTCGTCAATGGTTTCTTTCAATTTCTCTTGTTTGAAGATCTTCTGAATAACGTCAGTGACGATCAAGAAGGTGACCAGAGAAATACACCCTGCAAGTAATACATATGGTACACAGACCGTACCAAAATGGTCGAACAGAAATCCAAAAAGCAGAGGACTGGTGATGACCGCCGTCGAAGAACAAGACATCAAGAAGGAAACTGTTCGCGGAGTAATGGAAATATATTGCTTGCACCAGAGAAAGAGGGCCGATTGCACCACCGATTGGCCCATCCCAGCCAAGGCTGCCGATATCCAAGGAATGACATGGTTTAGTTTAGATGCTGGGAAAAGTCCGTAGGCGAGCAGCATCGTGGAAGTTGACATGTAAAGAACCGTCCGTGGAGTGAGCCAAGCATAAAGAAATATCATCAAGAGCTTGATAAACATGTTGGGGAAGAGGTAGGCAGACATGATGAGACTTGCTTTCTCCGTGGACCATCCCAACGTTTTGACACAGTAGATTGAGAGGAAACATAACAATGAAGTGTTGGTCAACGCGTATGAGAATATAATCAGTCCAGCGAATGATCTGAAGACAGTCTCAAACTTTTTCTTAGTCGAGTCCTTCGGCGTTTCCCGCTTGGCAGCATGTTGGTCGACGGTGTGCTCGTGAAGTCTTGATGCATATCCGCCGCACCTCAGCGATGCAATGAAGAGTGCCATGGGCACAACGGTGAGTGACCCGGCCAATATGTAACCATAAATGATTCTGTTCGCATCTTCCATCCTATACGTGTCATTCATTGTGATCTCTGTCAAAGTATTTGCCAGGTCCCCAGTCTCATTTGTGTACTTTATTGCCAGAGATGAGGCGTTCAGCAAAGCCTCAGTTCCAACGTCTGACAGGAATGGTAATATAATGAGTGGCCCGATGGCTGTACCAACTGCCCAAATAGCATAGATCATCTGGTATATAGAGGCACTTCGCTTGTGTCCACTCCACCTGTTGAGCACGTATGCTTGACCAGCTGAAAACAGATACATAGTACGCCTTGTAGGGTTGCATATAGATTGGCAGCATGATATAATATTGTAACGGTTTTGGGGCGTACCCAAAAGTTTCCCCTAGGTAATTCTGTTAGTGTTTTGTGATATTATGGTTGAATAACCGTTTATTAAAATGTATATGTGTTTAAAGGTTCATACGGTTCCGTATTGTTAATGTTTAAAAGGTTTTCCGTCTCGGAACTTGGTATATTTGTGATGTTGTTAAAGCCGGAGACGGAGCCGGAACCGGAGACGGAACCGGAGACGGAGCCGGAACAATGGAGTACAAAAACGTAATGACGTTATTTCCGGAAGGTCATGTGATCAGCCTCGTTTTCGGTTTAAAAGGTGACGTGTCAGCCACTGATTGGTTCTAGAGTGTTTTTAGAAATCCGGAAAATATCAGTGTTTTGGCGGACTATGACGTCACAATAGGTTGGTCACGTGACGTGGGTCTCAGGTCTATAAAAGCCCCCGCTTCACAGCGGACGGCGGAGTTGGTGTCCTGACGTCGACCTGTGCAGACCCCTTCTCCCATAGCAGAGTACTCCCTTGTTCCGGATAGAGTCATCCAGATGATAGCAGTTAAGTCTTCCGACTGTGCACTTAGAAAATAAACATGAAAACTTCAACCGAGTTGTTTTTCCGTGTTCGTTAGGGAACTGGAATTTATAATAAAGTTAGTTCACCGGAAAAGAAAGTAATACGGAGTAAAGGGAGATAAGACCACAGTCGGTTAAGATCAAGTTGTAACGACGTCTTAGGGTGATCCAAGAACCCAGATCACCAAGGAAGGAGACGGAGACGGAGGTGGTATTCAGCGGAGCAACTACGGAGGCGGTATCGGACGGAGCAGTTGCAGAGACGGGAACGACGAAGCAGTTGCAGAGGCGGTACCGGACGACGGAGTTGCAGAGGCAGTACCTGACGGAGCGGTTGCGGTAACCGGAAGTGAGAACACTTCCGAGATACTCCATTTCAGGTGCAGTCGCAGGTTGCGGTGAGGCGGAGCCAACCGGAGCAGTTGCAGTGCGGCGGAACCTGGCAGAGCGGTTGCAGTATTCGGAAACGGCAACGTTCCCGGATTCTCTATTCCAGGTGCAGTCGCAGTTGCAGTAAGGCGGAAAACGACGGAGCTGTTGCAGTAAAGCGGTATCCCGACGGAGCAGTTGCAGTACCCGGAGACGGAAACGCCTCCGGATTCTTACGTTACAGGTGCAGTTGCAGATTAGCAGTCGGACAACGGTTAAGAGGTCCATTCCAGACCACGCTACCAACCTTAGAGACTTCTAGCCGGAGTTCAGCCGTACAGCAGTAGCAGTTTCCCGGAGTTTTACCGTTTCAGCTCCGGTTAAATAATAACTCACCCACCTCCCAAGAAAACTGGTTCATCAAGACGTCACAGAAGGGTGCAAACCCGTTACAACTTTTTGGTGGCAGCGGTGGGATCATCTGCAGTATGACTACTAGACGGGGCAAATTGGCGGAACAGCAGCTGAATGCAGCCGTGTCGGACACGGAGCAGCCTGTAGGAGCAGTTGGAGCTGAGCCGTTGCAGATGCCGGTTGCGGAAAAGGAAGCAGTTCGTCTTGCCGAGCGAAAGCTGTTGCAGCCGGAAATGCAGGAAGCAGTTGCAGAAGAGCCCCTTCGGGTTCCTCAAAGAGTACAGCCTGCAGAGCGGTTAGCAGAGGCGGAAATTAACTTTCCGGACCAGGCTGGCGATCGGGAAGCGGATGCGGAACCGGAAGGCGGAGAGAATTTAGTCGACAACCTGACCAGATTATTGGCGACCCAAATGGAGGTGTTTCAGCAGCACCTGGCAGTAACCGGAAAGCAGCAGCAGGCAGAAGCAGTACAACAACCAGCACCAAGGGCAGGAGTAGCCAGATTAATGACGTACGACGGAACTGATCCGTGGCCGGAGTATGAGGCTCACCTCCTTGAATACGCTCGGTACTACCGTTGGACAGCAGAGGAAAAGGCGCTGAACTTATGTGTCAGTTTGAGCCCGCAGCATACTACTGGATCTGTCTGCGGAGCAGAGACGCAGCTTTGATACGGTTGTGGCGGCATTAAAACAGCAGTTTTGTCCGGGGGGAGAAAACATTTGTTTTCCAGGCGGAATTGCAGACACGGAAATTGCAGCCGGAGGAGGAGCTGTCCGAGCTAGCCAGAGACATACGGAGCAAGACGCGGCTAGCTTACCCAAAAGCGGATCCGGCAACAACAGAAGTGCTCATGAAGATGCATTTCTGCAACAGTCTGACTAACCGAGATATGCGGTTGTCGGTATTGAAAACCCACCCGGAAACGCTGTCGCAGGCCCTGGCTTTCGCTACCGAGTATGAGAGTATTATGAAGACGGACAACAGCAGACCAGCGGAGCGACACCGGACGAGGCAGCTGAACACGGAGCCGGAGTGGAGCCAGCAGGTGAACGAATTGCGGAAGCAAGCCGAGCAGACTCAGCAGCAGTTGGCGGATCTGATGACTCAGGTCAAGGAAGCGGTTAGCCGGCAGCAGCAGCAGCGCAGTTCCCGAGCGGATTTAGAATGCTTCAACTGTGGCCGGAAAGGGCATTTTGCCCGAGACTGTAGGCAGCCGAAGCAGCAGCAGCAGCGGCGTCAACCACAACAGCAGCAGTCGCCGCGACAACAGCAGCAGCAGCAGCAACAACTGCAGCAGCCACGACAGCAGCAGCAGCAGCCGGAAAACTAGAGCGGGTCGCGGAAAAGGGGAAATCCGGGACCCGGAAGAGAGGACACCCCCATAACCGGCAGGTGGTTCACGGACCCGGTCCCAGGGGCGAGGTGGGCATGTGTGTGACAGCCAGAGTTATGGGGAGAGCCAGTAACGCTGATAATCGACACCGGCAGCACTGTCACAATGCTCAACCTACAAACCTGGGAACGGATCCGAAAGCCCGGAATGAAGCTGAAGCGGTCGCCGATTCGTCTTTCAATGGTTGACGGAAGTAACATACGGACGCATGGCCTGAAAGAACTCCCACTCAACATCGCAGGAGTAGCTGAGACCGTGACGTTCGAGATTGCAGACTGTGAAGACGAAGGAATACTGGGAATGGATTTCATCCGTTCCCGGTTATCCGGCATAAATTTCGACCGAATGACCATGCAGATGGGCAGCCAGGAGGTGTTCCTCACCATGTTCGAGCAGACCAGGGAGCCGTTTCCGATCAACGCTGTAGCAGATTACCAAATTCCGCCGGAAACGGAACAGCTGATAATAGGACAAACAGAGAGTGTCAGTGAAGCAGAAGGAGTACTAGAAATGCCGCAGGAGCCTACTGAGAAAAGACCTTGGCTGATCGGGAGAACTTTATCCCGGATAAAGCAAGGAACAGTCCCGGTTCGAGTGATCAATGTGATGGCGGAGCCGGTAATCATCAAGAAAGGTGCACAGTTGGTGACGATGACCACCTTAGCAGCCGGTTGCAGTGTTGTGCCGTTGGCGGAGCGGAGCAGGAAGGTGCAGATTTCCACGGAGTCGGAGGCCGGGCGGAATTGGAGCGGGTACGAGAAGCTGCAGCAGTTAGCAGAGCAGACCCAGGATGCAGTGCCGAGTCATTTCCGCGAGAGAGTAACCGACCTCCTATTTCGGAATAAGCCGACCTTCAGTAATGATGCCGGAGAACTGGGGCAGACCAACGAGGTACAACATCAGATAAACACGGGCAGTCACCGGCCGATTAAGCAGCCAACCAGGCGAATTCCGCCAGACAAGAGAGAGCTGGTGAGCAGTCTGATTCAGGAGATGAAAGACAAGAACGTCATTGAAGAAAGTAGCAGTCCGTGGGCTTCCCCGATTGTTCTCGTGAAGAAAAAGGATGGGACCACCCGGTTCTGTGTCGATTACCGGCGGTTAAATGCAGTCACGGAGAAAGATGCTTACCCGTTGCCGAGAATAGATGACACCATAGCAGCCTGTGCAGACGCCAAATGGTTCTCCACTCTCGACCTGACCAGTGGATACTGGCAGGTCGGGATGGATGAAGACGCCCGGAAAAAGTCGGCCTTCTGTGTTCCTGGCGGCCTTTACCAGTTCAAAGTCATGAGTTTCGGCTTGTGCAACGCTCCGGGTACGTTCGAGCGGTTGATGGAGAAGGTGTTAGGCGGACTGTCCTGGAAGACCTGCCTCATATATCTGGACAACATCATAGTCTACAGCAAGACCCTGGAGGATCACATCCGTGATCTTCAGGAGGTTTTCAACAAGCTGAGAGAGGCAGACCTCAAAGTCAAACCGTCAAAATGCAAGTTCTTCCAGCCGGAGGTGTCTTTCCTAGGTCACATAGTTGGCAGAGACGGTATCCGCACCGACCCGGCAAAAACGGAGGCAGTACGGAAGTGGCGGACACCCACCAACCTGATGGAGCTGCGCAGTTTTCTGGGACTTTGCTCCTATTACCGGAAGTTCGTGCCGAAGTTCTCCAAGATTGCAGCGCCGCTGAATCACTTGACGGAAAAGGGGGTGCAGTTCCGGTGGCAGACGGAGCAAGAGCAGGCATTTGCAGAGCTGAAGAACCGCCTAGTATCGGCACCGATACTCGGGTACCCAAGGGAGCAAGGCCGATATATCCTGGACACGGACGCCATCGACACCGGGCTGGGAGCAGTACTGTCACAGAAGCAGGGCAACCAGGAGCGGGTGATAACCTACTTGAGCAGCAGCCTAACCAAAGAAGAACGGAGATACTGTGTCACCCGGAAGGAGCTCCTGGCGGTTGTGTTTGCGGTACAGAAGAATAAGCAGTACTTGCTGGGACGACACTTCCTTCTTTGCACAGATCATGGCAGTCTTACCTGGCTTATGAATTTCAAGGAGCCCCAGGGGCAGGTAGCCCGGTGGATCGAGCTCCTGAGTGAGTTTCATTTCGACATCGAACATCGTCCGGGGCGTATCCATAATAACGTGGATGCCTTGTCCAGATCCTCATGTAGCCAATGCGGAAAAATCGACTGGAAACAAGCCAAGATAGACGCCTGGAACTACGGAGAAAGGATCCGGCAGACACGAAGTGAAGAAACTCCTCAGCCCAAGCCAAGGAAGGGGGGACGCCGGAAGCGGTCACGGAGATCGGGCGGAGAAGCAGAACTGATGGAGGAAGCAGTCCCAAGGAAGGCGGTTGCAATAGCGGAGAAAGCAGCGTCCCGGAAGCCGGTTGCGGTTGCGGTGACGGAGAAAGCAGCGTCCCGGAAGCCGGTTGCGGTTGCGGTGACGGAGAAAGCAGCGTCCCGGAAGCCGGTTGCGGTTGAGGTGACGGAGAAGGCAGTTCCAGGAAAAGCGGATGCGGTTGCAGAGCAGATTAGGCTGGCGGAAAAGGCGGACCAGGATACTGTGCTGGGGCAGAAATATTGACCAGATGATTTGCGGAGAATGCAGCAAGCAGAACCTTGGTACCCACTGGTGACGTCGCTGATCGACGGGAGCGGTACAGCTGGCAGTGCAGACTTTTCCAGCATGAGCAGCGAGGAGAAAGTTCTGTACGGGATGCGGAAGACCTTGCTGAAAGTCGACGGAGTAGTCTACCGGAAATGGAAAACGGCAGAAGGAACCAGTCGAATGCAGTTAATAACCCCAAAGGAGCTGAGACAGGAGATTTTCCGTCTGGCCCATCAGAGCCGGACG
Organism: Terebella lapidaria; assembly: GCA_949152475.1. Taxonomy (NCBI): domain Eukaryota; kingdom Metazoa; phylum Annelida; class Polychaeta; order Terebellida; family Terebellidae; genus Terebella; species Terebella lapidaria. The sequence goes on along the minus strand of OX424561.1, from coordinate 27,148,749 downwards.
GGAGGACACCTCGGAAGCAGAAGGATGGCGGCTAGCATTCGGAGGCGGTATTTCTGGCCGGCTATGATGCGGGATATAAAGCAGTGGGTGCTGAGCTGTGACGAATGTGCGTCAAGAAGTATGCAGAACTTGAAACGATCTCCGATGCAGAAATACCGGGTTGGAGCGCCCATGGAGAGGGTGGCAATGGACGTGATGGGTCCATTACCTAAATCCACCCGGGGGAACCGGTACATCTTAGTAATCGGTGATTACTTCACCAAGTGGGTAGAGGCCTACCCGATGCCTAATCAGGAAGCGGTGACGGTTGCGGACATATTCGTCAACCAGTTTGCAGCGCGGTACGGCATCCCGATGGAGATCCACACCGACCAAGGCAGAAATTTCGAGTCCGACTTGCTGAGAAATGTTTGCAGAATCCTGGGGATTCACAAGACACGGACAACCGCTTTCCGACCTCAGTCGGACGGTTTCATTGAGCGATTCAACCAGACGCTGCAGCAGATCCTGAGCCTGTACGTAAGCGAGCGGCAGACCAACTGGGATCAGCTAGTTCCGTTGGCAATGGCAGCTTACCGGAGTACCCCGCAGGAGACAACCGGGCAGAGTCCCAATTTGCTGATGCTGGGCAGAGAAGTCAACACTCCGGTAGAGTTACTGATTGGCAGGATCGAATCGACAGCAGAAGTAACAGAGTATGGCAATCAGCTCCGGGAGCGACTAGAAGCAGTATACAAGGCGGCTCGAGTGAAATCTGGCAGAGAGATGGAACGGCAGAAGAAGCTGTACGACCGGAGGAAGGTTGACAATCAGTTCCAGCCAGGAGACCGAGTGTGGATGGCGGTCAAAACACGGAAGAAGGGCAAGGCACCCAAGTTGCAGAGGAAGTGGAGCGGTCCAAAGCTAGTGCTGAGCAGATTTACCGACGTGACCTACGATATTGCAGAGAGTGAAACTCGGCAGAAGGTGGTTCACTTCGATTTGCTGAAACCGTATAATGGCGTCAAGCATCCGAGATGGATGAAGCGGAGAATGGCGGATTCCTGGAGGCAGACGGAGCCGCCGAAGCAGAGTAGTTCTCCGGAGACGGAACAGACGGTCTCTGAGTCGGATACGGACTCGGAGTAAAGCCGCAGAGGACGCAGAAATATGAGAAGACGGAGTGAGCTGTAGAGCAGGAGAAGGAGATAGCTGAGACCCTGGTAAAACGTTGAGTTCCGGCAGAGAGCGACCACAAGAAGTCGGAGCAGTGAGCAAGTGCTGGTTCCGGAATCAGGGCGGAGAAAGGGAGCAGAGCGGAAAGCGGTGCAGGGACCGGATAGAGACATCCTAGAGGTTCTGACTGGGTTGAGAGCATAGTCAACCAGTCCAGGGTAGCGGCCAGGGGTCCAGAAGAACCTGGGTTAGCGGTCTAGTATCTCCAGAGAAGCAGCTACACGTCTTCCGTATTCGGAGAATTAAGACGGAAAAGTTTTCCGGCTGTAGACATCCAAACGGAGTTTCCACTTAGCAGAGACAGTAAACCGACTGCAGATTGACAGAAACGGAGAAACATCACCCCAGATAGGAAGGCGCCTCCTTCTGGACAGAATGTATGCAGTTTCCAGTGTCAACAAGCAGTAATACCAGTGAGCAGATATGCAGTTGACGAAACAGTACAGATGGCGGAAACGCCCAACTTGCAGTCTAGATGTTCGTCTGAGAGACAGATTCAACTGGCTGAGACTCTATTCAACCCTCCTGATGGCAGAGATACTTCAAAATTGCAGATACTTCGCTCGGAGAAGCAGTTGAAAGGGAGCCGGAAAAACCCGGAGAAGTCGGTTGAGCCGGAGACGGACACCTCTCAATTAACGGTTGAGTTTTTGCATAATTGTGACGTCACTCCTGAGGCAGCCAATCAGCGTGGAGCTTTTCAAGTCACGTGAGCAGAAAGGGTATAAAAGGGCCTTGAAATCGGGCTCTGAGAGCAGTTGAAGAGCAGACCTCGAGCTGTGCACATCGCTGTTAAAGTTTGGCGGAATCGAATCAAGTCCAGCATTTTCCGGCAGCGGCAGATTTTGCAGTGAAAAAACGACTAAGTGTTTCCCGGAAGACCACCAGTCCGGAGAAGCGGTGCAGCAGAAGCGGTGCAGTAAAAGAGGTGCAGTAGATCGACAACTTCAGTTTCCCGGCTTTCCGGAATGGCCTACTCGGCGTTCCTTGGAAGACAAGATCGCGGCCGGAGCAGAGATTGGGCAAGCCTTCAGCCCCTGGATTATAGCCGGCTGTGTAAGCGGTGTGACCGGATGTTCGAGAGTGAGACGGACAGGAGACGGCATGTGTGCCCAACCCAGAGGTATCATTGCTGTTTGTGTGCCTTCTACGGCAACCGGGCGAACGACCTTAGGCGGCATCTCCGGGAGATGCACGGCTGGAAGTACCCTTCCGGGAACCGTCCTCCTCAGGACGAGGCAACCCTCAACCATGTGGGAACCTTCGATTCGGCCTGGCGGGGAACAGCAACGCAGTCTCGGCGGAAGCGGTTCCGGAGATTCTGCACACAGTCTCCCAGGGAGAAACCAGTTCCGGAGACTTATGCGGACCAGCTTCCGTTCGGACCTGACTGGGATGCCGGAGCAGCCGCCCCCATCGGACAACCGGAGCAGTTAGATCTACCGGAATGGGTCCCGGACCCGCAGGGCTGTCTCCGGGCCGCCGAAGAAGACCAAGCGGAGGATTGGGAGGCGGAAATCCGTGCCAGAGAATACCGGCCTCCATCTCCCACCTCGGAACCGGAGACGGATGAGTCGGAGTATGTGACGGCAGATGAGGAATCCTGGACGGAAGCGAAGGCAGTGTGGCAGTAGCGGAGGCAGATGGCAGTGTGGCAGTAGCAGAGGCAGATGGCAGTGTAGCGGTAGACGGAGGCGGTTGGCAGTTTGGCGAAGACGGAGAAGAAAGAGCGGTGGCAGATAGCAGCAACAACAACACGGAAAAAAAAAAAAAAAAAAAAAAATATTATTTATCCAAGAAGACCACCAGGAGGAGTTGCAGTTGCTGAGCAGCCAATCATCAAGCAGATAAGCCAGTCACGTGACTTCCAGAGACTATAAAAGGGGCAGATAGCTGTTACCGGATGCAGAAGGCAGTTTGCTGTAGCTGAGTCAACATCGACACTAAGCAGAGAATCAGAATGCCGAAAGTAAAGACAACACCCCGCAAGCCCCGCCCTCACCAGTGTGGAGACTGCAACCTAGAGTTCAAGAGCAAGCACACGTTGCTCCGGCATGTCACGGAGCAGCACACGAGTGAAGTCACCGTCTTCGCCTGTCCGCAGTGTGAACATTGGAGCAGACGGAAAGAGGGGACACAGAAGCATCTGCAGTCCCGGCACGCAATGGACGCGAACCCGATTCGACTAAGGGTTGGCAGAGAGCAGTTTGAGGAGAAAAGCCTCCGGTCCAAGATGACCCCACGGAAAAGCAAGAAGCCGGTAACACGGCTTGACCAGTTGTCGGATACGGAGTCGGAGTCGGGAGGTTCGGTTTCGTCCCGGACCCGGTACCATTCCGGTACCCAGTCGGTGGCCGCCTTAGCAGCCGACGTTTCGTCCACGGAGGCGGGGAGCAGTTCGGAAGAAGAAGCAGAGCTGAAAATCATGGCAAGTGAAGACGAGTTGCAGGACCCGGAGGATCCGAAGCCGGTTAAGCCGCCGGTGACCCGGAGTTCTTCCCGGAACACCTCCCGGAAAAACAGCCCAGACCCATCTCGAGGTACCGGAGCAGATCGAGACCGCGGAAAGAAGCGGTGTCGCAGCCGTTCGCCGGATAAATCCGGTCGCCATCAACGCCGGGAGTGTAGGAAGGAGAGCCCGGAGCGCGCCAAGGACCGAGGCGGAGAGCGTGGCCGACAGGAGAAACGACACACCCCACCCAAGTCTTCCGGAGGCAGCGTCAAGGGAAAAGGCAAGGCGGTGTATGACTACAAGTTCCGGCTGTTGGAGGAAGGTTCCAGCGGAGCAACGGCAGAAGTTGGAGTGGCGGACATTGCGGAAATGCAGAGCAGAGACGATGAGGAAGACCTTTTCCGGAGCCCACCTCCGAGAACGACTAGCAGTGGCAGAGCAGTGAGCAGCGTGATTGTCCGGCCCGGAGGCGGAGCAGAAAGCAGGTCCAGCGGCCGAGCCGATAGCAGAGCAGATAGCCGAGCCGATAGAAGAACAGATAGCAGAGCAGATAGCCGAGCGGACAGCAGACCCGTTGGCAGATCAGGAGGCAGACCGGAGACCAAAATGGAAGGCGGAACCCGGAGCAGAGCTGGCAGTGAGTCGGAGACCCGAGGATCCACGGAGAGAACTTTACCGGCAACCATTCAAGCAGTAGCCGGAAGCAGAACCAGTTCAGCGGCTAGGGATGACGGAATGGAGTCTTCCGCGTCTGACCGAAGCCATGTGGACGTGCAGAGAGCCCGGAGGAGTATCCTGGTAGACCAAGCCAGAGCTACACCCGGAATCCTGTCTCCGGTGGAAACCCGACCTCGACAGTCTTCCAGTGAGCGGTCCGGGAGGAGCCAAGTCCGTGCACCAACCCAGAGTCCACCCTACACATTCTACCCGTTTGGCGGTACTTCAACTCAACTGTGTCCGTCCCATTGTTTCCCGGTGAATATTGGGGGACGGAGCGCTTCCGTCTTTGCACCTGCAGTCCCGGAGCATGCCAGATACTATGCAGTACGTTGGGGACCGGAGCAGTGGGGGCCAGCCGAGATGAGAGACTCCGGCGTCTATGTGGAGATCATGGAGCAGAGAGAGTCACCGTTTGGCTCGTCCCGACCCGTCAGATCGTCCAGATTCCAGATTGGTCCATCCGGGACGAACGCCTCAGGAATGGGTTCTACGTTCCGCCCCAGTGGAGCCTCCATGATCCCGATCTTCTCCCGGTTGATGCCAGAGGAACAAGCTTCGGACGACCGTTGGTACCAAATACCATTCCACCTCGTCCGCCGTCGGGGAGCAGTTCGCGCCGTGATACTGGTGGGCAGTAGTCGTCGCAAGTCGCCGCAAGTCGTCGCAAGTCAAGTCGGCGCAAGGAGAAGAAAGAAGAACCGTTTCCCGGACTCTAGTATAATTAAGAGTTAAAAAGTGGGAAACGGAACAAGCAAGATATCCGGGTACAGTGACGGTAAACTAGTTAAGAGATACCAGTACCCGGATCACGGAAACAAGTTGTGTTTGATTTTACGGACAGTTTAACGGTTGACAATTTGTATATATGTGATATTGTTCTGTTCGGGACGAACAGAGTCTAAGGAAGGGGGAGTGTAACGGTTTTGGGGCGTACCCAAAAGTTTCCCCTAGGTAATTCTGTTAGTGTTTTGTGATATTATGGTTGAATAACCGTTTATTAAAATGTATATGTGTTTAAAGGTTCATACGGTTCCGTATTGTTAATGTTTAAAAGGTTTTCCGTCTCGGAACTTGGTATATTTGTGATGTTGGTAAAGCCGGAGACGGAGCCGGAACCGGAGACGGAACCGGAGACGGAGCCGGAACAATGGAGTACAAAAACGTAATGACGTTATTTCCGGAAGGTCATGTGATCAGCCTCGTTTTCGGTTTAAAAGGTGACGTGTCAGCCACTGATTGGTTCTAGAGTGTTTTTAGAAATCCGGAAAATATCAGTGTTTTGGCGGACTATGACGTCACAATAGGTTGCTCACGTGACGTGGGTCTCAGGTCTATAAAAGCCCCCGCTTCACAGCGGACGGCGGAGTTGGTGTCCTGACGTCGACCTGTGCAGACCCCTTCTCCCATAGCAGAGTACTCCCTTGTTCCGGATAGAGTCATCCAGATGATAGCAGTTAAGTCTTCCGACTGTGCACTTGGAAAATAAACATGAAAACTTCAACCGAGTTGTTTTTCCGTGTTCGTTAGGGAACTGGAATTTATAATAAAGTTAGTTCACCGGAAAAGAAAGTAATACGGAGTAAAGGGAGATAAGACCACAGTCGGTTAAGACCAAGTTGTAACGACGTCTTAGGGTGATCCAAGAACCCAGATCACCAAGGAAGGAGACGGAGACGGAGGTGGTATTCAGCGGAGCAACTACGGAGGCGGTATCGGACGGAGCAGTTGCAGAGACGGGAACGACGAAGCAGTTGCAGAGGCGGTACCGGACGATGGAGTTGCAGAGGCAGTACCTGACGGAGCGGTTGCGGTAACCGGAAGTGAGAACACTTCCGAGATACTCCATTTCAGGTGCAGTCGCAGGTTGCGGTGAGGCGGAGCCAACCGGAGCAGTTGCAGTGCGGCGGAACCTGGCAGAGCGGTTGCAGTATTCGGAAACGGCAACGTTCCCGGATTCTCTATTCCAGGTGCAGTCGCAGTTGCAGTAAGGCGGAAAACGACGGAGCTGTTGCAGTAAAGCGGTATCCCGACGGAGCAGTTGCAGTACCCGGAGACGGAAACGCCTCTGGATTCTTACGTTACAGGTGCAGTTGCAGATTAGCAGTCGGACAACGGTTAAGAGGTCCATTCCAGACCACGCTACCAACCTTAGAGACTTCTAGCCGGAGTTCAACCGTACAGCAGTAGCAGTTTCCCGAAGTTTTACCGTTTCAGCTCCGGTTAAATAACAACTCACCCACCTCCCAAGAAAACCGTTTCATCAAGACGTCACAGAAGGGTGCAAACCCGTTACAATATCCTAATGTCACTGGGTACCACCATCTTTTTAGGATTCACCTGCGTCAGCTGTTCCGAATGCAGCTCCTTGGACAGTCAACATCACGGCAAAGAAGACGATTTGATCAGTTATAGGGCAGAGAGCGGTCGACAGTCCAAATGCTAAGTAAAGTGCAGAAAAGAGAATTGCATCGTTCACTTTGGACAAGACAAATCCTGCCACTGCGGTGCCACAAGCTGTTCCTATAGACCGGCCAATGATCGCCCAAGATATCGTCCGCGTGTCCACTCCGAGAAGTACCTGTAGGTTCACCAGAGTCGGGCCCAATATCGACGTGCCGACACCCTGTAACAACAGTAACCACCAATCTTTCACTTGACGTACATACATAGCATAGCATGACATGTTAACATAGCACATGTTGCCCCAACATTGGGAAAACTTGGAAACTCTACAGTTGGGTCGAGGTAATTTTGCCCTGTACGGTAAGTTGGTGCAACATAATTGTGTACATATCTGGGCCCAAGTATCATACACTACGCCTTCTTCTATATTCAATAAGAATTAAAAACGTGACAGACGGATTAAATTGCATTCATTTAGTGGACGAGTAGTATTAAGGCGCGATGTATGATACTTGGGCCCATATCTGTATGAGTCTGACAGTTATTCAAAAGATACTACAGTATATAGAGTGTATATATAATTGGGTCCACGTTGTGTCAATTGTAAATCCATTGTAAATTCATCGTTGACCCACCTATTTATGACCTATGAATCTGCAATACAGTACTTAAGTAATTATAACTAGACGTCAAGGCCTAAAGATGCCTTGGAGGCATTTCGGTGTGATGATTAACTTATAATATATACTAGATATCGACGAAAATGAAAAATGTCGACTCCGCAAAAAAATTTACCGTTAAAATAATACCCCTTAGACATGTTTGTCTAGGGCGACGAGTCCGAAAATAACGTCCATTTCGCTCTACGACGCACCGTTTCCGAGATATCGATGAAAACGAAAAATGCCGACTCGGCAAATTCGGGTCAAGGTCAATCTTCATCCATAATACCCCTTAGACATGTTTGTCTAGGACGACGATTCCAAAAATAACGTCCGTTTCGCTCTACAAAGCACCGTTTCCGAGATATCAACGAAAACGAAAAATGCCGACTCGGCAAATTCGGGTCAAGGTCAATCTTCATCCATAATACCCCCTTAGACATGTTAGTCTAGGACGACGAGTCCGAAAATAATGTCCGTTTCGCTCTACGACGCACCGTTTCCGAGATATCGACGAAAACGAAAAATGTCGACTCGGCAAAAAAATTTGGGGTCAAGGTCAAAGTTCATCCATAATACCCCTTAGACATGTTTGTCTAGGTTGACGAGTCCGAAAATAACGTCCGTTTCGCTCTACGACGCACCGTTTCCGAGATATGCAGGATGCCTCAAGGATGACTCAGCAAAAAATTATTTCGACCTCTAGGTCAAAGATCGTTTGACGTATCGATCCCAAAATCAATAGGGTTCTTCCTTGTTGATATATAAACCTCCGTGCAAAATTCTGCAACTATTGCCTGAATATTTTTCGAGTTATCGTCCGGAAACCAAGTTTCAAGATCAGCCTCGATTTCATCCTCAAGGACCTCACGGACCTCGGAGCCGGATCAAAAAAAGTAATACACCCTAGAGATGTCTGTCTAGGGCGACGAGTCCGAAAATAACGTCCGTTTCGCTCTACGATGCACGGTTTCTGAGATATGCAGGAAGCCTCAAGGATGAATCAGCAAAAAATTATTTCGACCTCTAGGTCAAAGATCGTTTGACGGATCGATCCCAAACTCAATAGGGTTCTTCCCTGGTGGCATATGAATGCAGAGTTCTGCAACTATTGCGTAAATATTTTTCCAGTTATCGTCCGGAAACCAAGTCTCAAAATTAGCTTTGATTTCATCCTCACGGACCTCACGGACCTCGGATCCGGCTCATAAAGAATAGGGTTCTTCCACATATCATTTCTGACATGTGGTGAAAATTTGACGAGGATCCGTCAAGGCAATTTAAAGTTATCGTTCGGAAACCAAAAGTGGCGGAAGAAGAAAAAAAAGAAAAAGAAAAAAAAAAAAAAAAATTCTGCTAAAACCATAAAGTCATTTCTGCCGAAATGCCTTAATAATAATAGTTCTTCTCGATACGCTGTACAGGTATTAAAAGTGCAATAGGGGACATAAGTGACATGACTGCAAGACTGGTGATCAGATGACAAGAAAGAGACTATACTCTAATTTTTCTAACTCGTTTACACCGTTTTCCGCTGATATTTTCGCGATGCTAAATTGTAATATGTCATAACTTGGCATACATTCCCTGGGATTTTAACTGCAATTTCGTACCAAATTTCAGATTTCTGTTGTGAAAACTGAAAAAAAAAGTTGGCAAGCTACACCAATGTTAAGTTTAGCTCAATCATTGTATTTCAGCGTCCATATACGTTTTTGTGCATTCGATCGCTTTTGTGGCGGGGTAATCTTCAGCCCAGCACAGGCCTAATATGACATATCTGCACATGTAGCGCAGCTTACTATTTCTTCTAAATTCAATGAAGATTAAAAGTGTGCCAGACGGATTAAATATGGTATACGTCCAGTGGGTGAGTAGTATTAACAGAGTAAGGTGCGCTACTTGGGCCCACGCTTCCATGAACACAATACTTAAAATTTCGGCCCATGTAGCGCAACTTACTATTTCTTCTAAATTCAATGAAGATTAAAAATGTGCCAGACGGATTAAATATGGTATACATTCAGTTGGTGAGTAGTATTAACAGAGTAAGGTGCAGGATATGATACAATATGTTTTCAGTGGATGAGTAGTATTAAGGAGCAGTGTACGGTACTTGGGCCAATGAGGGCCATTTAATACGTCTGTCACCTTTTCAATCCTTTTTTAATATAGAGGAAGGCGCAGGATATGATACTTGGGCCAGAGTACTTACCATTGTAAAGTATCCACAGAAACATGCTATAGTGGACATAATCCTACTGACACGACATTTTTTCGCCATTTCGGTAGGTCCACTTTCTGCTGAGGACATCCTGAGTAGTTCTAATCTGCAACACAATGCCATACATTGTAGTGTATTGCTAAAGAGATCACACTCCGACAAGATACGTGAATGAACACTTCTATCTCGAGAAAGTGAAGGTGACTACAATAAGGCAAATGTCTTGTTGTTCTTGCTAGTCACAAAGGAATATAGCCCTACAGAGAATTCCTCCTGTTGAATTACACTCTTGCTCACATGGAGAAAAAAAGTCATTGATGTTTCGGTGGGTAAACGATACTGTTCCGATTGGACAACAGTTCTGATATGGGCGTCTCGATTAGTAAACGATATTTTATCGGAAATTTGTGGCCCGTTAAGGCTCGTTTTTGGCTATTATTCATTCATACTTATTATTTCTTCCAACAGATGGCGTCTCGCGGCTTCAACGCCAGACTCTAACCACATTGTGAAGCACTCATTTGACAATCACCAAGAAAAAACCTTTTCAATACTGAGACCGGCTGTGGATGAGGAAACAGGGAAAATTTAGCCCAAAGGCTAACAAATGTTACCGGAGAAATGTACAGTGTTAGGGTCTCAAAGTCTACAATGGTAATTTTTCAAGAATGTCTGCCCAAGGGGAAAATTGTTTTCTATAGGCCTATGTTTACAATTGATTCCTGAGTTGGAAAGTCCATAGTGAGCGAGATATTAGCCATTTCGTGCCCTGACCTTGAAAATAAGGTCAAAGGTCAACTTCAAGCTTATGAGAATATTCGGCATATATCATTTCCTGTATGTCCACAACTGATTCCTAAGCTGTTAAGTTGATAATAAGCGAGATACTAGCCCCTTTGTTGTCTGACCTTGAAAATAAGATCAAAGGTCACGAAAACTTTCAGCATAAATCATTCCCTATATGTCCACAATTGATTCCTCAGCTGTAAAATCGATAATAAGCGATATATTGGCCATTTGATGCTCTCACTTTGAAAATAAGATCAAGGCCAAATTCAAGGTCATCAGGAATTTCGACGTATATCATTTCCTATATGTCCACAATTGATTCCCAAGCCATAAAGTCGATAAGGAGCGAGATATTAGCCATTTTGTCCTGTGACCTTGAAAATTAGGTCGAATCAGGTTGAAATTCAAGGTTATGAGAATATTCAGCACATATCATTTTCTTTATGTCCACAATTGATTCCTAATCTCTACTCTCAATATTAAGTGAGATATTAGCAATAATATGTCCCATTATAAAGCATAAGAGAATTTGACATTGGAAAGTCCCTTTTGGGCCAAGTTTGGGCCAAAATGGCCCACTTTGAGCGATTCAAGGGCAAAGAAACTTAGACATGTCGCAAAGGTACATATGGGTGATCTTTCCAAACGATAATTTGAAAACCGTCTGAACAGTTTTTCCAGAATTGACCGTTTTTCTGACAAAAAGGGGCGTCTCAAGGTCATTGAAGGTCAAAATCAAGACTACAACCGAAACCACAATATATGAATTCCTCTTTGAATGTGCCAATATTTAAGCTCTATCTTGAAATGTTCTAGGAGTTTACTCCATACAGCTCCCATCATGAAGGAAAAATTGCGTGAAATCCAAAAAAGTTTTCGAAGGGTTGGATATCACTCAAAACGAATAGTGACTTCATTTGGGACGAAAAAGTTTTTTCACCAACCTGTCGAAAATTCAAAATGGCCACCACATGCAGACCAGATTTTCAAGGGCAACGAAACTAATACACTTCAGAAAGGAAAATAAGAGGAATCTTTTTAAACGAAAATGTCAAAACTGATCAGACAGTTTTTGAGAACAGCTGAAAACTGAATTTCGGGCCTTTTGAGCCTAAATATTGGGCCTATCGATCGTTGAGGCACTCCATCTTTATACACATTGTCAAGGACCCAAATCAGCATGTTTTGAAACAAAACTCTCAAAAACTTATTCTATTATGTCGAGCCCGGGCACATGATTCACCTTATTTCACACCCAAAATGTTGTGCATACAGTCATATAATTAATAAGGCACTCGAGGTAACCTTTCACTAAAGACCACACAGTATTGCTCGTGTATAACAGTTGATCTCGTATTTCATCTGTACAAAACTTTCCGTTTCCCAATCGAAACAGCATGGATTACCAACCGGCGCCTTCTCTATACGTATCGTTTACCCACCGAACCATCATTTGTTCAGAAAATCAGCGAATATTTATTATTGAGACGATGTCAAATGTTTCTTTTTGGTGAGGATCATGTAATACACCTTTCTCTTGACTCGTGTTACTTTTTATGTGCATCAGACACATATTTATTCATCAGTGTTCATTTTTTCAAAACCGTGAGATTTTCATCGCATTTCACGTTCCAAAAACGATATTACGTCAAGTATAGCAGGTTTGGTCGACACTGAAGACTTCATAAAACATTAGCGCATGTTTGTCTTTCTTTTGATTAACAATTACACCTATTTTTTCATACTTTATTGAGGAAAACAACACATACCCCTTGCAGCTTGGCGTTTCCCAATCGAACATATCGTTTCCCGACCGAAAAATATCGTTTCCCAATATCCTCTGCCGAAACGGATTCCGGACAGTGAAAATATTTAAGTCATCGTTTGTATCACGTACGTTATAATGGTCTGCGCGCTATAATCACGTTATTAAAGGGCCATGAACATGATATTTGATGTGATTATTACATTGTTCTACATGCAATAGTATTCATATATATATATATGCATACAGACGGAAATAGAGCCTTTCTGAACACACAGATGAGATCTACAGCGGTCCGAAGACCGATATTCCACGTGGAGAGCGGTCAGCATCTTTTTACGTAAAATGACGTTTCTGACGTCACGGGGGAAAAGATTCTCTGTACAGAATCTTTGACGCTGGGAAGTGGTTGCAATTTTGTATGGGACAAAGCATTGATGAACGGGGTTAGGGCTGGGGTGAGGGGGGGGGGGGGTGTATGACGAAGATGTGTTTCAGGCTGTTTGTGGTTTGGGCTCAAAGTTAAACGATCCAATCGGGATCTGATTCACACCAGTTGTACAATGTTTCGCTAGAGCTAAACATGCATGCCAAGTAGGCATACAAATGAGATACAAAATACAAAGTAGAAATTATGGATATGATACGGTAAACTATCACACATACATCCAATACTGTGAGTGACATGGGGGATTAACACGTAAAACCTCTACCCAGCACACACACACCCTTCTTCCCAGCAGGTTAAAATCCAGACAGGATAAACCTTGATGCGATCTTGCGGGAGGGGTGGGGGTTAGGTTGGGGGCGTAATAAATAGATATTCAAATGAATGTGTCCGATATTATATTAACACTGGTATAATTACATTATTTTTTCGATGTGCCAGCGATTAGACAAATGATTGACTTGTTTGTTGGCGGAAATTTACATGTAATGGTAGGCTTACTCTGTCATCAGGCATAATGGTTATACTGTAGAATGGTATGCCACACAGTTTCGAGAAATCTCGTTGTGAGGCCTATAAATTAATTATTTGCTTTCTTCTACATTTATATATTGGAAAGCAATACAATATCAATCGATATTTAGTTTATACGCATTACCTTCATATAACAAGTACTACCAACCTGAAAATAAGGATATAGGTGTGTTATAGTGGGAATGATCTTGGCAATATTTTAACAAAATCACAGTTTCGACCTCTACTGAAACAAACGCTCAAATATCGATTCTTTTGCATATTGAATCGGGTTCATTACAGTAAGAACTCTGATATTGTCCGTTTAGGCCAACGCACCCCCTCCTTCTCCTCTGGTTCGACCCACTAACCCCTCATTGAGATGTAGGACCATGTCCGTAGTTTCTGGTGTTCGTATCGATATACACAATACACGTAGGCTACTCATATTTAAAAAATTCTGCCACACCGTTTTTCTACAACATGTCAGCCAAAAACTGAAAGCTCAGGGATCGATTCCCGTTTAGAAGCATGCTGCTCTCAAAGGATTGCACCATTTAACCCAAATTAATCAGAAAATGTGGACTCGAGTGTGGACTCAGGGCCGGTGATTTGGGGCCCGCCCAGGGGCCCCAAAAGCAGCTGAAGCCTCATTCGTTAAATGCGCAGGAGCATTCTGTGACGCTCCCGATTTCAATTTTGAACTTCTCAGACAATGAGTTTTTTATGCAAATTATCTGAATTCAAGATCATGTTCCAGATTTAGACATTGTCACCTTGATTTTTAGATCATTCATTTCAAGGGATTTTTTAAACAACATTCTTCTTAGGTGGCGGGCAGCAGAAGAATATGGGGATTTATGTCTAGATATATATTTGCAATGTTTTTTTAATAGGAAAATCACACTGTTCAATATACTGTAACGTATTGGATTTGTTTGTTTAACGGCAACAGTTGATTTTTTTTTCTTTCAAAATAACCTGCGTCTAGCCCACCCCAATTCTCGTACACGCTCGCTGCGCCTGGTTGTGGCGGGCTCTACGGTGGCTCATATTCGCCAGATGGAGGAATGCACATTTTTCTTTACAGCGTTATAACTCTGTAATACAGCGTAATAACGCTCTAATTTACAGCGTAATAACGCTCTAATTTACAGCATAATAACGCTCTAATTTACAGCGTAATTACGCTCTAATACAGCGTTATAACGCTGTAATACAGCGTATAAACGCTGTAATACAGCGTATAAACGCTGTAAATTAGAGCATAATTACGCTGTAAATTAGAGCGTTATTACGCTCTATTACAGCGTTATAACGCTCTATTACAGCGTTATAACGCTCTAATTTATAGCGTAATTACGCTCTAATTTACAGCGTAATCACGCTCTAATTACAGCGTTAATACGCTGTATTAGAGCGTAATTACGCTGTAAATTAGAGTGTTATTACACTGTAAATTAGAGCGTAATTACGCTATAAATTAGAGCGTTATAACGCTGTCTTAGAGCGTTATTATGCTGTAATTTAAGTGTAATTACGCTATATTAGAGCGTTATAACGCTCTAATTTACAGCGTAATTACGCTCTAATTACAGCGTTATTACGCTGTATTAGAGCGTAATTACGCTGTAAATTAGAGCGTTATTATACTGTAAATTAAAGCGTAATTACGCTATAAATTAGAGCGTTATAACGCTGTCTTAGAGCGTTATTATGCTGTAATTTAAGTGTAATTACGCTGTATTAGAGCGTTATAACGCTGTGATTTACAGCGGAATTACGCTCTAATTACAGCGTTATTATGCTGTATTAGAGCGTTATTACCCTGTAATTTAAGCGTTATTACGCTGTAATTAGAGCGTAATTACGCTGTAAATTACAGCGTAATTACGCTATAATTACAGCGTTATCATGCTTAAATTACAGCGTAATAACGCTCTAATACAGTGTAATAACGCTCTAAATTACAGCCTAATAACGCTCTAAATTACACTGCCAGAGACATCATCAGACCTGCTGGTTCATCAGCTCAATCATATGTAGGGAAATCTCAAAATTACTCTGATCTAGATATGTTTATTATAAATCACGACATTGGAAATATGATGGGAAGGTGAACGGTTTAATTTAGAGCGTAATAACGCTCTAAATTAGAGCGTTATAACGCTGTAAATTAGAGGGTTAAATCGCCGTTTGATTACAGTTATTACACTGTAATTAGAGCGTTATAACGCTCTAAAAAAAATTTGTGCTCCTCTATGTGGCGAATATGAGCTTCCGTAGGGCTCATTAGCTTTCATTAGGATTCAAGATTTTAGGAGAGAGAGGTGGGGGGGGGAGGGTTATTGGCAGAATATCATTGTATGCGTGATCGTATTCCGATTCAACAACAACGATAATCTGCGTAAAAAAGTTCCCTGAAAAATGGCGCCCGTCTAAAATTTCACCCCCTAGGCCTGGGTCTAGTTGGCCTGTGCGGTAATAGGCCTACGGCTCTGATAATGCTAGCTTTTTTGAGCTGAAAGAATTAAATCGCCGTTTGATTCCCAGGTGAAGTAGACCTGCCACGAAATAAACTACTACTACTACCTGCCAAAAATATTGGCATACGTTTGTCAAGTTACATCACGATACGCATATCGCTGAACTACAGACAGAAGCTATTGAGCGTAGGCCCTATATGTAGGCCTGTGTAAACTGGCTATGCCATGGATCATTCGGGAAGTAGAAAAGGCTGACACCTTCCCGATGTGTAGAACCTTCGCCGACACTACGTACGGTTACCCATGCTGCATATAATTACAAAATTCCCATACCTATTGATATGATATATAGTAGTGATGAATAGAATCCCTCCAAAAACCCGCAATTATAAAACAACCACCTGCAAACGACAAACGTCTTTACCAGCGCGGTCGTTCCCCCGTGACGTCACAGATCACAAAGAACGTAAAATGCCAATCATCTCTCGCAACGGCTGTCAGGTCAATTTCTGGACAACCCGAGCCCTAATTGATACCATTTCTGTTGTCTACATACTCAGTAGATGCTTAACTTCATTATTAAAACAAGTCACTTTTTCGTGTCCATGGCCCTTTAAGTATGACGTTTGCGCCCGGACAATGAACCAAGTTATGATTGATCCGCTATCATCTAGATGTGTATTTTTATTTTTTAAATCCCATAACACGTTTGTAGGTCTTCTGTATTATAAACGAGAGTTCAATGTTGTATTAACAGTCAGTGCAATGAACGCAAATTTAATTTAGGGTTAATGGCTCGATAACGAGTAGAGTGTATCATACTCGAATCAATCATGGTCGTGATACGGTACATATTTTCACACAGTTAGAGTATCTAGTACGTATGTATTGATGTCCCCGATTTTTTTTTCTCTGGGTGCCTAAGGTCACGATGGTCCTGTGAATTTGTTGGGTACATGTACTTTTTTTGTTGATGAAACTGTGACCAAGGTGCGGAATTTGACTTTCACCATGATGATCTAACCCCCCTCATTGGCCAGATAAGCCCCTAGCTCCAACTCAAATAGACCGTAGCTCACTAATGTGCTCATACCGCACACTGAGCACATGTCACCCCCTGGTCATTTTCGCAAAGTACATAGACAAGGAAACATACATGTAGTTACTAAATAATGAAGAATGTATTCAATGATATTTAACTTCTCTCAGAAATATTTTGAACATTGTTTCACCAATACCAACTGATAAATACTCATTTTAGGTCATTTTTGGACCAGACGAGTTTGGAAAGCGCTGCGTTCTTTTCTCATATTGCAGGGGTGACACATCGTATATCCAATGTGTGCAATGTGGTAAAATAGAATAAAATATAACCAGATATTGGACACCCACTCTGCCTTCACGTGCCATGAACATTCAACCCCAGACGTGCATCCTCTGAATTTCACCGAAACGACTATGCTGATAATATGATGATAACACATTATCAGACACGACATGAGACATGGAAATATCATTTGATGCTGACATTTGACAGGATTTCACCAAAGACCAAAGTGAATACGGTTATTGCGTTTATGAGTACAGTCGCATGCACAAAAGAATTAGGCCTATCTTCTAAATGGCACACATCTACATGGTCTGGTTGATACGTGAGGATGTATTATGATTATATGGGTAGTCATAATCTATATATGGTAATTTATTGGTGACCCAATAGATTTAGTAGATAGATTGATTCAATATTATATGAACTATATATGTAAAATTCGGCGACCCCACGATAAAGAAGTACACCATTACTGGAGTGTCACCGAATGTCTAATTAATCTGCCCGCACTGCAGAACCACAACCGTGGTGTCACCACTCGCGCAGCCCACCCAGTCATAATTATTATGGCGTCCGATGGCGGCCATCTCGCAAGCTCGTAATTTCGTGGCGGGGTTGCGACGCGACTTTGCGAGGTTACGACGCGGAACAGCGAGATAGCGACGCGAAACAGCGAGATAGCGACACGATTTTTGCACCGTTTTCTCGTTGATTCGCGTCGCTATTTCGCAACCGCGTGATCACATTTGGTCAGAAATGACGGGAACATCTGTTCACAGTATGATACATTAATCCATCGGACACCATATAATCTCCCTCTTTCGAAGAGAACTCGTCCCCGAGGTCACCTATATCCCTCCGAAATAAGACTTCCCTGTATGTGACTTCAGACTTCTTTGTGTTCCCCCAATATAAATTTAACATGTGAATGAACCTGTGGAATAAAACTTCCTGTTAGATAAGACCTCATTTTCTGTGCAAAAAAGTCTTATCTTACTAGACAGGTCGATCTATGACAAACAACCACCTGACCCACAACAAATTGCAATAAAAGGTTTTATTGTGGTTTTCACCCTACTGGGTATACTGATTAATAGGAAAGAGTCTACCAAAATCTGATTCCCGGAAATGGGTTAAAATGACATCATTTCAAAGATGGCCGCCCCGGGCTACGGAAATCATCAAACAGCTATTCAACATAATTTTGGGTTCTAGCCAAGGGTTTTAAAGGGTGAGGAATTCAACGATGTCAATAAACATGATAACATTTAATTTCGATGAGTATTCAGTCTGGAACCCAAGATGGCGGCAATTAATGAGGCCGTAAACCAACGAAATCGATGGTCGCATCAAGCCCTGAATTTCTTCAATAATTGTGACAGAAACATAATTTTGGGTTCTGAAATGCCTGAAATCCAAGATGGCGGCGACTAATGAGGCTGTAAACCAGTGCAGTCAACTGTTCACACCATGTCCTCAACTTCTTCAATAATTCTGATAGAGACACAATTTTGGGTTCTAGCCCAGGGTTTTGAAGGGTGAGGTGTCCAATGGTGTCAATAAAAATCAATTCCGAAAAGTATTCAGCCTGAAATCCAAGATGGCGGCGACTAATGAGGCCGTAAACCAATGAAATCGGCTGTTCGCATCAAGCCCTCAACTTCTTCAATAATTGTTATAGAAACATACTTTTGGATTCCAAATAAAGGGTTTTGAAGAGTGGTGAATCCAATGCTGTCAATAAAAATCAATCCCGATAAGTATTCAGCCTAAATTTCAAAGTTGGCCGCGATGAACGAGGACAAAAATCAATGAAATCGTCTGTTAGCATCAATAGTGCTTACATTCTTCAATAATTGTCATAGAAACATAATTTTAGGTTCTGGTCCAGGGTTATGAAGAAAGAAGAAGGAATAAAGTTTAAAGGCACTTTGGGCTCAAGAAGGCCATTTCAGTGCCAAACGAGGATATAGAAGTAGTATCAAGAATGATAAAATCGCAAGTTCTACAATTAAAATTAGCCCAATGGGCTAGTAAGGTTACCGGAGAAATATACAGAGTTAAGCCGAGAAAGTTGAAAGTCAAATTCAAGGTGACCACTGAAATCGCCATATCTCTAACCGTGAAAATGGGATCAAAGGTTAAATTCTAGATCACCAAACTATTCAGCATACATCATTTCCTATATGTTCACTATGGACCCCTAAGCTGTAAATTTGATAATAAGCGAGATATAAGCCATTTTGTAATCTGACTTTGAAAATAAAATGACTGACCTTGAAATTTAGGTCAAAGGTCAAATTCAATATCATTAAAATATTCAGAATATATCATTTCCTATATGTTCACAATTGATTCCTAAGCTGTAAAGTCGATAATAAGCAAGATATTAGCCATTTTGTCCTGTTGACCTTGAAAATGAGGTCAAAGGTCAAATTCAAGGTCACGAGCATTTTCAGAATATATCATTTCCTATATGTTCACAATTGATTCCTAAGCTGTAAAGTCGCTAATAAGCAAGATATTGGCCATTTTGTCCTGTGACCTTGAAAATAGGTCAAAGGTCAAATTCAAGGTCACGAGCATTTTCAGCATATATCATTTCCTATATGTTCACAATTCATTCCTAAGCTGTAAAGTCGCTAATAAGCAAGATATTGGCCATTTTGTCCTGTGACCTTGAAAATGAGGTCAAAGGTCAAATTCAAGGTCACGAGAATATTCAGCATATATCATTTCCCATATGTTCACAATTGATTCCTAAGCTGTAAAGTCGATAATAAGCGAGATATCAGCAATTTTGTCCTGTGACCTTGGAAATGAGGTCAAAGGTCAAATTCAAAGTCACGAGAATTTTCAGCATATATCATTTCCTATATGTTCACAATTGATTCCTAAGCTGTAAAGTCGCTAATAAGCAAGATATTGGCCAATTTGTCCTGTGACCTTGAAAATGAGGTCAAAGGTCAAATTCAAGGTCATGAGAATATTCAGCATATTCCATTTCCTATATGTTCACAATTGATTCCTAAGCTGTAAAGTCGATAATAAGCGAGATATTAGCAATTTTGTCCTGTGACCTTGGAAATGAGGTCAGGGTCAAATTCAAGGTCATGAAAATATTCAGCATATATCATTTCCTATATGTTCACAATTGATTCCTAAACTGTAAAGTCGATAATAAGCGAGATATTAACCATTTTTTGTCATGTGACCTTGAAAATGAGGTCAAAGGTCAAATTCAAAGTCACGAGAATATTCAGCATATATCATTTCTTATATGTTCACAATTGATTCCTAAGCTGTAAAGTCGATAATAAGCGAGATATTAGCCATTTTGTCCTGTGACCTTGAAAATAAGGTCAAAGGTCAAATTCAAGGTCACGAGAATTTTCAGCATATATCATTTCCTATATGTTCACAATCGATTCCTAAACTGTAAAGTCGATAATAAGCGAGATATTAGCCATTTTTTGTCATGTGACCTTGAAAATGAGGTCAAAGGTCAAATTCAAGGTCACGAGAATATTCAGCATATATCATTTCCTATATGTTCACAATTGATTCCTAAGCTGTAAAGTCGATAATAAGCGAGATATTAGCCATTTTGTCCTGTGACCTTGAAAATGAGGTCAAAGGTCAAATTCAAGGTCACGAGAATTTTCAGCATATATCATTTCCTATATGTTCACAATTCATTCCTAGTCTCTAATTTCAATATTAAGTGAGATATTAGGCTTAATGTGTCCCATTATAAAGCATAGGAGAATTTAACATGGGAAAGTCCCATTTGGGCTGAGTTTGGGCCCAAAATGGCCCACTTCGAGCGATTCAAGGGCAACGAAATTTATACATGTCACAGGGGTACATAGGAGGAGTGTCATGCATCAATAAGAAAAAAAGTTACTGAACAGATTTTGAGAAAACGACCGTCGAAGTCCAAAATTGGCCATTTTTCAAAGAAAACGGCCGCTCTGACCTTGAAACCAAGGTCAGAGGTCAAATTCAAGGTCACGACAATATTCAGCATATATCATTTTTTTCCTATATGTCCACAATTGGTTCCTAGTCTCTAATCTCAATATTAAGTGAGATATTAGGCTTTAATGTGTCCCATTATAAAGCATAGGAGAATTTAACATGGGAAAGTCCCATTTGGGCCGAGTTTGGGCCAAAATGGCCCACTTCGAGCGATTCAAGCGCAACGAAATTCATAGACATCATAGAAGTACATATGAGGAGTCTTATGTATCAAAGTTACTGAACAGATTTTGAGAAAATGGCCGCCAAAGTCCAAAATCAGGCCTTTTTCGTCGAAAACGGCCGCCATTTTGAAGAAAAAGCGAAAATCAAAAAACTAAAAATACCTCCTTCTTGAATTATTTTTAAGTATTTTTTACATTAGAGCGTTGGGGGCGAAGCCCCCAACCCTCTACATGTCTATGTGCTGAATTTTTCATGGAGGTTTCATGCCAAACTATCGACGCCCGTTTTGGCAGGTAAACCTTCAGACACCTACTCCAAATGAGGATTTTCTTCGTCTTTGACATAAAATCTGTCGAATTGATGGCAAACTTTTAATATTCCACAGATGTATAATACATAAATCGATGTGTTAGGATTGAGAAAATAACGCAAGATCCTCAAATTATCCAAAAACGTCCAAAATGGCGGAGCCGATGGAAATTGACGTTCCCAGAATGCAAAGCAAATTTTACCGCAATGACGCGTATTATGGAACACACAATTTTCTGTGCAGCAATACGTGCATGCATACATCATCTTGCGTGTGACATTCTCTGGCGCTATGATGAAGTAAACACGATGATACGTCTGCGACGCCACGGCTAAATTTACCGTAATTTGACGTATTGTATCACATGACAATTAAGGTGTACGTTCCATGCAGGGATGCGAATTTTTATTTTAAACTGGCCTTTCAATTCGCCCAGTAGGCATATGTATCATGATATCAGATGCAGATATTTCTCATGGTTTTCAATATTTTTTTTCATTTTTTTTTTTTAAATGAAATACCATTTTAGTAGGCGTAGATCTATCTGTTACATTGAGTTCAAAATAAATTTTTACTTATTAGGAATATGAATGAAGTAGGCCTATGTTTTTCATCATAATATACTGTCGTGGTGCTGATGATGTGCTCGAGCTCTAATGTCGTCCCCCGCAGTTAGCTGCATTTTCTTGTTCTGCAAAATTTCAGAAAAATTCGCCCGTAAACAAAAAAGATAAAAATGTGGACGATATTATATTAAAGTTATATGAGATATTAAAGTTATGTCTGCAGAGCGCTCGCTAATTGTAAGTGATCCCCCTAAAGTGGCAAATGCATGCAAATGATTTGATTGAACACTCATTGGTTCAATTGCCCAGATCACTCGTTTGATTTGGATGCCCTGAACGTTTCGTCGTTGACTGATGTGTGCATGCTTTATATAATAATTGAAAATTGCATTTGATCGCCGGGTGTTTCATCTGCCTCCTTTGAGTTTGTGTCTTCTGAACATGTAATATCCACACAAAATCAACTGCATTTGAATGGTTTTATGTTCCAAATGACTATTGGGTGTTTCGAATGCTATCTCCTTGAATGTGTTGCATCAAATATTATTGATAATCTGGATTTGAAAAACGAATGACCTTGGGATTAATTCACGAGGATTTGAAGATGAATGTGACGTTGTACAAATTGGGTTAATACTTACTTTCACATACAAATATTCCTACGGTTATTTTCAATACATGATGTACATGTAGGCTACCTTATACTGTGTTGGAAATGCTGATAGTGGCTGCGTGGGCCTACTCTTTGTACTGACCGGTTGCCATAGACACCATTTATGTAGCCTCATTCTAATAACGTTTCCGAAGATGACGTCACCGAAATGTGAGGACTTCAAATCATCGGTGAAATTTTGACTGCATGAGTTCGGATCCGATGCCACACCAGGCCTTGTTTCATTTCTTTCTCAAGAATGTTATTTCCTATCGTATTTTAAAGTTGGAATCAATTTTAAAATCACCCAAATCTAGCATTCTTGTTTGTCACGCAAACTTGAAAGTACATCTCGAAATAGTCAGGAATATAGAAGAAATATGCACAGTTCGACAACAGATACTTAGAAAATTGCCATTAATCGTGCATGAAAACAGTGAATAGAGAATCATCGGCCTGTCCACATTGCCGGTTGCCACAGTATCTAGACAAATACCAATGACGGCATGAGACTGTGAGTAGAACTCGGCCGCTTTGAGGAAAAACTTGATGCGAGATTGACTGGCACGAATTTGAATCTTGATTTGGAAACTCAACTTGGGCACGTAATAGGCCCAAATTTCCAATTCTATAGACAAAATTAAGCTACCGCATAATGAATAAATTTTGTCAATTCTAAAAGTGATTATAGCTTTAACCTACCAACGGCATGTACATGTAATCGAGTTATTTTGTGTAAATCTGAATGATGAGTTAATTATAGGTAATCTGGTGAAAACAGCCCATACCAACCCGACCAACATGTCAAAAACTTTTGAATTTGGAGCCAGCAACATCTGACCAGCTTGTCAGAACCACTACGACCCATCACCTACCCGACACGTTCTCAACACGTCTCTAAAGGAAGACACGTCTCGAGAATTATCCTATGATACTCAAATACTACGTGTAACGCCTTATTCACCTTTCTACCGAAAAACAAAATGTGACTTCCGTCACAAATTTATGATACTATAAGATGAGGGCTTCCTAAGGCTTTGTAATTTTCGGGTCTCCACCACGTCCATTGCTTTCCTCGTGGATGCCGTAACAGATGATCCCAAATATAATGCGTGGATATGAGGGTGTGGTCATAACGTCCCTTATTTCGATTGGATGCTGAGGGTAAGTTTCCACCAGAACACGTTCCACCAGAATACTGGCATTTCCAGTTCACTCCACAGCCCCCTTTTAAAATACTCGAAACCTGTGTCAAAGATCATCCATATCAGTCATCGACTACGAAGTTTTTGGTGGAATAAAACAATTCTATACCATTACAGCCATTACTTTAATGTCATCATCCGGAAACATAGATGAACTCTGTAAACTGGTTCAGAAACCCAGTTCAAAAACGTCTGAGCTAGATCCATGTCCGACCTCAATCTGTCCTTCGTTTGGAGATCCATGTTCCCGAGCTTTACAGAAGGTGTTTTCCCATCCAATTAGGCCACTCCTGTTTAATTTTTTGTTTCTCGTCCTGTGGAAAATCAAAAGCTAGGAGGGAGGGCGGAAAAAACAGACTCTCAAATAAAAAACGATATACCGCGCAATGATTCTCTGAATGCATACGATGCTTGGGTGGGGGACCTATGTCTTTGAGCATCTGAAAATATATCATAGTTTCATATTGAATCTTAGAAACTTATTTGTGGTAAGAATTGTTAATTTGAAATTTCAGTCTGTTCAAAACTCTGGATATATCTTGTATACACACAAGCCAGTCGGATGAGAGATTGGCGGAATTGTGTGTGTCAAAATCGCTTTTATTTCCATAATATTTCATATTTATCTTGTTTGTTTTTTTCTCAAAATTTCGCAAAAAGCTAGGCGCGCGGGGACGAGAAACAGACAATAAAACAGGAATGGCCTTACGGAACAGCTCAGGCGAAACCAACAGGCGAGTACAGCATCTAAATGAGCATCTGGAAGCTGTCAACGAGACAGATGTCTACAAATCTGCTCACAAATCGGGCCGTTCGACAGAAACAACACTCGTCAAGTTCTTTGGTGATCTCGCAATATCCCTCTACACTGGAAATATGGTTTTCTAGCTCGTGCATTTGACGCCGTTTTCAGGTTGTCAGAATTGGGGAATTTGACCCTTACTACTGTGCATTGATGTCTGGACGCCCGCAAAGGTTGAAAACTGTCTCACTGATGTCAGAGCATGGATGTCACATGTACGTTGGCGACTCAAAATTTATGACACTGAGACAGAGCAACCGTGCAACGAAGATTCTTCAAATGTCACGTACGTCAGGCTGACAGCATCATCACACCTGCTGATTTCGTGAGAAACCTGAGATCGGTTTTCTACTCCGCACTCAGTTGATGACCACATGATTGTCACAATGGTTCTCAAATGCGGCTATTCTCAGCTCAGTCGGCTTGGAAGGCTCAGGCCATTCATTGCCGAGTTGCGAGCAACAGGGCGGTTCATGCACTAGTCTTGAGTCGACTAGACTATTGCAACGCACTAAAAGTTGCAGCGGCTCCAAAATCAAATTGCAGCCCAACTTATACTCCTTCCACGAACTGGCATGCATTGCTATCAAAGGCAGAATGGCAAGAAAATGTCAGAATATTGTTAAGCCTTGATTTGGTTTTTTTCGGTATCACCCAAAAATATGAATACAAAAATGAAACATGTCAACAAATGAAATAAATGTAAAGGACTGTACAGATGATACATGGGAAGTGACGTTATAGGCTAATTCGCCGACTTCACCCAGACAACTTCACCCATTCTCTGGCATAAGGTCAATGGACCGACCAAGGTGCGGTATTTGACTTCCACCATGGTGATCTGACTCCCCTCATTGGCTAGATAGGCCCCCAGCACTAACTCAAATATACCATAGGTCACTAATGTGCTCATACCGCACCTTTATGAATAGACCGTACGAAATTGTGTTTAATAATAATAATTTATAAATAATAATGAGACTTGGTAGAGAACTAGCGAACCATTCTCAGGTGCTGTACAATAACATAAGTTGTTCACGAAATAAGTTGTTCACAAATTCAGCTTGTTCAGTTGCCTTGAGTGGTGCAAACAAATGTGCTTTGGTGTGGGTTTTGTAAGTAAATGCCCAAGGGCCAAGATAGTTTTCCGGACAATTTTAGTTTTAACCTGAAGGTCAAGTTCAAATGATGTGCAATATGAAACATTTGCTTTTTCGGCAAGAGTTGTAGCTTACAGGAAATTTACACAAATCATATCAGACATGAGATTGATCACCTCAGGGTCCAGGGTCATTAGAGGTAAAATTCAAACGACACCATGCCATATAGTATGCCATATGTGACTAGTAGAAGCTCATAACACAAATTTAAATTCAAAATTTATTTTTTTTACAATTGACGAACAAGCAATCATGCTTACCGGTATATTAATATCTCTTGTTGACTCGGATCTTGGCGCAAGGGTGTTACAAACATCAGCTAAGTCTACAAGCATTTTGTCTGTATAGGCCAACTTAAGACATCTCCGGTCAAGCATGACCCTGAGATTCAGCTTTCAAGGTCATCTGAAGTCAATTCCAAGGTCACCAAAAGATGCACCATATATGACTTCCCATGTACTTATAATACACGAGCATAAGCTTACATGTAAATGTTTTGGCTCCAGAAGCCAATTTGTGCATACCATGCTTTCATGGGCTTGTCTGCCCTATCCTTATATGCAACATCAAGGACTCTAAGCATGTTCTGAAAATAGTCTTGAAAACAGATGACAGTCTTTGAGAAAAGGTCAACGAAGTCCAAAATTAGGCAATTTTTTTCTTTTTAAAGTAGCCGTTTTGATCTTTCATTGCCATTGAAGGTCAAATCTAAGTTCATCATACAAATTGACATATACGCCTTTCGAAAATGCTAATATTCAAGCTCTATCCTCAAGCGTTCTAGGTGACAGTTGTGACAGCTCCATTATCACGTCCATGCACTGTCATGTATACACGGAAAGCAAAAATGTACCAGGCGCTGCACTGCGGCGACGCGCCACCAAATATCGTGAACCAAAGTTGGTAGGATGGTGGTGAGGCAGGCAAGGATGTTCGAAGTCCAAAATTTTTCGAATGGTGCAACATTATTTTGGTTCCGTTTTGAACTGGAAACGGATAATGTAATTTCGGACAAAAATTTGTGTTTCACAACCCATTGAAAAAATCGAAATGGCCGCTACGCACAGAAGGTGATTCAAAGGCAATGAAATTTATACGAAGCACAAGGGTATAAAGAGGAATTATTTAAAATAAAAATGTGAAGACTGCCCTCAAAATCAGAAATTGGCCGTTTTTCACCGAAAATGATCGCCATTTTGAAAAAAAGAGCAAAAAAATGTTTTTAAAAAATTAAAAAAAAAAAAATACCCCGCTCTCGAAATATGTTTAAGGCATTTTTTTGTCCAAAGATTCGAAGGTAGGCCTAAACTTTAAAGATAAGAATGTAGACGGACGACGCCGCCGTTAAAGTCGACGGACACAACGGCATGGCAATAGGTTATCGGACCAAAGGTGGGTTAACCTAAACAAAAAACGACTCGGATTCTGATTTTGTTGATTTAAAGTTAACTGGGAGGTATTTCCAGATTTTGACACCGTAGTACGAGAAATTACGTGTATGACGGGCCTGGCCGGGGACCTTAAAAAGAACTACGGACTGATTCAGCCAAGTGTTGGTCTTTGTGAACCAACCTGACAGAAGACGAGTGCTTGGAGGTAAAACATATTAAACGCCCAAGGAAACTTGTGATGCTTTCCCCTCAAAATTCAATAAATACCAAAACGATACGGGAAAAATGGAATTAAATGGTATGCTTTTGAACATTTAAAAAAACGTTTAAATTCAGTGGGACCAACGTAAGCTCGATTCTTTAGTCTGAGACTGGATACCAGAATGATATACCATAATCAAAATAGAAGCAATATCTTTACAAGAGTTTGAGTCTAGACAAGACATGTGATGCTTCCGAGTTAACAATATATTTTATTGATAAGTAGCTGTCTAGTTTGAAGTCCAGGTTTTTTTACTTCACAATATATATTTACTGATATGATGACATATGGCAACCAAATCTTTAACAAAATGTCGTTTCCGTTAATAGATGACAGAAGATTGATGTCAGTCTTACCATGGTAACAGTTCCTTGCCTAGTTGGTCAGCAACTACTACAATGGCATAATCTGCATAAAAGATGTGTTGGCTAATAAAATTTGACACATTATTGCTAATGCTAAAAAAAGAGATAACACCAAAGGCCTAGCAAACCTCCTTAATTGGGTACACCAGTGCGGGAAATTTATGTATACGACCTCGGTGTTATCTTATTTCATATCTCTAATCTATGTTCTGGTTTGTCTCCTAGTCTAAAGTAGTGCTAGATAAAACAATGTTATACACAAATACATAATCAATATAGAAATATCAATTATCAGGGCATACTGTCATACATATTGTTCACTCCTGTCTAACAGTATGCGTGTTATGTATACTTCTGTTCATAAAAAAAGATGTTTAGTTGCTTCTATTTTGTCATGAAATTGTTTTACAAGGGCCACAATAGAAATTATGTTCAGCTGTTTCCTTTTTTGACAATGATTGTTTTACAAAGACCACAATGGAAAGTTACGTTCAGCCGGTTCTATTTTTGTCATGTGATTGTTTTACAAGGACCACAATGAAAAGCTATGATCATCCATTTCTATTCTTGTCATATGATTTTGTTTTACCAAAGGACCACAAGGAAATTATGTTTCCATTTTTGTCATATGATTGTTTTACAAGGACCACAACGGAAAGTTATGTTCAGTTGTTTCTATTTTTGTCATGAGATTGTTTTACAAGGACCACAATTGAAAGTTATGTTCAGTTGTTTCAATTTTTGTCATGTGATTGATTGACAAGGACCACAACGGAGTGTTATGTTCAGTTGTTTCTATTTTTGTCTTGTGATTGTTTTACAAGGACCACAACGGAAAGTTATGTTCAGTTGTTTCTTTTTTTGTCATGAGATTGTTTTACAAGGACCACAATTGAAAGTTATGTTCAGTTGTTTCAATTTTTGTCATGTGATTGATTGACAAGGACCACAACGGAGTGTTATGTTCAGTTGTTTCTATTTTTGTCTTGTGATTGTTTTACAAGGACCACAACGGAAAGTTATGTTCAGTTGTTCCTATTTTTGCCATGAGATTGTTTTACAAGGATCACAATTGAAAGTTTTGTTCAGTTGTTTCTATTTTTGTCATGTGATTGTTCTACAAGGACCAAAACGGAAAGTTATGTTCAGTTGTTTCTATTTTTGTCATGTGATTGTTTTACAAGGACCAAAACGGAAAGTTATGTTCAGTTGTTTCTATTTTCGTCATGTGATTGTTTTACAAGGACCACAACGGAAAGTTATGGTCAGTTGTTCCTATTTGTGCCATGAGATTCTTTTACAAGGACCACAATTGAAAGTTATGTTCAGTTGTTTCTATTTTTGTCATATAGATTGTTTTAAAAGGACCACAATGGAAAATTATGTTCAGCTGTTGTCATGTGATAGTTTTACAAGGACCACAGTGGAAAGTTGTGTTCAGCTATTTCTATTTTGTCATATGACTGTTTTGCAACGACCACAATTCAAATAAGCATTTTATGCTTTACTCTGTTGTGTTATCAATGTGCCATGAATATATCCATCAGTTGCTATGTTTATATTCATTTTATAATATAGACTCATCAATCAATCAATCAATCGATCAGACATTATTTTGAGTGCCAGGTGGTTTATTTTGGCACAAGTCTCGGTGATATGGGCTGAGCCTCTAGACGAAGCATAGACAAGGAACCCCTTCTTTCACACACTATTCCGGCACGGACAGCAAATTACATACGTAGAAATTGTACGGAAAAAAGGCAATATATCCACGTAACAGCCATGCTTGACAAGGCACTGCTCTCTAACTGGAACAATGCATGCAGAGTACCAGAACGGAATGGTGGGCCGCAAAGCACACCAAATGGAGATACATGAAGGTAACTCACACTTGGTCAGTCGCCGTGTAGTTGTTTCCCTCACAGAGCGTTGACAGGTTCCTGAGTGACGACAGCAGACAACAGCCAGTTGACAGTGATAGTGTTCGCACGTGGAAACGTCTGTCGTCACACGTCCGTACACAGTGCAGACACGGACAAGGGTAAAGAGCTTTACCATAGTCCAAGATGGCGATTGGTACATGCGGCTCGATTTGTTTATGCCCTGTGTATACACTGAAATGACAGTTATCACGAAAGATGTTCATGCAGGCTGATAGATTAAAACCACATAGACTTGCAACTCTTAAGTATGACATTCTAAGTTGCTGATATTTCACGTAATTTGAATGCAAAATTCACCCTTGATCAGGGTAAAGTGAAAGCGAGACCAGGGTAAAGACGAATGTAACGGTATTCGTGATTAGAGTAAAGTGTGTAATGAAGATATGGAGAAGTTTCCGTGAATCATGTTTCACATGGTATATACTGGTACATAAATGTATATGACACACATGAACTACATACGTTACAACAAAAAAGTTTTTGAAATGTCACATGAACTTGGCTTGTTTTGCAATTAGTTTGGTTATCCGATTTGGTTGGTGTGGCAACCCGAGCTTTTAGAACAGACAACAATGTTTGTATATTCAAATATTTTGTCGAAATTTACTCCTTTTTCTCGACCTATCAAGATATGTTGAGGATTTAAAACACTTCTGAGAAATAGCAATTTGTTCAAAATAGAAGTTCCCAATAAATTGCAGCATCCTATGTACAATGATGTAAAGTTATATTATCTTGTTCACTGGTTCAGCAATCGGACACTGTGGGAAAAAAGAAACGAGGGGATTGGGTGGGCGAAATAAATGAAGATCTCCGTGGCTTAATGCAACTGAACATCAAAATCGAACAATAACATGTTCTTATGTACAAAGGTCTTGCAAGTCGCGTGACGACATTTGAATTTTGACAAAATTGTACACTCGAATTATATATGGGATCACGACTGGTTCGATTTATATAGA
Source organism: Terebella lapidaria (assembly GCA_949152475.1). NCBI lineage: Eukaryota > Metazoa > Annelida > Polychaeta > Terebellida > Terebellidae > Terebella > Terebella lapidaria. The sequence goes on along the minus strand of OX424561.1, from coordinate 27,117,918 downwards.
ATAACTTCATAATCAATAAAGCAAAGATAACATTTAAAGTTATAGCAGAGAATATTTGTCATGATGATCACTACGTGTCGTTACTACATATATATCTTACTTTCCTCCTCAATACGATTATTATTCATTTCACCTGTTATTTACGTTATATTTATGATTTATTCTTTGATAATGCTCACCTGTCCTGCTGCCTCGTTTATGTACGACAATTCATCACCTGATAGACAAAATTTGTTTGTTTATGAATAATTGTGTGTAGTATTCTGTATGAATATACTACACAACACTTAGATCTAGACTTATATTTTACTGATACTTCCAGGTACAGAAATTCGGAAGAATAATAAAAAATATCTATAATGTTGACAATAGTTATGAATTGCTAGTTCAGATTAGTGGAGCTACATGTATACATAGAAACAACGTACCGTTACATAATGCGAATATTGGATGATGGGGAGTCCAATACGGTGTTTACAGGATTAAGAATAGCGCTGAGTCCAATATAGATTTTCTGAATCCCGCAAATTCTGTGTTGGACGACCAGCATCCAATAATGCTAGACATTATTAATAGAACCAATCACTCAATCTATTTGCATTTTGTGTGCTCTTTAATGGTTTATGATGAACCCACTGAAAACGAAACTGACTGGATGACTTTGTTTGTAACGAGCACGCACCGGCCAATATATGGAATCCCAATGTCTCGGACCCAGTATACCTTTTCTTAGAAACAGACATGCTGATTGGATCATGAGGCTGTCGCGATGCCCGATACACAAATGCAATATATCATTGTGGGATCCGACATACAGTATTTGGGAGTGACACGTGGTACGAATAGACCAATCAGTTAGTGGTATTCGTGCCGATTTATATCTTGTTATTGCCTGGTTCTGATATAAAAATATCACCCACTTCCAATTTTAACGTAATTCATTTGTGCCGGATATGATAAATATAAATGTATATAATATTTGCAGTTTTTCTTAAGTTGTGTATTCCGCATCTACCACTCGTTTATGAGCAAAAATGAAGGTAGAAGCATTCCTTTGACAGTCACTTTACCCTAGTAGTGGAAACACTTTACCCTAGTCCTGAATTTCCCGTCTATGACACTTTACCCTAATCCGCCGGTAAAATTGAACGTGGTTTTATAAATCAACGATATGCAGTTTCCATTAAAATAGTATCGCATTTTATCAATATACCATTACCTAGTAGCTGAGTATATATAGAGCACATAGAAGGTATACAAACACATATAGGATTGCCATTTAACTCCATTGTAACGTTTTATGAGAGAAATCACTTTCAAAATGTTTCAATTTTCATAAAATTTCATTATGTAGCAGGAGTAATCTTCATCGGTTTTATGTCATCAAATTTCGTTTAACAGTCTTTCATTGGTTCCATTATGATCGTGTTTTTCATGCATCATAACGCATCTATGTTAACTCCATTCTAGCATGGTTTTGTATTCGCCAGGTGTCACTGTTTGTTTTGTTTACTTGTCGTCAATGTAATTTGTTATTTGCGCGGGGATATTTGTTGTTTGTCATTCGCCCATTTCACATTCACCTGTCAACATCTCTAAGATTTGTATGTTCATCAACAAAGTAGGATCATCATAGTCATCCCAGTATCATCTTCATCATCTCATGTGGCTTCTTTGGAGACCCTCAGACTTATGTGGGGTAAGCGACATTATCAGATAGTTATATTTATCATCCGATCACTTAGTATTCATACATAGCTACATGTAGGTCATATTCATAAGTGTGCATGTAATCATTACAGGGTTAAGATTTAATATTTCATGTTAGAACAGACCTTGAGATTTACCAATCAAGGTTCGCAGTGTAAACATATGACCTTGGGATTTACCAATCAAGGTCATCCGTATGAACTTCGATGTAACCATTACATGTATGTGTGCGGCATTTGATATTCTATATGTTGGGTGGAATCGTTTAGGCCGCTCAGGTCAATTTACACATTCCAAGTCAGACATTTGGCACTCAAGGTCATCTGACGTCAAGTTCAAGGTCATCATTAGTTGTGCCATATATGTCTTCCTATATGTTCATAATGCAAACATGAGCTCTATCTGCAAGCATTTCATCTACAAAGGCAAATCTGGGCATTTTTTGACCCCAAAATGGCTGTTTTGACCTTTCAAGGTCATCCAAGGTCAAATTCAAGGTCACCACACAAGTCGCCATATATGACTTCCCATTTGAAAGTGCCAATTTCTAAGCTCTATCTTCAAGCGTTCTATGAGTGCAGTCCTGACAGCTCCCATTATGAAGGAAAAAAGTGCCGAAAATTTTCCAAGTCCAAAATTTTTTTCAAAGGGTGAAAATTTTTTTTTGCCTAGAAATGGCCCAAAATGGATAGTAATGTTATTTGGGGCGAAAAAAATTTTTTTCGCCGACTCGTCAAAAATTCAAAATGGCCGCCACACTGAGATCGGCGATTCAAGGGCAACAAAACTTATACACGTCACAGAGGTATATAAGAGAAATCTTTTTAAGCAAAAATCTCAAAACTGATCGGAGAGTTTTTGAGAAAATACAGACCAGGTGCAAATTTGAGCGTTTTTCGACCCAAAAATGGCTGTTTTGACCTTTCAAGGTCATCCAAGGTCAAATTCAAGGTCACCACACAAGTCGCCATATATGACTTCCCATTTGAAAGTGCCAATTTCTAAGCTCTATCTTCAAGCGTTCTATGAGTGCAGTCCTGACAGCTCCCATTATGAAGGAAAAAAGTGCCGAAAATTTTCTAAGTCCAAAATTTTTTTCAAAGGGTGAAAATTTTTTTTTGCTCTAGAAATGGCCCAAAATGGATAGTAATGCGATCTGGGGCGAAAAATTTTTTTTTCGCCGACCCGCCAAAAATTCAAAATGGCCGCCACACGGAAACCGGCAGATTTAGGGCAACCAAACTTATACATATCACAGAGGTATATGAGGGGAATCTTTTGAAACCAAAAACTCAAAACTGATCAGACAGTTTTTGAGAAAATGGCCATCAAAGTCCAAAATTGAGCGTTTTTCGACAAAAACGGCCGCCATTTTGAAAAAAATTCGAAAATCAAAAAACAAAAAAAACCTCCTTCTCAAAATATTTTTAGGCATTTTTGTGCAAAATTTCAGAAAGATTCGATCGTTAACTTTAAAGATAAAAATGTTAACGCCGGACGGACGGACGGACGCAACGCCATGCCAATAGGTTATCGGACCAAAGGTCCGGTAACCTAAAAATCAGCACATGTTGTTGGAATAGATCACACGCTACAAGCATTTGACCGTTAGCTGCTGACACCTGGCGAATTCCTCGGAAAGCAAACTCCCAAAAAGGGCCGGTTTGTTTATATGTATTCATGCGCACAGTAACAGCTCCAATCAACAGGAAAATTCACATGTACATAGAAGAATACTCATAATACCACTATACAAACCAAAACAGAGACATTTTAAAGTGATACATGTGCATTTGGAGGAGAAACTGGGAGTTTTTAAATAATATAGTACTTTGATGCCTCATTTTGACCATATAAGGAAATCAATACCGGTCCATAACCAGAACTGATAATGATAACCGCCTCGATTGTCCAAGCAAAAATCGAGCCGCACGTACCTGTCGCCATCTTGGACTAGGGTAAAGCATTTTACCCTAGTCCGTGTCTGCACTGTGCCGTATGCGCGGTCTCTGACAGTAGAATGTCTCGCCGCCCACGATAACCAGACACCTGTTCACCGTTGTGAAGACGAAGTCGCACAGGCTAGTTCACTGGGGCGTGTACAAGCCCTTCAAGCACATCTCAGGAATCTCCGTGATTGTCGTATTTGGCCGAATTAATAGATATTAGGCCTAAGATTTTTACTTACGTTGGCACATGGTGTTGAGACAATTACGTTGCTTCGGTCCGCCTATAACAGGCCTTGATATGACGGAAGAATTTGGGTGTAGACGGCCGGTAGGTGGTAACCATGCATGGTCGCGGTTTAGGGGCGGTTGTTGTTGTTGATGTTGTTGTTTGATGTAAACTGCCTCCTCGAATGTCCCTTAAAGCCAATCCTCCTCTAAGGCTGCCACTTTGGTGTTGTGCCCAGTTTCCAGACTGTGTTCACCTACAGATATTGGTTTGTCCAGCTTGCAGTGTTCCTTGAACTTGACTGAGAAGGACCGCTTAGTCTCCCCCAATGTATGTGTGTTTCATTGTTGTTGTCACGTGTGATGTTCAATACGAGCTACCTCAGTGCCAATTCATAGTTCTGACGGCATCGCAATAGGCCACGCACCCACTGTAACCGCGGGATTGGTCCCACATAAATGCCACGTGCTTTCGTTTGAGATAGCGCCAAATAATGCATCTTCTGTTTGCCATTAAGATGTCTACATTCATATAGGAGTGAAAGTTATACTGCGATACTAAATTTAGAAATACACGGTCATTCCACTTTATTCAAAAGACTGTGCTGTTGAACATGCCGGTTTTGTTTGTGGGACGGTTTTCGTTTTGGCGCGTTTTTTTTTTGATAACTTTTGTTTGGCTAGTCAATATGGGAGTGGGAGGTGGCTTGTACATCACCAGAACTATTAATTGGCTTGTAGATTTAGCTTGTGTATGTATTGTAAGCCTATGGGAAGACGTATATGGCACAATTATTGATGACCATGAGCTTGACCACGGTTTTGTTTGTGGGACGGTTTTCGTTTTGGCGCGTTTTTTTTAATAACTTTTTTTTGGCTAGTCAATATGGGAGTCGGAGGTGGCTTGTACATCACCAGAACTATTAATTGGCTTGTAGATTTAGCTTGTGTATGTATTGTAAGCCTATAGGAAGACGTATATGGCACAATTACCGATGACCTTGAGCTTGACCTTGAGTGCCAAATGTCTGACGTGGGATGCGCAAATTAGCCTCTGAGGCTTGAACGATGACACCTAGAGAATAGGATTGTGTTATGAGCTTATAACAAGTCATATGTGGCACATATTTTGGTGACCTTGAACTTTACACCCGACGACCTCGAACGTTAAATCACAAGGTCACGTCTGACCTGAAATGTGTAAGTTGGCCTTCACAGACGACATTTGTAGATAGTGCTTGTGTTTGTATTGTTGACATGCAGAAAGTCATTTGCAGCATACCTAATAGTGGCAATGAAGTTCACAAACATTAACCTGATGTGTAAATTTAGAGAGAAAAATGATTTCCCAATTCGCAATACTATCCTATTAGGGCCATCTCTGGGCAAAAAAACCTCACCGTTTGAGACAAATAATTGCCACTTTAAGAGTTTTGGCCATATATGGCGATTTGTGTGCTGACCTCGAATTTGACCTTCGAGGGTCAAAACAGCCAGTTTGGGTCAAGAAAGGCCCAAATTTGCAATTTGTGTGTCTTTTCTCAAATATTATCTGACCAGTTTCGAGATTTTTATTTCAGAACATACCAATTGGAATACTGGATATTGCATTAATGAATTAAGCGCTTCCTCATAAGGTTCCATAAACGACATGAAATGCACGTATTTCTACATAAATCTCAGTTTATATATAATTATATAGGAGGTCTGATATCGGGCATTTTTGGTGACCTTAAACTCGACCTAAGATGACCTTGCATGGTAATTTTCGAGGGAACATCGATTGATGTAGACAGAATGTTTGTAAATGAAGCCCAGGTTTGTATGATGGGAATATAGGCAGCCACATCTGGTTCTTTTGGTGACCGTGCTCCTTCATAATGGGAACTGTATGGAGTAACCGCCTGGAACATTCCAAGATAGGTCTTAAATATTGGCACGTTGAGATGGGAAGTATCATGTAGCGATTTCTGTGGTGGCCTCTAATTTGATCTTCATTGACTCTCAAAGGTCAAAACGGCAATTTTGATGAAAAAAAAATTAGGCCAAGGGCCAAAGATAGATTACCGGACAATGTTTAATATTTTAGATGTTACCCAGGTCACTGGTTGAATTCAAGGTCAAGAGAATATTCAGCATATATAACATTAAGCATATATCATGTCCACAGTTGATTGCTAAGCTGTAAATTCAATAATCAGCGAGATATTAGCAATTTTGTGCTGTGGCCTTGAAAATGAAGGGGCAAAGGTCAAATTCAAGGTCATCAAAATATTCAGTGTACATCATTTTCTATATCATGTCCACAATTGATTCCCAAGACTTACAGTCAATAGAGGAGCAAGATATGAGCCAGTTTGTCCTTGGTCCTTGAAAATGAGGTCAGAGGTCAAATTCAAGGTCCGAGAATATTCAGCATATATCATTTCCTACATGTCCACAATTGATTCCTAAGATGTAAAATCGATAATAAGTGAGATATCAGAATTTTGGCCTGTGACCTTGAAAATGAGGTCAAATATTAAATTCAAGGTCATGACATTAATCTGCATATATCATTTCCTATATGTTCATAACTGATTCCTAAGCTGTAAAGTCGATAACAAGCGAGATATTAGCCATTTTGTCCTATGACCTTGAAAATGCCGTCAAAGGTCAAATTCAAGGTCATCAGAATATTCAGCATATATCATTTCCTATATGTCCACAATTGATTCCTAAGCTGTAGAGTCGATAATAAGTGAGATATTAGCCATTTTGTCCTGTGACTTTGAAAATGAGGTCAGAGGTCAAATTCAAGGTCATCAGAATATTCGGCATATATCATTTCCTATATGTCCACAATTGATTCCTAAGCTGTAGAGTCGATAATAAGCAAGATATCAGCCACTTTAAGCTCTGACCTTGAAAATGAGGTCAGAGGTCAAATTCAAGGTCACGAGAATATTCAGCATATATCATTTCCTATATGTCCACAATTGATTCCTAGTCTCTAATCTCAATATTAAGTGAGATATTAGGCATAATGTGTCCCATTATAAAGCATAGGAGAATTTAACATGGGAAAGTCCCATTTGGGCCGAGTTTGGGCCAAAATGTCACCACTTCGAGGGCCCACTTCGAGCGATTCAAGCGCAACGAAATTTATAGACATCATAGGAGTACATATGATGAGTGTTATGTATCAAAAAGAAAAAAAGTTACTGAACAGATTTTGATAAAATGGCCACCAAAGTCCAAAATCAGGCATTTTTCGTCGAAAACGGCCGCCATTTTGAAAAAAATGCGAAAATCAAAAAAACTAAAAAAGTACCTCCTTCTTGAATTATTTTTAAGTATTTTTGTGCAAAATTTCAGAAGAATTCGCCCGTAAACGAAAAAGATAAAAATGTGGACGACGACGACGACGACGACGGACGACGACGGACGACGGACGCAACGCCATGCCAATAACCTATAGTTACCGGACCATAGGTCCGGTAACCTAAAAATAGTTGTGGCTCTACACTATAAATTTTACCGGTAAACTTCCTTAGCATTTGGGCTAATTTTTACAGACAATATATCACGGTCTGAAAGTTGACTTATACATACATCTAGGATGCATAATCACTCAGCCAGGCAGGATTTTTAACATCCCCCTTGTAGGTAGACTGGATTCGAGAACACTATCACCCTGATTATCCTCCAATCGAAAGGAAGCCAACAATCAAATAATGAATGTTTTGATTCTTGCATAAATTCGGTAGGAAATTGCCGTTTGACTTCCAGGTGAAGAATGCCAAGTTCTAGAACGATACCATTTAGCATCGCAAAAATATCAGCGAAAAAGAGTGTAAACAAGTTAGAAAAAAGATAGTATAGAATCATAGAATACCCCTAGAATTACTGAACCGTTTGTGCCCTGTCAGTCTGTGGCCGTGGTTGAATGAATCGCGCCGCCGCTGAATACAATAATCCAGCGTCGTCCATATGTCACGGACAAAAACGTGCTCTGATATTAAATATATTCGTTATCTGAATAATACATCCGCACATTGCCATTCTGGCCCAAGTATCATATCCTGCGCCTTCTTCTATATATTCAATAAGGATTAAACAGGTGATTAAATGGATTAAAGGGCATTCATTCAGTGGACGAGTAGTATTAAGGCGCAGTGTATGATACTTGGGCCGAAATTTCCAGAGGTATTTTTTAGTTTTTTTATTTTCGCCACTTTCTCAGAAACTGTTCAGTAACGTTTTTTTCTAATTTACATGATTTATGCATTAGACTCCCCTTATGTACCTTTGCGATGTGTATAAGTTTCGTTGCTCTTGAATCGCCGGTCTCCGTGTGGCGGCCATTTTGAATTTTCGACAAATAGGCGAAAAAAAGAACAATTGAAAGAACAAGAGAATGACGTCACAGGTGGACTTTACCTGTTGTTATCAGGCTAATACCATAATGACATGGTGTTATTTCGACAGGAATGAATGATGTAGGCCTAATTATACCCTTGTTTTGACATCAGTGCACTGAGGCAATCAGTTGAATGGGACGGAATAGTATATCATGTAATCGATATTGGCCAGCTTCACCTCGGTAATTGAGAGGGGGTAGGCTTGTATGTTCAAGTTGTATCTTATCAATACGTATACATTTTTCGCTGTAACCGAGGATCGCACTGCTCTGACATACTGGACTCAACGAGTACGTGAAGTGGCAGGATGATTGTTCTATGATAAGCTCGTGAATGAATGAATGCCTCTGCAACACATTATCAACAGAATCTACCATTCAACGTGGAGCGACTAGCAAGATAGGATGCATTCGGTGGAAAAACATCAATCGGAAATACAGAGGCCAAAACACCATCAATGTGGAAAAATACTGACAACGATCGCTGCTATCAGTGGCTACTTTGCCGGGGTGAGTTCAAACACATACATTCACTACTAGTATATGTGACGGCCTATATTTATGCAAGAGTTCTAGTAATGAGAACAATACCTCGACCTACCGTAAATGCTGTGAGGGTAGCCATTTTTGTGGCGTAACAAGAGTGTTACTGCTTCAGCACGGAGCTCAAGAAACAGGCGATCGATAAATCATTTCTGCAAGCGGCCCGGGCCCAAGTAGCGCACCTTACTGTACTAGCACTACTCACCCACTGAATGTCTACCATATTTCATCCGTCTGGCACATTTTTAGGTTACCGTACTAGCACATTTTTAGATTACCGGACCTATGGTCCGATAACCTATTGGCATGGCGTTGCGTCCGTCGTCCGGCGTCGTCGGCGTTTGCGTCGTCCGTCCACATTTTTATGTTTAAAGTTTACGAGTGAATCTTTCTGAAATTTTGCACAAAAATGCCTAAAAATAATTCAAAAAGGGGGTATTTTTTATTTTTTTTTATTTTTGCGTTTTCTTCAAAATGGCGGCTATTTTCGACTAAAAACGACCAATTTCTGTCTTTGGCGGCCATTTTCTCAAAAACTGTTCAGACACTTTTGAGAGTTTTATTTCAAAAGATTCCCCTCATATACCTCTGTGATGTGTATAAGTTTCGTTGCCCCTGAATCGCCGGTCTGTGTGTGGCGGCCATTTCCATTTTCTCGACGGGTCCCAAATGGGACTTTCCCATGTTAAATTCTCCTATGCTTTATAATGGGACACACTATGCCTAATATCTCACCTAATATTGAGATTAGAGACTAGAAATCAATTGTGGACATATAGGAAGTGATATATGCTGAATATTCTCATGACCTTGAATTTGACCTCTGACCTCATTTTCAAAGTCAGAGCACAAAATGGCTAATATCTCGCTTATTATCGACTTTACAGCTTAGAAATCTATTGTGACTATAAAGGAAATGATATATGCCGAATATTCTGATGACCTTGAATTTGACCTTTGACCTCATTTTCAAGGTCAGAGCAAAAAATCGCTAATATCTCGCTTATTATTCACTTTACAGCTTGGGAATCAATTGTAGGCATATAAGAAATGATATAAGCTGAATATTCTCAGGACATTGAATGTGACCTTTGACCTTATTTTCAAGGTCAAACCACAAAATGGCTAATATCTCGCTTATTATCGACTGTACAGCTTAGGAATCAATTGCGGACATATAGGAAATGATATATGTCGAATACTCTGATGACCTCAAAATTGACCTTTGACCTAATTATCAAGGTCAAAGCACAAAATGACTATTATCTCGCTTATTATCGACTTTACAGCGTAGAAATCAAATGTGGACATATAGGAAATGATATATGCTGAATATACTTGTAACCTTGAAGTTACCAGACCATCGGTCCGATCACTTATTGGCTAGCCGGTAAGCTACAGGTCCCTTGGGCATATGGGTTTTTTTTTTGTCTTTTTTTTTAAAAAAACGCTCGATTTTGGACTTTGACGGCCATTTCCTCAAACACTGTTCAGATGGATTTCAGGTTTTTGTTTCAAATGATCTCTCTTATGTACCTTCGCGACATGTATAAGTTTCTTTGCTTTTGCCGCTTCCAGCCGCTCGGAAGTGACCCATTTTGGCCTAAACTTGGCTCAAATGAGACTTTCCCATGTTAAATTCTCCTATGCTTTATAATGGGACACATTACTGCTAATATTTCACATAATATTGAGATTAGAGATTAGGAATTAACTGTGATCATATAGGAAATGATATATGCCGAATATTCTCACGACTTTGAACTTCACCTTTGATCGTATTTTGAAGGTCACAGCACAAAATTGCTAATATCTCCCTTGTTATCAACTTTACAGCTTAGGCTGTGTTTTTTTTTATTTGTTTCCCGTCAGCGGGCGGGTGAAAATAGCCATTGTTTTGCGAAAAAAAACACAAACTTTTTGGTAGTTTTTCTCTCAAAAATCAGTGTTTTTTATCCCCCAAAACATCCAACTTCGACAGCGATTGTGACTGGTTTCCATTTTGCTGTTTTCCCCTCTGTTATATGTCAATAAAGTACTTAATAGCTTAGTAAATTATCAAATACCATTTATTTTACATTTTTGGCATGAGTTACTTTGTGAGTTAAAGTCATAGTAGCAAGGTACCATTATATGGTTTTATTCCTGTTCAGATAAAGGCATTGTGGACATTTGGTGATAAAAAAGATGTTCGCGTTACTTGGTAATTAATAACAGCGACATATAATCGAGTATATTGAGCCAGTATTGCAATCACCTTCTCATGCCGATGAAAAAAATAGCTTCGGCAGTTTCCGTAATCGTGACGTCAGTTGAGGCAAAATGTGCTTTGATGGCTGGCCAAAAACGTAAAACACGTAATTTGGGCGGTCAGCTCAAAGATAGAAAACCACTCCAAAATGCATGAGATTCAAAAGAAAACACATGAAAACCAACAAATACTGGACATCTTGCAGTTCAACAAACCTCCCTTCTGGAAGAATGAATAGTACTGATTCTAAATATCAAGACAAGAAATGCCGTACTCCAACCATCTCACCCGTTCACTTGAATTGTCAAAACATACACAAGGAGAATGAATATGCAACATGCAGTTTACCTTGCTGGCTACATGTACTTTCAGTACTGCCTCAAATGACGTCACAAACCACGTGACCCATACTAAAATCGTGATCAAAATCTTCGGCAATTTACGGAAGGAGTAACTGTTTGATTCAATATCTCGAAACCCATTGATTGTATTTGTAAAATTCTTTCGAATTTACAGATAACTATTCATAATGGACTAAATGAAAAGCACTTTCATCGGCATGCTACTAGGTCTTTAAGATGTTATTGTGAAAATAAACGTCTGTGTTTTTTTCTGTGTTTGTTTATTTTCCTGGCTGGCTGGTACTTTGCGAAAAAAAGTTGACGGGAAAAAAAAGAAAAAAAAACATGGCCTTAGGAATTAATTGTGGACATATAGAAAATGATATACACTGAATATTTCGATGACTTTGAATTTGACCTTGACCTTATTTTCAAGGTCAGAGCACAAAATGGCTAATATCTCACTTATTATCGACTTTAAAGCTTAGGAATCAACTGCGAACATAGAGGAAATGATATATGCTGAATATTCTCATGACCTTTAACTTGATTTTTGACCTCATTTTCAAGGTCAGATCACAAATGGCTAATATCTCACTTATTATCAACTTCACAGCTTAGGAATCAATTGTGGTCAAACTCCAAATAATATAATATGCTGAATATTCTCGTGACCTCGAATTGAGCAATGACCTTATTTTCAAGGTCGTGGGACAAAAGGCTAATATCTAAAATATAATTGTCCGGTAACCTTTCGTAGCCACTGGGCTAATTTTCAATCTTAATTGAATTTAGAAGAAAAAGTAACCTGCGCTACATGGGCCGCTGCCCGTTGGCACTGTGGCGAGACATGCGTAGTTATTTCGAACAGATCGCGCTTGTTTGTTGAGATATTTTGAGGAAAAGAATTAGCGATAAGATTCCCTAACGACAAAAGTGAGATTCCCTAACGATATAGGCCCATGCGTGTAAATTGTAAGAAGTTCATATCATACACCATTGTGAATTCGTTGATTCATGTGACATGAATTAGCGAACGTTACATTAAAAATTGGAAATCTGTACTAGATAAACAGATCTAAATGCACTCTTGTGTACCTGTGGTCTAACTAAAACGAAACTTCGGCTCGAAGTAAAGTTGGATTGCAGATGTGTATCAATAAATACAAATACATGTAGTCACATACCTCATATACCTACACACACGCCTACACAATATATTATGTTATTCCTATCAGAAGATCATTTGTACACACCAGTACATGTCAATTGGTACTTTATTTCACTTTTAACATTTGAATAACGTAGATGCGAATGAATACAAAAGAGATCATTAGGGAATCTTTACATGTTAGCTGGGGAATCTTTGATTTTACAAAAAACAATCGATAGGGATTCTTTCGCCCTTTTTTCAGACGAGTTTTTCATGCTCAAACCAACATAAATCGCCATGTATTTGCGAAGGAAGGTTGTTTCGTGCGCAAAGAATCAGCAGGTGGATGTGTGTATCAATCACATTCGTAATTACCGGGGAAAATGAAGAAAATTCGAACGAGCCGTGAGTGCACTAAAACCCTACCGCAGGGCATAATTGATATCGGCCTACATCTTTTGTTTGTAGGCGTGGTCACGTGATGTTTACGACAACCATTTATTTCTCACTTTTGTGACATAATTTGGAGACACGGTAAGGAAAATGCAATTTATCGTTACTTACACATACATCCCATTATAATGCACTACCGATACTATGTAAGGGGCAATAATCGATTATTTCATCGCAACAATTGACACATTGCCTGTCCATGGGTCCAGAAATCTACCTCCTCCTATGGCATGTCACTGATTTTGACATCGAAATCCAAAGTCCCGAAGTTGAAAACGGTACAAAATGATACTTCTACACCATGTCTCTTGTTCATACCCACATACTAGTATATGGTGTGTTATCATCATTGCAGTGTGTATTTACACAATACAGCACATAAAACATATACATTGAAGAACAATACTAATAATACGCCAATGATAACAATTTATGAGCCATGATTACTAATTATGATTTTTGTATATGTGTGTGTCCTGTATTGTTCACTAAAATGATGTGACGGAGGTATGCTATTGTAACTCCATATACATTCCAGATGTTTTGAAAGAGAAAACTATTTTTTGACGTCATGGCTAAACATGCACATACAAGCATCACAACAGCAGAACTTGAGGTTACGTGTGCGGCCACAGGGACAAAGGAGAGTAGAACCAGTACTCGAGGCTGAGTGAACACGAAAAAAAATCAAGGATAAGTAGACACGAAACCCATTTCTTGGTTAAACAACCAAACAAAATATTGTGGGTCTTGTTTCTATGTGATATGAAAATTCTAATTGTGAACCTGAACGTTATGACAACCTGTCGAATATTTTGATGTCCATGCGTAAATTGATTCTCACCTGCTCTTTTGTTGAGTTGCCCATTATTCTTGCCCAAATGTGTTTTGGTTGAACTTTCCACAAAGGACTATGGTGTGTGTTTCCCTTGCTCAATATTTGGAAATCAACTTAAAGCCTATTGATTAGTTTGATAACAACAAAGATGTCCGCTTTGATAACAATATGAAACAATGAACTCGAATCGTATTGTAACTCGAACTCGTATTGTAATAACTCTCTACTTCCCTCTCACAGAGAACAATTCTCGTAGATGGTCTTACACTACCATAGTACCTCCAATACTGGTGCCGAGCTTGTCCATGCGAAAATTTATTGTTACTCGCATTTGTTTGTCGATTCGTCCATTATTCTTGCCAAAATGTGTTTTAGTTGCACTTTCCACAAATGACCAAGGTGTGTGTTTTCTTTGTTCAATATTTGCTACTTAACTTTGTTGTAATCTGAGATTTTGACATAAAATATGGATAATGTCATCGCTGACTTAATTCGGTAGCAATAAGTCCACGCATGGACAAGCTCCTCACCAGTAGTACCATGGGGTCAAAATTACACTAACAGATATAGTACGGCTAACGCCGCACAATGAACTGAAACGTGTCACTGCTAGTGGACGTCAAATCTGTCGTGATGACACGATAACTTGAGGAGCCTTTTGGCTCGGATTAGGTACTCACACGCTGGATAACGTCAACGGTTGACCTAGAGGCGCAACTGACGGAACCGTAGGTGCAATGGCTGAAATCGAGGAAAAAACAAAGCAATGGACGCGTAAGTGGACAGGCCAGCCAAGAAAATGTACATATATTAGGAGATAAACGCGTTCAAAGTACATATCAGCACGCCCATCAGCTATGGGAATCATAATGGGAAGCATGTAGCGTAAGTTGTTGGACCTAAATCTTACAAAATATCCGTAATCAGCGGCGCCAATTTTAGCCCCAGAGTATCGGCGATTGGGAAATGCGAAAATGGTCCACAAAATCCGTCGTTTACATATAGAAATGTGGCCGAAAGCGATCAATGCAGCTATATAACTTTCAGAGGAATCGTAAATGACCGTATGGGTGTGAGGTTTACAATCATTGAAACGAAAAGTGGGTTTCAGATCTGTTTTGTCGGAAGTTGCTTGCAACTACCGGACCGGGAGGGATAGGATATTTGGCAACTACAGACCTGAGTTTGAGAAGAGAAATTGATAGCCGAACCTTGATAATAGAAGACGCTGCCGAATGCATCCGCTGTGATTTAAAATATATTAAGTACTAGTACATGCATTCAGACTATGGATAGGCTAGTCGCTTTTGTCACAAATTTATTGTTGCATTGGTAGAATTTATTGCCACTATACTTCTCTCAAAGATGTAATTCATAGAGACACGAATGAGAGTGAGGGTAACATAACACTGTGCGAACATAACACTGCCAATACTGTCAAGCTATTCGTGGAATGGTTTTGTTGAATTGTACTTTTTATTTTCACGCATACGTGTAGGAAACGAAAAACCCATTTGGCACTGACCATGAACAGCGGAAATCAGCGAAAGAGACTACGAATCGACACACTGGTCGGTTGTTTGAAACGAATGACATTTACTTGTATTTTGGGGGGAAAGTCCAAGGAAAACAATTCACAATTAATTACCATGACCTGGACTTTGTGCCCGATCAGTGATACATGTGGTCCGACTGTTTCAGTACACTCATCCCATAAGGACTACATGAAAAATTAGCCTCATTCGTTGATTTTGTTGGCGATTTTATTCATGTAGGCCTACATGTACTAACGTTGGTCCCCGCATTTGCGTCGGCACTCAAGGCTAGAGTTGTCACTGTCTTCGGTCGAGAGTTGCAATGCCATTTCACAAATTTGCCAAATTTTCTTATATAGCGAGACATATGTTGAACGATCAGCTTGAAGATTGTCATATTTTATGTGAGCGAAACCCTACAATATGGCCATCAGTCCATGATATTTCACTAAAATACCAGTTTTTGTGTGAGTTTTGACCTTTTCCGTCAGAGCCAAGTGAATATTTCATTTTCAATCAAATCAGCGTTATTTATTCCCGGCATATTCCCATAGCTGATGGACGTGGTCAAATTTGCCTATTCCGAGTCTAACAGGTGGAAATCGTCCGATTGCCAGTTTCTTCCGATGGGAGAGCATGATTCGGATTGTTTCCTCGATTTCAACCATTGCACCTCCAAGTCCGTCAGTTGCGCCTCTGACGTTACCCGCCGCTGACGTTACCCAGCGTGACTTATCAAGCTGGTTGATGTCAATGTTTGACCTAGAGGCGCAACTGACGGACCTCGAGGTGCAACGGTTGAATTGAGGGAACAACGAAACAATGGACGTGTCATTGGACAGGCCAGTTCAGAGAACATACCGTATATTGACCTCTAGGTCAACCGTTGACGTTACCCAGTGTGCTTATGAACTTGTCATACATCTATTCCATGCGGTTTAGTTCGGATTTCTCAATTATTTTCATAGGTTGTTGGGCAGTTTTGTACTAATTTCATCAGGTGTACAGTAGAAACGTTTCACACAATATTTGATGAGTTTGAAGTAACGCGGTCCTATATGAGGAAAATGATGCTAAGTTCATCGTATTTTAAACTCCCAAAAACGGATGTAACCTTTACGTCAATAAATGCACAAGGCTATCATGGTCAAGGGTGTTCCACATGTAATTCAACTCATGTGTTTGCGGAATAAGCAAACGGAAGTGCATTCCTGCAGAACGTTGTGAACAACATTACCGGAGACAATACTCAACACGACAGCACGTGTTTCAAACTATTCGCTGAGTACTTGCGCGCCTTTGATGGGAAATGTTCTGGATTTCCCATCATTGGAAAATGATTTGGAAAATTGTGGCTCTTCACAATTGTTACTGCATGATGCATGATTTGTGGCGATTGTTACTGCAGAAACTGCGAAAAACGGCATCGCACCCTTTGTGGCATACATGTGTGTGATTTTCTGTCCATGGTTTAGCCCTGTGTAGCAAAACAGACACCTGTATGAGCAACGAAACTGTACAAGGAGAAGAGCTATAATTAGCAATCATGACTCATCAATGGCTATCAATTGCATATTATCAGTATTGCCATTCGATGTATATGTTCAGTGTGTTGTACTGTGTGAATATACATTGCGATGATAACAACACACCGCATATGTGGGTACGAACAAGAAACATGGTGTAAAACTATCATTTTGTACCGTTTACAGTGACATGTCGCAGGAGGAGGCAGATTTCTGGACCCATGGCCATACAATGTGTTTGTATTTACGATGAAATACTCAATTAGAGCACTTTACATAGCATCGGTACATGCATTACAGTGGGGTTTGTATGTAAGTAACAATAAATTGCATTTTCCTTACCGTGTCTCCAAATTCTTTCAGAAAAGTGAGCAATAAATAGTTGTCGTAAAGATCACGTGACCATGAAAACAAAAGATATAGGTCGCTATCAATTTATACCCTGCGGTAGGGTGTTAACGATCGTTGGGGCATCCAGTCTCGCCACAGTACGCTGGGTCCGTTAAAGGGTCAAATTGTCGTTTCTGCTCAGCATAATATGTGGTTTGTTTTTTTCGCCATACGCAAAAATTTCAGTTTTCACGCTCCAGCTCCACCCCTATCCCACACATCTAACCGTACACTCATATCGCATGACTGTAGGCATACCTAGTCAACACGTGTTGACATGAAATAGTGAGTAAGTTGTTCGATTGTTTCAAGTCGAAGATGAGCCATCATTCCTTATAACTGATAGGGCAGAATACGGTAATCCGTGCGTTCACCTCACTTAGGCAATATAAAGGATGGCATATTGAAGACTTTATCCTGACGCACGGTCCCATAAATGTACGTTTAACTGGCTACACGTATGCTCGTCAAGAACATGCGTTGTGCCTCGTACGCACCATGTATGTTTTAGGGGGCAAATGGCGTATTGACAGATGTCTGATAAAAAGCATCCTAAGGTCTAAGATAGGTTACCAGACAATGATAGGCCTACATGTAAATTGACAAGGTCCAAGAATTTTCCAGCTGATTGGCTGTTTTGAGGTTTCATTTGAAGATATCATTTTATCAGTTTGTAGCGACTGTCCCACAGTATCAATAGCCTACACAAAGTTTTAAAAGATTCCATCAATCTGTCTCAGATGAGGAGACGTCTGGAACATTCCAGAACGGGTTTTTTTGGTCAAAATTGGCCGCGACTACGAAAAAAATGCTAAAATAAACAAATTGAAAAATACATCCCTCTTGATGTATTCTTTATTATTCTGTTCGAAATTTCAGAAATATATATACGTAAACTTAATAAATGACATTTTCCCAAAGTTGAACTAATTTTCTAGAGAATTTTATGAAGAAATTCAAGTTCCAAAAGTATCTGTTCATGAGGACTATCCACAGTTTCAACATACAAAGTTTCAACAGATTCCATGAAGGGGTTCCGCAGGAGAAGAGGTTTGAATATATTGCAAAGTCCAAAACTGGACTTTTTCGTCGAAATTCGCTGCCATTTGGAAAATAATTGAAAAATCTCCAAAACAAAAAATACCTCATTCTTGCAATATTTTTCAGTACATTTGTATTTTGGTTCAAATTTTCAGAAATATTCGATCGTGAACTTTAGAAATGACACACCGGAAACGATACAATAATGAATCATTAGAGCCCTAATCAGATAATGTTGCACCTCGATATTGTTCACGAATGATGTTTGAAGTAATTGAAACATCAAGTTCATACAGTGTTGCTCTATGTGGATTGTGGACCATGAGTATCGAACACTTTACGTTAAACGTTCGGATGATAGAAATCTGTGGGCCACATCCATGGGCGAGGGCCTATTTCTGACCTGTGGATAATTGGACAGCACGGGCTTGTACATTGGTATCACGAACACTGCATCGAATCCCCGTTCTATGGTAATATGGTCAGTGTTCTACAGAATAATTATATTTGCCATCATATGTCAGCATCAGCTTCGAAAAATTCAGCCTTATAGCGTGGACAACAACATGGCCTGACCCCTAAACAGAATAACTGGGTTGGTCAACACACTATGCCATATGGCATGGTCAACGATCCTATAGTGAAGCTATAGGATCGTTGGCAGGGTGTTTAAATGTGCCTATCGTTGTGTACCTGCCCATTGGCAAAATCTTAGACTTCATTTTTCATAAAACACAAAACACCTTCGACAGAACTATTCGAATGCACATGTACTAAACAAGTATATATTTTTCACACAGGCTGTCGGAATCTCCATGCTGGGTCCGACTCTGGTAGATATGGAAGTTCTCCTCGGGGTGGATACGCCGACCATATCTTGGGCGATAATGGGCAGATCATTAGGAAACATGTGCGGTACAGCAGTAGCAGGATTCGTATTCCCCAGAGTAAATGATGTGGCCTTGTTCAGTTCACTATTCCTGATGTTCGGACTCTCGACTGCTATATGTCCTCTGACCAAAGAGTTTATATTCTTCGCAATAATGTTGGCTGTCCAAGGATTGGGGTTTGGTGTATTCGACGGGGGTAAGTTAAATCCCAGTATCGGCCATAATGAATTAGCGATTATTCTAATATGCCTTAGGATTTCAACTATCGCAGAGCAAATAATATGTTCCTGTTATTCTACTTGAAAATATTACTTTGATTCCAGCTGGTCAAGCCTATATGCTCAACAAATGGACCGGGCATAGGTTGAATGCATCGATCTTCCAATCACTCTACGTTCTGTGGGCTATCGGTACAGTCATCGGTCCACTAATGGTCACCCCTTTCTTATCGGACGTGGAACAGGACATCTGGCACAATGATTCCAATTCTGCAACGAACGTAGTTCATGCTTTTGTAGTAGCTGGTTCTGCAGTGATCATACCAATATCCTTATTCCTGCTCTCTTTGACGGTTGACTGTAGCAGAGAAAAACGGTGTTCCAGAAGTACTACTACGAAACGTGGAGGAAAATCATTGGTTCGCACTGATGAAAGAATAAAGAAATACGAGACGATTTTCAAGGCATTGGCTGCAATGATCTTATTCAGTTATGCTTTCAACTTCACATCAGTATCCTGTTTTCTGGCAACGTACTGTGTCAAAGGCTTGGGCTGGTCAACGAAACAGGCCAGCCTCATAACATCAACATATTTCATGGCTAACTTGGTAGTGAAGATCCTGGCCATATTCCTGTATGCTTGGTTATCTCCGAGAAGCATTCTGTACATTTCGAGCACGACCGCACTCTTTGGCTATGGGCTCTTCCCTGCTTCGAGATTACATATCGCGATACCGTGGCTAGCCACTGCTCTTGCTGGATGTGGAGATGGTATAGTACAGTCTGCCACGTTCGTTTGGAGCAAGCAACACGTTGGTATGACTGCCAGGACGTCGTCCATATACATGACTTGTTTTTCATTAGCATGTGTTGTAAGTCCTCTCTCAATAGGCTTCCTTTTCGACCAGATGGGACCCGACTGTGTACCATACGTGTTCCTGGTTGGGGGTGTATGTTTGTTCCTCAGTTTTATTACTGTGGATATATTCGTAAGGAATTTCTTGCGACGAGTGAAGCATGAAGTGCACGGAAAGCATGGTGACAGGGGAACAGCAGCAGAATATCTTTGTGATGGGACTCTTCCTGAAATAGTCGTGGATTCGGAAGAGACAGTTGACAAAAAGCTTATGAATGTCGACTCGCAAGAACTTACTCATAGTAAAAATTAGCCCAAGGGCTAAGAAAGGCTACCGGACAATATATATTCAAGATATTAGTTTTTTGTCCCGTGACCTTGAAAATAAGGTCATTGGTCAATTCAAGGTCATGAGAATGTTCAGCATATATCATTCCTAGTATGTCCACAATTGATTCCTAAGCTGTGAAGTCGATAATAAGTGAGATATTAGCCATTTTGTGATCTGACCTTGAAAATGAGGCCAAAGGTCAGGTTCAAAATCATGAGAATTTTCAGCATATATCATTTTCTCTATGTTCACAATTAATTCCTAAGCTGTAAAGTCGATAATGAGCGAAATATTAGCCATTTTGTTCTCTGATCTGGGAAATGAGGTCAAAGATCAAATTCAAGGTCACGAAAATATTCAGCATATATCGTTTCCTATACGTTCACTATGGATTCCTGACCATTTTGTGCTCTGACCTTGAAAATAAGGTCAAATTCAAGGTCATCAAAATATTCAGTGTATATCATTTTCTATATGTCTACAATTGGTTCCCAAGCTATAAAATCAATAGAGGAGCAAGAAATTAGCCATTTTATCCTTTGACCTTGAAAATGAGGTCAAAGGTCGAGTTCAAGGTCATGGCAATATTCAGCATATATCATTTTCTATATGTTCACAATTGAAGATGTAAATTCGATAATAAGTGAGATATTGGGCCTGTTACCTTGAAGATTAGGTCAAAGGTCAAATTCAAGGTCACGAGAATATTCAGCACATATCATTTCCTATATGCCCACAATTGATTCCTAGTCTCTAATCGCAGTATTAGGTAAGGTATTAAGCATAATGTGTCCAATTATAAAGCATAGGAGAATTTAACAGGGGAAAGTCACATTTGGGCCAAGTTTGGGCCAAAATGGTCCACTTCGAGCGATTCAAGGCTAACGGAACTTATACACGTCTCAGGGGCATATATAAGGAGTGTCATGCATCAATAAGAAAAAAGTTACTGTACAGATTTTGAAAAAAAACGACCGTCACAGTCCAAAAATGACCATTTTCCGTCAAAAATGGCCGCCATTTTGATAAAAATAGTGGAAATAAAAAAAACTGAAAAATACAGTGGCGATATAACGCTGTAAAGAAAAGAATGCATTCCTCCATCTGGCGAATATGACCCACCGTAGAATAGTCTAAAGGCTGAGAAAGGTTACCGGACAATACACTGTATATGTATGTGTTCAAATTCAAGGTCACAACTATTTAGTGAACGCATTTTCTATCGATGCAGTTGCTCATAGTTATTCTTTGAGAAATAATTCCGATATCCGTGTACCCCACGCTCGGACCTTGGCATTTATAAAATCGCTTTTCCCCTCCACCATTCGATTGTGGAACGACCTCAATGTAACGATCCAAAGGAGCGATACTTTGAGCATCTTCAAAAGTCATTTAAGGTCAACGATATTTCCTGAACCACGATTACTAAACTCACTTGGCTTTGGCCGTTTCCAAACCTACCATGCTCGATTACGGATGGGACTATGCGCTCTAAATCAACGTCGTCGCAAATACAATTTTATCACTGATGCCAGCTGCCCGTCCTGTGGATTTAGATGCGAATCGACTCATTATTTTCTGGAATGCCCCACGTACCTACACGCTCGAGACGACCTGCTCAGCGCCGTTGTCCCCTTTATCGCGGATATCATGCCCGACATAAACATCTATGCCCTTAATTTGCAAGACAAAAATAATTTATTGCGATTATTCCTATTCGAAGACGATCGATTTCCACTTCATACAAATCTCACAATATTTGAATTTGTTCAGAATTTTATAAAAGTTTCAAATTGCATGACATGTTAGATATCCATATGCAGTAATGCGAGTTGACGAACGTGTGAATGATTGTATTGTCCTGTATTGTTGGCGTGAATGTTGAGGAACTACTATTTGTGCTTTATGGCATTGTAAATCCTCAGAAAATAAATGATGTTTATTTCATTTCAGGGTCACAAGGCTATATTCAGCATTTATCACTTCCTATATGTGCACAACTGATTGCCTAGTTGTAAATCCGATTAGATATTAGCTTGTTTTCTCCTGTGACCTTGTAAATGAATTCAAAGGTCAACTTGAAGGTCTTCGGAATAATCAGCATATATCATTTCATGTATGTGTATATCAAGTCATAAAGTCGGTGATAAACGAGATATTAGCCATTTTGTCCTGTGACCTTGAACATGAGGTCCTAGGCCAATATCAAGGTCATGACAATATTCAGCATACACAATGTCCCATATGTTCACAATTCATAGGAAAGCTGTAAAGTCGATGTGCTAAGACCTTGGAAATAGATTCAATGGTCGAGTTCAAGGTCATGAGAATATTAAGCATGTATCATTTCCTATGTGTGCGCTATTGATTTCTAAGCTGTAAAGTTGATATTGAGCGAGATAAATATTGAAAAGTTGATATTTAATTTAGGCGAGGTAAGTTTCTTTCAATGACTGTTCCAAATAACACCAGGCACAGCAAAATGCCAACAAAATGCCAACTAGCTACATAATGTGTGTAAATGTATGTTCTTTTTCTCATTTTCTTTTTTGGATCAGATAGGAGCATTCATATATATGAACATTTGTGTATGTGACTTTTGTTAATAAACCTTAAAAAGCAAAAAAAAAAAAAAAAAAAAAAAAAACCAGGCACAGCAAGCAGAACTGTTATTGAACATTACACACTGTTATTGAACATTATTGAAAGACTTGTTTTTATGCTCATATGATTCAGATTTCATCCAAGAGAGGATATCTAAAAAGCAAACTAGTAGCTTCAATTTCACTTTCCGATACTTATAATGTACTCTCACTGAATAATCCTAAGTGATTATTTGGATGTCATATCCTAGGGATTTTAAGTAAAAATACTACGGACTCCTCTAATTTTTCCAACTATTCAGATTTGAGGTCTGAGATTGATATTAATTCTAACCTGTTAACTAGATTATATGACAAGCGTGATGATTTCAGTTTTCCATAGTCAGTTTCCCTTTTTTAATCGAAAATCTTCCTATGTTGCCAGCTTATGGCGTGTTTTTATCACAACTCACACGCTATTCCATAGCTAGCTGTATATATGAGGACTTTGTTCATCGAAGTTCCCAGCCAGTCTCTAAACTGTTGTGACAAGGATATGTTTTACCAAATTCAAAAGCGACTTTCAAGAATTTCTATGGACGTCATCACAATCTGGTTGATGAGTTCACCCAAAATTTGTCAACAATATGCAGCATGACCTGTTTGCATGATAATGTTCCGGAATTCATAACGGGTGTCACATGTGAGACAGGAAATGCTGACTCTTTCCGGAACACCTGATCTCACATCCTTATGGCAAAATATAATGCAGGTTCATGAAGTTCCATACAATGTTATCGATTTTGCCCGACACTGGACTTTGAGATTGGATTACGGACTCAGTTTTGTTCGCTCGGATTACCTTGTGCTCGGGTATTGGTTCTATGAGTATTGACGTTCACAGTACTCAGTTAGGATTTTTACTGGGGTCTCAATGAAATTTCGAATAAACTCAATGGTAGCAGTTACTCGCTTTCGCCTTATAACGAATGTAATCAAACATTATCTTCCGAATCAACATCAACGATTCACCAATAGCCAATTATATCTGTGATTTCGAACAGCTTTTATGATAATGTTTTATAAATGATAATGTTTTGCTTTGCTTAAAGTTGGAATCAATTTTAAAATCAGCCAAATTTAGCATTCTTGTTTGTCACGCAAACTTGAAAGTACAACTCGAGATAGTCGGGAATATATAGGAACTATGCACAGTTCGACAACAGATACTCAGAAAATTGCCGTCAATCGTGCATGAAAACAGTGCATAGAGAATGATCGGCCTGCCTACACTGTCGGTTGCCACATTATCTAGACAAATACCAATGACGTCATCAGACTGTGTATAGAACTCGCCCACAAGGCGGGCCGCTTTGAGGAAAAAAATTGATGCGCCCGAATTTGAGTCTTGATTTTGAAACTCAATTAAGGCACACAATACACATTTTCAGACCCGAATTTGTACGGTTTCTCATTCTATAGACACAATAAAGCTATCGCAGGATGAATAAATTTGTCAATTCTAAAAGTGATTATAGCTTTAAACGTTTGTTCATGTACATAATTATGTATCGATGTATACACTGCTATCCCACAATGGACTTATCATGGCTCCCGATTAGTCATTACTTCTATATGTAAGAATTGCTGAGTCTCCACTTTACCAGATAAGGGTTTTGAGCTCTGTTTGCAGACTGTTCTAACTTTTTGGCGGAAGGAAATCCTTTCTCTGAGTTATTATTGTATGGCCGGGCCAAAATTCGAAGATTCGAAGATTTTGGCCTGGCCACATCCACCAGCGGATTAAGTTATATTGGTTAGCTGGTGTACTGAGAACTGGTCTGCATAGGTGAGGGCCTAAAAAACGCCTGAAAAACTCGAAATGGAGGATCTAGCCTCGTTCTCACCTCGGATATTGGCGTCCTACCTCGGATGTTTCTGTACCCAGGCGGGAAAACCCGAATACTTCCGATACCCATATTTGTATTTGGCTCTAGATCGTTCAAGAATTCCCCCCAACCAAATAATCAGTCGAGAACTCAAACACCCCGAAACTAAACAACCTGTATTCAACTCCGAATTCTTAAAGGAAATTAATTTCATTAATTTTTTATGTATATATGTACATAGCCCACGGCATCATCGGTGTGCGCCACTGTAGAAACACAGAAGAATTGAATCCGGGTTTTTTTTTTATTAGTTTGCAACATTCATCATTATGATGGAGATGTAGAGCTTTCTTTTACCAAATTTATGGCAAGGGATATAGATGCCCCTGCTATTCCGCTAGCTCCTGTTATGAACATCTGTGTTGTGTACGTCCCATTTATGTCAAACATATAACCTGCAAAAAAGAAATCGACCCATTGGTGAACATGGATGGAATGAAGAAAAACTTTTGTGAATGCATATTAAGTTGACTGCATATGTGACACTCCAGAGAAAATGAAACATCCCCATCATCTTAGCATTACGGAAGCGTATTGCTATCAAGGGTGTAAAAAATGTTATCTCGTGAGTACGACTTATATCTCGTACGTACGACTTAATAACTCGTACGTACAACTTAGTAACTCGTACATACGACTTATTAATTCGTCTGTATGACTTTTTACCCGTACGTACGACTTATTAACTCATACGTACGAGTTAGTAAGTCATACTTATGAGATACTAAGCCATACGAGTTAAGTCGTACATACAAGTTAATAAGTCGTACTTACGAGATATAAGTCATACGTATGAGATACATTTTCTTACACACTTGATAACAATACGTTTCACTACGGAAGCGTATTGCTATCAAGTGCGTAAAATTTCGTACGTATGAGTTATATCTCATAAATACGACTTACTAAGTCGTATGTACGACTTATTAACTCGTATGTACGACTTAATAACTCGTACGTATGACTTAGTATCTCATAAGTACGACTTATTAACTCGTATGTATGAGGTATTAAGTCGTACGTACGAGATACAAATTTTACACACTTGATAGCAATACTACGGAAGCGTATTGCTATCAAGGGTGTAAAAAATATTATCTCGTATGTACGACTTATATCTCGTACGTACGACTTAATAACCCGTACGTACGACTTAATAACTTGTACGTACGACTTATTAACTCGTACGTACGACTTGTTAACCCGTACGTACGACTTAGTATCTCGTACGTACGACATAGTAACTCGTACATACGTCTTATTAACTCCTACGTATGACTTATTAACCCGTACGTACGACTTATTAACTCATACGTACGAGTTAGTAAGTCGTACTTATGAGATACTAAGTCATACGTATGAGTTATTAAGTCGTACATACGAGTTAATAAGTCGTACATACGACTTAATAAGTCGTATGTATGAGATATAACTCATACGTACGAGATAAGAAATTTTACACACTTGATAGCAATACGCTTCCGTAGTGAAACGTATTGTTATCAAGTGTGCAAAAAAATGTATCTCGTACGTATGACTTATATGTCATATGTACGACTTATTAACTCGTACGTACGAGTTAATAAGTCGTACGTACGAGTTAATAAGTCGTACGTACGAGTTAATAAGTCGTACGTACGAGTTAGTAAGTCGTACGTACGAGTTAGTAAGTCGTACGTATGACTTAATAAGTCATACGTATGACTTAATAAGTCGTACATACGACTTAATAAGTCGTACATACGACTTAATAAGTCGTACGTATGACTTAATAAGTCGTACATACGAGTTAGTAAGTCGTACGTACGAGATACAAATTTTTACACACTTGATAGCAATACGCTTCCGTACAATACGCTTCCGTATAGCATCAATTAGATTGCTCTAATATGTGCGCAGAAAAAATACACAAAAGAAAACCTCACTCAATTTTTCCGCAGCATCACGTTAAAAGCTGTTCTTCTCTTGTCAGGGTTTTCTCTGAAGTGCCAACATATACACCATGTACAAGGCAAATTTTATCTATTATCAAAACAACATACCGTACAGTATGTGTGATCCGAGGAGCACAATCACAATAGGTGTTTCAGTAAAGTATGTGGCGACCGGGTAAAGCTTGGGACCAACACATTCAATGACCATCACAGGACCGAAGATGACGGCTGCTCCGAGTAGAATCATCGTAAGTGGTACAAGTATCATAGTCGTCAAGTACTGTTGGAATATTACAGTGCAAATCAACATGGTTGAACTCATCATAACGGCTATTCCAAAGTAGGTATTTGTCTTCAATCGGCTGTACGTTATGATGAAGCCGTGTAAAGGTCGAGTAGCCAGTTCCGCTGCGCCAGTTATTGACAATAGCATAGCTGTCTCGTCTGATGTGAAACCAATGCTTCTTAGATAAGGTGGGATGAATGGGAAGGTAGAAAACAGTGTAAAAGTTGAAAATAATCGACATAACGCGATCAGGCGAAAGGTAGTTGATGAGCATAAGAACCTCAAACTTTCAGATAGGTTTAGTGACCGTGATGATTCGGTGGCACTCCTGCTCGAGGCAGGAATACTTCCTTGTGGACCATCAAGAGTTGGAACAATCCTGGCAGAACCTTCTGTCACACCCGAGCCAATGCATGTTCCGACTGAATCCTTTGGTAAATTTTCTTCAATGTCTGATGATTCGGTGGCACTCCTGCTCGAGGCAGGAATACTTTCTTGTGGACCATCAAGAGTTGGAACAATCCTGGCAGAAGCTTCTGTCACACCCGAGTCAATGCATGTTCCGACTGAATCCTTTGGTAAATTTCCTTCAATGTCTGATGTTTCGGTGGCACTCCTGCTCGAGGCAAGAATACTTTCTTGTGGACCATCAAGAGTTGGAACAATCCTGGCAGAACCGTCTGTAACACCCGAGTCAATGCATGTTCCGACCGAATCCTTTGGTAAATTTTCTTCAATGATGAAGACATTATTTGTCTTTCCATGCCAAGAAACAACATTATTGTGTTCTGCTGGTGCACTCTCCGTTGATCGATAAGCCAGTAACTCCACATTGGTCATCGTGCCAGACTCAGATTTATCTCCAAGTTCACTTGATTTTTGTCTCTTATTTCGTTCCTTTCCAACTTTTCTTCCGTAGAAATTTGGAGGTCGGAAAAGCAATGATCCTGGCATTACTTGCAGTATAATGCCACTGATGAGGACCATTGCTCCAGTCAAGCCCTGTTCACGTATGAGGTACTCTGTCAGCAGTGGCATAACAAGTACTCCGAGACTGCTACCAGAAAACACCAGGGCATTTGCCATGTTGAGTTTCTCTTTGAAGTAATATCCGAGAATATTAGTAGTCGATAACAGCATGATGTGACCTCCCATACCTGCGGAAATTGTACATGAGCAAGGAGCTGAAAATATCCTTACTGTCATTGGTAATTCTCGGAGTAAGCCATGTCATACAAGTTTAGTACGAACCACTCAGTAGACCATGGCAAACGGCAAATGCAATGACGTTGGGAGTGATCGCGAAAGACATGAATGCTAGCGTCATCATGCATCCACCCAGCATACATGTTACTCTATTGCCCAATCGGTTTATCAGCTCAGGAAACACAGGAACTAGAAGCAGCAAAATAATAATTCCAACAGCGTCGTCACACTGGTAGAATCAGCCACGTGGACGGGAATTCAAACATCAAATAACAATCATCAAGCGTCAAATGGTGCCAACAAAAGACACAACTGTCAATTGACAAATGAGAAGTGATGTGGCTGACTCTACCAGAAGTTTAAGACAAGTGACACTTACAATCGTCAAACGCCATGTCGTGACCGGATTTCCATAGTATTGTTATGTTGACGAAATTACCTTTTCGACAAATTCAACAAGTGTACAATGAATGACTACGATGTCATGTTTTGCTTACTCATGAGAAGTCGGCCTACACCAAAGACAGAAAACATCATCGTTCCCAGAACAGCAGTGCTCTCGTAATACTCCACCACCTCGACAAAAATGACTCCACTGATCCGCACGACTCCCATCGCCCAGAAAGAGTTGGCGAACCCTCCTGGCGATAATTATAGTCATACACGAGAATGTGTATACATTTGGATAGAGATTATAATACAACATTGATCACCAGAACCAACAAGTGCTCACCAAAAACGATCATCCAAGCCCAGCCTTTATCCACCGGTAATTCTGCCATGTTGTACTTATGGTAGTTACTGCCACACTGTTATTGGTGACACTGTTGTCAACACTGTGAATGAATCCACTTTCACTGTAAATAAGAAAAAATAATGGACATCTCTGTGTTCGAATAACTAATTGAATTGAGACGATCTATCTAATCATTCATACGTCATTCTCTCTGGGGATCCTGTTACGTATGAAAAATACTGGACATGCATAAATAAACAGTTCACATACTACTGATAATCAGATGGCATGATGGACATCTGTAGTTTACACATTTTGTCAGATGAAAGTTCACAAGCCCCTCTCTTTCACTGCATGCATCGCAGTCTCAAGTAGTTAGACCCCATCATAAATGTGTAACTGTGAACTCCAGAATATCATATTGCGCAACACACAAGGCCTGTCTTCGGTTCCGTTGGGTTGAAATTGAAACTCTACATTCTCAAAGTCAGCGCAAATGTTTGGGGTTGGGAGAAAATTGAATCAATGGTGTGATTCCATGAATAATCAGGCACATGAACAGAGTACAAATCAACACGAACTGGTTCACTTTGCTGAGAGCCTAGCCAGTGTGTAAAAGTTGGCGAGTACACAATTACCGTTCTATAATTTGAACTAATAAAATTACTGATATTTTAATTTAGACCTGTTAGCCTTTCATGGTATGAATCTCCGGTCATTTTGCTGCTCAACCCGATCAAAGAGCAGCTATTGAGCAAATGCATGCATAATTAATTTTTCAATAGATAGGTTCTCGTTGGTTCATGATGTATCGTTTGCTGATCAAGGTGTTTTGCTCAGAGTCTCAGATTACCATGACACTTTTATTTATGCACACCGGAATGAATTTAAATTATTGTAAAAGGAGCATCTCGGAGAAGAGAACATCTGATATCGCCCCAGAGTTATATACATGTATCCTTCCATTTCAGAAATAATGAGATTATGCATGGGCCGGATCCTATCTCGAGAATGTATAGTAAACAAGATCAAGATCCATGGGAAGCGCTAATAGAGTTTGGTGGCTCGAATGTGCTTACAGATATAAGTAGCAATCTATTACCTCCAATACAACTAGATTTGGATGATATCAATAACAAATGTAAAGTACAACATTTTAGAATAGAAACAAAGCCCGACCAAATTGTTTATCCAAAGATACACTGGCGTCATCAGGGGCAGACAGTATGTGATATGTATTTGTTTCTACTGTACACCTGATGGAACTAGTATTTAAATCAAGACCTGTTTGCTTTTCAGGGTCTGCATCTCAGGTCACCACGTTAATCAACCCGAACAACGAAAAGCATATGGTGGAATAGATGTATGAGAAGTACCTAATCACAAGCCAAAAGGCTACTGAGTTGCTGGTATCCTGGGGAGGGGGGGGTGTGTAGATTTACTGTCCATCAGCAGTGACACCGGCCTAGTGGTATCAATGTATTACATACTAAGAAGTATACAGAAGTATCAATATATTACCACCAATACAACTAGATTTGGATGATGCCAGTAACATGTATGTTAATTGCCGCTAGCATGGTCAGGAATTAGTGCAAGAAAAATCCACAGAAAAATCTTTTGAAATGGCAAGATCGGTTTATTCATGGGCATAATCGGTTTTAAACTACCCATTTTCAGTACAACTATGAATCTCTTGAAATTTGATATTGAATGTTATGTTTCTGATATTATATTTCCGATTTCTAAACTGTTTTTCACTATTGTTGGGTAGTTGCACACTAATTCCATCAGGTGTACAGTAGAAACAACTACATTTCACACACTGCCTGCCCCTGCTGATGACGCCAGTGTGTCTTTCGATAAAGTATTTTTGTTGCTATTTCAAATGTTTTATGTTACGTTTGTTATTGTCATCAACAAAATCTACTTGTACTTGTGGTAATAGCCTGATACTAGCCTTTCTAGGTAAAAGGTTGAAAGGTTGATAGTACCTAATTACAAGCCAAACGGCTATCAGTTTGATGTATTTTCGGAGACAGATTCAACGTCCACCAGTAGTGACCCCGGCTCAGTGGTATGAATGTAATTTGTCATATATATTTCAAGGGGTTTGTTTCGGATTTCTAAACTATTTTCAGTGTGTTGGGTAGTTGTACAATAATTACATCCGGTGTACTTCACCAAAATCTAGTTGTATTCAATACATAGTGGTGAAAGGTTGCAGAATTAGGTTGATACATACATTATTGCACCATTGATCCTAGCCCACTGTGGAGGAGGATTTACGATTGCACGCAACAGTGTGTTGTATTCCAATGCAGGGGTACAAAAATATTATAAATATAGGGAAATATGACATCATTTCCCAGTTACTCGAATATATGACAACTTGTGGTTAACAGATGCGGTCAAGCACAGCCATACTAGTAGATGACAGAACAACAACAACAAAAAGCCATTATTTATTTACTTTTCACACATGACGTTTTTTATGAAATCATGATTGTGATATGGGGCTTTCCTTCAGTAAGTTTATGGCCAGGGATATAGATGCTCCTATTAGTCCACAAGCTCCTGTTATGTACATCTGTGCTGTGTAGGTCCCAGTGATGTCAAACATATAACCTGCAAGTACATAATTCGACCCAATGAAATGAGGATGGAGTCAAAACAAGACACCCACTGTTTATGCTCAATTTGTCCACATTTACTTGAATGTATGTACTAATAAACAAAACATACCATACAGTAATGGTGAGCCAACCAGCATAAGTGTGAGAGGCGTCTCTGTAAAATATGCAGCAATCGGGTAAAGCTTGGGACCAACACATTCAATGATCATCACAGGACTGAACATAGCTATTGTTCCAAAGAATACCGTCGTTAATGGTATAAGTATCATGGTCGTCAAGTACTGGTGAAATATTACAGCGCATATTAAAAAGATTGAACCCATCATAACGGTAAGTCCGTAGTAGGTATTCGTTTTCATCCGGTTGTACGTAAGGATGAAGCCATGCATAGGTCGAGCAACAACATCAGCTCCACCAGTTGTTGCCAGTAACATAGCTATCTGTCTCGACTTGAAACCAATGCTTTTCAGATATGGAGGAATGAATAAGTGGAGAGAAAATAATGCAAAATATGAAAATAACCGACAGAGCACAATCAGGCGGAAGGTATTTGATGAACATAATAGCCTAAGATTTTCTGAGAAGTTTATTGACTTGGATGATACAATGGGTCTTTTGGTTGAGACAGTAACAGTTTCTCGTGAAATGTCCACAGTTGAACCCATCCCTTCAGAATCGTCTACAGCATCTGAGACAATGGATTTTCCAGCCGCACCTTTTGGCAGATTTTCTTCAATGATGAAGACACCATTCGTCTTTGCGTGACAAGCGACAATGTTATTTCGCTCTGGTAGACTGTGTATAGTTTGATAAGTCAATAACTCCACTTGGATCTTCTTGTTATATTCTTCTTGCCAGTTCTTCTTGTCTCCAAGTTCACGCGATGTTTGTCTCTCGTTAGTTTCCTTTCCAACCTTTCTTCCGTAGAAATTTGCAGGTCGGAAAAGCGATGATCCTGGAATAACTTGCAGTATAATGCCACTGATAAGGACCATTGCTCCAGTCAAGCCTTGTTTACGTATAAGGTACTCTGTCAGCAGTGGCATAACAAGTACTCCGAGACTACTACCAGTGAACACCAGAGCATTTGCCATGTTGAGTTTCTCTTTGAAGTAGTACCCAAGGATATTAGTAGTCGCGAACAACATGGTGTTACCTCCCATACCTACGGGAATTGATGATCAACAGGCTGAAAATATACTACATATTTTGACGCTACTCAGACGACGTTCAAAACAGATGTCTAACGAAATGAGTACACACCGGTTAATAGACCAAAGCAAACTGCAAATGCCATCAGGTTGGGAGTGATGGCGAAAGACATGAATGCGAACATCATCATACAGCCACCCAGCATACAAGTTACTCTGTTGTCCAATCGGTTTATCAGCACAGGTAGCACTGGGACTGGAAGCATCAGAATAAACATTTTAATCATATTTTAATTCATATCATGGGGTGGTTATCATATCTAATGTATCAATTCTTACAGTTATCCCATGCTTACTGGAGATAAGTCGGCCGAGGCTAAAAATTGAAAACATCATCGTCCCCAGAGAAGCAGTACTCTCGTAATATTCAACCACCTCCACAAAAATGACTCCACTGATCCGCACGACTCCCAGCGCCCAGAACAAGTTGGCAAACCCTCCTGGGGATAACAGTCAGGCACAGGTATGTACATTTATATGATGATGATATAGCAGCCATTCATCGTCAGGAACAGCAGGTGCTCACCAAATACGATCACCCAAGCCCAGCCTTTATCCACTGGTAATTCTGTCATGCTGTATTATGATAGTACGTCTGAGATGTTGTCTCACACACTGTCGCCGACACTGAATAAAGCCAAGTTCTGTTCGTGAATGAGGTGTTTGGATAGGTTATTAAATCAGGATTATCAAAGATTGCAAAGCTATGTAACGTGTAACTGTAAGGCTGTTGATCGTGTCAGGCGTTCATTTGAAAATGAGATATAAATTTCAGCTCAATTAGTGGACGCTGGAGATCAGACTACAAGCTAAATCACCATAGCTCTCTATCCAAAATAAACAATTACCTGTTTAAACAATTACTATTTGGATAATGGGAAAATTTACATTTTGTTTGTGTCATACATGAATTCGGCAAACATTAACCCTCACCACGGATCACATTAGCACATATTAAAGTTTGTTTGGTCAACGGGCAAACAGTTCACAAATATTCAGATACAAATATGGTATTCACACAGGTAGGTGGAAGTAATTTTGAAAATTATTATTTGTACTGTGTAAAATAATTCTCATTCCCGACTCTAAATCCGTCCTGTTGTGAACACGTGGGTAAGAACAAACCACAAGTTGAAAGGATCGCGATACAGTGTTCAGGTGGGCTGTTGTTCCAGGATGTCCCAGGTTAGCCCAGCTGGTAGAACCACAGAGTACTCCGGTATCCCTATCAATTACACAATATGACCATCCCCATGTGTTTTTTCTCCCAATGAAGGGCCTCCTGATCGTTCACGCATGATGCAATTATTGTTTTGTGGCTCTCTCTTGTAGGATAATGTCGTCCGCACACAGAGCCGGTCTGCTCCAGGACAGGTTTACTTGTTGATTGGAGTTGGGTATATGTGGTAGCCCTGGCACGAGCACCCTACAGGAGAATAGAGCTCCCTGTTAAGTAGGGATAAACTGCTGGTGGTTTGATCAGGTGCCATGTCAGTCTTGGCAACTGAAGTATCGAGAAAGCTCTCCATATTCATCATCTGTAATCCGGAAAGAGAGTATATCTCAATTCCAATGAAAATATGTGACATATTCCTAAAGCACGTTATGCCACTCACTTCCTATGGAATGTGTCTATGGTAGCAGTATTGTGCCCAAATGTTGAGAACAAATCATATATTGTCTCATGTAAACAGATGATGATGTCTACTGAATACACGTTATTGATTTGGCTCTCTCCACAATGACGTTGGGGTAAGGGTATGGACCCAAAAGAAACAGTCGATGAAAAACTTATGAAACTTGAGTATCATAATGCATGAATACATGTTACAATTCTATCAATTACAAATCTTGCAATGTGTTGTTTTATCAATACATCAAGTTATATTTCCCAGTCTATACTCGAGTTCAACACAAAACCTCATATGATTTTTGGCGATAACTTCTTTTAGGATGGTCGGATCAATTTGAAATTTCATAAGCGTCCATTTCGCACAAAACCATATTTTTAAACCAAATTTCAGACTTATATCTTGAAAACTAAAAAAGTTGGCAATCTACCCCAATGTTAAATGTTGGGCACTAATCGGATCACAGGAATTCAAGCAAATTTGGGGATTTCATGATCTTTATTCCGCTAAGAAATGTAATATGAGGAAAGTTTTTGAGTTAGAAGAATCATACAGGTGTATTCTAATAGAATATCATTCTTACAAAGTACTGTGCAGTGTGAACATCGAACAACATGCCAAATTCTGTTCAAACTTGCAAATTTCAAGTTATATGAATTACCATTGGAGTAGATTGCCAACTTTTTGAATTTTTAAGATAGAAGTCTGAAATTTGGTGAAAAAATATGGTTTTATGCCAAATGGAACCAAATAAAATTTCAAATTGATCCGACCATTCTAAACGAAGTTATCGCCAAAAATCATACGAAGTTTTGTGTTGAACTTGAGTTTACAATGTCTAGATATGTCACGTTTTTAACAAGTGTCATCTCGTAGTACCGGTAATTCAGTCCTTTTTCAAATTCCAACCTATTTCATACCATGGTGTATACACTTCACGAGATAGCAATACTCAAAGGTTTCATATTTCCTAATAAATGGAATAATGACTCAAAAAGATAACATTTCAGATTGAGGATCTCAAACTTTGTTTGGGCAGAGTATTGTTTTCAATGATGTATACGTAGTGTTACAAGAATATAAGGCTCATAGAAGGATGCAACCAATATGGTGTTAGCAAATCTACCAGGTTTGTGCTGTAATAAGGATCGTTATCTAGACATTCGTGGTAAGGGATTGTAAAGATTGTTATCTAGAGAATTTTTGGGTAATAGGTGCTGTACAGCGCAGCTATACTAGTGAATGACACAACAACGAACATGAAGTCATATCTATTGATTTTCCACACATGAGTCATTTTAAGTCATGATTTTGATCTGGCGCTTTCGCCTTCAGTAAATTTATGGCCAGGGATATAGATGCTCCTATTAGTCCACAAGCTCCTGTTATGTACATCTGTGCTGTGTAGGTCTCAGTGATGTCAAAGATATAACCTGCAAGTACATAATTCGACACAATGAAATGACGGTGGATTCAAGTACAAGACACCCACTTTTTATGCATGCAAATCAACTTGGTCACATTTACATGGATGTATGTACCAATGAAAAAACATACCATATAGTAAGGGTGATCCAAGCAGCATAAGCGTGAGAGGCGTCTCTGTAAAATATGCAGCAATCGGGTAAAGCTTGGGACCAACACATTCAATGATTATCACAGGATCGAACATAGCTATTGTTCCAAAGAATACTGTCGTTAATGGTATAAGTATCATGGTCGTCGAGTACTGGTGAAATGTTACAGCGCTAATTAATAAGGCTGAACCCATCATAACGGTAATTCCGTAGTAGGTATTCGTTTTCATCCGGCTGTACGTAAGGATGAGGCCATGCAGAGGTCGAGCAACAAGATCCGCTCCACCAGTTATTGCCAGTAACATAGCTATTTCTCTTGACTTGAAACCGATGCTTTTTAGATACGGAGGAATGAATAAATGAAGAGAAAATACCGCAAAATATGAAAATAACCGAGAAAACACAATCAGGCGGAAAGTATTCGATGAGCATAACATCCTAAGATTTTCTGAGAAGTTTAGTGACTTGGATGATTTAATGGGAACTTTGGTTGAGGCAGAAATACTTTCCCGTGAAATATCAACAATTGAACCCATCCCTGCAGAATCATCGTCAACATCTGATGCAATGGATTCTCCAGCTGCACCTTTTGGCAGATTCTCTTCAATGATAAAGACTCCATTCGTCTTTGTGTGACAGGCAACAACGTTATTTTGTTCTGGTAGACTCTCAATTGTTCGATAAGCCAATAACTCCACTTGGTTCTTTTTGCCAGATTCTGCTTGCCAGTTCTTTTTGTCTCCAAGTTCACTTGATGTTTGTCTCTTGTTCGGTTCCTTTCCAACCTTTCTTCCGTAGAAATTTGCAGGTCGGAAAAGCGATGATCCTGGAATAACTTGCAGTATAATGCCACTGATAAGGACCATTGCTCCAGTCAAGCCTTGTTCACGTAGAAGATACTCTATCAACAGTGGCATAACAAGTACTCCGAGACTACTACCAGTAAACACCACAGCATTCGCCATGTTGAGTTTCTCTTTGAAGTAGTACCCAAGGATATTAGTAGTCGCCAACAACATGGTGTTACCTCCCATACCTAGGATAATTTATACATTCATGAGTAACATAGTTAGGATTGTCATGTACCAAAAGGTGTGTCCCGTTTGGATGGCCTGCCAAGAGCAATTTTATTAGCTAGAGTGGATGTATAGGGCATCATTTTGGCTTTTGTGACGTCGTTTTCAAAATGGTCTCCACCAAAATTCAAGAAAACACATGGGTTTATGACTCAGCTTCTAGACAAGATACAGGCAAGATTCTGGTGTCTGCACCAATGTTCTTGATGAGTGTTTGCCTCAGAATCCAAAATGGCTGCCATTAATACCTGCAAAAACACAGAAATATGTAGAAATCTGGGGGAATATTCAGGTTGGAGGTGAAGTGTCAATTGGAGTGATGTATCTCCAACCTCAATATCTCCAACCTCAGATTTCTACACATTTCTGCCTCGACATTGGAGAAATATCATTTTTTGAAGGATTCAGTGACGGCCGATTTGGATTCTGAGGCAATTATCAGTCAAAGACACTCAGCAACATAACCATTAGATTCCTCGTCATCAAAAACATGGATATAGACACCAAACTCATGTCTCTATCTGCCATAGAAGCTGAATTATATTTAGTGAAGACGTCATATCGCGAATTTCGGTAGGAGCTATTTTGAATTGGTGTTATAATAGCCAAAATTCTCCGAAGTAACACAGCCACTCAAGTTTTTTTCTGTTTATTGATGCCCATCAAATGAAAAAAATGCTTTTGGCAAGTAATTCCCATGGGATGACACGAGCAACCTTACTAACAGTCTGACAATATACTTGGGATTTTACCACTTCTCAGAGAACGTTCAAAACAGGTGACAAATGAATTTAGTACACACCAGTCAATAGACCGAAGCAAACTGCAAATGCCATCAGGTTGGGAGTGATGGCGAAAGACATGAATGCTAACACCATCATGCAGCCACCCAGTATACATGTCACTCTGCTGCCCCATCGGTTTATTAGCACAGGCAAAACTGGGACTGGAAGCATCAAAATAAATATTCCAAGGCATCATGATCATAATACGTAATGAGCGTTATAGGACATCATTCGATGGGGTGATTACCATATCTTATGTGTTAATTCTTACAGTTACTGCCTAGTTTAAGCAAATATACCATGCTTACTGGAGATAAGTCGGCCGAGGCTAAAAATTGAGAACATCAACGTTCCCAGAACAGCAGTGCTGTCGTAATATTCAACCACCTCCACAAAAATGACTCCACTGATCCGCACGACTCCCAGCGCCCAGAGCAAGTTGGCAAATCCTCCTGGTGATAACAGTCAGGCACAGACCATGTGTGTACATTTGAATATGGATTATAATAGAACTTTCATCATTAGAATTAAGATCTCACCAAAAACGATCATCCAAGCCCATCCTTTATCTATTGGTAATTCTGCCATATTGTATTATGCTAGTTACTTCTGAAATGTTGTCGCCAAAACTGAATAAAAGTTACTAAGTGATGTGTAACTGTTCAAGCCAATAAAACATGGGCCTAATGTGCGTGTCAAACGCTAATTTGAAGGTGAAATATGTTCTCGTATTTACCCTCAAATAATCAAAAATACCCTAGTTAGGACTTGTTTGCTTTTCATGGTCACAACACTACCCGATCTACAAACGGAGGCCTATTATCTAATTAGCATGGACATGTACAGGTGTAATTAGTGTTTTAAATTTGAGAGGGTTTCGTTCCAGAGTTCATAATGCACGAAGGCATATGTTAATGGAATAACTATTGTGGAGACACAGTTGATGCGTCAATATGTTAAAACGTGATTTCATTGCCTGGCATACAGAGTGTATCATTTTTGATGTGATAAAATTCATGTGAAAAAAGCTATTTAAATAATGGGGGAATTCACATTTTGTATGTGTTATACATGAATTTGGCAAACGTTGACCCTGACCACGGAATTACATTAGCACATGTTAAGTTACGTTTGTTCAACGGCCAAACAGTTCCCAAATATTCAGATACAAATATGATATTCATTCAGGTAGGTGGAATAAATTTTGGAAAATTATTTGTACATGTGTGACATATCTCTCAATGCTTACTCGAACGCCGTCCTCAGGTGAACACATTAATGAGAACAAACCACAACTTTCACCCACATCCGGATCACATACACAATCATTTATAAATGGATCGCAATACAGTGTCCAGGTGGGATATTGCTCTAGGTTTGCCCAGCTGGTAGAAACACTGGGTACTCCGGTATCCTCATCAATTATAGAGTATAATGATGGTCGTCCCTACGTGCTTTTGCCAATGAACGACCTCCCGATCGTTCACCCAAGTGACAGAGTCAGAGGGCGCAATTCCTTAGACTCAGACTACTTCTCCGCTTGACCAGCCTTTTGAATAGCCGTTTGAATAGCCGTTTGGGCTATGCGGTAGGCCCGGCACGGGCATCCTACAAAAAGGAAAGCTCCCTGATCAAGCGCCATATCAGTGTTGGCAACTGAAGTCTCTCGAGAAGGCCTTTTGGATTAATCATCTGTAATAAGGAAAGAGGGCATACCTCAAGTCCAATTCAGTGACCTCCAGCTTTTATACTAACTCACAGCTAGTGGACAACCGTCACCTCAGCAATGCGTCAATTGAATGGATGAGAAATCTGATTAAATTTCTGGTCTGAGCAACTTCTAAAAATGATCAAAATGAACATTATATGAATGGATTTTTTATAGAGTACAGGGGCAGAACCATTTCTACATGGTATGATTATGTCACACACTATATACCGTCCATTGACCTACCATGGCCCATTGGGGTGTTCCTATCTGACCATGAGGCTACTCTGGTAGTGTCACCCAGGCCCGGTGTTCATAGTGAATGATTTCGTGTTCCTTTGGGCTTCTGACCCCTTCTATGTGAGAAATACCGTGTCCGACCTTGTTCACTGAACCATGGCGGGCCCTTTTGAAAGAGGCACCGCTCCAGGTGGTGCCTATTTGAAGAGGGCCCGCCATGGTCCAGTGAACGAAGCCCTGTAGTGGAAAAGTATAATATATAGCTGCTGGGATGATCCCAATTAAAAACGCAACGACAATTGAACAGTAAAATGGATAACAATTATACACGTTTATTCCGATGTCTTCTAAACGCTGGTACGCTGGTATACTGGTACAAGCATTGTGAAGCTTATTGAGGCATACACGAAATGAGCAGTATTGTTGAGTTCATGCACCTTGCAATGCTTGTACCAGCATACCAGTGTACCAGCGTTTAGAAGACATCGCGTTTATTCACTCAAGTACGAATGCAACAGTACAATATACACATAAATGACTTGGATTTGCATGATATACATGTGTCACAACTGTAAAATTTGTATCCATAGGTTCAGACGATATCCATCGTATATTTTGATACGGACAGTCTCGTGTGCAGATATCCAGTGAATATGACATCCTCGATATTCCA
Source organism: Terebella lapidaria (assembly GCA_949152475.1). Taxonomy (NCBI): domain Eukaryota; kingdom Metazoa; phylum Annelida; class Polychaeta; order Terebellida; family Terebellidae; genus Terebella; species Terebella lapidaria. The sequence goes on along the minus strand of OX424561.1, from coordinate 27,077,036 downwards.
GTGATATTCCACATATCCCAATATGTGTAGAAAGCCTTCAGATACCTGCAGATCCAATCTCCCTCTTGCACATTCCCTGCAAATATAATAAAATGCATAGGTATACGAAACCATAAAAGGTTATGTAGCATAATGATGTATATTCAGCGTATATATTCACAATTTTGAACAGGCCATACTAGTTGTTTCAGGCATAAATGGCGCAACTAAGAAAACAGCTTCACTCGAGCATATGAAACGCTGAAAGTTTGGTGTGTCCTTATAATTGTATATAATGTTTCGGCGTGCATTTATAGCTATTTCAACCCTTTTCTAACCCGTTTACACCGTTTTTTGCTAATATTTTTGCGATGCCAAATGGTATCCTAATATAACTTGGCATATATTTACTTTACCTGGAAGTCAAACGACAATTTTCTACACAAATCCAGACTTCTAATAGAGAAAATGAAAAAGTTGACAATCTACCCCATACTAATTTTGACCCCATCATTCTCGGTGTAAACGAGTTAGAAAAAAAAGAGTTTGCAATTCGTATCCGTTTTCTTGGGTTAGGCTACAATGTATTTTGTAATATATAGATCGTCCTGTTTCTAATGAAATGAATAAACCATGAAATTGAAATCAGTTTTCATACGGGCCTAAAGCGTATCCGTTGACGCAGAAAGGAACAGAAATAAGATCATTCTATACTCGCCTGTTTACTGGTATTTTGCCGATATATCCTCACAACATATTTCACGTCTTCAAGTAGATGGCGTATTGCTGTCTTATACAGCAACTATTCCAGTTATGGGCCATGATAATCACATCACCGTGCACTGTAGCCGCTTGTATATCCCATTCGACTATCCGGACGTTGCATTCCCACATCACGAAACGTTACCGTGGAGCTTACTGTGGCAAAAACGGGCGCGTCTGTTGTCGTATTTCCATTTATAATATTTCATTTGAGCAATACTCAACCTTAGGCCTTCTCCTTTACATAGCACCTGTAGAACCTGTAGTGTAACTATCTCCAGAGTCATAACACCAGGAAATCCCCTAATGTTGTATACGCAGGTGAGTACTTACAGCTGATACCTAGCCTACCTATTGAGACCACAACACCTGTGGACCCGCTCATAAACGGCTAGCCGGTAAGTAAATTCAAACAAATTTCAGATCAAAGACACGATCATGTGACTTTGTAGACAGCAACATGTACCGGGCTGATGATTACAGCCAGTTATATGCAACTGAGGATGTAATCCACTGCTAATAAGACAGTAAGGTTTTGGCAGTGGGTTTTGTGTCAGTGGGTTTTGTGTCAAAACCGCTAGCCAGTGTTTGTGCATGTGATGAAACTACACTGGGTTCATGAGATCCATGGACAGATTCTGCTCCCATTATCTGCCCGTCTATGCACCATTATGTGTGGTGGACACCTGGTAGAGGATTGAACTGAGGATCGGTGTGCCACTAAGACATACGCCAGGTAATCATCCTAGTCATTTGCACAATCGCACGATCATACAACATGATACGGGGAGATACACACTTTTTACGTCATAGCATGTCGGTTCCTTGTTTGGGAACATCATGGTTAACAACGAACTCTGTGACGGGAAAGTAGACCACTTTGTGTACGAAGTCACGTCACAGTGGAACGACGTCAGTCCATTTTGGGAAGTAGTCCAGAATGAGCAGTATGTTAGGCCTTCGAGAACACAGTATTGTTTGGGTTAATGAAAAACCAGTATATCTAAAGCAGTTTGACCAAATCACATCAGCCTGAAAAGCAAACCAGCCTATACCGATGTGAGGGGGTGTCTGCCGGTGGCAGGTTAGCCTTGATGGTCGCAACATCATGTGAGCCGGACATACACCAATGCGCCACTTTTAACAAACAGATGGGCTAGTAGCATCGTTGTTGTACATAGGTCTACAATCTGCTTGATACCTAGATGACCAGAAACATGTACCTTGTGGAGCTGGTCATTCTAGAGAGCTGATATATTGAAAGACCGGTGGCTCTTTCCTATTGGTCGGGAGAGTGGTTGTTGAAATATATACCGCTGGTTCTCTACCGTTAGACACCGTTAGTCATCTTATTGAATATGCGGCCACCAACATATTCGAAAGATGACAACTTTTGAACTATGCCAACAGTTATACAGCAACTGTATCACACAGCAACATTTTCACAATATGCTTCCATTCAATGATTCATTCAAACCCGAGAAACCTTGACCTCACTTTGCCTTGAATGAATGAACGTGAGCTTCTCTGGGTTTCTCTAGGCCAACAGGCAAGTGAGAAGGGTAATCCAGCGCTTTTCATATTCATTTTTCCTGGTAACTTGATGGTTGGTGGGCCCAAGTAGTCCACGTCCACATTCTTGAATGCTGATTTCCTTGTGTGTCTTTCAGCTGGGGGAGGTGCCATTGTTGGCAGCTTGATGGACCTCAACTTCTTGCACAGAAGGCACATGCTAGTGAGGTTTGTTACTGTAGAAAGTCCTTAGACTATCCCGAAGGTCTTCCGGACCTCAGCCAAAGTTGATCATGCTCCAAAATGCAGAAAATGTATGGTGATGAGAAATGATGATCATCTTTATAATTTTGTGGTGTTTTGGCAGCAATACTGGAAACTTCACAAGAGGTATTGCTGGCTCGGTGATTCTCCCACAACAATGAATGATGCTTCAGTAACCAAGTGTAGATCAAGCTTTTTGACGAGGGCAGTTACCTTTCCTCATTGACCCACGACCACTGCGAGTTCAGCTGCACTCGGATGAAGGTGTTCTGGTGTCCATTCAGTCGATTGATACAATGCTAGCAGTGCAGTGTTGTACTTAAGAGTTTTTGAGAGGTGGAGAACTTCTCAGGCTTCGAGTCAAATGGGTACACTGATGCATTACTATTATTCGCATCAGTTGTCAGTTGTCTCAACGGTGGGTTTTTCTTCTTCCCACTCTCATGTCGGCCAGGAATCTGGAGCATCCGCTACTCATGTGGGTCCACATTACCATTGGCTCTCTTGCATATTGTTCCCATCTTGTAGCCAGATCAGCTAGGTTCACATCAGTGCTGGTGTACTTGAAGAATACATCATGTACTTTTTACTTGATTTCTGTGACTCTATTGGAGACAAGTTTGTCATCGTTTCTTCAAGGGTTCGACCGGGTGCTAATGATGAGTCGCACCACAATGTACTTTCTTGGCATCTTCAATTTTTCTGCCCACAAGCTGGTAACTTCTTATGCCAACCAGAACACCCATCAGCTCCATTCTAGGAACTGCTAAGTTGGCTTGTTTGTAGCTACATTGGCCTTGACAAAGATGAGATAATTTTTACAGAATCTGCTAAAGCCTATTGTGTGTGGTTGCAGAAAACACATTGTTGACTGGCATCTGTGAAATAGCATTTCAGTTGGGGAGTCGTGTGGTGATGACCAGCATTGGAGTGTGTGGTACAAATGGTAATTTCTTGAATGATGGATATCCAGTCACTGGTGACGTCATGTGGGACTGCATCATCCAAGTCATATCGATTTTCCAGTCATACTGATTTTCATTCTGCTGAGGATTGGGCTGAACAAACCCAGTGGGTCAAAGGTTCCACTTGATTTGTGTCCCCCAGCATCGTAGTACCTTGATTTTGGACCCCTTTGTTTGTCCTTCTTAGTTGGATTTTGCATCGTTTGACAGCCATTCATGGAGGTTCGTTCCAGCTGCAGGAGTTCACTGCTTTTTTATATGTCTCCAGACATTACACAGTGGTGTCCGTGCCTATGATGAAATTATCAGCATAGAGACCCTTCTCGGCTTGACTGGAGAACTCACAAGAGTGTCGAGACAGGTGATGTTTGATTGTGGTACCCAGATGGAACGGTGATGCCGAGATTCCAAATGGGACCGCTGTGAACCTGTATATTTGAGTGTTGTTTTCACGTGACAGGGTTTCTGGATTTCTCAGTCAGGAGACGTGTGTGATATTTGGGCTGCAGTCCCACTTGCAGAAAGGCATTTTCAGGTACCAGAACAATTTTGTGACAGCTGAAGCGTAGCAGAAAACCATTGATATCTTGAAGGTAGCTGTCGCCAGTGTGAATCAGGTCATTGAAGCTGTTACCATCTTCGGTATTGACGCTGGCATCATAGACAATTCTGACCTCGCTGTTTTCATTGTGCCTACTAATGTGTGAGAAATTTGCCAAAAAATCAACATTTTTACTCTTCCACGTCACCGGCTCAGTTATTCCTTTCTGGAGCTGGTCTTGGAAAATAAGATCATAACCCCCAAGACAATATTCCATCATTAACACGTTGAGTGTGCATTGCAGGCGGCTTTTCAAGAATCATGCAGATTTCTGGAACATCGGTTTTTCAAGGAAACTAGATATAAAAGCCTAGAGGCTTGGTGGCATCCCCCAAAGTCTTCTTTTCCCTTCTAAATATGAACTGGACTGAATTGAGAATACTGAGAATTATGTTTGATGGGACATAAAACACATGTAAAAGTGGGAGCTCGCTGGACAGTTGCTGACAGGACAAATGTCAACCAAACACTCGCCATCCAAAAAGTTAAAGAATGGACATTTACCCTGCCAGTATTTTTTCAGAATATAGCATTGCAGTGTGTTTCATAATATTCGTTAAAATCTCAATTTCAATCTTTTCTAACTGTTAAAATATGTTCAATTTTTGGCGCACAATGGTGGAAACAATCTCTAATTGTTTTGGCTGGAAATGGCTCAAAACAGAAAGTGACTTGATTTTGACTATAATATTTTTTCCCGTTGATGTAAGTATCAGTTTATTACCACCAATACAGTCAGATTTAGATGATGACAATAACAAATGTAAAATACAACATTTTGCAATAGAAACAAAGCCCAACCAAATAGTTTATTCAAACACACACTGGCGTCATCAGGGGCAGACAGTGTGTTAAATGTAGTTGTTTCTACTGTACACCTGATAGAATTAGTATACAACTGCCTAACAACCTATGAAAATCATTTAGAAATCCGGAACAAACCCCATGGAACGGATTTATGACAGGTACACAATTACCTAATCACAAGCCAAAAGGCTGCTGAGTTGATGGTATCCTCGGGGACAGATTTAACGTCCGCCAGCAGTGACACCGACTCAGTGGTTTGAATGTAAGTATCAATCTATTACCACCAATACAGTCAGATTTAGATGATGCCAATAAAACACGTAAAATACATTTTGCAATAGAAACAAAACCCAAGCAAATAGTTTATCCAAACACACACTGGCGTCATCAGGGGCAGACAATGGCTGATCTGTCGACTGTACATCAGGGGAATCTTTTGAAACAAATCTCAAAACTGATGGTATATTTTTTTAGAGGTTGGGTTTTTCGTAAAAAAAAATATCTGCCTATTGAAAAGGATGTGAAATTCAAAACTCCCTCTCGAGATATTTTTAGGCATTTTTGTGCAAACTTTCAAAAATATTCTGCCAATAAACTTTAAAAACAAACCTGTGCATGCATGGATGCAATGCCACGGCATGAGTTTATCGGATAGAATAACGATCCAATGATCTTAATGGAAGGTATTGTATGGGTTTCTTCTTTAATGTAAGATATTGTTCAAGGATGAAAATGTGTGTGATTTATGTTGTTAAATTAGACCCCCCCCCCCCCTTCAAAAAAACCAACAAACAAAAAACACACGATTGATTGAAAATATGTTAAAACATGGCATCCTTTATCTTTTATTTGCAGTTGTAAAATATAATGCACATGACACACAAACACACAAACACATAAGACGTTACGATTAATGGTTACAGGTCAAACTTGATAGTGCTGTGCAGCTTGAGGGAATTTTTCCGCAGACTTTTCTCGTTCAGTTGTTGTGATCTGGTATGTAGATGCGGCAGTTTTTCACGTTGGGGCAGACTGCTTTGTCAAGTTGAATGACGTGCTTTGCGGTGCGGAGCAATTCTATGTTGACATAGAACAGCTACAACGGCAGGATCCTCGGCCAGGTTTTTACTGCCAATAGGTATGACAACTTTATCAGCAGTGTAATGAAAGGCTGGATGGTCTGCCAGATGCTGATGAAGTTCTTCTAAGGTGTGGCCTTTTACACATAATGCTGAGTAGGAAAAAATGCCTTCCGAGGGCGAGTTTGGGGTTGGTGATTGCATGGAAAGGGGTCCGTATTGGACTGTGTCTGGCTGAGATGTTTTCTGGAAGGGGCATTCCAGCAAGCATGCAGTCGCTGAATATAGTGATCTGTGACACTTGTAGAACAGTTTTCTGGACACTAGTATGGATTGCAGTGAGTTGCTGACAACGAGACAGACGTTGATGTTGGCTATCACGACAGAGACACATGTTGGACGAGGATTGAGTGAAATCTGTCGCCTTGAGCACTGTGAGGTATTGTGGAGTTTGCACAGCTTATTGAACAGGAGAATCTCTGTCATGACATCCACTTGAACTTCTCGCCACTTCTTTGTTGCTATAATATTGCGCGCCATCATCATTGCTCGGGAATAAGTTTTAACAAGATGGAATGAATTTGCATGCTTGTAGTCGCAAATAACGGCTTGTTTCCACATATAAGCAATAGCAGCGCAAAGTAACATATGGCCGTTCCAATGCAGTGAAGATGGAGTGAAGATGAAAGATTGAAGATGTCAAGGCAGTTTGAATCTTCGGTTGTGCATATATTTGAATAGTGGCAATGAAAGTATTTGAATTACATGTACCTTTACATGTACCTTTACAATTACATGTATAGAAATATTGATCTGCTCTGTCACAGAAAGTACAAAATGATCTGCCATGGTTTTGACACCTTAGAATGTGTCAGTACGTGCTTCAATTGTTCCACACAAAGACTGACAGTTACAATACCACAGAAACAAGTACAATTCGGCACTGCGTTCATCTCCCTTTATGATTTCTGCACGATCATGACTTTGAAGTAAGCTTTGAACTGTCAAATTTTCTTGTAATCTCTGATGTGAACTCAATATTTCTGATGATTAACTCACCGCACATAATGAGGTACTGTGTATGTACCGAAACTATTTTGTATAAATACATACATTGACATGCTAAACTTCAGACTTTAGTCGAATCTATTCCAGGAGCTAGTATTGATGTGATCTGTTACCTGATATTCGAAATGGCTACATTTTTTCGTGGGGCCACAAGCCCACTTTCAAACATGTTTCTGTTAACGATGTATTGGAGAGACCAAATTCACATACATTAGAACAGGCATACCAGCAACAAAAAGCTGAGCATTTCAAGTGTACAATGATGGAAAGTCAGATTATGGCTGCTTCACACTCGTTTCAGTGTTTGGCAATAGCAAGAACATTCCCTAAAGATGATATAATCTGGCTCCCACAGAGACTCTGCTGCGGACAAAATTTGAACAGTGCGAGGCTTACAGGACATCGTTCATAGAGCACACATCTCATCCTTTTTGGGGCGTTGTCTGAATCACCCAGGACAAAATATGCTAGGGCAACTAACTACATGCCATCGTGAAAAGCACCACCAAAGGCGTTTTGATTGCAGGATCGTCGCGCACAAAACTTCGCACCATACATGCCAGTGAATCTCGGACATCTTCACTATTGTGAAACGGTGTGCCTCCCAGGTGAAACATCGATAGCTTGTTGAATAAGTTAAACAAGTACGATTGGACTCGCTATGGTGCCATTTTTATCATCTTAGGGACCAACAACGTTTTCAACAAAGAAGGACATCGCCACACTCCAACCAAAGAAATCATAGGCAAACTACATGAACTTCACAACCATTTGTCAGACACCACAGCCAGAGTCACGAGGATCACACTACTTCTAAGGATGTTGAATTCAAAAATGCGCTGGACTTCAGTCTTGTGAAAGACTACAAAGAAGATGCTTAGTACATCAACAGCGGATGCCCTTTCCTCAAACCAGTCGAGGAATTATGCTGTCGACACAAACCAAACAGGAAATACTTATGCAGCGATGGGGTTCACCTCAACCATGGAGGGAAAAATTCCTTGCTTTAGCATTATGTAATCAGTGATACATGTAACAATGACTGAATGACAATACATGCCCACCTGTGTATGATTTTTTTTGTAATAACAAAATGATAACTTGCTTTATTATGAGTTTGTAAATAAAAAAGAATATCTTTAACTTTTGTCAAAGCAACTTTTGCTGATGAGAGTTTCTAAATAGAAATAATATCTCTATATTGGATGTTATTCTTAATAAAACAAAGCAACTATGCATGAACTGTAGACTGTAGCACACGGACAATTGCTACTTCGAAAATACATGCATCTGTATTCCATGAAAGAGCAAGGCAATATCTATTTTTAGAAAAGGTCACCACAAAAAAAGAACATACTACAAGATCGATTTCTGGAGCTATTAACCATTTATCACACACCCAAAACAATATTAGTGTGACGAATATCGTTCACGGCCAATATCAAGCCGATTTAACTGGGTCGTCGTGTGATTTAATAAGGCCGGCAGTTTCAATTTAACTGTTTATTGCGGTGATAAGTTCAATGATGCAGTCACTCACAATCTGGGCCGCACTCCCACCTACCGTCCGATGATATCCCAGTCGAATATATTCCTATTATAGTCCTTCGTATATCTTGTACATATATCCAACAGTTTATATATCACTTGTATTTAGTACGTATATTTATATCGACAATCTTCACAGGCACTATATTTTACACGTCCTGTCACTGGGATTTCTACTACTCTTCTGCGCAGATAACTGGGGCCGAGGGATCATGTGCTTGTGTAGTTTCCCGCCAAGTGTATGCGGTGTTGTGATTGGTCGAATGTATGCTGCAATGCGTTGATGTCACCGGGAAAGTGGGTTTCCCCGGCTCGTGTCAATACTTGTAATGCCTGTATCTGTGCACGTGATGTGTGGGGTATGTGTGTCAAGTTCTATGTTTAGAAGTCAGTGCATGTGAAGGTCAAGGCCGGGTATCTTGGGTCGAATGTACTGAACTAGCGGGGCCGCAGGTGCGTGGTTTGACCTGTGTGTGTAACCATGACTACATGGAGTTTATGCTTGTGATCGTATAGTATGTATCTGTCCTGTATGTAAGTCATGTAGAATGAATGTTTGTTGTGGAAATGTGTAGTGCGCGGGAGGGACGGGAGTAACAGTCACTAAAATTACTACATAACACCCCTTCATTAATCCTACGCCCTCGGGATTACCCTCCCCGGACCCTACCATCGCCAAAAACTAAACAATAAAAGAGCTAAGCAGTCCTAAAGATCAAACCCAAAAACACTCACACACACACGCCGCGCGAAATGAGAAAACACTACATACAATAAAAATTTCCTAACCGTCTAAATAAACGTCAGCGGTCAGTCCGTCAGCAGTCGCTACGATGATACATATACAAATACATTCATAACAATGACCGATGAAGAATGGAATGTTTGATATGGAATGATAAACAAAACTCCTCGACGTTTCAAAGCGAAACGGAACTAAAACTTTAAGAGTCTATTAAACTGAAATAAAATGATGATTAAACTTAACTAAATCACATGTATAAAAACGAAATGCCGTGACTAGGATAAAATATATATGTACAACTATTTACAATATCCGAGTCCGTGACCAGGATGGCTGGCCGTTCTGGTTGGGGCCGTATCCAAGGGGCCGAACAGTTCTGGGCCGAAACTTCACTTGCCCTCCCGTTCGCGCCTGCTGGCGGGAGGTGGCGGGGCCGCTGGCGATGCCTGCCGCATCAGCTGTAGCTGTTCGTCCGGGGGTAGTCTGGGCAGGATGGACACGATTGTGGCCAACAACTCCCCCGGGATGGTCGGTGTGGTCGGGGTCGACGAAGCTGGTGCTTCCGATGGGGTCGGGGCCGAACTCGCTTGAAGTCGAGTGATCTCTTGTTGTTGGTGGGCGACTTGATCCTCCAACTGAGTCACACGGACTCGAAGCCGCAGATTCTCCTCGGACAGGGTGTCCGGGAACGTGGGCTGGTGGCGCTCATGCAGAGCTCCCATCCCAAAGCCGACAGACAGGCCGTTGTATTCTGCCTGCCTGATGTGATGGTCCAGGGCCGACAGGTACTCCCGACGAATTAGTCGCAAGTACTCGTGCGCTAAATCATCAGCGCGGGCGAGAGCCAGGGTCGGGAGATGCTCCTCCGGTTCTGACGGCAGGAGTAAGGGGTCGGCGTTATGGGCGGCCTGTTCGAGACGAGCCGTCCAAAAGTCCTCGTGAAACCCGAGGTAGTTCGGGAGCCGCTGGGCGTCCTCATCTCGCAGGAAGTCCCTGAGGTCGGGGTTTTGGCCGGGTAGTGCCTGCAGACCGGGAAGCGAACGGGTCGCCAGACGTCTGCCGTGTTGTCGCAGAAACTGGAAATCGGCCGCAAACTCGCCGGACCCATGGAACGAGAGACGCTCGTCGAGATCCCTGTGGAGCGACTCGAGCTGTTCAGGGTCGTTCACTCGAAGTCGGGGTCGGTCTCTGTCAGTGCCGCGTGTCGGGACGGAGCGCAGAGGCTCCACTTCCTCCGTGAGGTACGGTGGGAGCGGGACGGGCTCCACCATTCGTCGCGAAGGCTCTGGTGAAGATTCCGGGGTCGAAAATTGTGTCGGGGACGGACGTGTAGGAGACCCGGGTGCGATCTCCCTGAGTGGAGGGGGCCGATCCTCAGCTGGACTCTTTGTTCCAGGAGTCTCCTCGCCGGGTGATGTAGATACCGGTGTGGTATTCAGGGGTCGACTTGGGAGTGGCGGATACTCCTCAGGTGGAGGGACTAATCCCTCACGGACTCGGTAGTCCGTGACGTTGGAAGCCGTGGGTCGCTCCACAACCATCCGCCTGGGTATGATGTCCGAAGGCCGAACTCTGGACGGGGTCGAAGATGTCACTGTAGTGACCGGTCGGGTTGTCGCTGGCGATGCCACTGACGCGAACGAAGCCGTAGTGACGACTGCCGAGGCCGAAACACCGGTGGTCGTTGTCGGGATTTCCTCCGCCGTGCTCACCGATGTTGTCTGGTAGTTGATGGGCCGGACAAAGAAAATTGTACTGGGTCGTCGTACTCGAACCCGCGTGTTCATGGTTTCAATGTCACTGACCATGCGAGTTAGCCGAATTTCGTCTGCCGGGGTCGAAGCACGATTGTACTCCAGTCGACGGAGTACCTGCTGCACTTCCGGGGCCGAGTTAGGCGGATATTGCTCAAAGAGCTCTGGCGCCATGTGCCAGATGCCGAACGTCAGGACGGTGTTAACATCCCTCCTGAAGATCGGGATGTTGGCCGGAACTCTAGGGGGTCGATAATTCGGGTTCGGCTGCATGTCGACTCTGCAGCGTAGCGCGAACCTGACGAGCATGGGGCCGGATGCCGATAGTCGTCCTTCCTGGTAGAATGGGAACGACGTCACGTGTTGCGGGGTCGCTTGAGACAAGTGCCGGAACATCTCCTCCTGGGCCAATGTCCGGAAGTCGTCGCGGGCCGGGCACACGAAGTAGCGTAGAAACGGAAAGTGGTACGCCAAAACGTGCGCGTCGAGGTTCTGGGCCGTCCGGAAAGGTCCGCGTCGTGGTACGGTGAACCACTGTCGCTCTCCTGCTCCCTCCTCTTCGCTGATGCAGAAGGGGCACTCGTAGTGACCGTCTCCACGCTGTAGCGGAGCCAACGTGAGGAGGTTTCCCTCCGACAGGGTCGACTGTTCATCGAAGTTGTGGATATGGCCGTATCCAGCGCTCCGATTTCGCTTGCTGAGTGGAACCTTGTTCCAGTCTATGGGCCGAGTTCCGTAAGGTGTCACGGGAGGTGGCACCAGTTCCATCAGTTCCGCCACTTGCCGACGGAAAGTCGAGGTCGGGGCCGAAATAGCAGATCCGCCACTAGAGCGCGACGAACTGCTAGACGTCGATCGGGCTCCCGCTCCATGTTTCTTCTTAAAAGAAGTGTAAGTCCTCTTGTTCGGAGAACGGGAGGCCGAAGGTCGTACCACCGCTGAGCTGGAAGCGGGTGAAGTCGGGGCCGGAGCGATCGGGGCGATCACCTGATTCGTTGGGTCGGGTTGGCGGCTCGCCATGGCGACTCGCTGAGCCTCTTGAGCCGCTTGTCGTGCCTCGATTGCACGCTGGACGATACTTCCGCCCTCCTCGAGTCGGCGGAAGCGTTCGGGGTCGATGTTAAAGATGTCATCCGGAGTCGGGCTCGGTGTATGGCGCTCTCCTCGTTGCGCCAACTTGTCCCGGGCCGTTTTGGGTCGTGCTCCCTTCTCTGATCCACTCGCCGTGTCGCTGAGCGTGACTGGGTCGCGCTGCTCAGGCTGCGAGTCGGGGCCGGACGAAGTTTCGTTGTCGGGGATGATCCGATTCATCCCCGGTGTCGACTACTTGGACGGTGATGTTATCGCCGTCCAACTTGACTGTGCGGGGCCGATTATCACCTGGGTCGCCATTTTCCTGGTCGTCTCCGGGTTTGTCAGCCATGCTGATGGGCCGAAATTAGGTCGGAGTACTCCCCAAGTACTGACTAGGCTGGTTGTAACAGAGTCCGGATTTCTTCAAAACCAGCCTAGTTCAAATGCCGATAATCAAAGCCGAATTATTTCCCAAAGTCTTGTGACCAGGATTTAAACAATGTCAAAGTTTATAGGCCGACAATTATCTATGATTAGCACAGTTTTTGTAATCAATAGTCCGTATTCTGATATCCGAAACTTTCAACAGCAGTCCTTCTCCTCCAAAAGTCTCAGGCGCAAATGACCTGATTGCCGCTAATCTTCACTGCCGTACACAAAGATGCTGACAGCATCTCGATTCTTAGAACTGGGCCGGGGGGCGCTCTCTATCTGTATAGAAAACGTCTTTACGCTATGTATCATTGTTCCAAGCGTACACACAGCAAGGCGGGGCCGTCGTCAAGGAAACGCAGAGCGATCCTTCTCTGACCTCTTGGGTCAGTCCATTACGACAGTAGGGGTGTCCTCACACTGTCCAGATTTCCGTATGTCCATCTGCCGTCCCCTGGATAACTCGTTCCAAATCATTGTCTATTTATACTAGTCGACTGTTCGAATTACTGGGCTCTTTTTGCCCGACGACTCACTATTGTCTTTATCAGGGGAGATTTCATGCGGGTGCTGTAAACAGCTAAAATGTTTATTAGCGCTCGTGCGTGCCTTGTGAACTAATCAGTCTATCGTTCCTTCTCCCACAAATTAGCGCACAATAAACTACGGGGTCGAGTTGCTGTTTCACAGACGACACACAGTTATTAAAGGCTGAGATATGAATATCAATCACTCACAGGGGCGGACATCGTTCCATTCATTTTCAGCCAGTTCACAGGACGACGGGGCCGCTATATTGTAGGGGTCGAAATTGCAATGAACTGGGTCGGTCACACCGCGGCGCTTTGAATATTTGGGTGATGAATTTGGTGACAGGCCGCATCTTGGTATGATAGCTATGTAGTGACTGGTTCCCGTACCACTGGGCCGTTCCTCCGAATATTACATGGAGTGAGTAGAGGCTCTGTCGACGCATACTCCGGAACGAATCACACTATCACCTCTTCGACAACTAAGTGGCCTTACTCACGGTGTGACTGGTTTTATTATCCTCTTCGGCTGGCACATGGATGGAAGCTTTACATGATAATCTTAGTCATTGCGTAACATACGCCTTGATCAATGGTACATGTTATACGGGGTCGAAACATATATCATAATGCAACCAATTTTTCACCAGCATCATAATTATAATATCATATCTAGTGTGTATATATCGAATTTGCCTCACTGACATCTTGTACATATTAAATGCATATATTGTTATTGTAATATAATATATTATTATTGGGAAAGACATGATATCATAGTCCATTAGACATGCATAATTCATCATCAATGGTATCAATCAGATAACAAGGCCGGGGTTATCTGTAGCGGGCCGGTTTGCGTGCATTGCGTCTGGGTCGATTTGGTCGTGCAGGCGGGGGCGTAGCCTCGCTTGTCTCAGGGTCGGAAGATACCACAGGCTTTTGCCTGCGTGTCTTGCGTGCCGGTTTTGGAGTGTCGGAACTCGATCTGTGTGATCTTTTCCGTTGCCGATGTCGACTTGAGCCGGATGAGGTCGGAGATCGCGATTGACGATCCTGGGTCGTTGGCGAATCAGACTCAGCTGTTTGGTCTGAATCGGTATGTCGATCTTGGACTGTTACCTCCCAAGGGTAATAGAACTCCTTGAGAAGTCCCATGGGGTCGGGCAACTGTTCTGGGTCGGAGTGACTTGACGACTCTGTGGGTCGTACAGGGTCGGAGTAGATATGGGCCGCTTGGTTGTCACCTTCGTATGGCTTGAGCACATCCAGATGAACAACACGAGTGTTCCGAGGGTTGGAAACCAGGGCGATTCGGTAATCAACCTCGGTTACACGGTCGACGATCCTCCAGGGACCAGTCCAGGGCCGAGCGAACTTATTATTCTGCGTGAGTGGCAGATAATAATACCGGACCAGTCCGCCTGGTTGAAACTGGGGTCGTGGTTTTGCGTGGGCGTCATAACCCATCTTTTGCCGAATTGCCGCTTTTTCGAGATGGTCTTGGGCGAAACCGTGGGCCGTCCTGATGGCTTGCCGCAAATACTCCACATACTCCGGACCACACGGAGGTAGAGGCTCAGGGTCGTAGGTCGGAAACATGAGGTCGACTGGCAAGTTACACTCGTGTCCATACACCATCAGATGCGGGGTGCATCCCGTGGACGAGTGTACTGAGGTTCGATAGGCCATTAACACATATGGCAGGTGCAAGTCCCAATCGTTTGCACGATCGCTGACGAACGCACTCAGCATGTTGAGCAATGTCCTGTTGAATCGCTCAACTTGGCCGTCGCTCTGGGGTCGGTATGGGGTCGTACGAATCTTCTTAGCACCCAGTAGACGCACAACATGCTGGAACAGGGACGACTCAAACTCAGTACCTTGATCGCTATGGATCGCTTTGGGGACACCGTGGTAGACTATCCACCGATTCACCAGGGTGTCGGCAACATTTTTGGCCGTATGTCGCCATAGCGGAAAAGCGTCAGTGTACTTCGTAAAGTAGTCCGACACGACTAGTACATACCGATGGCCTCTTCCCGTGACCTTGTGGGTGTCGAGGATGTCCATCGCTATTCTGTCGAACGGCGCTCCTGTCGGTAGCTGTGTCAGGGGCGATCTTTTTGGGGCCGGTTTACCCTTGCGGGTCACACATTGCGGGCAGCGGGCACACCAGCGGGCGACGTCCAACGCCAAGCCGGGCCAGTAGAATCGGCGCCTGACTCTCTCAATGGTACGCTGTATGCCGAGATGTCCGACAATCTTTAGGTCATGTAGTTGGTGCAGAACTTGTGTCCTGAGTGCTACGGGGAGCACGGTTTGCACCACAGGCCGTCCAGCAGGGTCGGGTTTTACATGTCGAACCAGCACTCCGTCTTGTAGCGCCAGGAGGTTCCAGCGGGAAACAAGTGTCTTTACCTCCTCTCCTTGGCGAGCGACTTCTTTAGAGTCGGGTTTGGTGCCGGCTAATGTCCAATGTCCTGGGTCGAATAATCCGAAAGCCACTTTTGTCCATCAAGTGTGGCGTCCAAAGCACGGACTCGAACAACTTGGCGTGCCGAAACTAGTTGGGGCAAGACCGGTGATGTCATAGAATCACTGTCCAGGAGGTCTGCCCTTGTCTGGGTCGGAACAACAGTTATCCGACGAACTGGAAGTTCTCCGGAACTTGTTTCTGGGTCGGTCGGAGGTGTGACGAGTCGTCCGGGACAGTCTTGGTGTTTACAACTGTGGCACCGTGACAGGCCGTCGGCGTTACCGTGTAGTTTTCCGGGTCGATGCTCTATCCGAAAGTCATACTGCTGTAGCTTGGCGAGCCACCTAGCGAGCATGCCGTCGGCGTCGCTGTAGTTTTTCAGCCACCTCAGCGAGCTATGGTCGGTCCGGAGGAGGAATTTCCTACCCCAGAGGTAGTGCCGATAGTGTTGCACCATCTCAACTACTGCCAGTAGTTCCCGATAGGTGGTGCAATAATTCCGCTGGGTCCGGGAAAGGGTTTTGCTGGCAAACCCGATGGGGATCTCCTTCCCGTTAACCCTTTGTGAGAGGGCGCCTCCCACAGCAAAGCCGCTTGCATCCGTGTCGAGGATGAAGTAGTCCTCCGGATTCTGGGTCGGGTGAGCGAGCTTTGGCGCCTTGATGAGGGCGTCGCGGAGTCGCTGGAAAGCTCGTCGCTGGGCCGGTCCCCAAGTGAAGTGGCATTCACCTCGGGTAAGCGCTACGAGAGGTTCAGCGATCTCAGCGTAGTCCTTGATGAATCGCCTGTGGTAGTTGGCGAAACCAAGGAAAGCCCTGACGTCGGTGATCTCGCATGGGGTCGGCCATTCTCTGATGGCTTTAACTTTGTTGGGGTCGACTCGGATTCCTTGGCCGCTCACTATGAACTCTAAGTACAAGATTTCCCGTTGGAACAACTCACACTTCTTGGGCTGAAGTTTCAGGCCTGCCGATCTGATTCGATCCAGGTCCGCTTCCAGGTTTGCGAGTGCCTGATCGAATGTTCTGCTGTAAGCTATCACGTCGTCAAGATAGCACATACACCGGGTCCACAAGTAACCACGGAGTATGGTCTCCATAAGCCGTTCGAAGGTTGCCGGGGCGTTGCTAAGGCCGAATGGCATGACCTTAAACTGATAGAGTCCCTTCCTTGTGGCGAAGGCAGTCTTCGGTCTGTCGCTGGGGTCGACTTCAACCTGCCAGTAGCCGGAGGCCAGGTCTAGGGCCGAGAAGTAGTTGGCGCCTGCCAGGGCGTCATGAGTGTCCTGAATGTTGGGCAAGGGATACGAGTCCTTGCGGGTGACATCATTCAGGAGCCGATAGTCGACGCAAAATCTCACTTGGCCGTTCTTTTTCCGTACGAGCACTACCTGTGCGCTCCAGGGCGAATCTGACGGCTCAATACACCCCAAGCGGAGCATCTTGTCGACCTCCTCGTCGATGATACTTTGCTGCGCCTGAGGGACGCGTCGCTGTCGTTGTCGAATCGGGGCCGAGTTGCCGGTGTCGATCCTGTGTTGGACGACTTGAGTCCGTCCCAGTTGGCCGTCCGGGTGCATGAACGTGTCCTGGTATTGGTGAACCAGGTTGGCGCACTGCCGATGCTGTTCTGGCGTTAGTCCAGCGCGATCCACCATTTCTTGCAGATGTGGCGGTAGGTCGCGGTAGTGACTGACGTCTACCGGGGACGGGTCGGGCTCTTCTCCGGGTCGTGGCAGAGCTCCAACGACACTTTCGACAGGGCTGGCTATGGCGACAGGGTCGGAACGGGTGAGCGTAATGCCGGTATCTGCTGGATTGACTACCGACACCTTTACGCACTGCCGATTCAGGGTCGTAAGTGTTCTTCCCATAATGAGGTCGTTCTCCTCAGGAAAGGTCGTTAGTGGTTGAACTATCCTCGGGTGTTGTCGGACTCGGACCCGGGAAGTCGGGACCAGCTCCACTATTGCTTCGCTGCGTGCGGGGACGGTGACAGCTCGTCGCACGGCCATTCTGACAACATTGGCCTCAATGTCTTTATGTGCGAACAGGATCTCCTTGTGTACCTGTATCATCCCTTCACCGTAGGTCACCACAGCGTGAGCTTGCCGGAAAAAGTTCATGCCGAGAATCATGTCGTCATGTATGTCAGCCACACAAAAGGTCACAATCATATGGTTGGTTCCGACCTGTATTGGGAGGTCGATCAGTCCATCGATTGGACTTGACTGTCCATTGACGTCACGAATAGTAGCCGAAGTCGATCGCAAATGCCGCTGGTCGGCGGGGACGTGACGTAGCTGGTCACGTCGGAGCAGGGAGATCTGCGCTCCGGAGTCGAGTACAGCCTTTATCGTCTTGTTTCCGACATGTACCGGCAACTTCCAGCATCTGTGATTGGCGGCGCTGGAGTTGTTGATGACAGGCGGAATTTCGGGGTCGTCTGGCGGTGGCCTGAAGAGTGTGTGAAGAGGCGGCAGTTTGGATTCCGGTCCACTCGGAAAGGCGTAGAATCCTCCGTCGTCGGAGATCCATTCAATCTCGGACATGCTGTCCGTTCCGGTGCCGTTGGCAGTCGGGGGTGACACCCCTTCAGGACGACGGTTTCCACGTGATGGCCGTTGCGGTCGCGGTGCGGACACCCCTTCATGAAAAGAGGCCGGTTCCGGGGTCGGAGCTTGACATTTCGTACACACCCCTTCAAGGAGCTGAGGTGTGGGCTGGGCCGGCTGCGGGGTCGTTATTGGTATCGTTACCGGTACAGTAGTCGTGACAACCGCGGGTGTGGAGCGGGGAACGTTGTTCTGTTGTCTGGAAGGCCCTTGCTCCTCAGCACCTTCACCTACTGGTTTGACGACGGGGTCGGAGGTGTTGGTGGGGCCGGTTTAGTTTGGTTACCGGTTTGGTTAGGTACTGACAACACTTGAGCTGTCCTTCTGTCAGTACCGGGACCATTAGGCCGAAATGCTAGCGGTTTCATGCCGTTGCGTACTAGCACATCCTTAAGCCGAAAGCACCGCATCCAGCGATGGCCGGGCTTCTTGCAGAAGAAGCAAACCATGGGTCGTCCGGGTTGCGGGGGTCGATCACCTTTCATCGGGGCCGTTGTTCGCAGGACAGAAAAGATAGCCGTTTCCTCACATAGTCCATTCTCGTCACTAAGGACGCACTGGAAAGCTTCAGCCACCCACTCGCGTGAGCAGGCCGGCACTGAATGTTCGTCGCAACCCTGTAGGCCGGTAGTGTCGCTGTCCGCGGGGTCGTAATAGGCCGCAACTTGCTCTGGGGTTAGTGTTTCCCCCTGAGTGACTTGTCCCATGGCACAAGACAGTTCTTCATTAACAGGGTCGTCTTCCGCGTATCCGCTTGCGGAAATGTCGGCACGTCGCGTGCCTCGGTGTGGATCTCTGGCTGTCCTCTGCTGACGACTCTCTACTTTGAGAACGGCCGTAAGTGCCTCACTGTAACTGTTAAAAGTGAGGGCGCACAGTTTATCGGCAATGGGGTCGGGTTGGCCGTTAACAAATTGTGCAATCACAGTTCGTTGCCGCGACGCTGGCGTAACGTCATCGAACACTTGCTCCGCCAGGGCTTGGAGTCGCTCCATGTAGTGTTCCGCGTCCTCTTTTCGTTCCCGCTTGAGGAACGGAAAATCGTCCCGTTTGGACTGTCGACGGGGCTCGGGTTCCCAGCCTTCTAGAAGTTGGCGACGGAACTCCTCCCAGGGAGTCGCAACTGGGATATTTAGAGCTAGCGCTTCAGCGCGGCCGCGCAGCGTGCTCCGGAAGGTCGTCGTCTTGTTGAGGTCGGAGTAAGTGAAAGCCGCGGTAAATTGTCCGAAACTCCGAATGTATTGAGTGAGATTGCCCTCCTTGAAGGTTGCACGCCATTGAGCCATTTTAGCCGTAGCCAACGTTTGGGGCTCAGACGTGAGTCTCTGTGGCGTGGGCGTATCAACACTCACCGCAACTGATGTAGTCGCTGCAGTGGCCGTCGGAGTCGGAACAGCCGAAGTCGCCGGAGCCGTCGTATCTGGGCCGATCGGGGTCGCGTTAGCGGGGGCGGTCGGTGCTGTCGTCGCGGAGACGGCGAGCGATGCGGCGGGTGGTGCCGTCGTGTGACTGGGGTCGTGTGGTGCTTGTGCAGCGGGGGCCGGTTGGCTGTATGGAGGCGTCACCCATGGTATCCCGACTGAGGGTGGGAATACAGCCGGTGGTGGATATCGGTATACCGATCCATCTGGGCCTACACCATGGTACACTAATCCGGGTTGTGCACCATGATAGCCGGTGTCAGCTATCACGCTGGGAACGCCACCATATCCGGGCGGTGGGTTCACGTAGCCGACATGCGGTGAATAGTATCCGACAGCTACTCCATTTGGAACACCGCTTGTTGCGCCAGGGTATCCGACTGGCGGTACACCATATCCGTTGGTGTTTCCGACTGATTGTGAGATCGGAGGTCCGATCATTGGCATAACACTTTCTGCCGGAGCAGACACAACTTGATCTTGTGACGGATCGAAGCGCGGTTGTTCTCCGGTAGTCGGCGATGGTCGGTGCGTGGTCGGCGCGGGAGCACGTGTGTCGGAAGTCGGCGTGTCGGGGTCGCAGGGTCGGCGACTTGATGTCGAGGGTGCTTGTCGGGGTCGCGCTTGTCGCATGGTGGCGCAAGATTCCGTCATCGTGTCGCTGGGTCGTTGTTGTCGTAGAGGCGTCGCGATCCGGGTAGCGGTCGTCGCCAGGATGTCTTCGGATGTCGCTCCCGCCTGGCTGGGTCGTGTGTACTCTACCACCGTTGGCTCGGTCGGTATGCGTGAGTACATTTCTGGTGCGGGGTCGTGTTGTCTCGGCGTCATGGGCGGCGCCAGGGGTCGATTGGCCGAATAAGCGTTCGGCGGGGTCGGTTCCGGAACATTGTCAGACTGACAAACCCACTGTCGTATCCGAGAGTTACTTGGTGGGTGCGTAACCATTGACGTGTCTATGGTTACCGGCCGAACGTTCACTGCTAATTGTTCTGGGTCGATATCACGATCTACGCTCGCTCTTTGGCGTGAGCGCGTATAGTTTCTGTCGGCAAAGTCACTTTTCTGGGTTGCTGTAGCCGGCGTGGCCGAGTACGCTCTAGCGTGTGCACGCAGAATGTCACTTACTGTATGTGACGGTGCGAGCGGGTCTTCGTCTAGGAACTCATGCACCAGGTCGGCGGGCGGCGAAGACGATCTCAGGGTCGAATGGTCGCCGATGGAGTCGAAAAGGCCGGACGGTTGTTGCTCCTGCGACAGTGGAACCGTATCGCTCATGGCAACTGAGCGAGGGCCGGAAGGTCGGAAGGCCGGATTCGGATTGATCGTTACTTCATCATCCGTGTGGTCGAGCGGCTCACCGCGGGGAACTCCCGGGACTAATGCCATCAATGCCGGTCGAATCGGGGTCGATAATCCGAGACTAGCTCAGATCCTGGTCTCACGGCGCCAATGTGACGAATATCGTTCACGGCCGATATCAAGCCGATTTAACTGGGTCGTCGTGTGATTTAATAAGGCCGGCAGTTTCAATTTAACTGTTTATTGCGGTGATAAGTTCAATGATGCAGTCACTCACAATCTGGGCCGCACTCCCACCTACCGTCCGATGATATCCCAGTCGAATATATTCCTATTATAGTCCTTCGTATATCTTGTACATATATCCAACAGTTTATATATCACTTGTATTTAGTACGTATATTTATATCGACAATCTTCACAGGCACTATATTTTACACGTCCTGTCACTGGGATTTCTACTACTCTTCTGTGCAGATAACTGGGGCCGAGGGATCATGTGCTTGTGTAGTTTCCCGCCAAGTGTATGCGGTGTTGTGATTGGTCGAATGTATGCTGCAATGCATTGATGTCACCGGGAAAGTGGGTTTCCCCGGCTCGTGTCAATACTTGTAATGCCTGTATCTGTGCACGTGATGTGTGGGGTATGTGTGTCAAGTTCTATGTTTAGAAGTCAGTGCATGTGAAGGTCAAGGCCGGGTATCTTGGGTCGAATGTACTGAACTAGCGGGGCCGCAGGTGCGTGGTTTGACCTGTGTGTGCAACCATGACTACATGGAGTTTATGCTTGTGATCGTATAGTATGTATCTGTCCTGTATGTAAGTCATGTAGAATGAATGTTTGTTGTGGAAATGTGTAGTGCGCGGGAGGGACGGGAGTAACAGTCACTAAAATTACTACATTAGGATATATGAATCATGACAAACATCTTAGTTCCAAATGGGACACGAAAAGAAACTAATGATAAAATAAATTATACATTAATATTGTATCAGGTGTGTGATAAATGTTTGTGAAAATCTGGAAATAACATGATTTCAACCAAATATCCACAGGCAAACATTTTCAATGTGAATGTACGTAAAAAGTCCTAAACGATGCCAGTGTGATCTAAACTACAGTACAATATTTACAGCTAAGATGCAGCACTTCTTTAATGGCAGTTGGATTGCTGAGATGACACCATTTGTTAAAACAATGGTGACATTGAATGGCAGTTTTTCTGGAGGTTTTCCTCCGGGAGATCAGCTGTGTCAGTCACATAGCGCACTTCCTCAACTGTGTCATCTGCATCATCAGGGACAAATTCAATTGCTCGATCCGACCCAAGTCCAACAATATCCCCATGCAGGACTTCTTCGACAACGGGTCCTTCGAGAACCTGGAAAGAGATGATTAAAGATAGAACTTCCCTCACATTTTTTTATATTATGCTGGATGATATGTGTGCATGTGTGCATGTGGTCATATGTTGATAGCTGATGCTTCGAACATGTAAAATGTATTTATCGTGTTAATGCGCTTGGCCACCAAATGAATTCAAGTCATGATAGATGACAGACACGTTCTGTTAATCTCTGACGCAACGTGGAAATCCACGTTGGTTTCTGGTCCCCCCCCCCCCCCGAGTGAGGGTGTCACATCCTGAACTATAACAGTATCCCCAGGACTGACAGGGGTCAGCTTCTTCGCCAACATTAAGACTATCACTTCATCTGATTCATCTACCACATACTTTTCTCGTTGGTAGTTTGTGGAGGATTTTAGCACCTAAATATTGATGAAAAACAATGCAGGCATGAAAAACAATAACTACACAGTATTCTCACCAACAACACCAGTTACTAACAACCTTGAATCACCAGTGGCATAACTACATTGTAGTAAAGATTTCTATTCAATGTAATGGGAAATCAAAACTCATGATGTCTCAATTCATATCCTTTTGGATTTTTATAGCGAAATCATCCAAAAAACAAATCAGGTGTTATAGTCATTTTTTTTTTTCAATGAAATTAGCAAGCTGCCTAGAGAGATCTCCTTGTATGATTCTTGTTTCAGGTTCATGACCTCAGTGGCAGTATTCAGATAGACATTGATGTATCTTTGTTATCCAAACATTATTTTTGGCATGAACGAGAATTTCAACATTTATGTAGATGACTCAAATGTATGCCTTACCCTCTTCACATCACCCCTCAGGGACAATCGCTCTCTTGACTGCTTGTTGACAGCCTCCGCAACAGTACAAATTGGTGAGATTGGAGCGTAGAGGAATGTGCAGGCTGCTACTCGCTGCTCGTCGTTCAGTCGGATGGTGTTTCGGGCAAGGATGGACACCACTGTTTTGGCGCTGATGATGATTGATGTTTTATCATCAGTGATCCTGCAATTCAAAGGGATAATTATGATTTGCACTATCGACACAACAATTGAAATGTTCACTCATGTCACAAAAAGTAGAATTTACACAGGAAAGCTTCACCTGACAAAATTGCTGGCAACAACAGTATGGATTTACATTAAGCAGTATAAAATGTTTGTACTTACCACTTTTCGTATCAGCTGCACCCTCTAACTGGCCTATGGCCGTTTCGTTGTACACCAGTTCGCGGATGTACCCTGTATGGTCACCTAGTCCTACTTTCACTAGCTGTTTAGTGTTATCCCCCTGCTTGTACTTGATTATTGAAGAGACTTTGCAGATCTCTGCACAGAGGAAAGCAGAATCAGCCGCTTCGTTGATATTCACGCTCTCAATAGTCACTGCCTTCTGTAACAAATGTTGATGAATTAATATAAATGAAAATATCAGTATGCAACATAACTACACAACTACACTGGAACATAACATATTTACACTGGAATTAATGATAAAGAAAATCATATGTGCGGTCAGTTTCTTTATCATTAATATTATATGAATTGATTCCTCTATTCCTCCACCAAACCATAACCATTTTACCATTTTGATATTTTAATTTCACTGCCACCAGTAGATGAACAGATCTCTCCTTAGACTACTTGTGGTCTTGTTCTGATAACAACTCCAAAGCAAGTGCTTGGGGTAAGTGCGTGAAGTCTGTTTGTACAGCTTGGTCTTGAGACCTCAATGGCAAATAGCTAATCACATCCGAGATATAATAACCACAATACAATCTTCCTTACCCAATCAACATCAATATCTTTTATTAGCAGCTGTCTACCATCTACCATCAACTCTTTGGATTTTCACAGTAGTTTTAGTGATGTTCAGTTAAATTATCCAAATTTTAAGTTTATGTATACTGATGGTTCTAAGGATGGCAATAAAGTAGGCTGTGCCGCTGTCACCTCGGAGAGAACATACAAACAACGTCTTCCTGATGTGTGTTCAGTGTACACAGCTGAGTTGAAAGCAATACTGTTAGCACTGTCCCACATCCGCGCTCTGGGGAAGTTGGTTTTGTCATTTGTTCAGATTCTCTATCAGCCCTTCAAGCCATAGAGAATCGTAATATTGACCATCCTCTACTTTTGGATATTTTAATTGAACATCAGCGTACTTTTCAAATGCATAAAGTTGTGGTATTTTGTTGGGCACCCAGTCATGTGGACATTCCTGGGAATGAACGTGCCGACAAGGCTGCCAGGGCAGCTCTTGATCTGGAAGTCACTTTTTCCAGGGTGCCACATTCTGATTTCAAGCTGCTCATCCATACATACTTGTGCGCAGAATGGCAGTCATTCTGGGATGAGCAGGTTGATAACAAATTACACAAAGTCAAACCAACTCTTGGTTGTTGTACCACAAAAAAAAGAAATGTCCAGGCGTGATCAACTGGTCATGTCACGGGCTCGAATAGGACATTCATATCTTACTCAGGGTTACCTGCTCCGTGGGGAGGAGGCCCCTGTGTGTGTGCCCTGTAGAGAGTGGTTGACCGTTGAACATGTCCTGGTACTTTGTCAAGATTCGGCTGACACTCGTCGCATGTTCTACGAGTGTCAGTCCATATACAAACTGTTCAATGATTTTAATATTTATAACATCCTCAATTTCCTTCGGGAAATTGGGGTATACTTGTATTTTGAGTCATACAATTCTACTCAACTCGTTTGAGTCTAGATCTAGTCATCAATATGTTCACAACCAATCTTGTAATCTTTTACTGTTCACTGCAAATTTTTAATTGTAGAACTTGCGGTTTTATCATTCTTGATACTACTTTTATATCCTCCTTTGGAACTGAAATGGCCTTCTTGAGCCCAAAGTGCCATTAAGCTTTATTTCTTCTTCTTTTATTAGCAGCTGTAAAATATAATGCATATGACACACACGCAGAACACAAACACATAAGATGTACAATGAATGGTTACTGGTCAAACTTGATAGCGTTTTACACAGACCTTTCTCGTTGAGTTGTTTTGATCTGGTATGGAGATGCGGCAGTGGTTTACGTCGAGAGAAGACTGCTTTGTCAAGTTGAATGATGTGCTTTGCTCTGCGGAGCAATTTATGTTGACAGGGCTGGTGAGTTCATCACCCATGGTGTGAAGCAGAGTGCAGATGTAAACAGTAGTTTTGATGTCTGTCCTGTAGAAGATTTCTGAGGGCGACCAGTTTAGCAGCAACGACAGTGGCTGGATCCTCGGCCAGGTTTTTACTGCCAATAGCTATGACAACTTTATCAGCAGTGTGATACGAGGGTGGATGGTCTGCCGGATGCTGATGAAGTTCTTCTATGGTGTGGTCTTGTTTTCAGATAATGCTGAGTATGAAAAGGCCTTCCGAGGGAGAGTTTGGGGTTGGTGATTGCATGGAAAAGGGTCCGTATTGGACTGTGTCTGGTTGAGATGTCTTCTGGAAGGGGCATTCCAGCAAGCATGCAATCGCTGAATATAGTGACCTGTGGCACTTGTGGAACAGTTTTCTGGACACCAGCAAGGATTGCGGTGAGTTGCTGACAACGAGACAGTTGTTGATGTTGAAATCTGTCGCCTTGAGCACTGTGAGGTATTGTGGAGTTTGCACAGCTTTAGACAGGAGAATCTCTGTCATGACATCCACTTGAACTTCTCGCCACTTTTGGTTGGTGTAATATTGCGAGCCATCATGGTTGCTTGGGAATAACTTTTAGCAAGTCACAGATAACAGATTGTTTCCACATATGAGCAGTAGCAGTACAAGGGAACATATGGCCGTTCCAATAGAGAGAAGATGGGAAATTGTTCAACAGAGGGTTGGTTGTAGTAGCTATTGCATTGAAAATGTCAAGGCAGTTTGGATTTCTACGGTTGTACATACATTTAAATTGTGGCAATGATTTGTACACAGAAAGTACCAAAGAAATGATCCGCCAAGGTTTTGATACCTTAGAATGTGTCAGTACATGGCTTCAATTGCTTGATGTCTGTTCCACACAAAGATTGACAGTTACAAGATCTCTGTTCATATCCCTGTATGACAGTAATTGAAATTACTTTGCTGCACGATCATGACTTTGAAGTAAGCTTTGAACTGTCAACTTTTCTTGTAATCTCTGATGTGAACTCAATATTTCTGATGATCAGCTCACTGCACATAATAAGGTACTGTGTATGAACCAAAACTATTTTGTATAAATACATACATTGACATGCAAAACTTCAGACTTCAATACTAGCTCCTGGAAACTATTCCAGGAGCTAGTATTGAAGTGATATGTTACCTGATATTTGAAATGGCTACATTTTTTCATGGGGCCACAAGCCCACTTTCAAACATGTTTCTGTTAACGATATATTGGAGGGACCAAATTCACATTAATTAGAACAGGCATACCAGCAACAAAAATCTGAGCATTTCAAGTGTACAATGATGGAAAGTCAGATTATGGCTGCTTCACACTCGTTTCAGTGTTTGGCAATAGCAGGAACATTCCCTAAAGATGATATAATCTGGCTCCCACAGAGACTCTGCTACGGTCAAAATTTGAACAGTGCGAGGCTTACAGGACAGCATTGCACGAAGGAAAATCGTTCATAGAGGACACAGCTCATCCTTTTTGGGGCGTTGTCTGAATCACCCAGGACAAAATATGCTAGGGCAACTACATGCCATCGTGAAAAGCACCACCAAACGCGTTTTGATTGCAGGATCGTCGCACACAGAACTTTGCACCATACATGCCAGTGGATCTCGGACATCTTCACTATTGTGAAACGGTGTGCCTCCCATGGGAAACATCGATAGCTTGTTGAAAAGTTAAACATGTACGGTTGGACTCGCTATGGTGCCATTTTTATCATCATAGGGACCAACAACGTATTCAACAAAGAAGGACATTGCCACACTCCAACCAAAGAAATCATAGGCAAACTACATGAACTTCACAACCATTTGTCAGACACCACAGCCAGAGTCACGATGATCACACTACTTCTAAGGATGTTGAATTCAAAAATGCGCTGGACCTTCAGTCTTGTGAAAGACTACAACGAAGATGCTTTGTCAACAGCCGATGCCCTTTCCTCGAATCCGTCGAGGAATTATGCTGTCGACACAAACCAAACAGGAAATACTTATGCAGCGATGGGGTTCACCTCAACCATGGAGGGAAGAAGGTCCTTGCTTTAGCATTATGTAATCAATAATACATGTACCAATGACTGAATGACAATACATGCCTACCTGTGTATGAATTTTTTTTGTAATAAAAACATGATAACTTGCTTTATTTTGAGTTTGTAAATAAAATAGAATATCTTCAATTTTTGTCAAAGCAACTTTTGCTTATGAGAGTTTTTAAATAAAAATAATATCTCCATATTGGTTGTTATTCTAACAAAGCAACTGTGCATGAACTGTAAACTGTAGCACACTGACAATTGCTACTTCGAAAATACATTCATCTGTATTCCATGAAGGAGCAAGGCAATATCTATTTTTAGAAAAGTAAAATTCAAAATGTTGTGTTTGAATCATAGAATTAAAACACAACAGGTCACCAAAAAAAGAACATACTACAAGGTCGATTTCTGGAGCTATTGTACATTCATCACACACCCAAAGTAATATTAGGAGATATGAAACATGACAAACATTTTAGTTCCAAATGGGACACAAAGAGGAACTAATGATAAAATAAATTATACGTTAATATTGTATCAGGTGTGTGATAAATGTTTGTGAATATCTGGAAATAACATGATTTCAACCAAATATCCACAGACAAACATTTTCAATGTGAATGTACATAAAAAGTCCTAAACGATGCCAGTGTGATCTAAACTACAGTACAATATTTACAGCTAAGATGCAACACTTCTTTAATGGCAGTTGGATTGCTGAGATGACACCATTTGTTAAAACAATGGTGACATTGAATGGCAGCTGGTTTTCCTCCGGGAGATCAGCTGTGTCAGTCACATAGCGCACTTCCTCAACTGTGTCATCTGCACCATCAGGGACAAATTCAATTGCTCGATCCGACCCAAGTCCGACAATATCTCCATGCAGGACTTCTTCGACAACGGGTCTTCCGAGAACTTGGAAAGAGATGATTAATCCTAAAACTTGCCTCATATTTTTTTATATTATGCTGGATGATATTATGCTGTAGGGAGTTTCGAGTATATATTATCCAGCAAGCATGTGTTCATGTGGTCATATGTTGATAGCTGATGCTTCGAACATGTAAGGTGTATTATTCGTGTTGATGCGCTTGGCCAGCAAATGAATTCAAGCCATGGTTGATGACAGGTACGTTCTGTTACCTCAATCTCTGACGCATCGTTGAAGTCCACGTTGGTTTCTGCCCCCCCCCCCTGAGTTGAGTAAGGGTTTAACATCCAGAACTGTAACAGTATCCCAGGGCTGACAGGAGTCAGCTTCTTCGCCCACATTAACACGGTGACTTCATCTGACCCATCCACCACAAAGATTTTTCTCGGTTGGTAGTCTGTGGATGATTCTAGCACCTGAATATTGATGAAAGAACAACGCAAGCATGAATAACAATAACTACACAGTATTCTCACAAACAGCACCAGTTATTAACAACCTTGAATCACGTGGAAAAACTATTGTAGTGAAGATTTCTCAATTCATATTCTTTTGGATTTTTCTAGCGAAATGATCCAAAAACAATTCAGGTGTTCCAGATTATTATTTCAATGAATTCAGCAAGCTGCTCAAAAGAGATCTACTTGTATGATTCTTGCTTCAGGCTCATGACCTCAGTGGCAGTATTCGGATAGACATTGATGTATCTTTGTTATTCAAACATTATTTTTGGCATGAACGACAATTACAAATTTTTTGTAGATGACTCAATTGTATGCCTTACCCTCTTCACATTCCCCCTCAGGGACATTCGCTCCCTTCACTGCCTGTTGACAGCCTCCTCCACAGCACGCATTGGTGAGATTGGAGCGTAGAGGAATGTGCAGGCTGCTACACGCTGCTCGTCGTTCAGTCGGATAGTGTTACGGGCAAGGATGGACACCACCGTTTTGGCGCCGATGATAATTGATGTATTATCTTCGGTGATCCTGCAATTCAATGGGACATTTATGATTTGCACTATCGACACAACAATTGAAATGTTCACTCATGTCACAAAAACTAGAATTTACACAGGAAAGCTTCACCTGACAAAATTGCTGGCAACAACAATACGGATTTACATTAAGCTGTATAAAATGTTCGTACTTACAAAAAGTTTCTGCACTTGAGTAGCTTTTTGGCATCAGCTGCACCCTCTAACTGGCCTATGACCGTTTCGTTGTACTCCAGTCCGCGGATGTACCCGATATGGTCACCTAGTCCTACTTTCACTAGCTGTTTAGTGTTATTCCCCTGCTTGTACTTGAATATTGAAGAGACTTTGCAGATCACTGCTCGGAGCAAAGCCATTGATTTTCACGCTCTCAAAAGTCACTGCCTTCTGTAACAAATGCTGATGAATTAATAAAAAAAATAATATAACTAGGCAACATAAGTACACAACTACACTGGAACATAACAGCATACTTACACTGGAATGCTAAAGGGAATTTTGAGTATATAATATCCAATGAGCATGTGTGCATGTGGTCATATGTTGAAGTCCACGTTGGTTTCTGGTCCCCCCCCCCCCCTGAGTGAGGGTTTCATCCAGAACTGTAACAGTATCCCCAGGGTTGACAGGGGTCAGATTCTTCGAACACATTAAGACGGTCACATCATCTGACCCATCCACCACAAACAGTTTTCTCGGTTGGTAGTCTGTGGAGGGTTCTAGCAACTTAATATCGATGAAAAAAATGCAAGCATGAATAACAATAACTGCACAGTTTTATCACCAATAACACCAGTTATTAACAACCTTGAATCACCAGTGCAAAAACTACATTGTAGTAAAGATTTCTATTCATTGTAATGGGAAATTTAAGCTCATGAGGCCTCAATTCATATTCTTTTGATTTTTATGGCGAAATGATCCGAAAACAAATCCGGTGTTTCAGTCAATTCTTTCAATGAATTTAGCAAGCTGCTTAGAAGAGATCTACTTGTATGATACTTGCTTCAGGCTCATGACCTCAGTGGCAGTATTGGGATAAACAATAGTGTATCTTTGTTATTCAAACATTATTTTTGGCATGAACGACAATGTCAAAATGTATGTAGATGACTCAAATGTATGCCCTACCATCTTCACATTCCCACTCAGGGACATTCGCTCTTTTGACTGCCTGTTGACAGCCTCCGCAAAAGCGCGAATTGTTGAGATTGGAGCGTAGAGGAATGGTGATAATTGATGTATTATCTTCAGTGATCCTGCAATTCAAAGGTATATTTATGATTTTCACTATCGAAACAACGATTGAAATGTTCACTAGTGTCACAAAAGTAGAATTTACACAGGAAAGCTTCACCTCCTGACAGTATTGCTGGCAGTAATAATATGGATTCACATTAAGCAGTATAAAATGTTTGTTCTTACGAGAAGTTGCTGCACTTGAGTAGCTACTTGGCATCAGCTGTTCTAACTAACTGTTAATAATGTATCAGGTGTGTGATAAATGTTTGTGAAGATAACCGGAGCTCTTGCACCAAACATTTTATCACACACCCAAAGCAATATTACACACATGTAAAGTCTATCAAATGAGACAAAAAGCTAATTATAAAATAAATTACACGATAATAATGTATCAGGTGTGTGATCAATGTTTGTGGAGATAGCCGGTGCTCTCGCACCAAACATTTATCACACACCTAAAGCATTCTCAAAGGAACCATTACTAACATGTATATTTTATCAAATGAGACAAGAAGGTCATTATAAAATAATCTCTGCGATAATATTGTATCAGGCATGTGATGAATGTTTGTGAAAATCCTAAAATAACATGATTTCAGCCAAATCTTCACCGACAAACATTTTAAATATACATATACTTAAAAAGTCCTAAAGGATGCCAGTGTGATCTAAACTACAGCACGATTTTTACAGCAAAGATGCAGCACTTCTTTTACGGGAGTTGGATCACTGAGACGACACCATTTGTTAAAAAAAATGGTGACATTGAGTGGCAGCAGGTTATCCTCCGGGATATCAACTGTGTCGGTCACAGTGTAACGCACTTCCTCAAATGTGTCATTTGCACCATCAGGGACGAATTCAATTGCTCAATCCGACCCAGGTCCGACGGTATCCCCATACAGGACTTCTTCGACACCGGGTCCTTCAAGAACCTGAAGAGAAATGATTAATTCTAAAGTTGTTTCAGTCAATTCTTCCAGTGAATTGAGCAAGCTGCTCAGAAGAGATATACTTGTATGATTCTTGCTTCAGGCTCATGACCTCAAAGGCAGTTTTCAGGTAGACATTTATCTATCTTTGTTATTCAAACATTATTTTCGCCATGAGCGACAATTTCAAAATATATGTAGATGACTCACATGTATGCCTTAGCCATTTTCACATTCCCCCTCAGGGACATTTGCTCTCTTAACTGCCTGTTGACAGCCTCCACAACAGCAAGAATTGGCGACATTGGAGCGTAGAGGAATGTGCAGGCTGCTACACGCTGCTCGTCGTTCAGTCGGATAGTGTTCCGGGCAAGGATGGACACCATCGTTTTGGCCCCGATGATAATTGATGTTTTATCATCAGTGATTCAGCAATTCGAAGGGATATTTATGATGTTCACTATCGACACAACAAATAAAATGTTAATTCATGTCACAAAAGCTGAATTTACACAGGAGAGTTCACCTGACAGTATTGCTGGCAACAATAATATGGATTTACATTAAGCAATGTAAAATGTTTGTGCTTTTAAAAGTTGCTGCACTTGAGTAGCTCCTTGGTATCAGCTGCGCCCTCTAACTGGTCTATGACCGTTTCGTTGTACACCAGTTCGCGGATGTACCCTGTATGGTCACCTAGTCCTACTTCCACTAGCTGTTTAGTGTTATCCCCCTGCTTGTACTTGATTATTGAAGAGACTTTGCAGACCTCTGCACAGAGGGAAGCAGAATCAGCCGCCCCATTGTTTTTCATGCTCTCAATAGTCACTACCATCTGTAACAAATGTTGATGAATTAATATGAATGATATGCAACATAACTACACAACTACACTGGAACATAACAACATAACTACACTGGAATCAATGATAAAGAAAACCATATATGTGGTCAGTTTCTTTATCATTTATATTATATGTAATTGATTCCTCTATTCCTTCACCAAATCATAACCATCTTACTATTTTGATCATTGCATTTAAATTCACTGCCGCCAGTAGATGAACAGAGACCTTACCTTAGATTACTTGTGGTCTGGTTCTGTTAACAGCTCCAAAGCAAGCGCTTTGGGTAAGTGCGTGACATCTATTTGTACAGCTTGGTATTGAGACCTCAATGGCAAATAGCCAATCACATCCAAGATATAAATACAATGACATACAATCTTCCTTACCCAATCAACCTCAGGTGAAAAAGAAATGCACATAATCTGCCTAATCCTTCATCTGGTTCGATATCTGGGTCAGGTCAACTGCATGAGCTGAGGAGAGGGGGTTTGTGAGGTGCTGAAGGGGGGGAAGGGTATTGTTGTAACACTCTCAAACAAATTCCATAGTTTATATTAGCACCACTCTAGACAGTGCTTCACATAACTACATTGTAGTAAATATTTCTATTCAATGTAATGGGAAATTAAAACTCATGATGCCTCAAGATATCGAAATTATCCAAAAACAAATCAGGTGTTTCAGTCAATTCTTTCAAGGAATTTAGAAAGCTGCTTAGAGGAGATCTACTTGTATGATTCTTGCTTCAGGCTCATGACCTCAGTGGCAGTAGTCGGATAGACAATGCTGTATTTTTGTTGTTCGAACATTGTCTTTGGCACGAACGACAATATCAAAATGTATGTAGATGACACAAATGTATGCCTTACCCTCTTCACATTCCCCCTCAGGGACATTCGCTCTCTTGACTGCCTGTTGACATCCTCCGCAACAGCACGAGATTAGAGCGTACAGGAATGTGCAGGCTGCTACACGCTGCTCGTCGTTCAGTCAGATAATGTTTCGGGCACGGATCACCGTTTTTGCGCCGATGATGATTGATGTTTTATCATCAGTGATCCTGCAATTCAAAGGGACATTTATTATTTGCACTATTCGCACGACAATTAAAATGTTCACTCATGTCACGAAAGCAGAATTTACACAGGAAAGTTTCACCTGACAATATTGCTGGCAACAATAACATGGATTTACATCAAGCAGTATGAATGTTTGTACTCAAGTTTCTGCACTTGAGTAGATCCGCAACAACACGAATGGGCGACATTGGAGCGTAGGGGAATGAGCAGGCTGCTACACGCTGCTCGTCGTTCAGTCGGATAGTGTTTCAGGCAAGGATGGACACCACCGATTTTGGCCCCGATGATAATTGATGTTTTATCATCAATGATCCTGCAATTCAAAAGGATATTCATGATTCTCACTATCGACAAAACAATTACAATGTTAGCTCATGTCACAAAAGTAGGGTTTACACAGGAAAGCTTCACCTGACAATATTGCTGGCAACAATAACATGGATTTACCTCAAACAGTATGAATGTTTGTACTAAGTTCCTGCCTCTTGGCATCAGCTGTACCCTCTAACTGGCCTATGACCGTTTCGTTGTACACCAGTCCGCGGATGTACCCGGTGGTCACCTAGTCCTAATTTCACTAGCTGTTTAGTGTTATCCCACCTGCTTGTACTTGATTATTGAAGAGACTTTGCAAATCTCTGCACGGAGCAAAGCAGAATCAGCCACTCCATTGATTTTCACACTCTCAAAAGTCACTGCCTTCTGTAACAAATGTTGATGAATTAATATAAATGGTACTATTAGTATGCAAGATAACTACACAACTACACTGGAACATAACAACATACTTACACTGGAATTAATGATAAAGAAAATCATATGTGTGGTCAGTTTCTTTATCATTTATATCATATGAATTGATTCCTCTATTCCTTCACCAATTCATAACCATCTTATTATTTTGATCATTGCAATTAAATTCACTGCCGCTGGTAGATGAACAGAGATCTCACCCTAGACTACTTGTGATCTTGTTCTGACAACAGCTCCAAAGCAAGTGCTTGGGGTAAGCGCGTGACGTCTACTTGTACAACTTAGTCTTGAGACCTCAATGGCAAATAGCCACTCACATCCAAGATATAATAACTACAATGACGTACAATCTTCCTTACCCAATCAACATCAGGTAACAAAGAAATGCACAAAATCTGCTTGATTCTACACCTGGTTTGATACCTGGTTCAGGTCAACTGCACGAGCTGGGGCAAGGGGTAAGTGAGATGCTGAAGGGGGTGGAGTTGGGGTGGCAGGAGAAGGGTAACAGTCTCAAATAAAATTCCTTGTTTATATTGGCACCTCTCTGGATAGTGCTTCACACTTCACAGGTCAGTGAATGCTGTTGCTGGACTCTGTAGCGTAGTTGTCCCCTTAACAGTTAACCATGTGGCATGTATCTTCTCCCTATGAAATTATGAAAAAGTTATTTGAGTATTTTTCAGATGTGTACTAGTAGAATCCATTTTTCACCATATATCTTTGTTTTATCATAATTGCTTAATAGAATATGTCAAAATCATGATTATATTGGTGATTACAATCATAACATATACTTCAGGGTAACATGACTAATCTTGTCAATATAGCACAAGATAGATACAATTAGAATTGTATACTAATTCCATCAGGTGTACAGTAGAAACAACTTCATTTAACACAATGTCTGCCCCTGATGACGCCAGTCCGTAAATAACATTTACACGTTACTTACGTGTGAATAATTTACGCGTAAATAACATTATTTACGCAGAAGTAATGTTATTTCTTCACAAATTATGTCAAATATGAACAAGTCAAGGTTACTCCGAAAAATAAATAAGTTTTTTTTCGCGGTGTCATTCATCAGCCACTGTAGGAATAGCCTTATCGATCATTTCCTTTATGATATCATGGCTCACCTCATTGCGTATAGTTGCTTGTCATTACTCCCTGTATTCGATTGATCATAAAGACAACTTGTTTACTGAAAGGTTCGGTGGGTATTATTTTGTGGTTTGAATATACAGCACTCTGTCATATGTGACTATGAAATAAAATATATTTATACTGAAGAGTGGATACAAACCAGGGAATCTTATAAAATTGTAAAGTACAGAACATCTATGATAATACACTTCAAATATTACAACAATTTATATCAAACATTTACCTAAGTTGATATTGAAAACTTTGTAAGTATCAATCTATTACCGTCAATACAGCCAAATTTTGATGATTCCAATAACAAACGTAAAATACAACATTTTGCAATGGAAACTATATATGTTCTGCTAGTTTCAATCATATTTTAGGGCACATGTCAATAAGGACACAACTTGGCACATAAGATATGATATCAAATCTTCAACTGAAAATTGCTGCATTCATATTATAAGCAAAACAGACTTTAGGTTCCAAGCTAACTCAAAACAATGATAATTTGGATACTGCATACGAATATAAAATTATGATTTCATTCATTATCTGCTACATAAACGCATGAAGGAAGGGATGTACATGTAATAATACAATGAAAGTTCTGTCGTAATAATTTCATTTTCTCGGAGATACATGTAAATGTAAAGCTACAAGAATGGTTGGAGGACCAATAAGCAAGTAAAAATCGGCCATAGGCCAACACTTGACGAAATGACTAAACATTTGTTTACATTTAAAACATTTA
Organism: Terebella lapidaria; assembly: GCA_949152475.1. Classification (NCBI taxonomy): domain Eukaryota; kingdom Metazoa; phylum Annelida; class Polychaeta; order Terebellida; family Terebellidae; genus Terebella; species Terebella lapidaria. Next base: position 27,040,817 of record OX424561.1, on the reverse strand, counting down.
CCCATAATTTACACATTGAAAAGATTTACTGAACAACTCCTCGACATTTGAATAAAGATACTTTTTTCATGAAATTTTTACGTTGGGCAAACTTTTCAAGTTCAAGGTCAAAGTGCACATTCAAGGTCAGCGGACAAAGACCTTTTGATATGCTACAATATGGTCTCAGTTTGAACTTTCTATGACGAATAATTCCGAAGTTATGGCAATTTTTGTGATTTTGACCTTTTCTTCGACCTTGACCTTGACCCTTGACCTTGGGTCACGAAAATTGTGCATTGCCCGTGCATGAAGATATAAATTTTACTTGAACAATTCCATCAGAATCGAACAAGAATTCCGGACACTGTGGCTTTTCGAAATTTCGAAAAATTTACGTACATGAGGTCACTGTGACGTCAATAAACGTCACATTTGAAAACTGATGGGAAACTATTTATCATGGGTTCAAGGCCTTCCATTTGATATATTACTTGATAGCTTTTAGTTAGTTTGACAATTTGACCTCGAAGTTTTGCTCATGTGACCTCATTTTTCCGATCAAGTTCAAGGTTAGTCATGGAATTGATATATAAGTCTGATTGCTATACCTCTTCTGAATGATATGGTTCAAATCTTATGAGACTACAACGATTCAAACAGATGTTATAACCGAAAAGGTGTTTTTCTGGGATTTCGATGACCTTGACCTTGACCTTTGACCTTTGTATTTCAATTCGTAAAGGTCAATGCTATTAATATGCGTGTCAAGTTTCAAGGTATTCCATACATTATTGACGCTGTTATGGCCTTTTGAAATTTCGGTAATTTGATGTTTATGACTTCATTGTGACGTCAGTGTACGTCGCAGCGCCGAAAATAGGGTATCACTGCAACCAGGGGCTCAAAACCTTTCCAACGATATACTACTCAATATGGTGCGCTGACTTTCGTACTTGACCTTGACATTCACCTCATGGCGAACTTCTCAAGGTCAAGGTCAAATGCCAAGGTCAAGATCACAGAAGATATGACTCGAGTTTATCTACAATATGAACTTGGTTTGAAGTCTCTATAACAAATAGAACCGGAGTTATGGCCACTTATGTGTTTTAACATTTTGCGTGACCTTGACCTTGATCTTTGACCTTGAGTCACGAAAATTGTGCATTGCCTGTGCATGAAGACATATATTATACCTGTATAATTTCATTAAAATCAAACAAGATTTGTGGACACTATGACCGTTTGAAATTTCGAAAAATTAACGTTTATGACGTCACTGTGACGTCAATAAACGTCACATCTCAAAACTGATGAGAAAGTATGTACCAGGGAATCAAGACCTTTCATTTGATATACTACTTGATAGGTTTCAGTTAGTTTGAAAATTTGACCTTGAAGTTTTCCTCATATGACCTTATTTTCCTGACAAAATTCAAGGTCAATCATGAAAATGATATATACACTCGATTACTATACCTCTTCTGAATGACATGGTTCAAAATTCATGAACCTACGACAAATCAAACGGATGTTATTACCGGAAACGTGTTTTTCTGGGATTTCGATGACCTTGACCTTGACCTTTGACCTTTGTACCTAAATTCGTAAAGGTCATTGCTGTCAATATGCATATCAAGTTTGAAGACATTCCATACAGTATTGATGATGTTATAGCCTTTTGAAATTTCGGAAATTTGACGTTTATGACGTCATTGTGACGTCAGTTTACGTCGCAGCGCCGAAAATAAGGTATCACTGCAATCAGGGGGTCAAGACCTTTCCAACGATATACTACTCGATATGGTGCGCTGACCTTCGTATTTGACCTTGACATTCACCTTAGGCGAACTTCTCAAGGTCAAGGTCAAATCCCAAGGTCAAGGTCACAAAAGATAGAACTCGAGTTTATGTACAATATGAACTTGGTTTGAAGTCTCTAGGCCAATTAGAACCGGAGTTATGGCCATTTATGTGTTTTTATCGTTTTGCGTGACCTTGACCTCAATATTTGACCTTGACCTCCCAAAAATGAACTCATCCATCCATATTGGATTGCACATCTTCTGACCTATTTTCAGGATTCTACGATCAAAAATGTGACCTGTGGAGCGGTCACAAACAAACAAACAAACAAACAAACAAAAAATCGGCCATAGGCCAACACTTGACGAAATAATTTACACATTTAAACATGTACACAAAATTTACACATTGAAATCATTTCCTGAACAACCCCTAGCATTAGAAATCGAGATATTTAAGCCATCTCCTGAACATCATCCAGCAGTATAGTCTACAATTTTAGACATTAGACGTGAGAGTTGCTTCATTTTCACCGTGACCTTGGCCTTAATTCTTGACCTTGAGATCTGGAATTTCAAACTTTTGTTGGAATTGATGAGGCACAACTCCTGAGTACAAATCATAAAAAAATGATATTGAAACTTGGTTAAAAAACATAGTCTAAAACGTTGGGATCCCCAAAAACGAAAATCTTGACCCCCGAATTTTCGACCTCTGTCGCAAATCGGCAGTTTTGGTCGTACGGCCATCGGACATATATCATATGATAGGGAATGGACCAAATAAAATTACAATAATACTTAAAAAAATTAGACTTGATTAGGAGCGGAGTTATTGCAATTATTCGATTTTGACCTTTCCATTGACCTTGACCTCAATTTTCGACCTTGACCTCCCAAAAGTGAACTCATCCGTCATATGTTGACTGTGCATCTTACGACCAGTTTTCATGATTCTGGAATCAAAATTGTGACCTCTAGAGCGCTAACAAACAAACATACATTGTATATTCATCTGATCGACATGCAGTAAAAATCGGCCATAGGCCAACACTTGACGAAAATCTACACATTTGTTTACATTCAAAACATTTACTCATTATTTACACATTTATGGCATCCCATGACAACATATAGCATTGGAAACTGAACCATTTGAAACATCTAGTTTGCGTATATATCAACATGATATATTACCTCTAACCATGCTAACGGCACAAAATTTTGATGATGCCACTACTAAAAAACCTAAAATATATCAAAATTACAAAAATCCAAAAACAAATATCGATAGCCTAAAAATGAGCGAATAACAACCATCAAATATTCCCGCACAAATATGAAATTACATTGACAACAAGTAAACAAAACAAATAGAGAGGCTTAGACATGTGGCGATTGCACAGCCCTAAAATATGACCTAATAATTGCTTGTCTTCTTTTTATCAATGTTTTTATATTAACAAACAGTTGTAACTAGGTCATATTTTAAGGCTATGAAGAATGGAGTTAACACAAACGCGTTATGACAAAAACATGCATTGTTCGATCATAATGAAACCAATGAGACCCTGTAAAATGACACGATACAGTGTTTAATCTGCACTTACCAGACCCCCAATCCCACATGCATCATATGAAGCAGACATATCATCTGGTACACGCCTTTTGTCATGCATTTGTTAACAGCTAATACCACAGATCATTCACAGTTGTGGCCGTAATGCTGAATTTAAAGCGGCTTGTAACTTTAAATATAAAGAACAAACTAGATTTTGATGATACCACTAGAAAGCCCGATAAAATAGTTTGTCGCTATTCGTGGAACAGTGTTTTTTCCTTCAAAGGTGATCATTATAATTCGAAACAATATAATTACATAAAGCATGGCAGGTTTGGGATGCTTACAAGACCACTCAGAAACAGAAAAAGTCATTTGGAATTGAATTTTAGAAGAAAAAAAAAAATCAGTCAACAGTAAGAATCGAACCCCTGACCCCCCGCACACATACCTAACGCCTCTACTGACTGCGCCATTCTGTTCATTGAAACTCAACACGTGTAAAGTATAGTGCGTAGGAGAAACTTCGCTCAGGATAAACACTGAATTATGCCATGGCTGTACATTGGACTGGCAGCGTGCAGAATTCGATCGGGAAAACTCGTGACCTTGAGTTCTACAACTTCACAATCTTATTCTGCGTGATCAGGCACAACTCCTGAGTAAAATCCGGCAATATATATTGGAACCTGGCTCTATAATGTGGTTTTGAATATTATGAGACAGGAAACACCTAAATTCATGACCCCCAAATTTTCGACCTGGACCGAAAATCCAGAGTTTTGGTCATACGACCATCGGACATGTATCATATGATGCGGATTTGACCATAGAAAAATACGAAAATAATCAGAAAAAATAATCATGATTACAAGCGGAGTTATCACGATTTTTCAATTTTTACCTTTACTATGACCTTAACTGTAATTCTTGACCTTGAGCCCTATAACTTCACAGTCATGTTCTGCCTGAGAAGGCACAACTCCTGAGTAAAAATCAGAAACATATATTGGATCCTGGCTCTACAATAGGGTTTTGAAAATTGAGACAAGCAAGACCTAAGTTCATGACCCCCAAATTTTCGACCTGGACCGAAAATCCAGAGTTTTGGTCATACGACCATCGGACATGTATCATATGATGCGGATTTGACCATAGAAAAATACAAAAATAATCAGAAAAAATAATCATGATTAGAAGCGGAGTTATCACGATTTTTCAATTTTGACCTTTACTATGACCTTAACTGTAATTCTTGACCTTGAGCCCTATAACTTCACAGTCATGTTCTGCGTGAGAAGGCACAACTCCTGAGTAAAAATCAGAAACATATATTGGATCCTGGCTATACAATAGGGTTTTGAAAATTGAGACAAGCAAGACCTAAGTTCATGACCCCCAAATTTTCGACCTGGACCGGAAATCGGGAGTTTTGGTTGTACGACCATCGCACAAACACCGTTTGACGCCGAATTGACCATAAAAAAATACAAAAATACTGACAAAAATTAATGTTGATCGATCGTGGAGTTATTGTGATTTTTCGATTTTGACATTTTACATGACCTTGACCTTAATTTTTTACCTTGAGTTGAGAAACTCTACAGGTTTGTTCAACTTGATAAGGCACAACTCCTGAGTAAAAATCAATAACACATATCAGAACCTGGACTCGCAATATGGGGTTGAAGGTTGCGAGACATGAAACCATAAAATCAAGACCCTTAAATTTTCGTCCTGGACCGAGAATCGAGAGTTTTGGTCGTACGACCATCGGGCATGCACCACAGGACGCGGAATTGACCATAAAAAAATATAAAAATACTCAGAAAAAATAATATTGAATAGAAACTGAGTTATTACGATTTTTCGATTTTGACCTTTACTATGACTTTAACTGTAATTCTTGATCTTGAGTCCTACACCTTTATACATATGTTCAATGTAATAAGACACACCTACTGATTAAAAATCAGCAACTTATATTGGATTCTGACTCCATAATAACGGTTTGAATTTTGCGCAAAATACAAATGATCTCAAAACCCCCATATGTTCGACCTCGGGCGATAATCGGTAGTTTTGGTCGTACAACCATCGGACATACGTCAGCTGATGTCGAATTGACCAAATAAAAATACAAAAATGTTTAGAAAAATTAATTTTGATCAGAAGCGAAGTTATTGTGATTTTTCGATTTTGACCTTTACTATGACCTTAACTCTAATTCTTGACCTTGAGTCCTATAACTTCACAATCGTGTTTCGTGTGACAAGGCACAACTTCTGAGTGAAAATCAGCAACATCTATCGGGAAATTGTTCTATTATATGGTTTTGAATATTGTGAGGCAGGAAAAACCAAAATTCTTGACCCCCAAATTTTCGACCTGGACCGGAAATCGGGAGTTTTGGTCGTACGACCATCGGGCATGCATCAAATGATGCAAAATTGACCATAGAAAAATATAAAAATACCTAGAAAAAATAACATTGATTAGAAAATGAGTTATTGCGATTTTTCGATTTTGACCTTTTCCTTGACCTTGACCTCAGTTTTTGACCTTGGCCTCCCAAAAGTTAATCACTTGGTCGAGTACTAATTGCACATCTTCTGACAAATTTTCGGGACTTTACGATCAAAATTGTGACCTGTAGAGCGCTAACAAACAAACAAACAAAAAATCGGCCATAGGCCAACACTTGACGAAATAACTAAACATTTGTTTACATTTAAAACATTTACTCATTAATTACACATTGAAAAGATATACTGAACAACTTCTAACATTAGAAATTGGCACTTTTAAGACACCTCCTGAGCATCACCCAGCAGAAGAATTCACAATTTTAAAATTAGACAAGAGTTGCTTCATTTTCACAGTGACCTTGGCCCTTGAATTCTGAATTTTCACAAATTTGTTAGCATTAATAATGCACAACTCCTGAGCAGACATACATATTGAATCTTTATGACGTCTCCTGAGCAAGACCCAGCCATTTGAGACTGACTCATTCAAAACATTCAATCGATGTGTGTATCAACATAATATATACTACTAACAGCACAAAATTTTGATGATGTCAATATAAGAAAAATTATAGAATACAACACTGCTATAAATGTTCGTTACTACAACTTGGTAACTTTCATATCATGATGCTGCATCTTCGGAGAACTATCTAATGAGTTCAAGCAGATCGTGATGGCCGTTTTTGCATGCCATACTGGTATTATATGACAGAGGCAACGATAATTTTTGCACGCCATATTAGTACCAAATGATCATTCAACAGTGTATATTCATAATATATCAAAACAAATTGCAAAAAGTTCTTGGATAAAACCACTATAATAGATTATAATGGTACTGGATATTCTTGAAAAAAATAAAGAGCAAAAAAAAAATATTTAAAAGCAGGTAGATTCGAACTCGCAGAGTCAAAAGCCTACATTTACTGTACATGTATGACCGCATGCATGTCGGCATGACTGCACGAAGAAATCGATCCAAAATAACTGTAACTTTATAACCCAAACTAGTATTGATAACCAACTTTCACAGTCAACTCAATTGGAGAATTAGGGCAAGAAAGTCCACGTTTCACATTTGTGTATTCAAATCTGCATAAAACATTTCATATCTCCTATAAATTGGCAACTTATGTGAGGTAATTTTTCGGCCACTACACTAGGGCTACCACTATGCAACTTGCACATGACCCCCAGATTTTCGGCACCGGGCGATAATCGGGACTTTTGGTCGTACGACCATCGCACATACACCATTTGACGCCGAATTAACCATATAAAAATACAAAAATACTGACAAAAATTAATGTTGATCAAAAGTGGAGTTATTGCGATTTTTCGATTTTGACCTTTTACATGACCTTGACCTTAATTTTCAACCTTGAGTTAAGAAACTCCACAGATTTGTTCAATTTGATAAGGCACAACTCCTGAGTAAAAATCAATAACCCATATCAGAAATTGGCCTCGCAATATGGGGTTGAAGGTTGCGAGACATGAAACCATAAAATCATGACCCTCAAATTTTCGACCTGGACCGAAAATCGGGAGTTTTGGTCGTACGACCATCGGGCATGCACCGCAGGGCGCGGAATTGACCATAAAAAAATATAAAAATACTCAGAAAAAATAACATTGAATAGAAACGGAGTTATTGCGATTTTTCGATTTTGACCTTTACTATGACTTTAACTGTAATTCTTGATATTGAGTCCTACATCTTTACACATATGTTCAGTATGATAAGACACACCTACTGATTAAAAATCAGCAACTTCTATCGGATTCTGACTCCACAATAACGGTTTGAATATTGCACAAAATACAAATGATCTGAAAACCCCCAAATGTTCAACCATGGGCGATAATCGGGAGTTTTGGTCGTACAACCATCGGACATACGTCAGCTGATGTCGAATTGACCAAATAAAAATACAAAAATGTTTAGAAAAATTAATTTTGATCAAAAGCCAAGTTATTGCAATTTTTCGATTTTGACCTTTACTATGACCTTAACTCTAATTCTTGACCTTGAGTCCTATAACTTCACAATCGTGTTTTGTGTGATAAGGCACAACTTCTGAGTGAAAATCAGCAACATATATCGGGAATTTGCTCTATAATATGGTTTTGAATATTGCGAGGTAGAAAAAAGCCTAAATTCGTGACCCCCAAATTTTCGACCTGGACCGAAAATCGGGAGTTTTGGTCGTAAGACCATCCGGCATGCATCATATGATGCGGAATTGACCATAGAAAAATATAAAAATAGCTAGAAAAAATAACATTGATTGAAAACGGAGTTATCGCGATTTTTCGATTTTGACCTTTTGCTTGACCTTGACCTCAATTTTTGACCTTGACCTCCCAAAAGTTAATCACTTGGTCGAGTATTGACTGCACAACTTCTGACAAATTTTCAGCACTCTACGATCAAAATTGTGACCTGTAGAGCGCTAACAAACAAACAGACAGACAGACAGACAGACAGACAAACGCAACTGACCAACATACTTGACGAAATTTAATTTCGTCAAGTAAAAATCGGCCATAGGCCAACACTTGACGAAATGACTAAACATTTGTTTACATTTAAAACATTTACCCATAATTTACACATTGAAAAGATTTACTGAACAACTCCTCGAAATTTGAAGAAAGATACTTTTTTCATGAAATTTTTACGTTGGGCAAACTTTTCAAGGTCAAGGTCAAAGTGCACATTCAAGGTCAGCGGACAAAGACCTTTTGATATGCTACAATATGGTCCCAGTTTGAACTTTCTATGACGAATAGTTCCGAAGTTATGGCAATTTTTGTGATTTTGACCTTTTCTTTGACCTTGACCTTGACCCTTGACCTTGGGTCACGAAAATTGTGCATTGCCCATGCATGAAGATATAAATTATACTTGAACAATTCCATCAGAATCGAACAAGAATTCCGGACACTGTGGCTTTTCCAAATTTCGAAAAATTTACGTACATGAGGTCACTGTGACGTCAATAAACGTCACATTTGAAAACTGATGGGAAACTATTTATCATGGGTTCAAGGCCTTCCATTTGATATATTACTTGATAGGTTTTAGTTAGTTTGAAAATTTGACCTTGAAGTTTGCTCATGTGACCTCATTTTTCCGATCAAGTTCAAGGTTAATCATGGAATTGACATATAAGTCTGATTGCTATACCTCTTCTGAATGATATGGTTCAAATTTTATGAGACTACAACGATTCAAACAGATGTTATAACCGAAAAGGTGTTTTTCTGGGATTTCGATGACCTTGACCTTGACCTTTGACCTTGTATTTCAGTTCATAAAGGTAAATGCTATTAATATGCATGTCAAGTTTCAAGGTATTCCATACAGTATTGACGCTGTTATGGCCTTTTGAAATTTCGGTAATTTGACGTTTATGGCGTCATTGTGACGTCAGTGTACGTCGCAGCGCCGAAAATAGGGTATCACTGCAATCAGGGGCTCAAAACCTTTCCAACGATATACTATTCGTTATGGTGCGCTGACTTTCGTACTTGACCTTGACATTCACCTCATGACGAACTTCTCAAGGTCAAATGCCAAGGTCAAGGACACAGAAGATAGGACTCGAGTTTATCTACAATATGAACTTGGTTTGAAGTCTCTATAACAAATAGAACCGGAGTTATGGCCACTTATGTGTTTTTAACATTTTGCGTGACCTTGACCTTGATCTTTGACCTTGAGTCACGAAAATTGTGCATTGCCTGTGCATGAAGACATATATTATACCTGTGTAATTTCATTAGAATCAAACAAGATTTGTGGACACTATGACCATTTGAAATTTCGAAAAATTAACGTTTATGACGTCACTGTGACGTCAATAAACGTCACATCTCAAAACTGATGAGAAAGTATGTACCAGGGAATCAAGACCTTTCATTTGGTATACTACTTGATAGGTTTCAGTTAGTTTGAAAATTTGACCTTGAAGTTTTCCTCATATGACCTTATTTTCCTGACAAAGTTCAAGGTCAATCATAAAATTGACATATACACTCGGTTACTGTACATCTTCTGAAGGATATGGTTCAAAATTCATGAACCTACGACAAATCAAACGGATGTTATTACCGGAAACGTGTTTTTCTGGGATTTCGATGACCTTGACCTTGACCTTTGACCTTTGTACTTTAATTCGTAGAGGACATTGCTGTCAATATGCATATCAAGTTTCGAGAGATTCCATAAAGTATTGACGATGTTATGGCCTTTTGAAATTTCGGAAATTTGACGTTTATGACGTCATTGTGACGTCAGTGTACGTCGCAGCGCCGAAAATAGGGTATCACTGCAATCAGGGGGTCAAGACCTTTCCAACGATGTACTACTCGATATGGTGCGCTGACTTTCGTACTTGACCTTGACATTCACCTTAGGCGAACTTCTCAAGGTCAAGGTCAAATGCCAAGGTCAAGGTCACAGAAGATAGAACTCGAGTTTATCTACAATATGAACTTGGTTTGAAGTCTCTAGGACAATTAGAACCGGAGTTATGGCCATTTATGTGGTTTTATCGTTTTGCGTGACCTTGACCTCAATATTTGACCTTGACCTTCCAAAAATGAACTCATCCATCTATAATTGATTGCACATCTTATGACCTAATTCCATGATTCTACGATCAAAATTGTGACCTGTGGAGCGCTAACACACAAACAAACAAACAAACAAACAAACAAACAGACAGACAAACGCAACTGACCAACATACTTGACGAAATTTAATTTCGTCAAGTAAAAATCGGCCATAGGCCAACACTTGACGAAATAATTTACACATTTAAACATGTACACAAAATTTACACATTGAAATCATTTCCTGAACAACCCCTAGCATTAGAAATCGAGATATTTAAGCCATCTCCTGAACATCATCCAGCAGTATAGTCTACAATTTTAGACATTAGACGTGAGAGTTGCTTCATTTTCACCGTGACCTTGGCCTTAATTCTTGACCTTGAGGTCTGGAATTTCAAATTTTTGTTGGAATTGATGAGGCACAACTCCTGAGTACAAATCATAAAAAAATGATATTGAAACTTGGTTAAAAAACATAGTCTAAAACGTTGGGATCCCCAAAAACGAAAATCTTGACCCCCGAATTTTCGACCTCTGTCGCAAATCGGCAGTTTTGGTCGTACGGCCATCGGACATATATCATATGATAGGGAATGGACCAAATAAAATTACAATAATACTTAAAAAAATTAGACTTGATTAGGAGCGGAGTTATTGCAATTATTCGATTTTGACCTTTCCATTGACCTTGACCTCAATTTTCGACCTTGACCTCCCAAAAGTGAACTCATCCGTCATATGTTGACTGTGCATCTTACGACCAGTTTTCATGATTCTGGAATCAAAATTGTGACCTCTAGAGCGCTAACAAACAAACATACATTGTATATTCATCTGATCGACATGCAGTAAAATCGGCCATAGGCCAACACTTGACGAAATATCTACACATTTGTTTATTTACATTTAAAACATTTACTCATAATTTACACATTGAAAATATTTACTGAACAACTAGCATTAGAAATTGACACATTTAAGACACCTCCTGAGCATCACCCAGCAGTAGAATTCACAATTTTAGAAATTAGACAAGAGTTGCTTCATTTACACAGTGACCTTGGCCTTAATACTTGTCCCTGAATTCTGAATTTTCAAAAATTTGTTAGAATTAATAATGCACAACTCCTGAGCAGACATACATATTGAAATTTTATGACGTCTCCTGAGCAAGACCCAGCCATTTGAGACTGACTCATTTAAAACATCCAATCGATGTGTGTATCAACATAGTATATACTACTAACAGCACAAAATTTTGATGATGTCAATATAAAAAAAATCATAAAATACAGTATTGCTATTAATGTTCGTTACTACAACTTGGTAACTTTCATATCATGATGCTGCATCTTTGGAGAACCATCTAATGAATTCAAGCAGATCGTGATGGCCGTTTTTGTATGCCATACTGGTATTATATGACAGAGGCGACGACAATTTTCGCACGACATAATGCCCATATTCCTACCAAATGATCATTCAACAGTGTATATTATTAATATATCATAACACATTGCAAAAAGTTCTTGGATAACCGCTATAATAGATTATAATGGTACTGGATATTCTAAAAAAAAACAAAGAGCAAAAAAAATATTTACCAGCAGGTAGATTCTAACCCACAGAGTCAACAGCCTACGTGTTAGAGAGCGAGCACTGTAACCACTCGGCCACCGAGCCATCATACAACTTGTTGCCGTATTCCCTTCCCCATTGTGAACAACTTTTACTGTACATGTATGACCGCATGCATGTCGGCATGACTGCACGAAGAAATCGATCCCAAAATAACTGTAACTTTATAACCCAAACTAATATTGATAACCAACTTTCACAGTCAACTCAATTGGAGAATTAGAGCAAGAAAAGTCCACATTTCATATTTGTGTATTCAAATCTGCATAAAACATTTCATATTTCCTATAAATTGGCAACTTATGTTAGGTAATTTTGCGGCCACTACTCTAGGGCTACAACTATGCAACTTGCACATGACCCCCAGATTTTCGGCATCGGGCGATAATCGGGAGTTTTGGTCGTACGACCATCGCACATACACCATTTGACGCCGAATTGACCATACAAAAATACTGACAAAAATTAATGTTGATCGAAAGTAGAGTTATTGCGATTTTTCGATTTTGACCTTTTACATGACCTTGACCTTAATTTTCGACCTTGAGTTAAGAAACTCCACAGATTTGTTCAATTTGATAAGGCACAACTCTTGAGTAAAAATCAATAACACATATCAGAACATGGCCTCGCAATATGGGGTTGAAGTTGCGAGACATGAAACCATAAAATCAAGACCTTCGAATTTTTGACCCGGACCGAAAATCGGGAATTTTGGTCGTACGACCATCGGGCATGCACCACAGGACGTGGAATTGACCATAAAAAAATATAAAAATACTCACAAAAATTAACTTTGAATAGAAACGGAGTTATTGCGATTTTTCGATTTTGACCTTTACTATGACTTTAACTGTAATTCTTGATCTTGAGTCCTACACTTTTACACATATGTTCAGTGTGATAAGACACACCTACTGATTAAAAATCAGCAACTTATATTGGATTTTGACTCCACAATAACGGTTTGAATATTGTACAAAATTCAAATGATCTGAAAACCCCCAAATGTTCGACCTTGGGCGATAATCGGGAGTTTTGGTCGTACAACCATCGGACATACGTCAGCTGATGTCGAATTGACCAAATAAAAATACAAAAATGTTTAGAAAAATTAATTTTGATCAGAAGCGAAGTTATTGCGAATTTTCGATTTTGACCTTTACTATGACCTTAACGCTAATTCTTGACCTTGAGTCCTATAACTTCACAATCGTGTTTTGTGTGATAAGGCACAACTTCTGAATAAAAATCAGGAACATCTATCGGGAACTTGCTCTATTATATGGTTTTGAATATTGTGAGGCAGGAAAAACCTAAATTCGTGACCCCCAAATTTTCGACCTGGACCGGAAATCGGGAGTTTTGGTCATACGACCATCGGGCATGCATCATATGATGCGGAATTGACCATAGAAAAATATAAAAATACCTAGAAAAAATAACATCGATTAGAAACTGAGTTATTGCGATTTTTCGATTTTGACCTTTTGCTTGACCTTGACCTCAATTTTTGACCTTGACCTCCCAAAAGTTAATCACTTGGTCGAGTACTGACTGCACAACTTCTGACAAATTTTCAGCACTCTACGATCAAAATTGTGACCTGTAGAGCGCTAACAAACAAACAAACAAACAAACAAACAAACAAACAGACAGACAGACAGACAGACAAACGCAACTGACCAACATACTTGACGAAATTTAATTTCGTCAAGTAAAAATTGGCCATAGGCCAACACTTGACGAAATGACTAAACATTTGTTTACATTTAAAACATTTACCCATAATTTACACATTGAAAAGATTTACTGAACAACTCCTCGACATTTGAAGAAACATACTTTTTTCATGAAATTTTTACGTTGGGCAAACTTTTCAAGGTCAAGGTCAAAGTGCACATTCAAGGTCAGCGGACAAAGACCTTTTGATATGCTACAATATGGTCCCAGTTTGAACTTTCTATGACGAATAGTTCCGAAGTTATGGCAATTTTTGTGATTTTGACCTTTTTTTTACCTTGACCTTGACCCTTGACCTTGGGTCACGAAAATTGTGCATTGCCCGTGCATGAAGATATAAATTATACTTGAACAATTCCATCAGAATCGAACAAGAATTCTGGACACTGTGGCTTTTCGAAATTTCGAAAAATTTACGTACATGAGGTCACTTTGACGTCAATAAACGTCACATTTGAAAACTGATGGGAAACTATTTATCATGGGTTCAAGGCCTTCCATTTGATATATTACTAGATAGCTTTTAGTTAGTTTGAAAATTTGACCTTGAAGTTTTGCTCATGTGACCTCATTTTTCCGATCAAGTTCAAGGTTAATCATGGAATTGACATATAAGTCTGATTGCTATACCTCTTCTGAATGATATGGTTCAAATTTTATGAGACTACAACGATTCAAACAGATGTTATAACCGAAAAGGTGTTTTTCTGGGATTTCGATGACCTTGACCTTGACCTTTGACCTTTGTATTTCAATTCGTGAAGGTTAATGCTATTAATACGCATGGCAAGTTTCAAGGTATTCCATACAGTATTGACGCTGTTATGGCCTTTTGAAATTTCGGTAATTTGACGTTTATGACGTCATTGTGACGTCAGTGTACGTCGCAGCGCCGAAAATAGGGTATCACTGCAATCAGGGGCTCAAAACCTTTCAAACGATATACTACTTGATATGATGCGCTGACTTTCGTACTTGACCTTGACATTCACCTCATGACGAACTTCTCAAGGTCAAGGTCAAATGCCAAGGTCAAGGACACAGAAGATAGGACTCGAGTTTATCTACAATATGAACTTGGTTTGAAGTCTCAATAACAAATAGAACCAGAGTTATGGCCACTTATGTGTTTTTAACATTTTGCGTGACCTTGACCTTGATTTTTGACCTTGAGTCACGAAAATTGTGCATTGCCTGTGCATGAAGACATATATTATACCTGTATAATTTCATTAGAATCAAACAAGATTTGTGGACACTATGACCGTTTGAAATTTCGAAAAATTAACGTTTATGACGTCACTGTGACGTCAATAAACGTCACATCTCAAAACTGATGAGGAAGTATATACCAGGGAATCAAGACCTTTCATTTGATATACTACTTGATAGGTTTCAGTTAGTTTGAAAATTTGACCTTGAAGTTTTCCTCATATGACCTTACTTTCCTGACAAAGTTCAAGGTCAATCATGAAATTGACATATACACTCGATTACTATACTTCTTCTGAAGGATATGGTTCAAAATTCATGAACCTACGACAAATCAAACGGATGTTATTACCGGAAACGTGTTTTTCTGGGATTTCGATGACCTTGACCTTGACCTTTGACCTTTGTACTTCAGTTCGTAGAGGTCAATGCTGTCAAAATGCATATCAAATTTCAAGGGATTCCATACACTATTGACCATGTTATGGCACTTTGAAATTTCGGATTTTTGACGTTTATGACGTCATTGTGACATCAGTTTATGTCGCAGCGCCAAAAATGAGATATCACTGGAATCAGGGGCTCAAGACCTTTCCAACAATATACTACTCGATATGGTGCGCTGACCTTCGTACTTGACCTTGACATTCACCTCATAACGAACTTCTCAAGGTCAAGGTCAAATGCCAAGGTCAAGGTCACAAAAGATAGAACTTGAGTTTATCTACAATATGAACTTGGTTTGAAGTCTCTATAACGAATAGAACTGGAGTTATGACAATTTATGTGTTTTTATCGTTTTGCGTGACCTTGACCTCAATATTTGACCTTGACCTCATAAAAGTTAATCACTTGGTCGAGTACTGACTGCACATCTTCTGACAAATTTTCGGGACTTTACGATCAAAATTGTGACCTGTAGAGCGCTAACAAACAAACAAACAAACAGACAGACAAACTCGACTGACCAACATACTTGACGAAATTTACATTTCGTCAAGTAAAAATGACTAAACATTTGTTTACATTTAAAACATTTACCCATAATTTACACATTGAAAAGATTTACTGAACAACTCCTCGACATTTGAAGAAAGATACTTTTTTCATGAAATTTTTACGTTGGGCAAGCTTTTCAAGGTCAAGGTCAAAGTGCACATTCAAGGTCAGCGGACAAAGACCTTTTGATATGCTACAATATGGTCCCAGTTTGAACTTTCTATGACGAATAGTTCCGAAGTTATGGCAATTTTTGTGATTTTGACCTTTTCTTTGACCTTGACCCTTGACCTTGGGTCACGAAAATTGTGCATTGCCCGTGCATGAAAATATAAATTATACTTGAACAATTCCATCAGAATCGAACAAGAATTCCGGACACTGTGGCTTTTCGAAATTTCGAAAAATTTACGTACATGAGGTCACTGTGACATCAATAAACGTCACATTTGAAAACTGATGGGAAACTATTCATCATGGGTTCAAGGCCTTCCATTTGATATATTACTTGATAGCTTTTAGTTAGTTTGAAAATTTGACCTTGAAGTTTTGCTCATGTGACCTCATTTTTCCGATCAAGTTCAAGGTT
Source organism: Terebella lapidaria (assembly GCA_949152475.1). Lineage (NCBI taxonomy): Eukaryota > Metazoa > Annelida > Polychaeta > Terebellida > Terebellidae > Terebella > Terebella lapidaria. The sequence continues at coordinate 27,024,131 of OX424561.1, read as the reverse complement.
AATCATGGAATTGACATATAAGTCTGATTGCTATACCTCTTCTGATGATATTGTTCAAATTACAACGATTAAAAAACGATGTTATAACCGAAAAGGTGTTTTTCTGGGATTTCGATGACCTTGACCTTGACCTTTGACCTTTGTATTTCAATTCGTAAAGGTCAATGCTATTAATATGCATGTCAAGTTTCAAGGTATTCCATACAGTATTGACGCTGTTATGGCCTTTTGAAATTTCGGTAATTTGACGTTTATGACGTCAATGTGACGTCAGTGTACGTCGCAGCGCCAAAATTAGGGTATCACTGCAATCAGGGGCTCAAAACCTTTCCAACGATATACTACTCGATATGGTGCGCTGACTTTCGTACTTGACCTTGACATTCACCTCATGACGAACTTCTCAAGGTCAAGGTCAAATGCCAAGGTCAAGGACACAGAATACAGGACTCGAGTTTATCTACATTATGAACTTGGTTTGAAGTCTCTATAACAAATAGAACCGGAGTTATGGCCACTTATGCGTTTTTAACATTTTGCGTGACCTTGACCTTGATCTTTGACCTTGAGTCACGAAAATTGTGCATTGCCTGTGCATGAAGACATATATTATACCTGTATCATTTCATTAGAATCAAACAAGATTTGTGGACACTATGACTGTTTGAAATTTCGAAAAATTAACGTTTATGACGTCACTGTGACGTCAATAAACGTCACATCTCAAAATTGATGAGAAAGTATGTACCAGGGAATTAAGACCTTTCATTTGATATACTACTTGATAGGTTTCAGTTAGTTTGAAAATTTGACCTTGAAGTTTTCCTCATATGACCTTATTTTCCTGACAAAGTTCAAGGTCAATCATGAAATTGACATATACACTCGATTACTATACCCCTTCTGAAGGATATGGTTCAAAATTCATGAACCTACGACAAATCAAACGGATGTTATTACCGGAAACGTGTTTTTCTGGGATTTCGATGACCTTGACCTTGACCTTTGACCTTCGTACTTAAATTCGTAAAGGTCATTGCTGTCAATATGCATATCAAGTTTCAAGAGATTCCATACAGTATTGACGATGTTATAGCCTTTTGAAATTTCGGAAATTTGACGTTTATGACGTCATTGTGACGTCAGTTTACGTCGCAGCGCTGAAAATAAGGTATCACTGCAATCAGGGGGTCAAGACCTTTCCAACGATATACTACTCGATATGGTGCGCTGACCTTCGTATTTGACCTTGACATTCACCTTAGGCGAACTTCTCAAGGTCAAGGTCAAATGCCAAGGTCAAGGTCACAGAAGATAGAACTCGAGTTTATCTACAATATGAACTTGATTTGAAGTCTCTGGGACAATTAGAACCGGAGTTATGGCCATTTATGTGTTTTTATCGTTTTGCGTGACCTTGACCTCAATATTTGACCTTGACCTTCCAAAAGTTAATCACTTGGTCGTGTACTGATTGCACATCTTTTGACAAATTTTCGGGACTTTACGATCAAAATTGTGACCTGTAGAGCGCTAACAAATAAACAAACAAACAAACAAAAAATCGGCCATAGGCCAACACTTGACGAAAAATCTACACATTTGTTTACATTCAAAACATTTACTCATAATTTACACATTTATGGCATCCCCTGACAACATATAGCATTGGAAACTGAACCACTTGAAACATCTAGTTTGCGTATGTGTCAACATAATATATTACCTCTAACCATGCTAACGGCACAAAGTTTTGATGATGCCACTACTAAAAAACCTAAAATATATCAAAATTACAAAAATCCAAAAACAAATATCGATAGCCTAAAAATGAGCGAATAACAAACAGCAAATATTCCCGCACAAATATGAAATTACATTGACAACAAGTAAACAAAACAAATAGAGAGGCTTAGACATGTGGCGATTCATATGAAGCAGACATATCATCTGGTACACGCCTTTTGTCATGCATTTGTTAGCAGCTAATACCACAGATCATTCACAGTTGTGGCCGTAATGCTGAATTTAAAGCGGCTTGTAACTTTAAATATAAAGAACAAACTAGATTTTGATGATACCACTAGAAAGCCCGATAAAATAGTTTGTCGCTATTCGTGGAACAGTGTTTTTTCCTTCAAAGGTGATCATTATAATTCGAAACAATAGAATTACATAAAGCATGGCAGGTTTGGGATGCTTACCAGACCACTCAGAAACAGAAAAAGTCATTTGGAATTGAATTTTAGAAGGAAAAAAAATCAGTCAACAGTGAGAATTGAACCACTGACCCCTCGCACACAAACCTAACGCCTCTACTGACTGCGCCATTCTGTTCAATGAAGCTCAACACGTGTAAAGTATAGTGTGTAGGAGAGACTTCGCTCAGGATAAACACTGAATTATGCCATGGCTGTACATTGGACTGGCAGCGTGCATAATTCGATCGGGAAAACTCGTGACCTTGAGTTCTACAACTTCACAATCTTATTCTGCGTGATCAGGCACAACTCCTGAGTAAAATCCGGCAATATATATATTGGAACCTGGCTCTATAATGTGGTTTTGTATATTGTGAGACAGGAAAAACCTAAATTCATGACCCCCAAATTTTCGACCTGGACCGAAAATCTAGAGTTTTGGTCATACGACCATCGGACATGTATCATATGATGCGGATTTGACCATAGAAAAATACAAAAATAATCAGAAAAAATAATCATGATTACAAGCGGAGTTATCACGATTTTTCAATTTTGACCTTTACTATGACCTTAACTGTAATTCTTGACCTTGAGCCCTACAACTTCACAGTCATGTTCTGCGTGATATGGCACAACTGTTGAGTAAAAATCAGAAGCATATATTGGAAGCTGGCTCTACAATAGGGTTTTGAAAATTGAGACAAGCAAGACCTAAGTTCATGACCCCCAAATTTTCGACCTGGACCGAAAATCGAGAGTTCAGGTCATACAACCATCAGACATGCATCATGTGATGCGGAATTGACCATAGAAAAATATAAAAATACACAGAAAAAATAATCTTGATTAGAAGCGGAGTTATCACGATTTTTCGATTTTGACCTTTACTATGACCTTAACTCTAATCCTTGACCCTGAGCTCTGAAACTTCAGGATCTTGTTCTACGAGATATGGCACAACTCCTGAGTAAAAATCAGCAACATATATTGGAACCTGGCTCTATAATATGGTTTTGAATATTGTGAGACAGGAAAAACCTAAATTCTTGACCCCCAAATTTTCGACCTGGACCGAAAATCGAGAATTTTGGTCGTACGACCATCGGACATGCATCAGATGATGCAGAATTGACCATAGAAAAATATAAAAATACCCAGAAAAAATAATCTTAATTAGAAGCGAAGTTATCGCTATTTTTTGATTTTGACCTTTTGCTTGACCTTGACCTCAATTTATGACCTTGACCTCCCAAATGTTAATCACTTGGTCGAGTATTAATTGCACATCTTCTGACAAAGTTTCGAGACTTTACGATCAAAATTGTGACCTGTAGAGCGCTAACAAACAAACAAACAAAAAATCGGCCATAGGCCAACACTTGACGAAATAATTTACACATTTAAACATGTACACAAAATTTACACATTGAAATCATTTCCTGAACAACCCCTAGCATTAGAAATCGAGATATTTAAGCCATCTCCTGAACATCATCCAGCAGTATAGTCTACAATTTTAGACATTAGACGTGAGAGTTGCTTCATTTTCACCGTGACCTTGGCCTTAATTCTTGACCTTGAGGTCTGAAATTTCAAACTTTTGTTGGAATTGATGAGGCACAACTCCTGAGTACAAATCATAAAAAAAAGATATTGAAACTTGGTTAAAAAACATAGTCTAAAACGTTGGGATCCCCAAAAACGAAAATCTTGACCCCCGAATTTTCGACCTCTGTCGCAAATCGGCAGTTTTGGTCGTACGGCCATCGGACATATATCATATGATAGGGAATGGACCAAATAAAATTACAATAATACTTAAAAAAATTAGACTTGATTAGGAGCGGAGTTATTGCAATTATTCGATTTTGACCTTTCCATTGACCTTGACCTCAATTTTCGACCTTGACCTCCCAAAAGTGAACTCATCCGTCATATGTTAACTGTGCATCTTACGACCAGTTTTCATGATTCTGGAATCAAAATTGTGACCTCTAGAGCGCTAACAAACAAACATACATTGTATATTCATCTGATCGACATGCAGTAAAATCGGCCATAGGCCAACACTTGACGAAATAATTTACACATTTGTTTACATTTAAACATGTACACAAAATTTACACATTGAAATCATTTCCTGAACAACCCCTAGCATTAGAAATCGAGATATTTAAGCCATCTCCTGAACATCATCCAGCAGTATAGTCTACAATTTTAGACATTAGACGTGAGAGTTGCTTCATTTTCACCGTGACCTTGGCCTTAATTCTTGACCTTGAGGTCTGAAATTTCAAAGTTTTGTTGGAATTGATGAGGCACAACTCCTGAGTACAAATCATAAAAAAAAAGATATTGAAACTTGGTTAAAAAACATAGTCTAAAACGTTGGGATCCCCAAAAACGAAAATCTTGACCCCCGAATTTTCGACCTCTGTCGCAAATCGGCAGTTTTGGTCGTACGGCCATCAAACATACATCATATGATAGGGAATTGACCAAATAAAATTACAATAATACTTAGAAAAATTAGACTTGATTGGGAGCGGAGTTATTGCAATTATTCGATTTTGACCTTTTCATTGACCTTGACCTCAATTTTCGACCTTGACCTCCCAAAAGTGAACTCATCCGTCATATGTTGATTGTGCATCTTACTACCAGTTTTCATGATTCTGGAATCAAAATTGTGACCTCTAGAGCGCTAACAAACAAACATACATTGTATATTCATCTGATCGACATGCAGTAAAATCGGCCATAGGCCAACACTTGACGAAATATCTACACATTTGTTTATTTACATTTAAAACATTTACTCATAATTTACACATTGAAAATATTTACTGAACAACTAGCATTAGAAATTGACACATTTAAGACACCTCCTGAGCATCACCCAGCAGTAGAATTCACAATTTTAGAAATTAGACAAGAGTTGCTTCATTTACACAGTGACCTTGGCCTTAATACTTAATACTTAATACTTGGTCCCTGAATTCTGAATTTTCAAAAATTTGTTAGAATTAATAATGCACAACTCCTGAGCAGACATACATATTGAAATTTTATGACGTCTCCTGAGCAAGACCCAGCCATTTGAGACTGACTCATTTAAAACATCCAATCGATGTGTGTATCAACATAGTATATACTACTAACAGCACAAAATTTTGATGATGTCAATATAAAAAAAATCATAAAATACAGTATTGCTATTAATGTTTGTTACTACAACTTGGTAACTTTCATATCATGATGCTGCATCTTTGGAGAACCATCTAATGAATTCAAGCAGATCGTGATGGCCGTTTTTGTATGCCATACTGGTATTATATGACAGAGGCGACGACAATTTTCGCACGACATAATGCCCATATTCCTACCAAATGATCATTCAACAGTGTATATTATTAATATATCATAACACATTGCAAAAAGTTCTTGGATAACCGCTATAATAGATTATAATGGTACTGGATATTCTAAAAAAAAACAAAGAGCAAAAAAAATATTTACCAGCAGGTAGATTCTAACCCACAGAGTCAACAGCCTACGTGTTAGAGAGCGAGCACTGTAACCACTCGGCCACCGAGCCATCATACAACTTGTTGCCGTATTCCCTTCCCCATTGTGAACAACTTTTACTGTACATGTATGACCGCATGCATGTCGGCATGACTGCACGAAGAAATCGATCCCAAAATAACTGTAACTTTATAACCCAAACTAATATTGATAACCAACTTTCACAGTCAACTCAATTGGAGAATTAGAGCAAGGAAAGTCCACATTTCATATTTGTGTATTCAAATCTGCATAAAACATTTCATATTTCCTATAAATTGGCAACTTATGTTAGGTAATTTTGCGGCCACTACTCTAGGGCTACAACTATGCAACTTGCACATGACCCCCAGATTTTCGGCATCGGGCGATAATCGGGAGTTTTGGTCGTACGACCATCGCACATACACCATTTGACGCCGAATTGACCATACAAAAATACAAAAATACTGACAAAAATTAATGTTGATCGAAAGTGGAGTTATTGCGATTTTTCGATTTTGACCTTTTACATGACCTTGACCTTAATTTTCGGCCTTGAGTTAAGAAACTCCACAGATTTGTTCAATTTTATAAGGCACAACTCTTGAGTAAAAATCAATAACACATATCAGAACCTGGCCTCGCAATATGGGGTTGAAGTTGCGAGTCATGAAACCATAAAATCAAGACCGTCGAATTTTTGACCCGGACCGAAAATCGAGAATTTTGGTCGTACGACCATCGGGCATGCACCACAGGACGTGGAATTGACCATAAAAAAATATAAAAATACTCACAAAAATTAACATTGAATAGAAACGGAGTTATTGCGATTTTTCGATTTTGACCTTTACTATGACTTTAACTGTAATTCTTGATCTTGAGTCCTACACCTTTACACATATGTTCAGTGTGATAAGACACACCTACTGATTAAAAATCAGCAACTTATATTGGATTTTGACTCCACAATAACGGTTTGAATATTGTACAAAATTCAAATGATCTCAAAACCCCCAAATGTTCGACCTTGGGCGATAATCGGGAGTTTTGGTCGTACAACCATCGGACATACGTCAGCTGATGTCGAATTGACCAAATAAAAATACAAAAATGTTTAGAAAAATTAATTTTGATCAGAAGCGAAGTTATTGCGAATTTTCGATTTTGACCTTTACTATGACCTTAACGCTAATTCTTGACCTTGAGTCCTATAACTTCACAATCGTGTTTTGTGTGATAAGGCACAACTTCTGAGTAAAAATCAGGAACATCTATCTGGAACTTGCTCTATTATATGGTTTTGAATATTGTGAGGCAGGAAAAACCTAAATTCGTGACCCCCAAATTTTCGACCTGGACCGGAAATCGGGAGTTTTGGTCATACGACCATCGGGCATGCATCATATGATGCGGAATTGACCATAGAAAAATATAAAAATACCTAGAAAAAATAACATCGATTAGAAACTGAGTTATTGCGATTTTTCGATTTTGACCTTTTCCTTGACCTTGACCTCAGTTTTTGACCTTGACCTCCCAAAAGTTAATCACTTGGTCGAGTACTAATTGCACATCTTCTGACAAATTTTCGGGACTTTACGATCAAAATTGTGACCTGTAGAGCGCTAACAAATAAACAAACAAACAAACAAACAAACAGACAGACAAACGCAACTGACCAACATACTTGACGAAATTTAATTTCGTCAAGTAAAAATCGGCCATAGGCCAACACTTGACGAAATGACTAAACATTTGTTTACATTTAAAACATTTACCCATAATTTACACATTGAAAAGATTTACTGAACAACTCCTCGACATTTGAAGAAAGATACTTTTTTCATGAAATTTTTACGTTGGGCAAACTTTTCAAGGTCAAGGTCAAAGTGCACATTCAAGGTCAGCGGACAAAGACCTTTTGATATGCTACAATATGGTCCCAGTTTGAACTTTCTATGACGAATAGTTCCGAAGTTATGGCAATTTTCTGTGATTTTGACCTTTTCTTTGACCTTGATCTTGACCCTTGACCTTGGGTCACGAAAACTGTGCATTGCCCGTGCATGAAGATATAAATTATACTTGAACAATTCCATCAGAATCGAACAAGAATTCCGGACACTGTGGCTTTTCGAAATTTCGAAAAATTTACGTACATGAGGTCACTGTGACGTCAATAAACGTCACATTTGAAAACTGATGGGAAACTATTTATCATGGGTTCAAGGCCTTCCATTTGATATATTACTTGATACCTTTTAGTTAGTTTGAAAATTTGACCTTGAAGTTTTGCTCATGTGACCTCATTTTTCCGATCCAGTTCAAGGTTAATCATGGAATTGACATATAAGTCTGATTGCTATACCTCTTCTGAATGATATGGTTCAAATTTTATGAGACTACAACGATTCAAACAGATGTTATAACCGAAAGGGTGTTTTTCTGGGATTTCAATGACCTTGACCTTGACCTTTGACCTTTGTATTTCAATTTTTAAAGGTCAATGCTATTAATATGCATGTCAAGTTTCAAGGTATTCCATACAGTATTGACGCTGTTATGGCCTTTTGAAATTTCGGTACTTTGACGTTTATGACGTCATTGTGACGTCAGTGTACGTCGCAGCGCCGAAAATAGGGCATCACTGCAATCAATGGCTCAAAACCTTTCCAACGATATACTAATCGATATGGTGCGATGACCTTCGTATTTGACCTTGACATTCACCTTAGGCGAACTTCTCAAGGTCAAGATCAAATGCCAAGGCCAAGGTCACAGAAGATAGGACTCGAGTTTATCTACAATATGAACTTGGTTTGAAGTCTCTATAACAAATAGAACCGAAGTTATGGCCACTGATGTGTTTTTAACATTTTGCGTGACCTTGACCTTGATCTTTGACCTTGAGTCACGAAAATTGTGCATTGCCTGTGCATGAAGACATATATTATAAATGTGTAATTTCATCAGATTCAAACAAGATTTGTGGACACTACGACCGTTTGAAATTTCGGAAAATTAACGTTTATGACGTCACTGTGACGTCAATAAACGTCACATCTCAAAACTGATGAGACATTATGTACCAGGCAATCAAGACCTTTCATTTGATATACTACTTGATAGGTTTCAGTTAGTTTGAAAATTTGACCTTGAAGTTTTCCTCATATGACCTTATTTTCCTGACCAAGTTCAAGGTCAATCATGAAATTGACATATACGCCCGATTGCTATACCTCTTCTGAATGATATGGTTCAAATTTCATGAACCTACGACAATTCAAACGGATCTTATTACCGGAAACGTGTTTTTCTAGGATTTCGATGACCTTGACCTTGACCTTTGACCTTTGTACTTAAATTCGTAGAGGTCATTGCTGTCAATATGCATATCAAGTTTCAAGAGATTCCATACAGTATTAACGATGTTATGGCCTTTTGAAATTTCGGAAATTTGACGTTTATGACGTCATTGTGACGTCAGTTTACGTCGCAGCGCCAAAAATAAGGTATCACTGGAATCAGGGGGTCAAGACCTTTCCAACGATATACTACTCGATATGGTGCGCTGACATTCGTACTTGACCTTGACATTCACCTTATGGCGAACTTCTCAAGGTCAAGGTCAAATGTCAATGTCAAGGTCACAGAAGATAGAACTCAAGTATATCTACAACATGAACTTAGTTTGATGTCTCTAGGACAATTAGAACCGGAGTTATGGCCATTTATGTGTTTTTGACGTTTTGCGTGACCTTGAACTCAATATTTGACCTTGACCTCCCAAAAATGAACTCATCCATCTGTATTTGATTGCACATCTTCTGACCTATTTGCATGATTCTACGATCAAAATTGTGACCTGTGGAGCGCTAACACACAAACAAACACACAAACAAACAAACAAACAAACAAACAAAAAAATCGGCCATAGGCCAACACTTGACGAAATAATTTACACATTTAAACATGTACACAAAATTTACACATTGAAATCATTTCCTGAACAACCCCTAGCATTAGAAATCGAGATATTTAAGCCATCTCCTGAACATCATCCAGCAGTATAGTCTACAATTTTAGACATTAGACGTGAGAGTTGCTTCATTTTCACCGTGACCTTGGCCTTAATTCTTGACCTTGAGGTCTGAAATTTCAAACTTTTGTTGGAATTGATGAGGCACAACTCCTGAGTACAAATCATAAAAAAAAGATATTGAAACTTGGTTAAAAAACATAGTCTAAAACGTTGGGATCCCCAAAAACGAAAATCTTGACCCCCGAATTTTCGACCTCTGTCGCAAATCGGCAGTTTTGGTCGTACGGCCATCGGACATATATCATATGATAGGGAATGGACCAAATAAAATTACAATAATACTTAAAAAAATTAGACTTGATTAGGAGCGGAGTTATTGCAATTATTCGATTTTGACCTTTCCATTGACCTTGACCTCAATTTTCGACCTTGACCTCCCAAAAGTGAACTCATCCGTCATATGTTAACTGTGCATCTTACGACCAGTTTTCATGATTCTGGAATCAAAATTGTGACCTCTAGAGCGCTAACAAACAAACATACATTGTATATTCATCTGATCGACATGCAGTAAAATCGGCCATAGGCCAACACTTGACGAAATGACTAAACATTTGTTTACATTTAAAACATTTACCCATAATTTACACATTGAAAAGATTTACTGAACAACTCCTCGACATTTGAAGAAAGATACTTTTTTCATGAAATTTTTACGTTGGGCAAACTTTTCAAGGTCAAGGTCAAAGTGCACATTCAAGGTCAGCGGACAAAGACCTTTTGATATGCTACAATATGGTCCCAGTTTGAACTTTCTATGACGAATAGTTCCGAAGTTATGGCAATTTTCTGTGATTTTGACCTTTTCTTTGACCTTGATCTTGACCCTTGACCTTGGGTCACGAAAACTGTGCATTGCCCGTGCATGAAGATATAAATTATACTTGAACAATTCCATCAGAATCGAACAAGAATTCCGGACACTGTGGCTTTTCGAAATTTCGAAAAATTTACGTACATGAGGTCACTGTGACGTCAATAAACGTCACATTTGAAAACTGATGGGAAACTATTTATCATGGGTTCAAGGCCTTCCATTTGATATATTACTTGATACCTTTTAGTTAGTTTGAAAATTTGACCTTGAAGTTTTGCTCATGTGACCTCATTTTTCCGATCCAGTTCAAGGTTAATCATGGAATTGACATATAAGTCTGATTGCTATACCTCTTCTGAATGATATGGTTCAAATTTTATGAGACTACAACGATTCAAACAGATGTTATAACCGAAAGGGTGTTTTTCTGGGATTTCAATGACCTTGACCTTGACCTTTGACCTTTGTATTTCAATTTTTAAAGGTCAATGCTATTAATATGCATGTCAAGTTTCAAGGTATTCCATACAGTATTGACGCTGTTATGGCCTTTTGAAATTTCGGTACTTTGACGTTTATGACGTCATTGTGACGTCAGTGTACGTCGCAGCGCCGAAAATAGGGCATCACTGCAATCAATGGCTCAAAACCTTTCCAACGATATACTAATCGATATGGTGCGATGACCTTCGTATTTGACCTTGACATTCACCTTAGGCGAACTTCTCAAGGTCAAGATCAAATGCCAAGGCCAAGGTCACAGAAGATAGGACTCGAGTTTATCTACAATATGAACTTGGTTTGAAGTCTCTATAACAAATAGAACCGAAGTTATGGCCACTGATGTGTTTTTAACATTTTGCGTGACCTTGACCTTGATCTTTGACCTTGAGTCACGAAAATTGTGCATTGCCTGTGCATGAAGACATATATTATAAATGTGTAATTTCATCAGATTCAAACAAGATTTGTGGACACTACGACCGTTTGAAATTTCGGAAAATTAACGTTTATGACGTCACTGTGACGTCAATAAACGTCACATCTCAAAACTGATGAGACATTATGTACCAGGCAATCAAGACCTTTCATTTGATATACTACTTGATAGGTTTCAGTTAGTTTGAAAATTTGACCTTGAAGTTTTCCTCATATGACCTTATTTTCCTGACCAAGTTCAAGGTCAATCATGAAATTGACATATACGCCCGATTGCTATACCTCTTCTGAATGATATGGTTCAAATTTCATGAACCTACGACAATTCAAACGGATCTTATTACCGGAAACGTGTTTTTCTAGGATTTCGATGACCTTGACCTTGACCTTTGACCTTTGTACTTAAATTCGTAGAGGTCATTGCTGTCAATATGCATATCAAGTTTCAAGAGATTCCATACAGTATTAACGATGTTATGGCCTTTTGAAATTTCGGAAATTTGACGTTTATGACGTCATTGTGACGTCAGTTTACGTCGCAGCGCCAAAAATAAGGTATCACTGGAATCAGGGGGTCAAGACCTTTCCAACGATATACTACTCGATATGGTGCGCTGACATTCGTACTTGACCTTGACATTCACCTTATGGCGAACTTCTCAAGGTCAAGGTCAAATGTCAATGTCAAGGTCACAGAAGATAGAACTCAAGTATATCTACAACATGAACTTAGTTTGATGTCTCTAGGACAATTAGAACCGGAGTTATGGCCATTTATGTGTTTTTGACGTTTTGCGTGACCTTGAACTCAATATTTGACCTTGACCTCCCAAAAATGAACTCATCCATCTGTATTTGATTGCACATCTTCTGACCTATTTGCATGATTCTACGATCAAAATTGTGACCTGTGGAGCGCTAACACACAAACAAACACACAAACAAACAAACAAACAAACAAACAAACAAACAGACAGACAAACGCGACTGACCAACATACTTGACGAAATTTAATTTCGTCAAGTAACAAACAGACAGACAAACGCGACTGACCAACATACTTGACGAAATTTAATTTCGTCAAGTAAAAATCGGCCATAGGCCAACACTTGACGAAATATCTACACATTTGTTTATTTACATTTAAAACATTTACTCATAATTTACACATTGAAAATATTTACTGAACAACTAGCATTAGAAATTGACACATTTAAGACACCTCCTGAGCATCACCCAGCAGTAGAATTCACAATTTTAGAAATTAGACAAGAGTTGCTTCATTTACACAGTGACCTTGGCCTTAATACTTGTCCCTGAATTCTGAATTTTCAAAAATTTGTTAGAATTAATAATGCACAACTCCTGAGCAGACATACATATTGAAATTTTATGACGTCTCCTGAGCAAGACCCAGCCATTTGAGACTGACTCATTTAAAACATCCAATCGATGTGTGTATCAACATAGTATATACTACTAACAGCACAAAATTTTGATGATGTCAATATAAAAAAAATCATAAAATACAGTATTGCTATTAATGTTCGTTACTACAACTTGGTAACTTTCATATCATGATGCTGCATCTTTGGAGAACCATCTAATGAATTCAAGCAGATCGTGATGGCCGTTTTTGTATGCCATACTGGTATTATATGACAGAGGCGACGACAATTTTCGCACGACATAATGCCCATATTCCTACCAAATGATCATTCAACAGTGTATATTATTAATATATCATAACACATTGCAAAAAGTTCTTGGATAACCGCTATAATAGATTATAATGGTACTGGATATTCTAAAAAAAAACAAAGAGCAAAAAAAATATTTACCAGCAGGTAGATTCTAACCCACAGAGTCAACAGCCTACGTGTTAGAGAGCGAGCACTGTAACCACTCGGCCACCGAGCCATCATACAACTTGTTGCCGTATTCCCTTCCCCATTGTGAACAACTTTTACTGTACATGTATGACCGCATGCATGTCGGCATGACTGCACGAAGAAATCGATCCCAAAATAACTGTAACTTTATAACCCAAACTAATATTGATAACCAACTTTCACAGTCAACTCAATTGGAGAATTAGAGCAAGAAAAGTCCACATTTCATATTTGTGTATTCAAATCTGCATAAAACATTTCATATTTCCTATAAATTGGCAACTTATGTTAGGTAATTTTGCGGCCACTACTCTAGGGCTACAACTATGCAACTTGCACATGACCCCCAGATTTTCGGCATCGGGCGATAATCGGGAGTTTTGGTCGTACGACCATCGCACATACACCATTTGACGCCGAATTGACCATACAAAAATACTGACAAAAATTAATGTTGATCGAAAGTAGAGTTATTGCGATTTTTCGATTTTGACCTTTTACATGACCTTGACCTTAATTTTCGACCTTGAGTTAAGAAACTCCACAGATTTGTTCAATTTGATAAGGCACAACTCTTGAGTAAAAATCAATAACACATATCAGAACATGGCCTCGCAATATGGGGTTGAAGTTGCGAGACATGAAACCATAAAATCAAGACCTTCGAATTTTTGACCCGGACCGAAAATCGGGAATTTTGGTCGTACGACCATCGGGCATGCACCACAGGACGTGGAATTGACCATAAAAAAATATAAAAATACTCACAAAAATTAACTTTGAATAGAAACGGAGTTATTGCGATTTTTCGATTTTGACCTTTACTATGACTTTAACTGTAATTCTTGATCTTGAGTCCTACACTTTTACACATATGTTCAGTGTGATAAGACACACCTACTGATTAAAAATCAGCAACTTATATTGGATTTTGACTCCACAATAACGGTTTGAATATTGTACAAAATTCAAATGATCTGAAAACCCCCAAATGTTCGACCTTGGGCGATAATCGGGAGTTTTGGTCGTACAACCATCGGACATACGTCAGCTGATGTCGAATTGACCAAATAAAAATACAAAAATGTTTAGAAAAATTAATTTTGATCAGAAGCGAAGTTATTGCGAATTTTCGATTTTGACCTTTACTATGACCTTAACGCTAATTCTTGACCTTGAGTCCTATAACTTCACAATCGTGTTTTGTGTGATAAGGCACAACTTCTGAATAAAAATCAGGAACATCTATCGGGAACTTGCTCTATTATATGGTTTTGAATATTGTGAGGCAGGAAAAACCTAAATTCGTGACCCCCAAATTTTCGACCTGGACCGGAAATCGGGAGTTTTGGTCATACGACCATCGGGCATGCATCATATGATGCGGAATTGACCATAGAAAAATATAAAAATACCTAGAAAAAATAACATCGATTAGAAACTGAGTTATTGCGATTTTTCGATTTTGACCTTTTGCTTGACCTTGACCTCAATTTTTGACCTTGACCTCCCAAAAGTTAATCACTTGGTCGAGTACTGACTGCACAACTTCTGACAAATTTTCAGCACTCTACGATCAAAATTGTGACCTGTAGAGCGCTAACAAACAAACAAACAAACAAACAAACAAACAGACAGACAGACAGACAGACAAACGCAACTGACCAACATACTTGACGAAATTTAATTTCGTCAAGTAACAAACAGACAGACAGACAAACTCGACTGACCAACATACTTGACGAAATTTACATTTCGTCAAGTAATAATTGCCAAAATCAAAGTAATAAAAGTTCTGATATAAAGTGGCCTGTCGCTTGACCCAGACTGTATTTAGACATGAGTTTTAGGCTTTATTATACCAGTTTGACACCTCTGAGTCAGAAAACAAAAGAATTGTTTCGTTGTTTGAGATGTGCACTTGGATACATATATGATATACTGTACTACTTACTGCTCAACCGAGTGTGTATATTTAGAAGGGGACATGTCCACAGGGGGTAATCGTTTCTACAGCTTATTGGTGTGTGAACGGATTGAGGAGAATCAGATTCACCCCACTGCTCTTTCTACTTTGATATCTCGGCGAGTTTTCAATTTATTCCAAATGTGAAAAGTGGACCATAAACTAGAAATAACACTGCAACTGACTGCATAATGATTTAGAATTAAATGTTCAGTAAATTTGTGAAAATTGGAGCCATGAAAACATAAAAAATATCTGTAAAAACCAGAATTATCATAGGATTCTGATTAAGTTTTGTCAGATTATAGACAAAGTTTGAGGTCAATCATGGAATTGACATATAGGTCCGATTGCTATGCCTCTTCTGAATGATATGGTTCAAATTTCATGAACCTACGACAATTCAAACGGATGTTATTACAAGAAACGTGTTTTTCTGGGATTTCAATGACCTTGACCTTGACCTTTGACCTTTGTACTTCAGTTCGTAGAGGTCAATGCTGTCAAAATGCATATCAAATTTCAAGGGATTCCATACACTATTGACCATGTTATGGCACTTTGAAATTTCGGATTTTTGACGTTTATGACGTCATTGTGACATCAGTTTACGTCGCAGCACCAAAAATGAGATATCACTGGAATCAGGGGCTCAAGACCTTTCCAACGATATACTACTCGATATGGTGCGCTGACCTTCGTACTTGACCTTGACATTCACCTCAGAACGAACTTCTCAAGGTCAAGGTCAAATGCCAAGGTCAAGGTCACAAAAGATAGAACTCGAGTTTATCTACAATATGAACTTGGTTTGAAGTCTCTATAGCAAATAGAACCGGAGTTATGACCATTTATGTGTTTTTATCGTTTTGCGTGACCTTGACCTCAATATTTGACCTTGACCTCATAAAAGTTAATCACTTGGTCGAGTACTGACTGCACATCTTCTGACAAATTTTCGGGACTTTACGATCAAAATTGTGACCTGTAGAGCGCTAACAAACAAACAAACAAACAGACAGACAGACAAACTCGACTGACCAACATACTTGACGAAATTTACATTTCGTCAAGTAATAATTGCCAAAATCAAAGTAATAAAAGTTCTGATATAAAGTGGCCTGTCGCTTGACCCAGACTGTATTTAGACATGAGTTTTAGGCTTTATTATACCAGTTTGACACCTCTGAGTCAGAAAACAAAAGAATTGTTTCGTTGTTTGAGATGTGCACTTGGATACATATATGATATACTGTACTACTTACTGCTCAACCGAGTGTGTATATTTAGAAGGGGACATGTCCACAGGGGGTAATCGTTTCTACAGCTTATTGGTGTGTGAACGGATTGAGGAGAATCAGATTCACCCCACTGCTCTTTCTACTTTGATATCTCGGCGAGTTTTCAATTTATTCCAAATGTGAAAAGTGGACCATAAACTAGAAATAACACTGCAACTGACTGCATAATGATTTAGAATTAAATGTTCAGTAAATTTGTGAAAATTGGAGCCATGAAAACATAAAAAATATCTGTAAAAACCAGAATTATCATAGGATTCTGATTAAGTTTTGTCAGATTATAGACAAAGTTTGAGGTCAATCATGGAATTGACATATAGGTCCGATTGCTATACCTCTTCTGAATGATATGGTTCAAATTTCATGAACCTACGACAATTCAAACGGATGTTATTACAAGAAACGTGTTTTTCTGGGATTTCAATGACCTTGACCTTGACCTTTGACCTTTGTACTTCAGTTCGTAGAGGTCAATGCTGTCAAAATGCATATCAAATTTCAAGGGATTCCATACACTATTGACCATGTTATGGCACTTTGAAATTTCGGATTTTTGACGTTTATGACGTCATTGTGACATCAGTTTACGTCGCAGCACCAAAAATGAGATATCACTGGAATCAGGGGCTCAAGACCTTTCCAACGATATACTACTCGATATGGTGCGCTGACCTTCGTACTTGACCTTGACATTCACCTCAGAACGAACTTCTCAAGGTCAAGGTCAAATGCCAAGGTCAAGGTCACAAAAGATAGAACTCGAGTTTATCTACAATATGAACTTGGTTTGAAGTCTCTATAGCAAATAGAACCGGAGTTATGACCATTTATGTGTTTTTATCATTTTGCGTGACCTTGACCTCAATATTTGACCTTGACCTCATAAAAGTTAATCACTTGGTCGAGTACTGACTGCACATCTTCTGACAAATTTTCGGGACTTTACGATCAAAATTGTGACCTGTAGAGCGCTAACAAACAAACAAACAAACAGACAGACAGAAAATCGGCCATAGGCCAACACTTGACGAAATAACTAAACATTTGTTTACATTTAAAACATTTACTCATTAATTACACATTGAAAAGATATACTGAACAACTTCTAGCATTAGAAATTGGCACTTTTAAGACACCTCCTGAGCATCACCCAGCAGAAGAATTCACAATTTTAAAATTAGACAAGAGTTGCTTCATTTTCACAGTGACCTTGGCCCTTGAATTATGAATTTTCACAAATTTGTTAGAATTAATAATGCACAACTCCTGAGCAGACATACATATTGAATCTTTATGACGTCTCCTGAGCAAGACCCAGCCATTTGAGACTGACTCATTCAAAACATTCAATCGATGTGTGTATCAACATAATATATACTACTAACAGCACAAAATTTTGATGATGTCAATATAAGAAAAATTATAGAATACAACACTGCTATAAATGTTCGTTACTATAACTTGGTAACTTTCATATCATGATGCTGCATCTTCGGAGAACTATCTAATGAGTTCAAGCAGATCGTGATGGCCGTTTTTGCATGCCATACTGGTATTATATGACAGAGGCAACGATAATTTTTGCACGCCATATTAGTACCAAATGATCATTCAACAGTGTATATTCATAATATATCAAAACAAATTGCAAAAAGTTCTTGGATAAAACCACTATAATAGATTATAATGGTACTGGATATTCTTGAAAAAAATAAAGAGCAAAAAAAAAATATTTAAAAGCAGGTAGATTCGAACTCGCAGAGTCAAAAGCCTACGTGTTACAGAGCGAGTGCTGGAACCACTCGGCCACCGAGCCATCATACAATAAATTGCCATATTCCCCTTCCCCATGGAGAACAACATTTACTGTACATGTATGACCGCATGCATGTCGGCATGACTGCACGAAGAAATCGATCCAAAATAACTGTAACTTTATAACCCAAACTAGTATTGATAACCAACTTTCACAGTCAACTCAATTGGAGAATTAGGGCAAGAAAGTCCACGTTTCACATTTGTGTATTCAAATCTGCATAAAACATTTCATATCTCCTATAAATTGGCAACTTATGTGAGGTAATTTTGCGGCCACTACACTAGGGCTACCACTATGCAACTTGCACATGACCCCCAGATTTTCGGCACCGGGCGATAATCGGGACTTTTGGTCGTACGACCATCGCACATACACCATTTGACGCCGAATTAACCATATAAAAATACAAAAATACTGACAAAAATTAATGTTGATCAAAAGTGGAGTTATTGCGATTTTTCGATTTTGACCTTTTACATGACCTTGACCTTAATTTTCAACCTTGAGTTAAGAAACTCCACAGATTTGTTCAATTTGATAAGGCACAACCCCTGAGTAAAAATCAATAACCCATATCAGAAATTGGCCTCGCAATATGGGGTTGAAGGTTGCGAGACATGAAACCATAAAATCATGACCCTCAAATTTTCGACCTGGACCGAAAATCGGGAGTTTTGGTCGTACGACCATCGGGCATGCACCGCAGGGCGCGGAATTGACCATAAAAAAATATAAAAATACTCAGAAAAAATAACATTGAATAGAAACGGAGTTATTGCGATTTTTCGATTTTGACCTTTACTATGACTTTAACTGTAATTCTTGATATTGAGTCCTACATCTTTACACATATGTTCAGTATGATAAGACACACCTACTGATTAAAAATCAGCAACTTCTATCGGATTCTGACTCCACAATAACGGTTTGAATATTGCACAAAATACAAATGATCTGAAAACCCCCAAATGTTCAACCATGGGCGATAATCGGGAGTTTTGGTCGTACAACCATCGGACATACGTCAGCTGATGTCGAATTGACCAAATAAAAATACAAAAATGTTTAGAAAAATTAATTTTGATCAAAAGCCAAGTTATTGCAATTTTTCGATTTTGACCTTTACTATGACCTTAACTCTAATTCTTGACCTTGAGTCCTATAACTTCACAATCGTGTTTTGTGTGATAAGGCACAACTTCTGAGTGAAAATCAGCAACATATATCGGGAATTTGCTCTATAATATGGTTTTGAATATTGCGAGGTAGAAAAAAGCCTAAATTCGTGACCCCCAAATTTTCGACCTGGACCGAAAATCGGGAGTTTTGGTCGTACGACCATCGGGCATGCATCATATGATGCGGAATTGACCATAGAAAAATATAAAAATAGCTAGAAAAAATAACATTGATTAAAAACGGAGTTATCGCGATTTTTCGATTTTGACCTTTTGCTTGACCTTGACCTCAATTTTTGACCTTGACCTCCCAAAAGTTAATCACTTGGTCGAGTATTGACTGCACAACTTCTGACAAATTTTCAGCACTCTACGATCAAAATTGTGACCTGTAGAGCGCTAACAAACAAACAGACAGACAGACAGACAGACAAACGCAACTGACCAACATACTTGACGAAATTTAATTTCGTCAAGTAACAAACTCGACTGACCAACATACTTGACGAAATTTACATTTCGTCAAGTAATAATTGCCAAAATCAAAGTAATAAAAGTTCTGATATAAAGTGGCCTGTCGCTTGACCCAGACTGTATTTAGACATGAGTTTTAGGCTTTATTATACCAGTTTGACACCTCTGAGTCAGAAAACAAAAGAATTGTTTCGTTGTTTGAGATGTGCACTTGGATACATATATGATATACTGTACTACTTACTGCTCAACCGAGTGTGTATATTTAGAAGGGGACATGTCCACAGGGGGTAATCGTTTCTACAGCTTATTGGTGTGTGAACGGATTGAGGAGAATCAGATTCACCCCACTGCTCTTTCTACTTTGATATCTCGGCGAGTTTTCAATTTATTCCAAATGTGAAAAGTGGACCATAAACTAGAAATAACACTGCAACTGACTGCATAATGATTTAGAATTAAATGTTCAGTAAATTTGTGAAAATTGGAGCCATGAAAACATAAAAAATATCTGTAAAAACCAGAATTATCATAGGATTCTGATTAAGTTTTGTCAGATTATAGACAAAGTTTGAGGTCAATCATGGAATTGACATATAGGTCCGATTGCTATACCTCTTCTGAATGATATGGTTCAAATTTCATGAACCTACGACAATTCAAACGGATGTTATTACAAGAAACGTGTTTTTCTGGGATTTCAATGACCTTGACCTTGACCTTTGACCTTTGTACTTCAGTTCGTAGAGGTCAATGCTGTCAAAATGCATATCAAATTTCAAGGGATTCCATACACTATTGACCATGTTATGGCACTTTGAAATTTCGGATTTTTGACGTTTATGACGTCATTGTGACATCAGTTTACGTCGCAGCACCAAAAATGAGATATCACTGGAATCAGGGGCTCAAGACCTTTCCAACGATATACTACTCGATATGGTGCGCTGACCTTCGTACTTGACCTTGACATTCACCTCAGAACGAACTTCTCAAGGTCAAGGTCAAATGCCAAGGTCAAGGTCACAAAAGATAGAACTCGAGTTTATCTACAATATGAACTTGGTTTGAAGTCTCTATAGCAAATAGAACCGGAGTTATGACCATTTATGTGTTTTTATCGTTTTGCGTGACCTTGACCTCAATATTTGACCTTGACCTCATAAAAGTTAATCACTTGGTCGAGTACTGACTGCACATCTTCTGACAAATTTTCGGGACTTTACGATCAAAATTGTGACCTGTAGAGCGCTAACAAACAAACAAACAAACAGACAGACAGACAAACTCGACTGACCAACATACTTGACGAAATTTACATTTCGTCAAGTAATAATTGCCAAAATCAAAGTAATAAAAGTTCTGATATAAAGTGGCCTGTCGCTTGACCCAGACTGTATTTAGACATGAGTTTTAGGCTTTATTATACCAGTTTGACACCTCTGAGTCAGAAAACAAAAGAATTGTTTCGTTGTTTGAGATGTGCACTTGGATACATATATGATATACTGTACTACTTACTGCTCAACCGAGTGTGTATATTTAGAAGGGGACATGTCCACAGGGGGTAATCGTTTCTACAGCTTATTGGTGTGTGAACGGATTGAGGAGAATCAGATTCACCCCACTGCTCTTTCTACTTTGATATCTCGGCGAGTTTTCAATTTATTCCAAATGTGAAAAGTGGACCATAAACTAGAAATAACACTGCAACTGACTGCATAATGATTTAGAATTAAATGTTCAGTAAATTTGTGAAAATTGGAGCCATGAAAACATAAAAAATATCTGTAAAAACCAGAATTATCATAGGATTCTGATTAAGTTTTGTCAGATTATAGACAAAGTTTGAGGTCAATCATGGAATTGACATATAGGTCCGATTGCTATACCTCTTCTGAATGATATGGTTCAAATTTCATGAACCTACGACAATTCAAACGGATGTTATTACAAGAAACGTGTTTTTCTGGGATTTCAATGACCTTGACCTTGACCTTTGACCTTTGTACTTCAGTTCGTAGAGGTCAATGCTGTCAAAATGCATATCAAATTTCAAGGGATTCCATACACTATTGACCATGTTATGGCACTTTGAAATTTCGGATTTTTGACGTTTATGACGTCATTGTGACATCAGTTTACGTCGCAGCACCAAAAATGAGATATCACTGGAATCAGGGGCTCAAGACCTTTCCAACGATATACTACTCGATATGGTGCGCTGACCTTCGTACTTGACCTTGACATTCACCTCAGAACGAACTTCTCAAGGTCAAGGTCAAATGCCAAGGTCAAGGTCACAAAAGATAGAACTCGAGTTTATCTACAATATGAACTTGGTTTGAAGTCTCTATAGCAAATAGAACCGGAGTTATGACCATTTATGTGTTTTTATCGTTTTGCGTGACCTTGACCTCAATATTTGACCTTGACCTCATAAAAGTTAATCACTTGGTCGAGTACTGACTGCACATCTTCTGACAAATTTTCGGGACTTTACGATCAAAATTGTGACCTGTAGAGCGCTAACAAACAAACAAAAAATCGGCCATAGGCCAACACTTGACGAAATGACTAAACATTTGTTTACATTTAAAACATTTACCCATAATTTACACATTGAAAAGATTTACTGAACAACTCCTCGACATTTGAAGAAAGATACTTTTTTCATGAAATTTTTACGTTGGGCAAGCTTTTCAAGGTCAAGGTCAAAGTGCACATTCAAGGTCAGCGGACAAAGACCTTTTGATATGCTACAATATGGTCCCAGTTTGAACTTTCTATGACGAATAGTTCCGAAGTTATGGCAATTTTTGTGATTTTGACCTTTTCTTTGACCTTGACCCTTGACCTTGGGTCACGAAAATTGTGCATTGCCCGTGCATGAAAATATAAATTATACTTGAACAATTCCATCAGAATCGAACAAGAATTCCGGACACTGTGGCTTTTCGAAATTTCGAAAAATTTACGTACATGAGGTCACTGTGACGTCAATAAACGTCACATTTGAAAACTGATGGGAAACTATTCATCATGGGTTCAAGGCCTTCCATTTGATATATTACTTGATAGCTTTTAGTTAGTTTGAAAATTTGACCTTGAAGTTTTGCTCATGTGACCTCATTTTTCCGATCAAGTTCAAGGTTAATCATGGAATTGACATATAAGTCTGATTGCTATACCTCTTCTGATGATATTGTTCAAATTACAACGATTAAAAAACGATGTTATAACCGAAAAGGTGTTTTTCTGGGATTTCGATGACCTTGACCTTGACCTTTGACCTTTGTATTTCAATTCGTAAAGGTCAATGCTATTAATATGCATGTCAAGTTTCAAGGTATTCCATACAGTATTGACGCTGTTATGGCCTTTTGAAATTTCGGTAATTTGACGTTTATGACGTCATTGTGACGTCAGTGTACGTCGCAGCGCCAAAATTAGGGTATCACTGCAATCAGGGGCTCAAAACCTTTCCAACGATATACTACTCGATATGGTGCGCTGACTTTCGTACTTGACCTTGACATTCACCTCATGACGAACTTCTCAAGGTCAAGGTCAAATGCCAAGGTCAAGGACACAGAATATAGGACTCGAGTTTATCTACATTATGAACTTGGTTTGAAGTCTCTATAACAAATAGAACCGGAGTTATGGCCACTTATGCGTTTTTAACATTTTGCGTGACCTTGACCTTGATCTTTGACCTTGAGTCACGAAAATTGTGCATTGCCTGTGCATGAAGACATATATTATACCTGTATCATTTCATTAGAATCAAACAAGATTTGTGGACACTATGACCGTTTGAAATTTCGAAAAATTAACGTTTATGACGTCACTGTGACGTCAATAAACGTCACATCTCAAAATTGATGAGAAAGTATGTACCAGGGAATCAAGACCTTTCATTTGATATACTACTTGATAGGTTTCAGTTAGTTTGAAAATTTGACCTTGAAGTTTTCCTCATATGACCTTATTTTCCTGACAAAGTTCAAGGTCAATCATGAAATTGACATATACACTCGATTACTATACCCCTTCTGAAGGATATGGTTCAAAATTCATGAACCTACGACAAATCAAACGGATGTTATTACCGGAAACGTGTTTTTCTGGGATTTCGATGACCTTGACCTTGACCTTTGACCTTCGTACTTAAATTCGTAAAGGTCATTGCTGTCAATATGCATATCAAGTTTCAAGAGATTCCATACAGTATTGACGATGTTATAGCCTTTTGAAATTTCGGAAATTTGACGTTTATGACGTCATTGTGACGTCAGTTTACGTCGCAGCGCTGAAAATAAGGTATCACTGCAATCAGGGGGTCAAGACCTTTCCAACGATATACTACTCGATATGGTGCGCTGACCTTCGTATTTGACCTTGACATTCACCTTAGGCGAACTTCTCAAGGTCAAGGTCAAATACCAAGGTCAAGGTCACAGAAGATAGAACTCGAGTTTATCTACAATATGAACTTGATTTGAAGTCTCTGGGACAATTAGAACCGGAGTTATGGCCATTTATGTGTTTTTATCGTTTTGCGTGACCTTGACCTCAATATTTGACCTTGACCTTCCAAAAGTTAATCACTTGGTCGTGTACTGATTGCACATCTTTTGACAAATTTTCGGGACTTTACGATCAAAATTGTGACCTGTAGAGCGCTAACAAATAAACAAACAAACAAACAAACAAACAGACAGACAAACGCAACTGACCAACATACTTGACGAAATTTACATTTCGTCAAGTAACAAACAGACAGACAGAAAATCGGCCATAGGCCAACACTTGACGAAATAACTAAACATTTGTTTACATTTAAAACATTTACTCATTAATTACACATTGAAAAGATATACTGAACAACTTCTAGCATTAGAAATTGGCACTTTTAAGACACCTCCTGAGCATCACCCAGCAGAAGAATTCACAATTTTAAAATTAGACAAGAGTTGCTTCATTTTCACAGTGACCTTGGCCCTTGAATTATGAATTTTCACAAATTTGTTAGAATTAATAATGCACAACTCCTGAGCAGACATACATATTGAATCTTTATGACGTCTCCTGAGCAAGACCCAGCCATTTGAGACTGACTCATTCAAAACATTCAATCGATGTGTGTATCAACATAATATATACTACTAACAGCACAAAATTTTGATGATGTCAATATAAGAAAAATTATAGAATACAACACTGCTATAAATGTTCGTTACTATAACTTGGTAACTTTCATATCATGATGCTGCATCTTCGGAGAACTATCTAATGAGTTCAAGCAGATCGTGATGGCCGTTTTTGCATGCCATACTGGTATTATATGACAGAGGCAACGATAATTTTTGCACGCCATATTAGTACCAAATGATCATTCAACAGTGTATATTCATAATATATCAAAACAAATTGCAAAAAGTTCTTGGATAAAACCACTATAATAGATTATAATGGTACTGGATATTCTTGAAAAAAATAAAGAGCAAAAAAAAAATATTTAAAAGCAGGTAGATTCGAACTCGCAGAGTCAAAAGCCTACGTGTTACAGAGCGAGTGCTGGAACCACTCGGCCACCGAGCCATCATACAATAAATTGCCATATTCCCCTTCCCCATGGAGAACAACATTTACTGTACATGTATGACCGCATGCATGTCGGCATGACTGCACGAAGAAATCGATCCAAAATAACTGTAACTTTATAACCCAAACTAGTATTGATAACCAACTTTCACAGTCAACTCAATTGGAGAATTAGGGCAAGAAAGTCCACGTTTCACATTTGTGTATTCAAATCTGCATAAAACATTTCATATCTCCTATAAATTGGCAACTTATGTGAGGTAATTTTGCGGCCACTACACTAGGGCTACCACTATGCAACTTGCACATGACCCCCAGATTTTCGGCACCGGGCGATAATCGGGACTTTTGGTCGTACGACCATCGCACATACACCATTTGACGCCGAATTAACCATATAAAAATACAAAAATACTGACAAAAATTAATGTTGATCAAAAGTGGAGTTATTGCGATTTTTCGATTTTGACCTTTTACATGACCTTGACCTTAATTTTCAACCTTGAGTTAAGAAACTCCACAGATTTGTTCAATTTGATAAGGCACAACCCCTGAGTAAAAATCAATAACCCATATCAGAAATTGGCCTCGCAATATGGGGTTGAAGGTTGCGAGACATGAAACCATAAAATCATGACCCTCAAATTTTCGACCTGGACCGAAAATCGGGAGTTTTGGTCGTACGACCATCGGGCATGCACCGCAGGGCGCGGAATTGACCATAAAAAAATATAAAAATACTCAGAAAAAATAACATTGAATAGAAACGGAGTTATTGCGATTTTTCGATTTTGACCTTTACTATGACTTTAACTGTAATTCTTGATATTGAGTCCTACATCTTTACACATATGTTCAGTATGATAAGACACACCTACTGATTAAAAATCAGCAACTTCTATCGGATTCTGACTCCACAATAACGGTTTGAATATTGCACAAAATACAAATGATCTGAAAACCCCCAAATGTTCAACCATGGGCGATAATCGGGAGTTTTGGTCGTACAACCATCGGACATACGTCAGCTGATGTCGAATTGACCAAATAAAAATACAAAAATGTTTAGAAAAATTAATTTTGATCAAAAGCCAAGTTATTGCAATTTTTCGATTTTGACCTTTACTATGACCTTAACTCTAATTCTTGACCTTGAGTCCTATAACTTCACAATCGTGTTTTGTGTGATAAGGCACAACTTCTGAGTGAAAATCAGCAACATATATCGGGAATTTGCTCTATAATATGGTTTTGAATATTGCGAGGTAGAAAAAAGCCTAAATTCGTGACCCCCAAATTTTCGACCTGGACCGAAAATCGGGAGTTTTGGTCGTACGACCATCGGGCATGCATCATATGATGCGGAATTGACCATAGAAAAATATAAAAATAGCTAGAAAAAATAACATTGATTAAAAACGGAGTTATCGCGATTTTTCGATTTTGACCTTTTGCTTGACCTTGACCTCAATTTTTGACCTTGACCTCCCAAAAGTTAATCACTTGGTCGAGTATTGACTGCACAACTTCTGACAAATTTTCAGCACTCTACGATCAAAATTGTGACCTGTAGAGCGCTAACAAACAAACAGACAGACAGACAGACAGACAAACGCAACTGACCAACATACTTGACGAAATTTAATTTCGTCAAGTAACAAACTCGACTGACCAACATACTTGACGAAATTTACATTTCGTCAAGTAATAATTGCCAAAATCAAAGTAATAAAAGTTCTGATATAAAGTGGCCTGTCGCTTGACCCAGACTGTATTTAGACATGAGTTTTAGGCTTTATTATACCAGTTTGACACCTCTGAGTCAGAAAACAAAAGAATTGTTTCGTTGTTTGAGATGTGCACTTGGATACATATATGATATACTGTACTACTTACTGCTCAACCGAGTGTGTATATTTAGAAGGGGACATGTCCACAGGGGGTAATCGTTTCTACAGCTTATTGGTGTGTGAACGGATTGAGGAGAATCAGATTCACCCCACTGCTCTTTCTACTTTGATATCTCGGCGAGTTTTCAATTTATTCCAAATGTGAAAAGTGGACCATAAACTAGAAATAACACTGCAACTGACTGCATAATGATTTAGAATTAAATGTTCAGTAAATTTGTGAAAATTGGAGCCATGAAAACATAAAAAATATCTGTAAAAACCAGAATTATCATAGGATTCTGATTAAGTTTTGTCAGATTATAGACAAAGTTTGAGGTCAATCATGGAATTGACATATAGGTCCGATTGCTATACCTCTTCTGAATGATATGGTTCAAATTTCATGAACCTACGACAATTCAAACGGATGTTATTACAAGAAACGTGTTTTTCTGGGATTTCAATGACCTTGACCTTGACCTTTGACCTTTGTACTTCAGTTCGTAGAGGTCAATGCTGTCAAAATGCATATCAAATTTCAAGGGATTCCATACACTATTGACCATGTTATGGCACTTTGAAATTTCGGATTTTTGACGTTTATGACGTCATTGTGACATCAGTTTACGTCGCAGCACCAAAAATGAGATATCACTGGAATCAGGGGCTCAAGACCTTTCCAACGATATACTACTCGATATGGTGCGCTGACCTTCGTACTTGACCTTGACATTCACCTCAGAACGAACTTCTCAAGGTCAAGGTCAAATGCCAAGGTCAAGGTCACAAAAGATAGAACTCGAGTTTATCTACAATATGAACTTGGTTTGAAGTCTCTATAGCAAATAGAACCGGAGTTATGACCATTTATGTGTTTTTATCGTTTTGCGTGACCTTGACCTCAATATTTGACCTTGACCTCATAAAAGTTAATCACTTGGTCGAGTACTGACTGCACATCTTCTGACAAATTTTCGGGACTTTACGATCAAAATTGTGACCTGTAGAGCGCTAACAAACAAACAAACAAACAGACAGACAGACAAACTCGACTGACCAACATACTTGACGAAATTTACATTTCGTCAAGTAATAATTGCCAAAATCAAAGTAATAAAAGTTCTGATATAAAGTGGCCTGTCGCTTGACCCAGACTGTATTTAGACATGAGTTTTAGGCTTTATTATACCAGTTTGACACCTCTGAGTCAGAAAACAAAAGAATTGTTTCGTTGTTTGAG
Organism: Terebella lapidaria; assembly: GCA_949152475.1. Taxonomy (NCBI): domain Eukaryota; kingdom Metazoa; phylum Annelida; class Polychaeta; order Terebellida; family Terebellidae; genus Terebella; species Terebella lapidaria. The sequence continues at coordinate 26,995,145 of OX424561.1, read as the reverse complement.
ATGTGCACTTGGATACATATATGATATACTGTACTACTTACTGCTCAACCGAGTGTGTATATTTAGAAGGGGACATGTCCACAGGGGGTAATCGTTTCTACAGCTTATTGGTGTGTGAACGGATTGAGGAGAATCAGATTCACCCCACTGCTCTTTCTACTTTGATATCTCGGCGAGTTTTCAATTTATTCCAAATGTGAAAAGTGGACCATAAACTAGAAATAACACTGCAACTGACTGCATAATGATTTAGAATTAAATGTTCAGTAAATTTGTGAAAATTGGAGCCATGAAAACATAAAAAATATCTGTAAAAACCAGAATTATCATAGGATTCTGATTAAGTTTTGTCAGATTATAGACAAAGTTTGAGGTCAATCATGGAATTGACATATAGGTCCGATTGCTATACCTCTTCTGAATGATATGGTTCAAATTTCATGAACCTACGACAATTCAAACGGATGTTATTACAAGAAACGTGTTTTTCTGGGATTTCAATGACCTTGACCTTGACCTTTGACCTTTGTACTTCAGTTCGTAGAGGTCAATGCTGTCAAAATGCATATCAAATTTCAAGGGATTCCATACACTATTGACCATGTTATGGCACTTTGAAATTTCGGATTTTTGACGTTTATGACGTCATTGTGACATCAGTTTACGTCGCAGCACCAAAAATGAGATATCACTGGAATCAGGGGCTCAAGACCTTTCCAACGATATACTACTCGATATGGTGCGCTGACCTTCGTACTTGACCTTGACATTCACCTCAGAACGAACTTCTCAAGGTCAAGGTCAAATGCCAAGGTCAAGGTCACAAAAGATAGAACTCGAGTTTATCTACAATATGAACTTGGTTTGAAGTCTCTATAGCAAATAGAACCGGAGTTATGACCATTTATGTGTTTTTATCGTTTTGCGTGACCTTGACCTCAATATTTGACCTTGACCTCATAAAAGTTAATCACTTGGTCGAGTACTGACTGCACATCTTCTGACAAATTTTCGGGACTTTACGATCAAAATTGTGACCTGTAGAGCGCTAACAAACAAACAAAAAATCGGCCATAGGCCAACACTTGACGAAATAATTTACACATTTGTTTACATTTAAACATGTACACAAAATTTACACATTGAAATCATTTCCTGAACAACCCCTAGCATTAGAAATCGAGATATTTAAGCCATCTCCTGAACATCATCCAGCAGTATAGTCTACAATTTTAGACATTAGACGTGAGAGTTGCTTCATTTTCACCGTGACCTTGGCCTTAATTCTTGACCTTGAGGTCTGAAATTTCAAAGTTTTGTTGGAATTGATGAGGCACAACTCCTGAGTACAAATCATAAAAAAAAGATATTGAAACTTGGTTAAAAAACATAGTCTAAAACGTTGGGATCCCCAAAAACGAAAATCTTGACCCCCGAATTTTCGACCTCTGTCGCAAATCGGCAGTTTTGGTCGTACGGCCATCAAACATACATCATATGATAGGGAATTGACCAAATAAAATTACAATAATACTTAGAAAAATTAGACTTGATTGGGAGCGGAGTTATTGCAATTATTCGATTTTGACCTTTTCATTGACCTTGACCTCAATTTTCAACCTTGACCTCCCAAAAGTGAACTCATCCGTCATATGTTGATTGTGCATCTTACTACCAGTTTTCATGATTCTGGAATCAAAATTGTGACCTCTAGAGCGCTAACAAACAAACATATATTGTATATTCATCTGATCGACATGCAGTAAAATCGGCCATAGGCCAACACTTGACGAAATGACTAAACATTTGTTTACATTTAAAACATTTACCCATAATTTACACATTGAAAAGATTTACTGAACAACTCCTCGACATTTGAAGAAAGATACTTTTTTCATGAAATTTTTACGTTGGGCAAACTTTTCAAGGTCAAGGTCAAAGTGCACATTCAAGGTCAGCGGACAAAGACCTTTTGATATGCTACAATATGGTCCCAGTTTGAACTTTCTATGACGAATAGTTCCGAAGTTATGGCAATTTTCTGTGATTTTGACCTTTTCTTTGACCTTGATCTTGACCCTTGACCTTGGGTCACGAAAACTGTGCATTGCCCGTGCATGAAGATATAAATTATACTTGAACAATTCCATCAGAATCGAACAAGAATTCCGGACACTGTGGCTTTTCGAAATTTCGAAAAATTTACGTACATGAGGTCACTGTGACGTCAATAAACGTCACATTTGAAAACTGATGGGAAACTATTTATCATGGGTTCAAGGCCTTCCATTTGATATATTACTTGATACCTTTTAGTTAGTTTGAAAATTTGACCTTGAAGTTTTGCTCATGTGACCTCATTTTTCCGATCCAGTTCAAGGTTAATCATGGAATTGACATATAAGTCTGATTGCTATACCTCTTCTGAATGATATGGTTCAAATTTTATGAGACTACAACGATTCAAACAGATGTTATAACCGAAAGGGTGTTTTTCTGGGATTTCAATGACCTTGACCTTGACCTTTGACCTTTGTATTTCAATTTTTAAAGGTCAATGCTATTAATATGCATGTCAAGTTTCAAGGTATTCCATACAGTATTGACGCTGTTATGGCCTTTTGAAATTTCGGTACTTTGACGTTTATGACGTCATTGTGACGTCAGTGTACGTCGCAGCGCCGAAAATAGGGCATCACTGCAATCAATGGCTCAAAACCTTTCCAACGATATACTAATCGATATGGTGCGATGACCTTCGTATTTGACCTTGACATTCACCTTAGGCGAACTTCTCAAGGTCAAGATCAAATGCCAAGGCCAAGGTCACAGAAGATAGGACTCGAGTTTATCTACAATATGAACTTGGTTTGAAGTCTCTATAACAAATAGAACCGAAGTTATGGCCACTGATGTGTTTTTAACATTTTGCGTGACCTTGACCTTGATCTTTGACCTTGAGTCACGAAAATTGTGCATTGCCTGTGCATGAAGACATATATTATAAATGTGTAATTTCATCAGATTCAAACAAGATTTGTGGACACTACGACCGTTTGAAATTTCGGAAAATTAACGTTTATGACGTCACTGTGACGTCAATAAACGTCACATCTCAAAACTGATGAGACATTATGTACCAGGCAATCAAGACCTTTCATTTGATATACTACTTGATAGGTTTCAGTTAGTTTGAAAATTTGACCTTGAAGTTTTCCTCATATGACCTTATTTTCCTGACCAAGTTCAAGGTCAATCATGAAATTGACATATACGCCCGATTGCTATACCTCTTCTGAATGATATGGTTCAAATTTCATGAACCTACGACAATTCAAACGGATCTTATTACCGGAAACGTGTTTTTCTAGGATTTCGATGACCTTGACCTTGACCTTTGACCTTTGTACTTAAATTCGTAGAGGTCATTGCTGTCAATATGCATATCAAGTTTCAAGAGATTCCATACAGTATTAACGATGTTATGGCCTTTTGAAATTTCGGAAATTTGACGTTTATGACGTCATTGTGACGTCAGTTTACGTCGCAGCGCCAAAAATAAGGTATCACTGGAATCAGGGGGTCAAGACCTTTCCAACGATATACTACTCGATATGGTGCGCTGACATTCGTACTTGACCTTGACATTCACCTTATGGCGAACTTCTCAAGGTCAAGGTCAAATGTCAATGTCAAGGTCACAGAAGATAGAACTCAAGTATATCTACAACATGAACTTAGTTTGATGTCTCTAGGACAATTAGAACCGGAGTTATGGCCATTTATGTGTTTTTGACGTTTTGCGTGACCTTGAACTCAATATTTGACCTTGACCTCCCAAAAATGAACTCATCCATCTGTATTTGATTGCACATCTTCTGACCTATTTGCATGATTCTACGATCAAAATTGTGACCTGTGGAGCGCTAACACACAAACAAACACACAAACAAACAAACAAACAAACAAACAAACAAACAGACAGACAAACGCGACTGACCAACATACTTGACGAAATTTAATTTCGTCAAGTAAAAATCGGCCATAGGCCAACACTTGACGAAATATCTACACATTTGTTTATTTACATTTAAAACATTTACTCATAATTTACACATTGAAAATATTTACTGAACAACTAGCATTAGAAATTGACACATTTAAGACACCTCCTGAGCATCACCCAGCAGTAGAATTCACAATTTTAGAAATTAGACAAGAGTTGCTTCATTTACACAGTGACCTTGGCCTTAATACTTGTCCCTGAATTCTGAATTTTCAAAAATTTGTTAGAATTAATAATGCACAACTCCTGAGCAGACATACATATTGAAATTTTATGACGTCTCCTGAGCAAGACCCAGCCATTTGAGACTGACTCATTTAAAACATCCAATCGATGTGTGTATCAACATAGTATATACTACTAACAGCACAAAATTTTGATGATGTCAATATAAAAAAAATCATAAAATACAGTATTGCTATTAATGTTCGTTACTACAACTTGGTAACTTTCATATCATGATGCTGCATCTTTGGAGAACCATCTAATGAATTCAAGCAGATCGTGATGGCCGTTTTTGTATGCCATACTGGTATTATATGACAGAGGCGACGACAATTTTCGCACGACATAATGCCCATATTCCTACCAAATGATCATTCAACAGTGTATATTATTAATATATCATAACACATTGCAAAAAGTTCTTGGATAACCGCTATAATAGATTATAATGGTACTGGATATTCTAAAAAAAAACAAAGAGCAAAAAAAATATTTACCAGCAGGTAGATTCTAACCCACAGAGTCAACAGCCTACGTGTTAGAGAGCGAGCACTGTAACCACTCGGCCACCGAGCCATCATACAACTTGTTGCCGTATTCCCTTCCCCATTGTGAACAACTTTTACTGTACATGTATGACCGCATGCATGTCGGCATGACTGCACGAAGAAATCGATCCCAAAATAACTGTAACTTTATAACCCAAACTAATATTGATAACCAACTTTCACAGTCAACTCAATTGGAGAATTAGAGCAAGAAAAGTCCACATTTCATATTTGTGTATTCAAATCTGCATAAAACATTTCATATTTCCTATAAATTGGCAACTTATGTTAGGTAATTTTGCGGCCACTACTCTAGGGCTACAACTATGCAACTTGCACATGACCCCCAGATTTTCGGCATCGGGCGATAATCGGGAGTTTTGGTCGTACGACCATCGCACATACACCATTTGACGCCGAATTGACCATACAAAAATACTGACAAAAATTAATGTTGATCGAAAGTAGAGTTATTGCGATTTTTCGATTTTGACCTTTTACATGACCTTGACCTTAATTTTCGACCTTGAGTTAAGAAACTCCACAGATTTGTTCAATTTGATAAGGCACAACTCTTGAGTAAAAATCAATAACACATATCAGAACATGGCCTCGCAATATGGGGTTGAAGTTGCGAGACATGAAACCATAAAATCAAGACCTTCGAATTTTTGACCCGGACCGAAAATCGGGAATTTTGGTCGTACGACCATCGGGCATGCACCACAGGACGTGGAATTGACCATAAAAAAATATAAAAATACTCACAAAAATTAACTTTGAATAGAAACGGAGTTATTGCGATTTTTCGATTTTGACCTTTACTATGACTTTAACTGTAATTCTTGATCTTGAGTCCTACACTTTTACACATATGTTCAGTGTGATAAGACACACCTACTGATTAAAAATCAGCAACTTATATTGGATTTTGACTCCACAATAACGGTTTGAATATTGTACAAAATTCAAATGATCTGAAAACCCCCAAATGTTCGACCTTGGGCGATAATCGGGAGTTTTGGTCGTACAACCATCGGACATACGTCAGCTGATGTCGAATTGACCAAATAAAAATACAAAAATGTTTAGAAAAATTAATTTTGATCAGAAGCGAAGTTATTGCGAATTTTCGATTTTGACCTTTACTATGACCTTAACGCTAATTCTTGACCTTGAGTCCTATAACTTCACAATCGTGTTTTGTGTGATAAGGCACAACTTCTGAATAAAAATCAGGAACATCTATCGGGAACTTGCTCTATTATATGGTTTTGAATATTGTGAGGCAGGAAAAACCTAAATTCGTGACCCCCAAATTTTCGACCTGGACCGGAAATCGGGAGTTTTGGTCATACGACCATCGGGCATGCATCATATGATGCGGAATTGACCATAGAAAAATATAAAAATACCTAGAAAAAATAACATCGATTAGAAACTGAGTTATTGCGATTTTTCGATTTTGACCTTTTGCTTGACCTTGACCTCAATTTTTGACCTTGACCTCCCAAAAGTTAATCACTTGGTCGAGTACTGACTGCACAACTTCTGACAAATTTTCAGCACTCTACGATCAAAATTGTGACCTGTAGAGCGCTAACAAACAAACAAACAAACAAACAAACAAACAAACAGACAGACAGACAGACAGACAAACGCAACTGACCAACATACTTGACGAAATTTAATTTCGTCAAGTAACAAACAGACAGACAGACAAACTCGACTGACCAACATACTTGACGAAATTTACATTTCGTCAAGTAATAATTGCCAAAATCAAAGTAATAAAAGTTCTGATATAAAGTGGCCTGTCGCTTGACCCAGACTGTATTTAGACATGAGTTTTAGGCTTTATTATACCAGTTTGACACCTCTGAGTCAGAAAACAAAAGAATTGTTTCGTTGTTTGAGATGTGCACTTGGATACATATATGATATACTGTACTACTTACTGCTCAACCGAGTGTGTATATTTAGAAGGGGACATGTCCACAGGGGGTAATCGTTTCTACAGCTTATTGGTGTGTGAACGGATTGAGGAGAATCAGATTCACCCCACTGCTCTTTCTACTTTGATATCTCGGCGAGTTTTCAATTTATTCCAAATGTGAAAAGTGGACCATAAACTAGAAATAACACTGCAACTGACTGCATAATGATTTAGAATTAAATGTTCAGTAAATTTGTGAAAATTGGAGCCATGAAAACATAAAAAATATCTGTAAAAACCAGAATTATCATAGGATTCTGATTAAGTTTTGTCAGATTATAGACAAAGTTTGAGGTCAATCATGGAATTGACATATAGGTCCGATTGCTATACCTCTTCTGAATGATATGGTTCAAATTTCATGAACCTACGACAATTCAAACGGATGTTATTACAAGAAACGTGTTTTTCTGGGATTTCAATGACCTTGACCTTGACCTTTGACCTTTGTACTTCAGTTCGTAGAGGTCAATGCTGTCAAAATGCATATCAAATTTCAAGGGATTCCATACACTATTGACCATGTTATGGCACTTTGAAATTTCGGATTTTTGACGTTTATGACGTCATTGTGACATCAGTTTACGTCGCAGCACCAAAAATGAGATATCACTGGAATCAGGGGCTCAAGACCTTTCCAACGATATACTACTCGATATGGTGCGCTGACCTTCGTACTTGACCTTGACATTCACCTCAGAACGAACTTCTCAAGGTCAAGGTCAAATGCCAAGGTCAAGGTCACAAAAGATAGAACTCGAGTTTATCTACAATATGAACTTGGTTTGAAGTCTCTATAGCAAATAGAACCGGAGTTATGACCATTTATGTGTTTTTATCGTTTTGCGTGACCTTGACCTCAATATTTGACCTTGACCTCATAAAAGTTAATCACTTGGTCGAGTACTGACTGCACATCTTCTGACAAATTTTCGGGACTTTACGATCAAAATTGTGACCTGTAGAGCGCTAACAAACAAACAAACAAACAGACAGACAGACAAACTCGACTGACCAACATACTTGACGAAATTTACATTTCGTCAAGTAATAATTGCCAAAATCAAAGTAATAAAAGTTCTGATATAAAGTGGCCTGTCGCTTGACCCAGACTGTATTTAGACATGAGTTTTAGGCTTTATTATACCAGTTTGACACCTCTGAGTCAGAAAACAAAAGAATTGTTTCGTTGTTTGAGATGTGCACTTGGATACATATATGATATACTGTACTACTTACTGCTCAACCGAGTGTGTATATTTAGAAGGGGACATGTCCACAGGGGGTAATCGTTTCTACAGCTTATTGGTGTGTGAACGGATTGAGGAGAATCAGATTCACCCCACTGCTCTTTCTACTTTGATATCTCGGCGAGTTTTCAATTTATTCCAAATGTGAAAAGTGGACCATAAACTAGAAATAACACTGCAACTGACTGCATAATGATTTAGAATTAAATGTTCAGTAAATTTGTGAAAATTGGAGCCATGAAAACATAAAAAATATCTGTAAAAACCAGAATTATCATAGGATTCTGATTAAGTTTTGTCAGATTATAGACAAAGTTTGAGGTCAATCATGGAATTGACATATAGGTCCGATTGCTATACCTCTTCTGAATGATATGGTTCAAATTTCATGAACCTACGACAATTCAAACGGATGTTATTACAAGAAACGTGTTTTTCTGGGATTTCAATGACCTTGACCTTGACCTTTGACCTTTGTACTTCAGTTCGTAGAGGTCAATGCTGTCAAAATGCATATCAAATTTCAAGGGATTCCATACACTATTGACCATGTTATGGCACTTTGAAATTTCGGATTTTTGACGTTTATGACGTCATTGTGACATCAGTTTACGTCGCAGCACCAAAAATGAGATATCACTGGAATCAGGGGCTCAAGACCTTTCCAACGATATACTACTCGATATGGTGCGCTGACCTTCGTACTTGACCTTGACATTCACCTCAGAACGAACTTCTCAAGGTCAAGGTCAAATGCCAAGGTCAAGGTCACAAAAGATAGAACTCGAGTTTATCTACAATATGAACTTGGTTTGAAGTCTCTATAGCAAATAGAACCGGAGTTATGACCATTTATGTGTTTTTATCGTTTTGCGTGACCTTGACCTCAATATTTGACCTTGACCTCATAAAAGTTAATCACTTGGTCGAGTACTGACTGCACATCTTCTGACAAATTTTCGGGACTTTACGATCAAAATTGTGACCTGTAGAGCGCTAACAAACAAACAAACAAACAGACAGACAGACAAACTCGACTGACCAACATACTTGACGAAATTTACATTTCGTCAAGTAATAATTGCCAAAATCAAAGTAATAAAAGTTCTGATATAAAGTGGCCTGTCGCTTGACCCAGACTGTATTTAGACATGAGTTTTAGGCTTTATTATACCAGTTTGACACCTCTGAGTCAGAAAACAAAAGAATTGTTTCGTTGTTTGAGATGTGCACTTGGATACATATATGATATACTGTACTACTTACTGCTCAACCGAGTGTGTATATTTAGAAGGGGACATGTCCACAGGGGGTAATCGTTTCTACAGCTTATTGGTGTGTGAACGGATTGAGGAGAATCAGATTCACCCCACTGCTCTTTCTACTTTGATATCTCGGCGAGTTTTCAATTTATTCCAAATGTGAAAAGTGGACCATAAACTAGAAATAACACTGCAACTGACTGCATAATGATTTAGAATTAAATGTTCAGTAAATTTGTGAAAATTGGAGCCATGAAAACATAAAAAATATCTGTAAAAACCAGAATTATCATAGGATTCTGATTAAGTTTTGTCAGATTATAGACAAAGTTTGAGGTCAATCATGGAATTGACATATAGGTCCGATTGCTATACCTCTTCTGAATGATATGGTTCAAATTTCATGAACCTACGACAATTCAAACGGATGTTATTACAAGAAACGTGTTTTTCTGGGATTTCAATGACCTTGACCTTGACCTTTGACCTTTGTACTTCAGTTCGTAGAGGTCAATGCTGTCAAAATGCATATCAAATTTCAAGGGATTCCATACACTATTGACCATGTTATGGCACTTTGAAATTTCGGATTTTTGACGTTTATGACGTCATTGTGACATCAGTTTACGTCGCAGCACCAAAAATGAGATATCACTGGAATCAGGGGCTCAAGACCTTTCCAACGATATACTACTCGATATGGTGCGCTGACCTTCGTACTTGACCTTGACATTCACCTCAGAACGAACTTCTCAAGGTCAAGGTCAAATGCCAAGGTCAAGGTCACAAAAGATAGAACTCGAGTTTATCTACAATATGAACTTGGTTTGAAGTCTCTATAGCAAATAGAACCGGAGTTATGACCATTTATGTGTTTTTATCGTTTTGCGTGACCTTGACCTCAATATTTGACCTTGACCTCATAAAAGTTAATCACTTGGTCGAGTACTGACTGCACATCTTCTGACAAATTTTCGGGACTTTACGATCAAAATTGTGACCTGTAGAGCGCTAACAAACAAACAAACAAACAGACAGACAGAAAATCGGCCATAGGCCAACACTTGACGAAATATCTACACATTTGTTTATTTACATTTAAAACATTTACTCATAATTTACACATTGAAAATATTTACTGAACAACTAGCATTAGAAATTGACACATTTAAGACACCTCCTGAGCATCACCCAGCAGTAGAATTCACAATTTTAGAAATTAGACAAGAGTTGCTTCATTTACACAGTGACCTTGGCCTTAATACTTGTCCCTGAATTCTGAATTTTCAAAAATTTGTTAGAATTAATAATGCACAACTCCTGAGCAGACATACATATTGAAATTTTATGACGTCTCCTGAGCAAGACCCAGCCATTTGAGACTGACTCATTTAAAACATCCAATCGATGTGTGTATCAACATAGTATATACTACTAACAGCACAAAATTTTGATGATGTCAATATAAAAAAAATCATAAAATACAGTATTGCTATTAATGTTCGTTACTACAACTTGGTAACTTTCATATCATGATGCTGCATCTTTGGAGAACCATCTAATGAATTCAAGCAGATCGTGATGGCCGTTTTTGTATGCCATACTGGTATTATATGACAGAGGCGACGACAATTTTCGCACGACATAATGCCCATATTCCTACCAAATGATCATTCAACAGTGTATATTATTAATATATCATAACACATTGCAAAAAGTTCTTGGATAACCGCTATAATAGATTATAATGGTACTGGATATTCTAAAAAAAAACAAAGAGCAAAAAAAATATTTACCAGCAGGTAGATTCGAACCCACAGAGTCAACAGCCTACGTGTTAGAGAGCGAGCACTGTAACCACTCGGCCACCGAGCCATCATACAACTTGTTGCCGTATTCCCTTCCCCATTGTGAACAACTTTTACTGTACATGTATGACCGCATGCATGTCGGCATGACTGCACGAAGAAATCGATCCCAAAATAACTGTAACTTTATAACCCAAACTAATATTGATAACCAACTTTCACAGTCAACTCAATTGGAGAATTAGAGCAAGAAAAGTCCACATTTCATATTTGTGTATTCAAATCTGCATAAAACATTTCATATTTCCTATAAATTGGCAACTTATGTTAGGTAATTTTGCGGCCACTACTCTAGGGCTACAACTATGCAGCTTGCACATGACCCCCAGATTTTCGGCATCGGGCGATAATCGGGAGTTTTGGTCGTACGACCATCGCACATACACCATTTGAAGCCGAATTGACCATACAAAAATACAAAAATACTGACAAAAATTAATGTTGATCGAAAGTGGAGTTATTGCGATTTTTCGATTTTGACCTTTTACATGACCTTGACCTCAATTTTCGACCTTGAGTTAAGAAACTCCACAGATTTGTTCAATTTTATAAGGCACAACTCTTGAGTAAAAATCAATAACACATATCAGAACCTGGCCTCGCAATATGGGGTTGAAGTTGCGAGACATGAAACCATAAAATCAAGACCCTCGAATTTTTGACCCGGACCGAAAATCGGCAATTTTGGTCGTACGACCATCGGGCATGCACCACAGGACGTGGAATTGACCATAAAAAAATATAAAAATACTCACAAAAATTAACATTGAATAGAAACGGAGTTATTGCGATTTTTCGATTTTGACCTTTACTATGACTTTAACTGTAATTCTTGATCTTGAGTCCTACACCTTTACACATATGTTCAGTGTGATAAGACACACCTACTGATTAAAAATCAGCAACTTATATTGGATTTTGACTCCACAATAACGGTTTGAATATTGCACAAAATACAAATGATCTCAAAACCCCCAAATTTTCGACCTTGGGCGATAATCGGTAGTTTTGGTCGTACAACCATCGGACATACGTCAGCTGATGTCGAATTGACCAAATAAAAATACAAAAATGTTTAAAAAAATTAATTTTGATCAGAAGCGAAGTTATTGCGATTTTTCGATTTTGACCTTTACTATGACCTTAACGCTAATTCTTGACCTTGAGTCCTATAACTTCACAATCGTGTTTTGTGTGATAAGGCACAACTTCTGAGTAAAAATCAGGAACATCTATCGGGAACTTGCTCTATTATATGGTTTTGAATATTGTGAGGCAGGAAAAACCTAAATTCGTGACCCCCAAATTTTCGACCTGGACCGGAAATCGGGAGTTTTGGTCATACGACCATCGGGCATGCATCATATGATGCGGAATTGACCATAGAAAAAAATAAAAATACCTAGAAAAAATAATATTGATTAAAAACGGAGTTATTGCGATTTTTCGATTTTGACCTTTTCCTTGACCTTGACCTCAGTTTTTGACCTTGACCTCCCAAAAGTTAATCACTTGGTCGAGTACTAATTGCACGTCTTCTGACAAATTTTCGGGACTTTACGATCAAAATTGTGACCTGTAGAGCGCTAACAAACAAACAAACAAACAAATAATTTACACATTTAAACATGTACACAAAATTTACACATTGAAATCATTTCCTGAACAACCGCTAGCATTAGAAATCGAGATATTTAAGCCATCTCCTGAACATCATCCAGCAGTATAGTCTACAATTTAAGACATTAGACGTGAGAGTTGCTTCATTTTCACCGTGACCTTGGCCTTAATTCTTGACCTTGAGGTCTGAAATTTCAAACTTTTGTTGGAATTGATGAGGCACAACTCCTGAGTACAAATCATAAAAAAAGATATTGAAACTTGGTTAAAAAACATAGTCTAAAACGTTGGGATCCCCAAAAACGAAAATCTTGACCCCCGAATTTTCGACCTCTGTTGCAAATCGGCAGTTTTGGTCGTACGGCCATCAGACATACATCATATGATAGGGAATTGACCAAATAAAATTACAATAATACTTAGAAAAATTAGACTTGATTAGGAGCGGAGTTATTGCAATTATTCGATTTTGACCTTTTCATTGACCTTGACCTCAATTTTCGACCTTGACCTCCCAAAAGTGAACTCATCCGTCATATGTTGACTGTGCATCTTACGACCAGTTTTCATGATTCTGGAATCAAAATTGTGACCTCTAGAGCGCTAACAAACAAACATACATTGTATATTCATCTGATCGACATGCAGTAAAATCGGCCATAGGCCAACACTTGACGAAATAATTTACACATTTGTTTACATTTAAACATGTACACAAAATTTACACATTGAAATCATTTCCTGAACAACCCCTAGCATTAGAAATCGAGATATTTAAGCCATCTCCTGAACATCATCCAGCAGTATAGTCTACAATTTTAGACATTAGACGTGAGAGTTGCTTCATTTTCACCGTGACCTTGGCCTTAATTCTTGACCTTGAGGTCTGAAATTTCAAAGTTTTGTTGGAATTGATGAGGCACAACTCCTGAGTACAAATCATAAAAAAAAAGATATTGAAACTTGGTTAAAAAACATAGTCTAAAACGTTGGGATCCCCAAAAACGAAAATCTTGACCCCCGAATTTTCGACCTCTGTCGCAAATCGGCAGTTTTGGTCGTACGGCCATCAAACATACATCATATGATAGGGAATTGACCAAATAAAATTACAATAATACTTAGAAAAATTAGACTTGATTGGGAGCGGAGTTATTGCAATTATTCGATTTTGACCTTTTCATTGACCTTGACCTCAATTTTCGACCTTGACCTCCCAAAAGTGAACTCATCCGTCATATGTTGATTGTGCATCTTACTACCAGTTTTCATGATTCTGGAATCAAAATTGTGACCTCTAGAGCGCTAACAAACAAACATACATTGTATATTCATCTGATCGACATGCAGTAAAATCGGCCATAGGCCAACACTTGACGAAATATCTACACATTTGTTTATTTACATTTAAAACATTTACTCATAATTTACACATTGAAAATATTTACTGAACAACTAGCATTAGAAATTGACACATTTAAGACACCTCCTGAGCATCACCCAGCAGTAGAATTCACAATTTTAGAAATTAGACAAGAGTTGCTTCATTTACACAGTGACCTTGGCCTTAATACTTAATACTTAATACTTGGTCCCTGAATTCTGAATTTTCAAAAATTTGTTAGAATTAATAATGCACAACTCCTGAGCAGACATACATATTGAAATTTTATGACGTCTCCTGAGCAAGACCCAGCCATTTGAGACTGACTCATTTAAAACATCCAATCGATGTGTGTATCAACATAGTATATACTACTAACAGCACAAAATTTTGATGATGTCAATATAAAAAAAATCATAAAATACAGTATTGCTATTAATGTTTGTTACTACAACTTGGTAACTTTCATATCATGATGCTGCATCTTTGGAGAACCATCTAATGAATTCAAGCAGATCGTGATGGCCGTTTTTGTATGCCATACTGGTATTATATGACAGAGGCGACGACAATTTTCGCACGACATAATGCCCATATTCCTACCAAATGATCATTCAACAGTGTATATTATTAATATATCATAACACATTGCAAAAAGTTCTTGGATAACCGCTATAATAGATTATAATGGTACTGGATATTCTAAAAAAAAACAAAGAGCAAAAAAAATATTTACCAGCAGGTAGATTCTAACCCACAGAGTCAACAGCCTACGTGTTAGAGAGCGAGCACTGTAACCACTCGGCCACCGAGCCATCATACAACTTGTTGCCGTATTCCCTTCCCCATTGTGAACAACTTTTACTGTACATGTATGACCGCATGCATGTCGGCATGACTGCACGAAGAAATCGATCCCAAAATAACTGTAACTTTATAACCCAAACTAATATTGATAACCAACTTTCACAGTCAACTCAATTGGAGAATTAGAGCAAGGAAAGTCCACATTTCATATTTGTGTATTCAAATCTGCATAAAACATTTCATATTTCCTATAAATTGGCAACTTATGTTAGGTAATTTTGCGGCCACTACTCTAGGGCTACAACTATGCAACTTGCACATGACCCCCAGATTTTCGGCATCGGGCGATAATCGGGAGTTTTGGTCGTACGACCATCGCACATACACCATTTGACGCCGAATTGACCATACAAAAATACAAAAATACTGACAAAAATTAATGTTGATCGAAAGTGGAGTTATTGCGATTTTTCGATTTTGACCTTTTACATGACCTTGACCTTAATTTTCGGCCTTGAGTTAAGAAACTCCACAGATTTGTTCAATTTTATAAGGCACAACTCTTGAGTAAAAATCAATAACACATATCAGAACCTGGCCTCGCAATATGGGGTTGAAGTTGCGAGTCATGAAACCATAAAATCAAGACCGTCGAATTTTTGACCCGGACCGAAAATCGAGAATTTTGGTCGTACGACCATCGGGCATGCACCACAGGACGTGGAATTGACCATAAAAAAATATAAAAATACTCACAAAAATTAACATTGAATAGAAACGGAGTTATTGCGATTTTTCGATTTTGACCTTTACTATGACTTTAACTGTAATTCTTGATCTTGAGTCCTACACCTTTACACATATGTTCAGTGTGATAAGACACACCTACTGATTAAAAATCAGCAACTTATATTGGATTTTGACTCCACAATAACGGTTTGAATATTGTACAAAATTCAAATGATCTCAAAACCCCCAAATGTTCGACCTTGGGCGATAATCGGGAGTTTTGGTCGTACAACCATCGGACATACGTCAGCTGATGTCGAATTGACCAAATAAAAATACAAAAATGTTTAGAAAAATTAATTTTGATCAGAAGCGAAGTTATTGCGAATTTTCGATTTTGACCTTTACTATGACCTTAACGCTAATTCTTGACCTTGAGTCCTATAACTTCACAATCGTGTTTTGTGTGATAAGGCACAACTTCTGAGTAAAAATCAGGAACATCTATCTGGAACTTGCTCTATTATATGGTTTTGAATATTGTGAGGCAGGAAAAACCTAAATTCGTGACCCCCAAATTTTCGACCTGGACCGGAAATCGGGAGTTTTGGTCATACGACCATCGGGCATGCATCATATGATGCGGAATTGACCATAGAAAAATATAAAAATACCTAGAAAAAATAACATCGATTAGAAACTGAGTTATTGCGATTTTTCGATTTTGACCTTTTCCTTGACCTTGACCTCAGTTTTTGACCTTGACCTCCCAAAAGTTAATCACTTGGTCGAGTACTAATTGCACATCTTCTGACAAATTTTCGGGACTTTACGATCAAAATTGTGACCTGTAGAGCGCTAACAAATAAACAAACAAACAAACAAACAAACAGACAGACAAACGCAACTGACCAACATACTTGACGAAATTTAATTTCGTCAAGTAACAAACTCGACTGACCAACATACTTGACGAAATTTACATTTCGTCAAGTAATAATTGCCAAAATCAAAGTAATAAAAGTTCTGATATAAAGTGGCCTGTCGCTTGACCCAGACTGTATTTAGACATGAGTTTTAGGCTTTATTATACCAGTTTGACACCTCTGAGTCAGAAAACAAAAGAATTGTTTCGTTGTTTGAGATGTGCACTTGGATACATATATGATATACTGTACTACTTACTGCTCAACCGAGTGTGTATATTTAGAAGGGGACATGTCCACAGGGGGTAATCGTTTCTACAGCTTATTGGTGTGTGAACGGATTGAGGAGAATCAGATTCACCCCACTGCTCTTTCTACTTTGATATCTCGGCGAGTTTTCAATTTATTCCAAATGTGAAAAGTGGACCATAAACTAGAAATAACACTGCAACTGACTGCATAATGATTTAGAATTAAATGTTCAGTAAATTTGTGAAAATTGGAGCCATGAAAACATAAAAAATATCTGTAAAAACCAGAATTATCATAGGATTCTGATTAAGTTTTGTCAGATTATAGACAAAGTTTGAGGTCAATCATGGAATTGACATATAGGTCCGATTGCTATACCTCTTCTGAATGATATGGTTCAAATTTCATGAACCTACGACAATTCAAACGGATGTTATTACAAGAAACGTGTTTTTCTGGGATTTCAATGACCTTGACCTTGACCTTTGACCTTTGTACTTCAGTTCGTAGAGGTCAATGCTGTCAAAATGCATATCAAATTTCAAGGGATTCCATACACTATTGACCATGTTATGGCACTTTGAAATTTCGGATTTTTGACGTTTATGACGTCATTGTGACATCAGTTTACGTCGCAGCACCAAAAATGAGATATCACTGGAATCAGGGGCTCAAGACCTTTCCAACGATATACTACTCGATATGGTGCGCTGACCTTCGTACTTGACCTTGACATTCACCTCAGAACGAACTTCTCAAGGTCAAGGTCAAATGCCAAGGTCAAGGTCACAAAAGATAGAACTCGAGTTTATCTACAATATGAACTTGGTTTGAAGTCTCTATAGCAAATAGAACCGGAGTTATGACCATTTATGTGTTTTTATCGTTTTGCGTGACCTTGACCTCAATATTTGACCTTGACCTCATAAAAGTTAATCACTTGGTCGAGTACTGACTGCACATCTTCTGACAAATTTTCGGGACTTTACGATCAAAATTGTGACCTGTAGAGCGCTAACAAACAAACAAACAAACAGACAGACAGACAAACTCGACTGACCAACATACTTGACGAAATTTACATTTCGTCAAGTAATAATTGCCAAAATCAAAGTAATAAAAGTTCTGATATAAAGTGGCCTGTCGCTTGACCCAGACTGTATTTAGACATGAGTTTTAGGCTTTATTATACCAGTTTGACACCTCTGAGTCAGAAAACAAAAGAATTGTTTCGTTGTTTGAGATGTGCACTTGGATACATATATGATATACTGTACTACTTACTGCTCAACCGAGTGTGTATATTTAGAAGGGGACATGTCCACAGGGGGTAATCGTTTCTACAGCTTATTGGTGTGTGAACGGATTGAGGAGAATCAGATTCACCCCACTGCTCTTTCTACTTTGATATCTCGGCGAGTTTTCAATTTATTCCAAATGTGAAAAGTGGACCATAAACTAGAAATAACACTGCAACTGACTGCATAATGATTTAGAATTAAATGTTCAGTAAATTTGTGAAAATTGGAGCCATGAAAACATAAAAAATATCTGTAAAAACCAGAATTATCATAGGATTCTGATTAAGTTTTGTCAGATTATAGACAAAGTTTGAGGTCAATCATGGAATTGACATATAGGTCCGATTGCTATACCTCTTCTGAATGATATGGTTCAAATTTCATGAACCTACGACAATTCAAACGGATGTTATTACAAGAAACGTGTTTTTCTGGGATTTCAATGACCTTGACCTTGACCTTTGACCTTTGTACTTCAGTTCGTAGAGGTCAATGCTGTCAAAATGCATATCAAATTTCAAGGGATTCCATACACTATTGACCATGTTATGGCACTTTGAAATTTCGGATTTTTGACGTTTATGACGTCATTGTGACATCAGTTTACGTCGCAGCACCAAAAATGAGATATCACTGGAATCAGGGGCTCAAGACCTTTCCAACGATATACTACTCGATATGGTGCGCTGACCTTCGTACTTGACCTTGACATTCACCTCAGAACGAACTTCTCAAGGTCAAGGTCAAATGCCAAGGTCAAGGTCACAAAAGATAGAACTCGAGTTTATCTACAATATGAACTTGGTTTGAAGTCTCTATAGCAAATAGAACCGGAGTTATGACCATTTATGTGTTTTTATCGTTTTGCGTGACCTTGACCTCAATATTTGACCTTGACCTCATAAAAGTTAATCACTTGGTCGAGTACTGACTGCACATCTTCTGACAAATTTTCGGGACTTTACGATCAAAATTGTGACCTGTAGAGCGCTAACAAACAAACAAACAAACAGACAGACAGACAAACTCGACTGACCAACATACTTGACGAAATTTACATTTCGTCAAGTAATAATTGCCAAAATCAAAGTAATAAAAGTTCTGATATAAAGTGGCCTGTCGCTTGACCCAGACTGTATTTAGACATGAGTTTTAGGCTTTATTATACCAGTTTGACACCTCTGAGTCAGAAAACAAAAGAATTGTTTCGTTGTTTGAGATGTGCACTTGGATACATATATGATATACTGTACTACTTACTGCTCAACCGAGTGTGTATATTTAGAAGGGGACATGTCCACAGGGGGTAATCGTTTCTACAGCTTATTGGTGTGTGAACGGATTGAGGAGAATCAGATTCACCCCACTGCTCTTTCTACTTTGATATCTCGGCGAGTTTTCAATTTATTCCAAATGTGAAAAGTGGACCATAAACTAGAAATAACACTGCAACTGACTGCATAATGATTTAGAATTAAATGTTCAGTAAATTTGTGAAAATTGGAGCCATGAAAACATAAAAAATATCTGTAAAAACCAGAATTATCATAGGATTCTGATTAAGTTTTGTCAGATTATAGACAAAGTTTGAGGTCAATCATGGAATTGACATATAGGTCCGATTGCTATACCTCTTCTGAATGATATGGTTCAAATTTCATGAACCTACGACAATTCAAACGGATGTTATTACAAGAAACGTGTTTTTCTGGGATTTCAATGACCTTGACCTTGACCTTTGACCTTTGTACTTCAGTTCGTAGAGGTCAATGCTGTCAAAATGCATATCAAATTTCAAGGGATTCCATACACTATTGACCATGTTATGGCACTTTGAAATTTCGGATTTTTGACGTTTATGACGTCATTGTGACATCAGTTTACGTCGCAGCACCAAAAATGAGATATCACTGGAATCAGGGGCTCAAGACCTTTCCAACGATATACTACTCGATATGGTGCGCTGACCTTCGTACTTGACCTTGACATTCACCTCAGAACGAACTTCTCAAGGTCAAGGTCAAATGCCAAGGTCAAGGTCACAAAAGATAGAACTCGAGTTTATCTACAATATGAACTTGGTTTGAAGTCTCTATAGCAAATAGAACCGGAGTTATGACCATTTATGTGTTTTTATCGTTTTGCGTGACCTTGACCTCAATATTTGACCTTGACCTCATAAAAGTTAATCACTTGGTCGAGTACTGACTGCACATCTTCTGACAAATTTTCGGGACTTTACGATCAAAATTGTGACCTGTAGAGCGCTAACAAACAAACAAACAAACAGACAGACAGACAAACTCGACTGACCAACATACTTGACGAAATTTACATTTCGTCAAGTAATAATTGCCAAAATCAAAGTAATAAAAGTTCTGATATAAAGTGGCCTGTCGCTTGACCCAGACTGTATTTAGACATGAGTTTTAGGCTTTATTATACCAGTTTGACACCTCTGAGTCAGAAAACAAAAGAATTGTTTCGTTGTTTGAGATGTGCACTTGGATACATATATGATATACTGTACTACTTACTGCTCAACCGAGTGTGTATATTTAGAAGGGGACATGTCCACAGGGGGTAATCGTTTCTACAGCTTATTGGTGTGTGAACGGATTGAGGAGAATCAGATTCACCCCACTGCTCTTTCTACTTTGATATCTCGGCGAGTTTTCAATTTATTCCAAATGTGAAAAGTGGACCATAAACTAGAAATAACACTGCAACTGACTGCATAATGATTTAGAATTAAATGTTCAGTAAATTTGTGAAAATTGGAGCCATGAAAACATAAAAAATATCTGTAAAAACCAGAATTATCATAGGATTCTGATTAAGTTTTGTCAGATTATAGACAAAGTTTGAGGTCAATCATGGAATTGACATATAGGTCCGATTGCTATACCTCTTCTGAATGATATGGTTCAAATTTCATGAACCTACGACAATTCAAACGGATGTTATTACAAGAAACGTGTTTTTCTGGGATTTCAATGACCTTGACCTTGACCTTTGACCTTTGTACTTCAGTTCGTAGAGGTCAATGCTGTCAAAATGCATATCAAATTTCAAGGGATTCCATACACTATTGACCATGTTATGGCACTTTGAAATTTCGGATTTTTGACGTTTATGACGTCATTGTGACATCAGTTTACGTCGCAGCACCAAAAATGAGATATCACTGGAATCAGGGGCTCAAGACCTTTCCAACGATATACTACTCGATATGGTGCGCTGACCTTCGTACTTGACCTTGACATTCACCTCAGAACGAACTTCTCAAGGTCAAGGTCAAATGCCAAGGTCAAGGTCACAAAAGATAGAACTCGAGTTTATCTACAATATGAACTTGGTTTGAAGTCTCTATAGCAAATAGAACCGGAGTTATGACCATTTATGTGTTTTTATCGTTTTGCGTGACCTTGACCTCAATATTTGACCTTGACCTCATAAAAGTTAATCACTTGGTCGAGTACTGACTGCACATCTTCTGACAAATTTTCGGGACTTTACGATCAAAATTGTGACCTGTAGAGCGCTAACAAACAAACAAACAAACAGACAGACAGACAAACTCGACTGACCAACATACTTGACGAAATTTACATTTCGTCAAGTAATAATTGCCAAAATCAAAGTAATAAAAGTTCTGATATAAAGTGGCCTGTCGCTTGACCCAGACTGTATTTAGACATGAGTTTTAGGCTTTATTATACCAGTTTGACACCTCTGAGTCAGAAAACAAAAGAATTGTTTCGTTGTTTGAGATGTGCACTTGGATACATATATGATATACTGTACTACTTACTGCTCAACCGAGTGTGTATATTTAGAAGGGGACATGTCCACAGGGGGTAATCGTTTCTACAGCTTATTGGTGTGTGAACGGATTGAGGAGAATCAGATTCACCCCACTGCTCTTTCTACTTTGATATCTCGGCGAGTTTTCAATTTATTCCAAATGTGAAAAGTGGACCATAAACTAGAAATAACACTGCAACTGACTGCATAATGATTTAGAATTAAATGTTCAGTAAATTTGTGAAAATTGGAGCCATGAAAACATAAAAAATATCTGTAAAAACCAGAATTATCATAGGATTCTGATTAAGTTTTGTCAGATTATAGACAAAGTTTGAGGTCAATCATGGAATTGACATATAGGTCCGATTGCTATACCTCTTCTGAATGATATGGTTCAAATTTCATGAACCTACGACAATTCAAACGGATGTTATTACAAGAAACGTGTTTTTCTGGGATTTCAATGACCTTGACCTTGACCTTTGACCTTTGTACTTCAGTTCGTAGAGGTCAATGCTGTCAAAATGCATATCAAATTTCAAGGGATTCCATACACTATTGACCATGTTATGGCACTTTGAAATTTCGGATTTTTGACGTTTATGACGTCATTGTGACATCAGTTTACGTCGCAGCACCAAAAATGAGATATCACTGGAATCAGGGGCTCAAGACCTTTCCAACGATATACTACTCGATATGGTGCGCTGACCTTCGTACTTGACCTTGACATTCACCTCAGAACGAACTTCTCAAGGTCAAGGTCAAATGCCAAGGTCAAGGTCACAAAAGATAGAACTCGAGTTTATCTACAATATGAACTTGGTTTGAAGTCTCTATAGCAAATAGAACCGGAGTTATGACCATTTATGTGTTTTTATCGTTTTGCGTGACCTTGACCTCAATATTTGACCTTGACCTCATAAAAGTTAATCACTTGGTCGAGTACTGACTGCACATCTTCTGACAAATTTTCGGGACTTTACGATCAAAATTGTGACCTGTAGAGCGCTAACAAACAAACAAACAAACAGACAGACAGACAAACTCGACTGACCAACATACTTGACGAAATTTACATTTCGTCAAGTAATAATTGCCAAAATCAAAGTAATAAAAGTTCTGATATAAAGTGGCCTGTCGCTTGACCCAGACTGTATTTAGACATGAGTTTTAGGCTTTATTATACCAGTTTGACACCTCTGAGTCAGAAAACAAAAGAATTGTTTCGTTGTTTGAGATGTGCACTTGGATACATATATGATATACTGTACTACTTACTGCTCAACCGAGTGTGTATATTTAGAAGGGGACATGTCCACAGGGGGTAATCGTTTCTACAGCTTATTGGTGTGTGAACGGATTGAGGAGAATCAGATTCACCCCACTGCTCTTTCTACTTTGATATCTCGGCGAGTTTTCAATTTATTCCAAATGTGAAAAGTGGACCATAAACTAGAAATAACACTGCAACTGACTGCATAATGATTTAGAATTAAATGTTCAGTAAATTTGTGAAAATTGGAGCCATGAAAACATAAAAAATATCTGTAAAAACCAGAATTATCATAGGATTCTGATTAAGTTTTGTCAGATTATAGACAAAGTTTGAGGTCAATCATGGAATTGACATATAGGTCCGATTGCTATACCTCTTCTGAATGATATGGTTCAAATTTCATGAACCTACGACAATTCAAACGGATGTTATTACAAGAAACGTGTTTTTCTGGGATTTCAATGACCTTGACCTTGACCTTTGACCTTTGTACTTCAGTTCGTAGAGGTCAATGCTGTCAAAATGCATATCAAATTTCAAGGGATTCCATACACTATTGACCATGTTATGGCACTTTGAAATTTCGGATTTTTGACGTTTATGACGTCATTGTGACATCAGTTTACGTCGCAGCACCAAAAATGAGATATCACTGGAATCAGGGGCTCAAGACCTTTCCAACGATATACTACTCGATATGGTGCGCTGACCTTCGTACTTGACCTTGACATTCACCTCAGAACGAACTTCTCAAGGTCAAGGTCAAATGCCAAGGTCAAGGTCACAAAAGATAGAACTCGAGTTTATCTACAATATGAACTTGGTTTGAAGTCTCTATAGCAAATAGAACCGGAGTTATGACCATTTATGTGTTTTTATCGTTTTGCGTGACCTTGACCTCAATATTTGACCTTGACCTCATAAAAGTTAATCACTTGGTCGAGTACTGACTGCACATCTTCTGACAAATTTTCGGGACTTTACGATCAAAATTGTGACCTGTAGAGCGCTAACAAACAAACAAACAAACAGACAGACAGACAAACTCGACTGACCAACATACTTGACGAAATTTACATTTCGTCAAGTAATAATTGCCAAAATCAAAGTAATAAAAGTTCTGATATAAAGTGGCCTGTCGCTTGACCCAGACTGTATTTAGACATGAGTTTTAGGCTTTATTATACCAGTTTGACACCTCTGAGTCAGAAAACAAAAGAATTGTTTCGTTGTTTGAGATGTGCACTTGGATACATATATGATATACTGTACTACTTACTGCTCAACCGAGTGTGTATATTTAGAAGGGGACATGTCCACAGGGGGTAATCGTTTCTACAGCTTATTGGTGTGTGAACGGATTGAGGAGAATCAGATTCACCCCACTGCTCTTTCTACTTTGATATCTCGGCGAGTTTTCAATTTATTCCAAATGTGAAAAGTGGACCATAAACTAGAAATAACACTGCAACTGACTGCATAATGATTTAGAATTAAATGTTCAGTAAATTTGTGAAAATTGGAGCCATGAAAACATAAAAAATATCTGTAAAAACCAGAATTATCATAGGATTCTGATTAAGTTTTGTCAGATTATAGACAAAGTTTGAGGTCAATCATGGAATTGACATATAGGTCCGATTGCTATACCTCTTCTGAATGATATGGTTCAAATTTCATGAACCTACGACAATTCAAACGGATGTTATTACAAGAAACGTGTTTTTCTGGGATTTCAATGACCTTGACCTTGACCTTTGACCTTTGTACTTCAGTTCGTAGAGGTCAATGCTGTCAAAATGCATATCAAATTTCAAGGGATTCCATACACTATTGACCATGTTATGGCACTTTGAAATTTCGGATTTTTGACGTTTATGACGTCATTGTGACATCAGTTTACGTCGCAGCACCAAAAATGAGATATCACTGGAATCAGGGGCTCAAGACCTTTCCAACGATATACTACTCGATATGGTGCGCTGACCTTCGTACTTGACCTTGACATTCACCTCAGAACGAACTTCTCAAGGTCAAGGTCAAATGCCAAGGTCAAGGTCACAAAAGATAAAACTCGAGTTTATCTACAATATGAACTTGGTTTGAAGTCTCTATAGCAAATAGAACCGGAGTTATGACCATTTATGTGTTTTTATCGTTTTGCGTGACCTTGACCTCAATATTTGACCTTGACCTCATAAAAGTTAATCACTTGGTCGAGTACTGACTGCACATCTTCTGACAAATTTTCGGGACTTTACGATCAAAATTGTGACCTGTAGAGCGCTAACAAACAAACAAACAAACAGACAGACAGACAAACTCGACTGACCAACATACTTGACGAAATTTACATTTCGTCAAGTAATAATTGCCAAAATCAAAGTAATAAAAGTTCTGATATAAAGTGGCCTGTCGCTTGACCCAGACTGTATTTAGACATGAGTTTTAGGCTTTATTATACCAGTTTGACACCTCTGAGTCAGAAAACAAAAGAATTGTTTCGTTGTTTGAGATGTGCACTTGGATACATATATGATATACTGTACTACTTACTGCTCAACCGAGTGTGTATATTTAGAAGGGGACATGTCCACAGGGGGTAATCGTTTCTACAGCTTATTGGTGTGTGAACGGATTGAGGAGAATCAGATTCACCCCACTGCTCTTTCTACTTTGATATCTCGGCGAGTTTTCAATTTATTCCAAATGTGAAAAGTGGACCATAAACTAGAAATAACACTGCAACTGACTGCATAATGATTTAGAATTAAATGTTCAGTAAATTTGTGAAAATTGGAGCCATGAAAACATAAAAAATATCTGTAAAAACCAGAATTATCATAGGATTCTGATTAAGTTTTGTCAGATTATAGACAAAGTTTGAGGTCAATCATGGAATTGACATATAGGTCCGATTGCTATACCTCTTCTGAATGATATGGTTCAAATTTCATGAACCTACGACAATTCAAACGGATGTTATTACAAGAAACGTGTTTTTCTGGGATTTCAATGACCTTGACCTTGACCTTTGACCTTTGTACTTCAGTTCGTAGAGGTCAATGCTGTCAAAATGCATATCAAATTTCAAGGGATTCCATACACTATTGACCATGTTATGGCACTTTGAAATTTCGGATTTTTGACGTTTATGACGTCATTGTGACATCAGTTTACGTCGCAGCACCAAAAATGAGATATCACTGGAATCAGGGGCTCAAGACCTTTCCAACGATATACTACTCGATATGGTGCGCTGACCTTCGTACTTGACCTTGACATTCACCTCAGAACGAACTTCTCAAGGTCAAGGTCAAATGCCAAGGTCAAGGTCACAAAAGATAGAACTCGAGTTTATCTACAATATGAACTTGGTTTGAAGTCTCTATAGCAAATAGAACCGGAGTTATGACCATTTATGTGTTTTTATCGTTTTGCGTGACCTTGACCTCAATATTTGACCTTGACCTCATAAAAGTTAATCACTTGGTCGAGTACTGACTGCACATCTTCTGACAAATTTTCGGGACTTTACGATCAAAATTGTGACCTGTAGAGCGCTAACAAACAAACAAACAAACAGACAGACAGACAAACTCGACTGACCAACATACTTGACGAAATTTACATTTCGTCAAGTAATAATTGCCAAAATCAAAGTAATAAAAGTTCTGATATAAAGTGGCCTGTCGCTTGACCCAGACTGTATTTAGACATGAGTTTTAGGCTTTATTATACCAGTTTGACACCTCTGAGTCAGAAAACAAAAGAATTGTTTCGTTGTTTGAGATGTGCACTTGGATACATATATGATATACTGTACTACTTACTGCTCAACCGAGTGTGTATATTTAGAAGGGGACATGTCCACAGGGGGTAATCGTTTCTACAGCTTATTGGTGTGTGAACGGATTGAGGAGAATCAGATTCACCCCACTGCTCTTTCTACTTTGATATCTCGGCGAGTTTTCAATTTATTCCAAATGTGAAAAGTGGACCATAAACTAGAAATAACACTGCAACTGACTGCATAATGATTTAGAATTAAATGTTCAGTAAATTTGTGAAAATTGGAGCCATGAAAACATAAAAAATATCTGTAAAAACCAGAATTATCATAGGATTCTGATTAAGTTTTGTCAGATTATAGACAAAGTTTGAGGTCAATCATGGAATTGACATATAGGTCCGATTGCTATACCTCTTCTGAATGATATGGTTCAAATTTCATGAACCTACGACAATTCAAACGGATGTTATTACAAGAAACGTGTTTTTCTGGGATTTCAATGACCTTGACCTTGACCTTTGACCTTTGTACTTCAGTTCGTAGAGGTCAATGCTGTCAAAATGCATATCAAATTTCAAGGGATTCCATACACTATTGACCATGTTATGGCACTTTGAAATTTCGGATTTTTGACGTTTATGACGTCATTGTGACATCAGTTTACGTCGCAGCACCAAAAATGAGATATCACTGGAATCAGGGGCTCAAGACCTTTCCAACGATATACTACTCGATATGGTGCGCTGACCTTCGTACTTGACCTTGACATTCACCTCAGAACGAACTTCTCAAGGTCAAGGTCAAATGCCAAGGTCAAGGTCACAAAAGATAGAACTCGAGTTTATCTACAATATGAACTTGGTTTGAAGTCTCTATAGCAAATAGAACCGGAGTTATGACCATTTATGTGTTTTTATCGTTTTGCGTGACCTTGACCTCAATATTTGACCTTGACCTCATAAAAGTTAATCACTTGGTCGAGTACTGACTGCACATCTTCTGACAAATTTTCGGGACTTTACGATCAAAATTGTGACCTGTAGAGCGCTAACAAACAAACAAACAAACAGACAGACAGACAAACTCGACTGACCAACATACTTGACGAAATTTACATTTCGTCAAGTAATAATTGCCAAAATCAAAGTAATAAAAGTTCTGATATAAAGTGGCCTGTCGCTTGACCCAGACTGTATTTAGACATGAGTTTTAGGCTTTATTATACCAGTTTGACACCTCTGAGTCAGAAAACAAAAGAATTGTTTCGTTGTTTGAGATGTGCACTTGGATACATATATGATATACTGTACTACTTACTGCTCAACCGAGTGTGTATATTTAGAAGGGGACATGTCCACAGGGGGTAATCGTTTCTACAGCTTATTGGTGTGTGAACGGATTGAGGAGAATCAGATTCACCCCACTGCTCTTTCTACTTTGATATCTCGGCGAGTTTTCAATTTATTCCAAATGTGAAAAGTGGACCATAAACTAGAAATAACACTGCAACTGACTGCATAATGATTTAGAATTAAATGTTCAGTAAATTTGTGAAAATTGGAGCCATGAAAACATAAAAAATATCTGTAAAAACCAGAATTATCATAGGATTCTGATTAAGTTTTGTCAGATTATAGACAAAGTTTGAGGTCAATCATGGAATTGACATATAGGTCCGATTGCTATACCTCTTCTGAATGATATGGTTCAAATTTCATGAACCTACGACAATTCAAACGGATGTTATTACAAGAAACGTGTTTTTCTGGGATTTCAATGACCTTGACCTTGACCTTTGACCTTTGTACTTCAGTTCGTAGAGGTCAATGCTGTCAAAATGCATATCAAATTTCAAGGGATTCCATACACTATTGACCATGTTATGGCACTTTGAAATTTCGGATTTTTGACGTTTATGACGTCATTGTGACATCAGTTTACGTCGCAGCACCAAAAATGAGATATCACTGGAATCAGGGGCTCAAGACCTTTCCAACGATATACTACTCGATATGGTGCGCTGACCTTCGTACTTGACCTTGACATTCACCTCAGAACGAACTTCTCAAGGTCAAGGTCAAATGCCAAGGTCAAGGTCACAAAAGATAGAACTCGAGTTTATCTACAATATGAACTTGGTTTGAAGTCTCTATAGCAAATAGAACCGGAGTTATGACCATTTATGTGTTTTTATCGTTTTGCGTGACCTTGACCTCAATATTTGACCTTGACCTCATAAAAGTTAATCACTTGGTCGAGTACTGACTGCACATCTTCTGACAAATTTTCGGGACTTTACGATCAAAATTGTGACCTGTAGAGCGCTAACAAACAAACAAACAAACAGACAGACAGACAAACTCGACTGACCAACATACTTGACGAAATTTACATTTCGTCAAGTAATAATTGCCAAAATCAAAGTAATAAAAGTTCTGATATAAAGTGGCCTGTCGCTTGACCCAGACTGTATTTAGACATGAGTTTTAGGCTTTATTATACCAGTTTGACACCTCTGAGTCAGAAAACAAAAGAATTGTTTCGTTGTTTGAGATGTGCACTTGGATACATATATGATATACTGTACTACTTACTGCTCAACCGAGTGTGTATATTTAGAAGGGGACATGTCCACAGGGGGTAATCGTTTCTACAGCTTATTGGTGTGTGAACGGATTGAGGAGAATCAGATTCACCCCACTGCTCTTTCTACTTTGATATCTCGGCGAGTTTTCAATTTATTCCAAATGTGAAAAGTGGACCATAAACTAGAAATAACACTGCAACTGACTGCATAATGATTTAGAATTAAATGTTCAGTAAATTTGTGAAAATTGGAGCCATGAAAACATAAAAAATATCTGTAAAAACCAGAATTATCATAGGATTCTGATTAAGTTTTGTCAGATTATAGACAAAGTTTGAGGTCAATCATGGAATTGACATATAGGTCCGATTGCTATACCTCTTCTGAATGATATGGTTCAAATTTCATGAACCTACGACAATTCAAACGGATGTTATTACAAGAAACGTGTTTTTCTGGGATTTCAATGACCTTGACCTTGACCTTTGACCTTTGTACTTCAGTTCGTAGAGGTCAATGCTGTCAAAATGCATATCAAATTTCAAGGGATTCCATACACTATTGACCATGTTATGGCACTTTGAAATTTCGGATTTTTGACGTTTATGACGTCATTGTGACATCAGTTTACGTCGCAGCACCAAAAATGAGATATCACTGGAATCAGGGGCTCAAGACCTTTCCAACGATATACTACTCGATATGGTGCGCTGACCTTCGTACTTGACCTTGACATTCACCTCAGAACGAACTTCTCAAGGTCAAGGTCAAATGCCAAGGTCAAGGTCACAAAAGATAAAACTCGAGTTTATCTACAATATGAACTTGGTTTGAAGTCTCTATAGCAAATAGAACCGGAGTTATGACCATTTATGTGTTTTTATCGTTTTGCGTGACCTTGACCTCAATATTTGACCTTGACCTCATAAAAGTTAATCACTTGGTCGAGTACTGACTGCACATCTTCTGACAAATTTTCGGGACTTTACGATCAAAATTGTGACCTGTAGAGCGCTAACAAACAAACAAACAAACAGACAGACAGACAAACTCGACTGACCAACATACTTGACGAAATTTACATTTCGTCAAGTAATAATTGCCAAAATCAAAGTAATAAAAGTTCTGATATAAAGTGGCCTGTCGCTTGACCCAGACTGTATTTAGACATGAGTTTTAGGCTTTATTATACCAGTTTGACACCTCTGAGTCAGAAAACAAAAGAATTGTTTCGTTGTTTGAGATGTGCACTTGGATACATATATGATATACTGTACTACTTACTGCTCAACCGAGTGTGTATATTTAGAAGGGGACATGTCCACAGGGGGTAATCGTTTCTACAGCTTATTGGTGTGTGAACGGATTGAGGAGAATCAGATTCACCCCACTGCTCTTTCTACTTTGATATCTCGGCGAGTTTTCAATTTATTCCAAATGTGAAAAGTGGACCATAAACTAGAAATAACACTGCAACTGACTGCATAATGATTTAGAATTAAATGTTCAGTAAATTTGTGAAAATTGGAGCCATGAAAACATAAAAAATATCTGTAAAAACCAGAATTATCATAGGATTCTGATTAAGTTTTGTCAGATTATAGACAAAGTTTGAGGTCAATCATGGAATTGACATATAGGTCCGATTGCTATACCTCTTCTGAATGATATGGTTCAAATTTCATGAACCTACGACAATTCAAACGGATGTTATTACAAGAAACGTGTTTTTCTGGGATTTCAATGACCTTGACCTTGACCTTTGACCTTTGTACTTCAGTTCGTAGAGGTCAATGCTGTCAAAATGCATATCAAATTTCAAGGGATTCCATACACTATTGACCATGTTATGGCACTTTGAAATTTCGGATTTTTGACGTTTATGACGTCATTGTGACATCAGTTTACGTCGCAGCACCAAAAATGAGATATCACTGGAATCAGGGGCTCAAGACCTTTCCAACGATATACTACTCGATATGGTGCGCTGACCTTCGTACTTGACCTTGACATTCACCTCAGAACGAACTTCTCAAGGTCAAGGTCAAATGCCAAGGTCAAGGTCACAAAAGATAGAACTCGAGTTTATCTACAATATGAACTTGGTTTGAAGTCTCTATAGCAAATAGAACCGGAGTTATGACCATTTATGTGTTTTTATCGTTTTGCGTGACCTTGACCTCAATATTTGACCTTGACCTCATAAAAGTTAATCACTTGGTCGAGTACTGACTGCACATCTTCTGACAAATTTTCGGGACTTTACGATCAAAATTGTGACCTGTAGAGCGCTAACAAACAAACAAACAAACAGACAGACAGACAAACTCGACTGACCAACATACTTGACGAAATTTACATTTCGTCAAGTAAAAATCGGCCATAGGCCAACACTTGACGAAAATCTACACATTTGTTTACATTCAAAACATTTACTCATTATTTACACATTTATGGCATCCCCTGACAACATATAGCATTGGAAACTGAACCATTTGAAACATCTAGTTTGCGTATGTATCAACATAATATATTACCTCTAACCATGCTAACGGCACAAAATTTTGATGATGCCACTACTAAAAAACCTAAAATATATCAAAATTACAAAAATCCAAAAACAAATATCGATAGCCTAAAAATGAGCGAATAACAAACACCAAATATTCCCGCACAAATATGAAATTACATTGACAACAAGTAAACAAAACAAATAGAGAGGCTTAGACATGTGGCGATTGCACAGCCCTAAAATATAACCTAATAATTGCTTGTCTTCTTTTTATCAATGTTTTTATATTAACAAACAGTTGTAATTAGGTCATATTTTAAGGCTATGAAGAATGGAGTTAACACAAACGCGTTATGACAAAAACATGCATTGTTCAATCATAATGAAACCAATGAGACCCTGTAAAATGACACGATACAGTGTTTAATCTGGACTTACCAGACCCCCAATCCCACATGCATCATATGAAGCAGACATATCATCTGGTACACGCCTTTTGTCATGCATTTGTTAGCAGCTAATACCACAGATCATTCACAGTTGTGGCCGTAATGCTGAATTTAAAGCGGCTTGTAACTTCAAATATAAAGAACAAACTAGATTTTGATGATACCACTGGAAAGCTCGATAAAATAGTTCGTCGCTATTCGTGGAACAGTGTTTTTTCCTTCAAAGGTGATCATTATAATTAGAAACAATAGAATTACATAAAGTATGGCAGGTTTGGGATGCTTACAAGACCACTCAGAAACAGAAAAAGTCATTTGGAATTGAATTTTAGAAAAAAAAAAAATCGTCAACAGTGAGAATCAAACCACTGACCCCTCGCACAAACACGTAACGCCTCTACTGACTGCGCCATTCTGTTCATTGAAACTCAAAACGTGTAAAGTGTAGTGCGTAGGAGAGACTTCGCTCAGGATAAACACTGAATTTTGTCATGGCTGTACATTGGACTGGCAGCGTGCAGAATTCGATCGGGAAAACTCGTGACCTTGAGTTCTACAACTTCACAATCTTATTCTGCGTGATCAGGCACAACTCCTGAGTAAAATCCGGCAATATATATTGGAACCTGGCTCTATAATGTGGTTTTGAATATTGTGAGACAGGAAAAACCTAAATTCATGACCCCCAAATTTTCGACCTGGACCGAAAATCCAGAGTTTTGGTCATACGACCATCGGACATGTATCATATGATGCGGATTTGACCATGGAGAAATACAAAAATAATCAGAAAAAATAATCATGATTACAAGCGGAGTTATCACGATTTTTCAATTTTGACCTTTACTATGACCTTAACTGTAATTCTTGACCTTGAGCCCTATAACTTCACAGTCATGTTCTGCGTGAGGAGGCACAACTCTTGAGTAAAAATCAAAAACATATATTGGATCCTGGCTCTACAATAGGGTTTTGAAAATTGAGACAAGCAAGACCTAAGTTCATGACCCCCAAATTTTCGACCTGGACCGAAAATCGAGAGTTTAGGTCATACTACCATCAGACATGCATCATGTGATGCGGAATTGACCATAGAAAAATATAAAAATACACAGAAAAAATAATCTTGATTAGAAGCGGAGTTATCACGATTTTTCGATTTTTACCTTTACTATGACCTTAACTCTAATCCTTGACCCTGAGCTCTGAAACTTCAGGATCTTGTTCTGCGTGATAAGGCACAACTCCTGAGTAAAAATCAGAAACATATATTGGATCCTGGCTCTACAATAGGGTTTTGAAAATTGAGACAAGCAAGACCTAAGTTCATGACCCCCAAATTTTCGAGCTGGACCGAAAATCGAGAGTTTAGATCATACGACCATCAGACATGCATCATGTGATGCGGAATTGACCATAGAAAAATATAAAAATACACAGAAAAAATAATCTTGATTAGAAGCGGAGTTATCACGATTTTTCGATTTTGACCTTTACTATGACCTTAACTCTAATCCTTGACCCTGAGCTCTGAAACTTCAGGATCTTGTTCTGCGTGATAAGGCACAACTCCTGAGTGAAAATCAGCAACATATATTGGAACCTGGCTCTATAATATGGTTTTGAATATTGTGAGACAGGAAAAACCTAAATTCTTGACCCCCAAATTTTCGACCTGGACCGGAAATCGGGAGTTTTGGTCGTACGACCATCGGGCATGCATCATGTGATGCAGAATTGACCATAGAAAAATATAAAAATAATTAGAAAAAATAATCTTAATTACAAGCGAAGTTATCGCAATTTTTCGATTTTGACCTTTTGCTTGACCTTGACCTCAGTTTTTGACCTTGACCTCCGAAAAGTTTACCACTTGGTCCGAAATTGATTGTCCACCTTCTGGTGAAGTTTCATGACGATACGACCAAAATTGTGACCTGTAGAGTGCACACATACAAACAAACAAACAAACAAACAGACAAACAGACAAACAGACAAACTCAACTGACCAACATACTTGACGAAATTTAATTTCGTCAAGTAACAAACAGACAGACAAACGCAACTGACCAACATACTTGACGAAATTTATATTTCGTCAAGTAACAAACAGACAGACAAACGCGACTGACCAACATACTTGACGAAATTTACATTTCGTCAAGTAATAAACCTAAATGGTGTGTGAACTAGGAGCAACAGGAGATGTGCAAGTTAGCACAATTGGCACCGGTGTTATAAGAATAGTTCAGTTGCTATTCACCAGAGATTATGCACTTACATAATTGATAATACATAATTGATAATAGACACGGATGCTACTAGACAGATGGCTGACACGCCAGGGGAGTGCAGACACTGGTCTTTACACAAACATTACAACAGAGAGCTCAAGCTCATGAGTGAAACACTGAGGTGGATGATGGATAAACATCACAAGGCTACCTTTATTGTTCACAAGCATGCTCATGTACAAGCATGTGAAGATGAATGGTGATGAATGGACATGAGATTATGTGAACTGATATCTGTCCAATAAAACCACATCAAACTTGGCACAGAATATTAAACATTTATTAAACAATTACTGGTTCCAACAAAACCAGTAATATCTGAGTATCTGTCCAGTCTTCTGTGTGATTTTCAGCAGAGTACACTGTTAATGCTAATAGTTTTCTGATTTGTGGTGACTTGATATTGGATCATCAAAATAGTGTTACACTGTGTTTGG
The DNA here is from genome assembly GCA_949152475.1 of Terebella lapidaria. NCBI lineage: Eukaryota > Metazoa > Annelida > Polychaeta > Terebellida > Terebellidae > Terebella > Terebella lapidaria. The sequence continues at coordinate 26,959,750 of OX424561.1, read as the reverse complement.
ATCACAGACGCCGGATTGAGCCAATCTAAATTAGTGGTATAGTGTAAACATTTATTTAAAAAAACACTCTCCAGATTGCACGGCGCAAGTTTGCTTGTGTCATCCTAAACAGCAAAAACCGAGATTTGCCGGAACATCCAAGGTGGGTAAATTGTTTGGCACGAATTATCCTGTACGTCAGAAATGTTAAAATACTCCTTAATTCATGAACTATCAAATGTTGTGTTTGATGTTTGTCATTGGCATCATCCAAATCTGACTATATTGGTGGTGATAGATTGATACTTACGATCAGAAGGAAAGCAAGAAAACAGAATAGGTGCACATGTAAAATTATTATGACGGTGGATTATCAAATATTGTACTGGCTATTTTGGAAGTGAAAACTTAGGATATCCATTTTGAACCATGACTGAGTGATCCACATATTTCTTTCATGCTTCTACTGGTCATCCATATCTCACCCCTTGCCTTTGAATTTATCTGTGTGATACCATTTTATATACAAGCTAGGAATCCGCTCAATGAGCTAGCGATACTAATACTGGTATGTAAACATTGGTAAACAGGGTAAGTATGAAACTTAATTACTGAATGACAGCAGAGCATATAAAAATTGTATCTCATTATGTACTATTGATAGAATGCCCAAGACAAAGAAGAAAAATCGGCGGAAACTGCAAGAACAAGACAGACAGAGAAAGCAAAGAGATTCCAGTTGCAGTACAGGGTGACAACCATCAGGTGAGTTTCTACAGCATAAAACATAAGCAATCACAAGTGAACATAGGGGAAGTGGTGAGGGGTCCGTTGTCCCCTCGAAAGTTCTCAAACACTGATGTCAGAGCAAACATTTTTGCAAATAGATTGTTTCCAGCAACCAGCAAGGTGGAAACAGTGGCAAATTTGTAGATGGTATCCATGACAACATTAATTTAAATCTCCCTCAATCTACAGATACGTCTATTCATGAATAAATTAAACATGGTCGAGATCATGTTGAGAGCACAAGTACCACCAATCGCTAGCACAAATGAACGCTGACCTGAACACCGTAGAACAGCATCTTGTAACCCCAGTTCTACCTTTCATGCAAATAATAAACTTGCCGAAAGGGAATGCACGGTGTTATGGTATGTGTGCCAGCGAATATCAAAGCCACAACTAATGGCCTTCGAAGAACAGAAAATGATGAAACCATTGTTCAACTCAAACTGAAAAGACAACTGAAATATAAGGGCCATCACTTGCATCAATTTGCCAGACCCAAGAAAGTAAACGCTGCGTTGGAATACTCTAAAGAAAATCATGAAATTTCAAGGATGTTGATATAGAGCAACAACTGAACTTTGATGAGATGCATTCAGTTGATGATGCCAGAAGAACTGATGCTGTTGAGGAAAATGAAAGCCCAGGAAATGTGACTGAGGCTGCTGATACAATACATGTAAGTGGGAGCAATGTTCCTGTAAATCCCCCTGCAGGTGATTGGTCAGGCTAGTGTTAGTCATGTGGAGGAATACGGTGAAGAATATAGGACGCACGTTGAAGGCATGTCGTATGACACAGGTGAAACAGGAGAATGTAGTCAGTGACAATGGTGAAGATGACGAGAAGGAAACGTCAGCACCAGTCACAACGTGTTTGCATAGCACGTGTCTCAGCAAGTGTCTGACCATTTAAAGGATCTTGTTTTCAAAATAGCAACTAGCAAGGGTCAGAGACCGATATTAATTTTCGACAGAGAGGTGGAAGCTTTTCATGTTCTATTCCCTGATGCAGCCAATTCTATCATAAGTAAGAGAGACGTAAAAGTAGGTTTCAGTCAGTATATAAAAGCCAGGCTCTTCTGCCAATAACAAATCTGCACAAGAAAGCACAGTATCTTGTCTACTTGCAATATCACAAGGAGTTGAGAGAACAGTCAGCATTAATATCACTACGAAAAGGAAAAGAACAGACTGCGGTATGGGCCAATGTTACAGCGAGTGTAGTTTGTGATTCAGAACAGTTTAGACAGGTGTCCAGGAAGAACGAAGAATACAAGTTTCTGAAAGCTGTTAGGGGTTCTGCTCCATACTGGGAGCGCACAATGATATGTGTGCAATGGTTAGGCAATTAGGGATACCAACATGGTTTGCAAGTTTTTCTGCTGCTGACAAACGTTGACCAGAAATAATGGAAGCAATATTCAGACAGAAAAAGGAAGATATCCCTGAAAACCTAGACTGGACTACACACCGTAGGCTGATTAATGAAAACCCAGTGACTGCAGCAGTCATGTTCGACCAGCGAGTTAAAAACTTTACGAAGAATATCATTTTTTCACCATCTCATCCAGTTGGGGAAATTATTGACAGTTTTGTCAGGGTTGAGTTCCAGCAAAGGGGGTGGCCATACATTCACTGTCTGTTCTGAGTAAAAGGGCCACCAAAGTTGGATACGGAGGAAGACGAGGATGTGGTTTCATTCTTAGATCAGTATATTTCGACGAAACAACCACAGATGATGCTTAATTACATGACATTGTAGGCAGTAGTCAAATACATAGCAAATCCTGTCGACCTTCTGTGTCCTGTGTCGATTCAGATTTCCACGGCCTCCATCATTGAGAACTTTCATATCACGTCCAGCAGATTGTCCTCCCGATACTGATAAGGTTGAATGGCTCCAAGAGAGAGGTTCCAGGTACTTGTGAAGATTTATTTGTCAATGCATGTGTCACAAAAAGGAGCATGAAAAAGCTTGGTCAATTGTCGAGACAAAGGTGAGGCTGATACATAAGCGAGAACATCGAGACGTGTGGGTCAATCAGTACAATGAGCATCTACTGGGAGCATGGAATGCCAATATAGACCTACAATATGTGGTCGACGCGTACTCGTGCATTAGATACATTGTGTCTTATATTAGCAAGAGAGAGAGCGAAGAGGGTCAGTTGCTGCGTTCTGCCCAAGAGCAATATCGCCAGGACAAAACTCCTGCCCATTCTGAACTGCAGCAGCTTGGTGAGAGTTATCTGACACATAGAAATATCAGTGTTATGGAAGCCATTATACAGAGCATGTGGTATGCATCCTAAAGAATGTAGTAGAGAAGTGGTTTGGGTGCCAACTGACCCTTCAAGTACCCGATTGACATTGCCTTTGACTACTCAGTATACTCAGGCAGATATACCCTGATTGTGAAGATTGTGAAGGGCAAAGTAGCTTGTAGACAGGAATTTAGTTCAAACGTATATATTTTAATTGGATTGCCCAATAACATATAGCTAATCGAGGGGCTCTCCACAAACGTATATACAAGAACAATAATAATGAACATCAAAGCAAGAGAACAAGAAAACATTCTTAGTGAATAAATTAACCACAACCTCGAATTTGGCAAGATCTACATCACATGGACTGAAGTCTATAAGCCTCGTATACTTCGCTTCAAAGTATCGTACTGTGCACAGATCAAGTACGAGCATTAAGGAGTGTGCGATGTCTGACAATGAGAGGGACTGTGATATCAGTGAAATTGACGAGGAGCCTGATACAGGGGAAGCTGAGGTTGGTAAATTGAATAACGACATGGGTTACATTTGCAAAAGGAAATTAAATTCGTTTTCCTAAATGCCCAATGAGACAGTGAGAAACGCTTAAATAGACAGTGAGAAACAATGCGAAATTTGTTTGCATTGTATTTGCCACATGAATTGAAAAAATTCAAGTCCGATCATTTTGAGACATATGAAGATTATTATAATAATGGTACAACTATTTTCAAAGGACAGGAAACGGATATCAAACTGGTAGTTCAGGCAAACAGAGCTAATCATGTGAAACTGTGATTGATGATGCTTTCCAAGAGTTACAGCAGGTTAATATAAATGAAGACGCGTGGGCAATTCTTGCACTGGAAGCTGAGGCTGAACTTGCTAACCTCCAGAAGAGTGTTTCCAGTGATGAGCATGAAGATGTAGAAATGAGTGACCTCCCCAATTTGGAAGGGCTTGCTGAAGCATGAACTAAGAGTGCAATGGTTGATATTTCAGTAGATCAAAGTGCTATGACAAATCCAGAAGCAACTACCAAGAAGTTGATAAAGTCAATAAATGTCAAGCAAAGGAAATTTTTCAACTATATTCGACGTTGGTCACAACAGAAAGTCTACCGACCTGAGCCCCCTCCTTTCCACGTTTTCCTTCCTGGAGGTGCTGGAACTGGCAAATCTCATGTCCTCAAAGCTGTCGCTCAGCAGGTGACCAAAAATCGCAGTCAGATAACAAGAGGTCCAGATGATAAAACTGTTCTCTTGATAGCTCCTACAGGTACAGCAGCTTTCGGCATGGTCTTACGATACATTCAGCTTTCAACTTACCAGCCACAAGTTTCCCTGCAAAATATGTTCTTCCAGGTGAAGATTTGTTAGCAACTCTCAGGGCAAAGTATGAACACCTGCAACTGGAAATCATAGATGGAATTTCTATGGTTAGCAAAAGTATGATGAATTATATTCATGGTCGGCTGGAACAAATCAAGTGATACAATTCAACAGGGCACACTTGGTGGGGTAAGTGTGTTAGCACACCAATTGCCAGGATTATCAACAAGTTTGTTGAAAGTGGAGAGTTCAGTTCATCCCATGTATCAGCATATGGACTTATCATTTTCGTCTTATGATGACGAGAATGGAATTGAAGACCCTAACCAGTCGGCCTACACCAGGAACGCCTCAAAACAGACCTCACTTTTACGGGTCATAAATGATATACTCATGGCCGTGGACGACAAGAAAGCAGCGGTGTCGGTCACGTAAGACCTCGATACTATCGATCACAAATTGTTTCTCTATCGCCTTCAAGATAACTATGACATTCATGGGACTGCTTTGAACTGGATGCACTCCTATCCTATCTCTCTGGGGGACAACAACATGTTGTGATAGGCGATTATAGTTGAGCACCAAATCTTGTGTTATGTGGTGTACCACAGGGATCCATCATTGGCCCAAAAGTTTTCAAGCATTACATCCATAAAGTATCTTGTATCATCCAAAATTACCACCCGGATCATCAAATATATGCGGATGATACCCAGATCTACACCTACTTCAATCACGGAGACCCCGTATCTGAAGCATGAGCATAGTGAATATACAACAGTGTGTGGCCGAGTTAAAGGAGTGGGTGAGCTGTAACTATCTTAAGCTCAATGAAAATAGGACAGAGTTCATCAACAGCTCTAGAAAGACCTCTCAGCCGCATCTACCAAGACCTCGATTGATAACGGTGGTAACCTCATAGTGTCTAGTGCGTGTGTGAGGAACATTGGTGTGCTGATAGATGCTTCAGCCATCATGGACAAACAGATAAATAATAACTGCAGGAGTGCTTACTTAGCTCTGAAGAACATTAGCAGAATCAGACGATACCGTTGATACAGAAAAGTCTCTTGTCCACAGCTTTGTATTCAGTGAACTAGAATACGGGAACAATCTACTATTTTGGATTCCCAAGTTCCAGATGGGAAAATTACACCGGGTGCTTAACAGTGCACCTCAGGTTGTAGCTCGCATCAGCGATCAGTGGGCGTGTACACATCACTGACACCCTCATGGACCTCCACTGGTTGACATGAAGTGCTCGAGTGGAAGGTTCTCATCCTTACCTTCAAGGCACTGCACGGTTTGGCACCCGAGCACCCGAAGTTTCTCATCCAGACGTACAACCCCACACAAAACCTCAGTTCACAGGACAGTGGACTCCTTTGTGTTCCACAGACGAGGCTTCTACATTACGGCGCCAGGGTCTTCTCATACTGTGTACCGGTGCTATGGAACAATCTTCCTCGCAATCTCAGGTCCCAGACATCTGTGCCAGTTTTCAAGCAACAGCTCAAAACCTTCCTTTTCACACTTATTCACTCTAGTCAACAATTGTACATTTTAAGACACCTTGTCTGTTCATTCACTGTTCATTATTTTATTTTTAATGTAGTACTTTCTCATGTTTTATATTGTTATATAATTTGTCTTTAAGATTACTTCGTAATGGCGCTATATAAGTTCAACTTTTAATATATTATTATTATTATTATTATTGTTGTTGTTGTTGTTGTTGTTGTTGTTGTTGTTGTTGTTGTCAGAGAGACAATGGTGCACGTGGTCATAGTCATATAGAGCGCAGACTCTGTTGAGTGGGCACTGGGCAGTGAGTTGTTACTGCTCGCGCTCACAGATAACAACAACTCACTGTTTATTGAACCGAGCCTATCTGGTTAAGACCACTCTTACCATCCTCTATTCAGTACCTCTCGACTTTTGGTTTGAAGGCTCGAAGACAAAAAACATGGAGATATTTGAGACATAAATATTGAGGGCATCTACCTGAGTGCCTGTTTCCCAATGACGTGATGTTCCAATGGACTGAACGGAGTTCATTCGTGTAGCTCTCCACGTTTGACACATTAGCCTTGACTGGGGCTATAATTTGCAGTGAGTCCAATTTTTTTTGCTGCCTGGCCACTTCATCCGAAGTTAGCTCTCTTTGTATTTGTCGCCCTGGGTGCCATAAACTTTGAACCTATCATACGGCGCCACTAATTGATTACATGAGGTACGAGGTCGAACATTTCGTCCACGTTGACCCTGAAAGAATCCCAAAATTTTGGCCATTTCATTTGACCCTCTGACATTTCTCTGAGATCCAACTTGGGAAGCTTGGCTTATGTCGTCTTGCGAGCCTGCAGTTAATGTTGCATTTCTTTGTCATGCCGTTTTGTCGTCTGGTTTTCTGCAATCTAATCTTGCAAATCTTTCATTTCTTCTCTTCTAACTACTTTATCTTCGGCCTGGGACCTCATAACTTCCTAGAACATAATATTCATCGTAATGAACAAGCTTTTATCTACGTGTGTATCTCTACTACTGGCTTGAGAGCTTCTGGATTGATTCTGTGTTTCATCAGCTCATCTTGACTAATTGTTTCGCCTAGTTTTAGGTGATGTGGCAGATTGGTAGGACAACACGTTGGACTACACATGTGAATTCTAACAGCTGATGGCGTAATTGAGCCGGGAACTTTTTTTTCTCTTTGGAAAATCGTACCGATATTTGACCAAGGAATTAACGGACTTAGCCCCTGACCGTTTAGCCAAAGCAGGGCTGATCTTCACTGCATATGACACGATGGCCTGGCACATCATGTAATCACGAGCTCACTCCAAATATTGACATGGCGTTGTCTACACAGAGTTACGCATAAAGTATCACCGCCACGGCATAAACAACCGACCCAAACGGAAGGAACGTACACGGTGCTTAGAAATAAATACATTCTTTTGCTGCATGTAAAATTGCATTAAACAAATTTTGTTGTTACATACTTGTATTCTCCAGGATGATACGTATATAATTTGTTACTTTAAATTTAAAAGACCGTACACACACTGTGATAAATAATTTAGACTTTTATTGATATAATATACATTGGTAATAATATTGTAATGTATAGGTACAATGAACATGAATGGATAATACATAATGGTTAGTCGATAAAAAAAACATACAAATTTAAATAATAAAATATCCAGGTGTTTACTATAAACACATATATATTATATCTACTCTTGGCTATTGTCATGTTTTTGTTGCCATTACTATAAATATAGGGAAGTGGGCTTGAATGCTCCTCAGATGTATTTCATGTGAGTTTGTCAGATATTCATCGAATCTGAATATAAAAGAGAAATAAATAATCAACAAAACACAAAAAATAGTACTATATTAATGACCCATCATAACATCTAATGCTATAATATTTTGTTTTAAGTATTACGTACTTGGCTATCAGAAGCTCCACTGGATCCTTTGCTGTTTGGTGCTGCTGCTTGTATTGGAAGTAATACGGCTTTGTTCTCAGGTAGTCGGCCAAGTCGTTGAGGTTCATGTCCCTCACAATAGCCGCACAGTTCTCCATCCTGGTCAGTAAGATATTCATTTGTATTACATAATCAAGCTAGTTTAGCTCATCCATGAAATTACAATAATAATGTGATATAATTTTTACTCATTATCAATATGTTGATCATGGAATGAACCAGCTAGGATATACGGCCACAGATGAAATAATTCACCGTTTTGTAATAAAATAATTGTGTTAATGATTAACATTGTTGATGATTCTAATTTGGATAGTACCTTTGTGTTTCTGGGTAGGGATCGGGTAGGTCCGAGTATCCGTTCATCACAAGCTGTTGCATATCCTTGGACAAGTATGGCAGAAATGCTGGGTTTTCGAAAAACTATTTGGGATGTAAATCAGAAATTTTACATGTAAACACCAATGGATATTTTTATGAAACTGTTAGCCAAGAAGGCCCTTCGAAAATAGCAAGAATTATTATTGTTTGCCGAATATAACTCCAAGTACTACACTAGCCCCAGCAGTGGCTTTCTCCATCCTAGAAATCGGTGGGGCCGTTGGAAGAAACACCGTGACACCCCCCCCCCCCCCTCCCTCCACAGATTTCTAGGTAGGAGAGAGCCACTGCTGGGACTAGTACTACACCTCACCATATCAGAAAGCAAACGTGTCAGGTATTCGTCTTTCCGATTGTTCACGAAGATGTCCGGACGTTTGTAGCCGAACATCACAAGAGTTCCGCGCTGCCTGAGCGCCCTGTCCGCCTCGTGGTAGAAGTCTTGGATAGGGTGAAAGAAATGGGCCACTTGTCCAGCAATAACCAAGTCACAGGAATTGTTATTCACTGGCAAGTCACTGCAGCTACCCAACCTGGTAAAACATTGATAATATGGCTATTTTAGTTGATATAAAATTTATGTCTATTTATGTCTTTTATGTTTATTACAGCGATATATATTTGCGCATAGGCATATGCATATTGCATTATCATCCAAACTTTTCAATAAAGCCTAGATGTGAGATATAGATTTAAAATTTTGTGTACACAAAATATAACACAAAACTATAACTCAAAATAATTTGAATAAGTGTGTTCAGACCGTCATAACATAAGCTATGGACCCACCTGTATTCCACATTCTGAGCCAGACACGTGGTCGCCCTTGCTTCCATTAGCTGGGCGGAACTGACGTCCACGCCAATCACGTCATCTACCATGTCGACCAAGTCACGTGTCACCTGGCCACTACCACACCCAACATCAACGGCTCGGTGCAAAGGTCGACCATTCTGGATTGAATTTTCCAGAATTAATCCGATTCTATTGTAAGGCTATATCCTGATTCCTATGATTATAATGTAGGAACCAATAACAACAATAGACTCTTAATTGAAGAAACTGTCCCCGTTATTGGCCGACTGGTCACAATCTAAAGACATGCCCACAGGCCCACATGTACATGTAATGACTACACGTATTACCGAGTGGGGCAGGATGGAATAGACAGGGTTTAATCCATCGATTCATCTCTACGCAGGCTACGTGGGCCTACCTTGCTTTTGATGAATTCAAGAATGAGCTTGTAGAGTTCGTTTGGATACGTTGGCCTGAATTTCCTGTAACGCATTGCAAGATCCGCATCATTGAAGTCTAGAATCGTCCTGTCTGTCATTTAATTTTAGTATAATTAATCTGAAAAAAATCGCGTTCTCCAAGACACAAATTCAGAATCAATGTGTTGATACGTATATTGACAACTGTTGTATATTGACAAGGTCTGTATATATAGTTTATATGCCAAATAGGTGACGTGACCTTATGATTCATAAATTACTATTTTTACCAATAGTTACTTATCGTTGTGTAAGAAAAATTGGTCTGAAATGGTGAAAACGACAAATATTTGTCAGAATGGCTTGGAATTTATTGGTTGTCAGCATGTCGTTAAATATTTCATACACGTGTTACAATTCTTGAGTTTCAATCGCGACCGCATGTCACCCTACGACAGACAACGACCGATTTCAGATGATGGTGCAATCGGGAATGTTCGGAAGCTTCCGGTAGATTGGGTTTTCCCGAGTAATTTGTTACTTTCAGAAAATGAAACAAGATTTTGGCGAAACCACTGGAGCTATTGAGGATGATGACTGCAAAATTCACTTGTTGTGGAAACGAAAACTTGAACATAACTTCAATGCATTATTTGTTGATTGTATATTCAGGTATTTCAATTTTACATGCTTGGTGGGCGATAATAGATGAATGATCCGTTCTTTACCATTCAATATTTGAAATTAGAATCTATAACTTAAATAGTGTGCAGGTGTGTGTTGTATCTATTTACTGACTATGTCGAAATATTCCAAGTATTTTAGAGCGGCATTCTCGTGAAATAGGTCCCGCTACATTATGACAAGGCTTATTCAGTTAAAATAGTAACACAATTTTAATGTTTTCAGTCAACTTCTATATCTTGGAGAATCCTGGAGGGAGGTGGTGGGGGTGGATGGAGTTACACACTAAAATCATAACGTACGAAATAAGCGGGACCTATTTCACGATAAGGCCTTTAGAGTTAAAAAGCCATATATATATAGATCTATTGGTTAAAAAAAAACATCTGAGGAAAATAAGCCAGTTCGGAAATGTTTCTAGGTCAGGTCAAGTGGTATAAACTAAACGTTCGTACACACCATGTTCAAACGTGAGTGACGCGGTGAACTCGAAGTAAACAAAGTATTTAGTATTGTACGGGTGAAATCGAGTAATGTGTTGGTGACAGTGACTCGACAATGGTAGCGTGACAGCATGGTTTGGCTATGTTTATACCACTTGACCCTGACGCAATTCCACTGACTTGACCTGAAAACATTTCCGAACTCACGTATTAACACTGCAATTTTTTATGATACATATTATTCGCATTGTAATATTGCAAATTTGCTCAGCTCAGAACTCCCCATCCAATAAGGAAAATCCCCCATTCGCATCGGCTGTGAGCAAGTACTCGTCTGCATGATTAATCTCCTTCTGTTGCCGATTTGTCCAGCTTGCATGCGGGTCCCGCACTGCCGCAGTCCAATTGCAATGTTTTTGGATTACCGTAATGGCCCGAAATACCGCCGGTTCTCGTTTACCCGCCGGCCTCGTTTAAGCGCCGGGGGTATGTCTTTAAAAGCATTAATAAGCGCCGGTCTCGAATTAGCGCCGGTTCAAATAACCGCCGGGTGTAAGTCTATGTTCCGGTGCACGTAGCACACAGAGTCCCACGGTGATTGCAATTGATTACACATGTGTGAAACAACACAACTGACACTTATTTACCGATATGAGATTTTGATTATGACAATAGAACACCTGCTAACCAATTAGGTGATGCAATTGAGCAGCTGCATGTATATATAATTGTACCGACTAATTTAATGATATCCATTCCCCAAGACCCAACATTACATTACATTTATATCGGCATAATATAAATAACCATTACCATATATCTTTATTGGTTGCATGTATTGCGGCGCCATGCGACATTTACTACGCACGCGTGCAGTAGGTCTGTGTATGAACCGGTCATGTAACACACCGATATCATAATAAATTCAAACACTCTGAAAAGCTGACTGATTTACAGAATTTCGGCAGGTACCAGCACCGGTAGTTTTTCTATTGAATTTGCAAGCTTCTTCACGATGTATTTTACTATAATTTATAAGTTTATCTACCGTGTATCTGCTGTCCATAGCCATTGGACTAACACCATCCTCGATGCAACCGCCCGTCATTATGCCCTCAACTTTCCCTCCCCCTTCCAGCCGTGCCGTGCACTGAATACAGTGAAGAAAATCGGTGCGTTCACGTGCACAAGCTTTCAAAATATATTTGTTTTTGCTCATTGTATTATTAAGCGCCGGTCTCGTTTACCCGCCGGTCTCGTATTAGCGCCGGGGCTGAAACATGTAAAGCACTATTAAGCGCCGGGGCGGTATTTCGGGCCATTACGGTATTTCTTCATGGTATATTCCACGAAATTTCGTGGATGCACCAAATTCGGTGGCATGATACAGCCAATGCTATCGACCCGATCTGTAGCCCGCTGGATTTGTGAAAAGTGTGAGCTGTGTTATATAAACAATATTTGATGTGTCCAAGAAATTTCGTGAAAGTTATGATGAAGAACTAATCAGATACATTCGTTTCTCTTTAGGAATAAAGAAAAAACACTGATAGTCGGTCACGAGGACGGTGTGGTTAGAGGCTACCCACTGCCAGCATTAGGTGATGACGGGGAATTGACAGATTTAAAGGTACATGTATACATGAACAAATTTATAACACCAATTACATTTACATTATAACACCATTTAATAATGATTTACATTTTGAATGATGCAATTTCTCATTTATGACTCTCGATGGATGTACATGTACATTGACCTAAATTCCCAAATACAGTGTGATCATACATGTACATTTACTTATGCATTCATCTGTTTATATTTGTAATTTTCAAGAATTCAGTAACCCTGGAGACAAAAAGTGGTCCTATCCAGACCTTAGTTGTTCACGATGTCACGAAACTCAACAACAAAGATCTCATTGTGGCTGATTCGAGAGGAATGGTCACCACTTTCTCCAATGGACAAATTCTGGCTCGACAGAATGTCTCACAACACTGCATACAGTGCCTGAAAATACAACAAGATGCATGTGAGCTTTCCTTTTCACAATCTGCAAATAATAAAAAGACACATTCAAAATAAGACTTCCCCGTCTTTGTAAGACGTCTTAGAATTCGTGAGAGAGAAACTTATGTGATGTAACGCACTGATGCCTAAAAATATTTTTGATGTACACTGTATGTTATTTTCTCATACAAACAAACAGTTTTGTTACACTCTGTACATGTATATTTTCTGACAGTGGGCCACAATGCTATCGTGATTGGTGATGAACAAGGACATGTGACAGCTTTCTCACCATTCACAGAGCACTGGAGGGTCAGACTCGCTGATGCCAGTCCTTACAAGGTACTAATATTATGGCTAAGGCCATTGAAAACTTTAGTCATCATGGTCATTGCGATGTGGTGTAAAGTGAGTTTCGGCAGTTTGTATGATACGCTACCGGTATGCAAAAATTCTAACAGCTGCTCAAAAACTCTGGTAGGCTATGTAGGCTGAATCATGGTACAAAAACATAATTTTCATGCAGGTACATGTAGTATTTTCATGTCTATACCGAACAAACATTCTGACTGACATAGGCCCTGGATGTTGCTCCACGAGTGACAAGTTTACACGTGGCGGAGCTGACAGACTCGTTCTCACAGCGGCGAAGTTACGTCCTTGTGGCTGACTCCTGCAAACATCTGCACTTTATACAGGGCGGCAGCATCGTACTAACACTGTCCACACCCGCAATCATCACAGCTGTGAGGCTTTTCATATTAGGTTACCGGACCTATGGTCCGATAACCTATTGGCATGGCGTTGCGTCCGTCGTCGTCCGTCGTCGTCGTCGTCCACATTTTTATCTTTTTTGTTTACAGGCGAATTTTTCTGAAATTTTGCACAAAAATACTTAAAAATAATTCAAGAAGGAGGTATTTTTTAGTTTTTTTATTTTCGCATTTTTTTCAAAATGGCGGCCGTTTTCGACGAAAAATGCCTGATTTTGGACTTTGGCGGCCATTTTCTCAAAATCTGTTCAGTAACTTTTTTTCTTTTTGATAAATAACACTCCTCATATGTACTCCTATGATGTCTATAAATTTCGTTGCGCTTGAATCGCTCCAAGTGGACCATTTTGGCCCAAACTCGGCTCAAATGGGACTTTCCCATGTTAAATTCTCCTATGCTTTATAATGGGACACATTATGCCTAATATCTCACTTGATATTGAGATTAGAGACTAGGAATCAATTGTGGACCTATAGGAAATGATATATGCTGAATATTCTCGTGACCTTGAATTTGACCTCTGACCTCAGTTTCAAGGTCAGAGCACAAAATGGCTTATATCTCGCTTATTATCGACTCTACAGCTTAGGAATCAATTGTGAACATATAGGAAATGATATATTCTGAATATTCTCATGATCTTGAATTTGACCTCTGACCTCAGTTTCAAGGTCAGAGCACAAAATGGCTTATATCTCGCTTATTATCGACTCTACAGCTTAGGAATCAATTGTGGACATATAGGAAATGATATATGCTGAATATTCTGATGACCTTGAATTTGACCTCTGACCTCAGTTTCAAGGTCAGAGCACAAAATGGCTTATATCTCGCTTGTTATCGACTTTACAGCTTAGCAATCAATTATGAACATATAGGAAATGATATATGCAGATTATTGTCATGACCTTGAATTTGACCTTTGACCTCATTTTCAAGGTCACAGGACAAAATGGTTAATTTCTCACTTATTATCGATTTTACAGCTTAGGAATCAATTGTGGACATATAGGAAATGATATATGCTGAATATTCTCGTGACCTTGAATTTGACCTGTGACCTCATTTCCTTGGTCCAAGGACAAACTGGCTCATATCTTGCTCCTCTATTGACTGTATGGCTTGGGAATCAATTGTGGACATGATATACATGATATAGAAAATGATATACACTGAATATTTTGATGACCTTGAATTTGACCTTTGCCCCTTCATTTTCAAGGCTACAGCATAAAATTGCTAATATCTCTCTGATTATTGAACTTACAGCTTAGCAATCAACTGTGGACATGATATATGCTTAATGTTATATATGCTGAATATTCTCTTGACCTTGAATTCAACCAGTGACCTGGCTAACACCTAAAATATTAAACATTGTCCGGTAACCTATCTTTGGCCCTTGGCCTAATTTTTTTTACACTTGGGAAGTGATAACTAAAATGATTTGATAAGTTACATGTTGAGTGGAATGAAAAATGTGACGAGATTCAATTTCAAGCATCAAAATGTTTCTCTGTAGTAAAATTGATACAACCATGAACTATGTAAATCTAATGTATTTGATTTTATCACATAACACAAAATGTTGTTTATTCAGAGTGGATAATTATCATTTATTGGTAAATCTATGCATGCAATGATATATTGGGTTCAGTTAATAACATAATATAGTAATTAAATCTATTCAGATGACATCAGGGACATTATTAGATCCAGAAAGCATTGAGGGTGGTCTCCATGGCAACAGCAAGGATGGACAGGTTGCCTTGGCAACAGATACAGGAGCCATCTACGTCATGGCAAACTTCCAGGTGTGCTGAAGTTCTGTAATTCACCGATACAGATTTGTATTCCCATGTACATGGTGTGCATACTGTAAAACGACTAATTTTGGCAGACGATTTATTTGGCGGTAGGGGAAAACCGCCAAATTAAATTGTCTGCCAAATTAAATAGATATATCATAAGAAGTATTTGTGGTCTTGATACCGCCAATTTAAATCTCCGCCAAATAAAGTGGGGCTCACAACCGCCAAATTTAATAGCCGCCAAAATTAGTCGTTTTACAGTCTCTGATTACATGAATAAAATTTTATATTTCAACATAATATGCTTTTTATGAAGATTAGTTTGTACTTATAGATCTAACCTACCACAATAATTAATTGAACTAACCAGTATTGTCACAATATATGTTACTTCACCAAAATTCATGAAATTAACCATATTGTAGTCAATGGGCAGAACAGCTCCCCCTTCCATGTACCAGCAAGATCATAATTCCGTGATGTCAAATTTCCACTTTAATAACCCAGGTGTACCAGGAAGAGATCTGTAATATCCACCAGAGGATCACGACGCTGGACCGGCTGGCAGCGGCCGACACTCAGACGACAGACACCTTGCTCTGTGCCGGGTACTTTGACGCTCTCTGTGTCATCAGAGAAAACCAGGTACATCTCAAGTCCTGAAAATGGTTATAAATTCTCTCGAAACAATGTAACTAGAAGTAAATTTCAATTGTCACAAAACTGTCTGGGATAACCATGAATTTTTACCCGTCACATTTTGTGAAATTTCAGGCCATTTTATCAGTTGTGTAGTTTGTTTTCAGTAGTGATATTTTAAGTATACCAGTTGTTTCGAAAAACAGTAGAAATCATATTTTACGTGTGGATGCTGAAGAATTCACAACTGCCAATACAAGGAATGATTTCATCATGGTATATTAATTATTCTGTACAGGTGACGAAGTACAAGACCCCGGCGTGGATCAGCAGCCTGGTGACGGCCGACGTAAACAACGATGGTATCCAGGAGGTTGTTGTTGGTTGCCAGGACAACAGTGTACATGCCCTGCAGATAAACTTTACGTGATCTTTTGCCGTGTTCGTCCATCAAGTTAAAAAACTCCACTGTCAGAGTGTGTGTACGTGTTTGTGTTTTGGAAATCATGTTGATATTTTGTCATGCATTAAATGTGTGTGAAAGTGTTTGTACCTTGGATGTTTTGTGTATTAAACCAATAAAATTATAACGCCAGAATCAAATACAGTCTAAGCAATTCTTTTAATTAATACCCCAAAATACAGAATGGATCACAGTGAAATCCATGTACAAAGTACCAATACATGTACAGGAAAAGAACTTAAACATTGCTTTGATGTTAATTACCATGTACTACACAAATTCCTTCCTAGGAATGTGATGGAAGTGAAACTGGAAGATTCTAAATTAAGACTCCACATACGGTACACACATTTGGATAGAATTACTAGCAACAGACTCAGTCATAGCTGACAGCAGGTGAACTGTTTAAGTATCACACTCATTGTATGGGAGGGGGGGGGGCCTCCATAAATCTTCGTCGTATTAGACCCAAAATTTACACACAGACTACATGAATGATGCCACCAATCACTCTTATGATGGTACATCCAGGATCTCTATATACACTGTACGGTAGTTATTTCTTTGCATTGAAGGTGATGAATTCTCCCTCATTCAAGCAATACATGTTTATGGCACACCAGAATGATACTCTGCCTCCACACAATTCTACATAAACTATACCAATATATCCACAACACACTGACATATTGTGAACCCTTTTGATTTTGGGTCCGTTAAGTTAGTACTTTGATCAGTTCCATGATTTATTTATGGACTCAGAATTACACAGGCGGTAGAAGAAATATTCATGTCAATAAATTTTGCATTTCGTACAATAAAGCTAAAATCACAATTCTCTATAAACACAGAAAGGGGTTTACAATACAATGTATTGTAAAACATATTCTAGAAATCTGTTCCAGAAATTTTAGCCGCTCTTTCCTGCCCCCGTGAACATGACAGACAAATCAGTAACCTGGTATCATTTGAACCATCGGACGAGAGTACAAATGGAATGTCCTCCTCTTGGGAAGACCAGTCAATACTCGCAACATTCATACAATTTGAGAATCAAACACACACTGACAATTCCAACTTTACTCACAACACTCTACAACATATCACATGGCTAAAATTGACTAAGTGCTAGTCCATGGTGAATATCCGCAGTGAGATATCTTGTACAATCCAGTCCATGCCATTGAGAAGATTCGCGCCCGTCACGGCGCTGCAGTCCTGGATCAGCCAGTGGTGGGTCTTGATGTCGTCTAAACACAGCGCCTGCATGCAACAACAACCAATAGTACTACAATACAGCGAAAACATCAAACTACATGCAAAATAAAATGGAACTTGTATTATCAGTAACACAGTATGAAATGAAAAAGTTCTGTTGTATAACAATTGGAGTTAAATACACCCAATAAAGTTAATAAAGTTCAGATTTGATTCAGGGTGCCTGGAAATAACCGTTTTGGTCAGAGATTTGGGTCTCCACACGCTTTGCAGTACATACAGGTAACTTGATACATTGCATAGAATTTGAGTAGCGGCATAAAAGATTTACAATCGAACAACTAACCTGTTTGATTTCTTCAGAAGACAAAGCACCAGGAAGATCTTGTTTGTTGGCAAAGACCAGTAGTGTGGCTCCAGATAATCTCTGAGAGGGAAAGATGAAAAATATAATTCATCAAAGTAAATACTACTTACACAAGTTCTGTATCTCATTTTACACAAGAATAAATGTGCATAATGTATATTTCTACGTATGGTTACCAATCGTGTAGCACTTTCATAAGGATTTTCAATCATCAATCAAACTTTTAGTTTCACTCTGTTCAATTTCAACACATTTATTAAGAGTATTTAGATACAATATATCTTCATATTTCGACTAAGCCCACCTCTTCCAGCAGTAGAGATTCAAGCTCCTGTTTACAGTCCTGTAACCGTCGGCGATCAGCGCTGTCCACAACCCAAATCAGGCCATCCGTGCTCTCAAAGTAGTTTCGCCAATACGACCGCAGCGACTTCTGACCTCCAACGTCCCATATATTCAACTTGAATCTGCCATTCAATCAATTAATGAAAAGTCATTACTTGTAAAAACAAACACAAATTTTTTTTTGGATGATTATTTGTAATTATATCAATAATGGTAAACAAAAATGCAATTTTAAAGCACATACCCCCTGTGTTCCAAGGTTTTGATGTTGAACCCCAGTGTCGGTGATATCGTATTGATGTCTTCTCCGTTGAACTTCTTCAATATTGTAGTTTTTCCGGCATTGTCTAAACCCCTGATTTGGAACCTGTTAAGGTTAGCTGTTGTGAACACACTGAACAGACATAAGATCTTGCAACGTGCTCTAAACATCTAACATAATTTTAATGGAAAGGTGACAACTAAAACAAAATTTAATTGCAGCTAATATTACAGCTGATTAAAGCTGTTAAAATCTCACGAAGTTAAAGTGATATTGGCGGTAAGTTATGGATTTTTCCATATCTTCCTGATCGAACGAAGAAAACATAACAGTTATAAATCTGCACTTGTATGCCCAAACAGACGCCTCTTTCTAATAGATTTCGTTGCGAGTTTCTGATGGAGATATTTTGAGTTAGTTTACATTACCACCATTCTCGGTGCTTTGTATACCGTGACGCAGTGCGATTCCAGCTTACACGTATGTTCGAGCCAATCGAGCGTGAACTAGGTTAAAGGGCCACTTTATGGGATTCGGCTTTTAGGGGATTTCCAAGATTTTTCTACCAACGCTTCTATTTATAGAACAAAACATCAGATGACGTTTTTGGCCTAGGATCTCTGCCGAGCCGACCTGGGCTGATCTGACAATTGGCTCGGCAGAGATTCTGGGTCAAAAACGTAATCTGACCTTTTGTTCTATAAATAGAAGCGTCGGGAGAAAAATCTTGGAAATCCACTAAAAGCCGAATCCCATACAGTGGCCCTTCAAGTCAGAGGTAACTCTGAGTGGCGCACAAAACAAAAAAAAGCGGCTGCTAGTACTGTCATATGCTTGATTTATCCATTTGATCAAGCAAAGTTTGTTTTGTAACTTATTAATCTGAGACCACAGGCATATATGTAATTGATTCGGAAAAAATAGTTTTCCTGCCAACATCACTTTAATTAAAAAATTGGAAAAAATTATCGCAAAAAAACAGTTGGTCGGAGATGAATGATGCAGGCTTTAGACAGCATTATGATGATCATTTATGATTTATCTGCTTGGTTCCATGTACAAGGATACAACATCAGCAATCTAACTTCTTTCTCTTTTTGTTTCATCTTCTTCAAAATAGTCAATAGTCCCATGTTTGCGCGTGAAACTAAGCTGTGCTGAAATATAAAATCTGACGGTCAATCAACACAACAGGAACGAATCTCCGAACGATGAGTGTGCAGCCAGATTTGGGGAATGACAAATTCACAAATTCTTGGTAGTTTTACGACTTTTGCAAGTGTGTACTAGCCAGATTAAACACAAACAACCATTTTATTGGTGGTTATTCATCGTGACTATCGTGATAACTAACAATATACTAAATTCACATCATTTTGAGACGATTACAGTGTATGATATTGATAAATTTACCGAAAACGTTGGAAAAGTTGTTTACAGAACTTTCACACCCGGCATCGTGGAGTTTGTAAATCAAGTTACAAGTTGTTGGAATTATCATAACGCGCCCGAGTCACGGTGGTAGATCGGAACGCGTTCCCGCAAAAATTGTACGTGTTTTTGGCATTAAAATGGGTACTGTATGCTACGCGTTCTAGCATGGAAAAGCAGCATGACAGACGCCATGTTACTCCCCATAATCCCCCAGGGACATGAAAAGAGGTATTTCCCTGAAACGAATGCTTCCATGCCCTGTTCCGCCCATCCATGTACATGCACCGAATTGGCAAGGCCTCCTGCAGCAGCACGTGCAAAAATTAGATCAATTTTTTTTACTGAAAACAACAATGCCTTGTATTGCAAAAATTGAAACTTGAGGCCAAATTTGAGAAAATCACTGAATAATTTACCTATAGCCTTCAATCCCCTTTAATATGGTTGAAATAACATAAATATCAGGATTGGAATATTGGAAGATTTTTTATTAGAAAGATATAAATTGAATTACAAGATTACAAAAATCAAACATTTTCGGGCAAAATAGGGGGACGCTCTACTATTAGGGTGCGTGCCAATATTAGGACCAACAGGGTACATAACTATTATCCGTACTGGATCAGCAGATTTATGTGTGGAGATTGTACGATTAGGATGCGATCTACACACAATCACTGACATCCAGAAGTTTTCCCAAAAATCTTCACGAAACTGCGTATAATATAGCCTAATACAAAATGTACAGAATACGGTCGAAAATTGTATACTAGATGTCATATTCACAGTTCAGTAATGAATTAGGACCATGAAAATAATTGTGATAACATTATCATGTTATGCGTTCTTGTGAGCATGGATTCAGTGCAGAGAATTACGGACACTTGTGAATGTTATTGTAAAGTTCGGTGACCCCACGATAAAGAGGTATATCCCATTACTGGAGTGTTCACTACTAGCAGGGATCGATACATGCATGCTGGACTCGCCTCGGTAAAGTGTACGTGAAAGAAACAGACACATCCGAACCGAAATGGATCACCGCTCAAAAACAACTCGCCTGACAACTCGGTCTCAACATGTTGCTATAGAGGTAAATGACTCAATATATGATGTATGGGATTATGGACTTTGGTGTTGTACATGCAATGATTTATGTTGTATTTCCGTTTTACAGATCATACTAAATTTCTATGACAAATTGTAGTGAATGTCACAAAAAAATTAGTAAAAATTCTGTAATCAACCATTGCTCTATATGCAACTCTGAATATCATAAAGCTTGTTGTCAATCATATGAAAATGATCGTGTTGGATCATGGTCCTGTGTGAGCTGTCAGCTGGTGAACTTTCCATTCGTTGCCTTAGATGATGATGATTTTACAATATGTATGTCTGGACTAACAGATGAAATTTCTTCAGTGTATAATACATGTAAAGATATTGAAAAACATTCTCAGGTCCTCAACTCAACAAGAACTTATCAATATTCATTTGATAAAGATATTAATCCAGATGAAACACACCTTGGGAATAGAGATATTTGTCAATACTACTTAGAAGATGAGTTCAATAAGAAGTATGAGGGCTGGAATATTGAAAGTGGTTTATCAATGATTCATCTGAATTGCAGAAGCTTGGTGTCTCACTATGATGATTTATTGAATATGCTATCAAAATTAATTGTAAAATTTGATGTCATTGCATTGTCTGAAACTTGGTTTGTACCTGGTAAACATGATTTAGACACTTTTTCTATGCAGGGATATACATTGTACACATCATCACGCTCTAACAAGAAAGGTGGTGGAGTAGCTCTTTATATATCTGATAAATTTGAACAAAGGCTCCTGACTAATTTGACCAAAGTTGTGGAAAATTGTATGGAATCTGTGTTTGTTGAAATTGTAGTAAGTAAGAAAAAGGTAAATGTGGGTTGTATGTATAGAGCACCTGACACGAATATTCCATTTTATATTGATGAAATGTATGCTATTTTGGAAGCTATTAATTTAAAATCATCGTTTATCTGTGGGGATTATAATATCGACATTCTAAAGTATGAATCACATCAAGGAACAAGAGACTTCGCGAATCAGTTGTTTAATCATGGTTACTATCCGCTCATAAGTTTACCAACTAGAATTCAAAACAGTTACTCTCTTATTGACAACATATATACCAATGTAGCTGGTATTGATATTAAGAATGGGCTGTTGATTGATGACCTGTCTGACCATTTGCCCATATTTGCTTTAATGCCTTGTGCGCCAGGTTTTTCTCCTGACCCAAAAATGAAATACAAATATATACGAGATGTGAGTGAAGAAAATCTATCACTATTCACAAATGCTTTAGAAGCGCAAAACTGGTCTGAAATATTGGAGTGTGAAAATGTGAATGAAGCTTTTTAATTTTTATGATGTTTTCAAGGAAAAATACAATATGTATGTTCCTATAAAAAAGGTCAAGATCAATAACAGGTGTAATTATAAACCATGGTATACATCTGGTTTGAAAAATGCTTGTAAGAAAAAGAATAATTTGTATAAAAGCTACTTGAAATTCAAAACTGTTGAGTCACAACAAAAGTATAAAAAATATAAAAACAAATTGACTAGTATACTGAGGTCTGTGGAAAGAAAATACTATTCTGATAAGCTATATGAGTACAAAAATGATATCAAGAAAACCTGGAGTGTATTAAATGAAATCACAAGCAGAAAGAATGGCACTGGTTCAGAATCACAATTCCGCAATGGTGAGAATTATACATCAGATAAAAAAGAAATTGCCAATAATTTTAATAATTTCTTTGTGAATGTCGGACCAACATTAGCCGCTAAAATCAATTCTTGTTCGGATACATCATTTCGTGATTTCATGAATAATAGTTTCAACAAAACACTATTTCTCGAACCAGTTTGTGAGGAAGAATTGGTGACAATAACTTCAAAGTTCAAAAGTAAAAAATCTTATGGCTATGACAGCATTAGTATGATGTTAGTCAAAGCAGTTCTTAACTCTATAAAAACTCCTCTTACATTTATTTGCAATAAATCTTTACAAAGTGGAATTTTTCCAGATGGAATGAAAAAAGCTAAAGTCGTCCCACTGTTCAAAGGTGGTGATCAGAAAGAAGTATCAAATTATAGACCCGTTTCAATTCTCCCACGATTTTCTAAAATTTTAGAAAAAATATTCTACAACCGATTAGTCAAATTTATATCTAAAAACAATCTGATTTATAATAGTCAATACGGTTTCAGGGAAAATCATTCTACAAATTTGGCACTTATGGAACTGGTTGAAGATCTGTCAGATAGTTTTGATAATAGCAAGATAACAACAGGCGTTTTTATTGACCTAAAAAAGGCCTTTGATACAATAAATCATTCTATACTACTGAACAAATTGACCTATTATGGTGTTAGGGGTACTTCGTTGGATTGGATTAACAGTTATTTATCAAATAGAAGTCAATATGTGGTTTATAATGATGTTTCATCGGATGAGAAATCTATTACTTGTGGAATTCCTCAAGGTTCAATATTGGGTCCAATTCTTTTTATATTGTATATCAATGACCTTCCAAATGTATCAGAAAAACTGAAATTTATACTTTTTGCTGATGACACAAATGTGTTTTATTCTGGTAGTACTGTTAATGATGTCAACAAAACATTGGAGTCCGAACTCTGTAAAATGTCTACATGGTTTAAAGTAAACAAATTATCATTGAATGTCACAAAAACAAATTACATGGTTTTTAAGAACAAGTTGAGGAATGACAATTTTGAAATAGCAATTGATGGTATGAAGGTGTCCAGAGTAAAAACAGTGAAATTCCTTGGTGTGTTGGTAGATGAAAATCTGTGTTGGACTGACCATATTAATGATGTATGTAAAAAGATCGCAAAAAGTAATGGTGTTATATACAAAGTCAAACACATCCTAAGCAGTGAATATCTATATACACTTTATTGTTCATTAATTTTGCCATACCTCAACTATGCCTGTGAAATTTGGGGAAATAATTATATAACTAGATTGAATTATATTATTACTCTACAAAAAAAAGTTATTCGCAATGTAGCAAAAGCAGACTATCTGGATCACACTTCTCCCTTGTTTGCACAGTTTAAATGTTTGAAGTTCCTTGATATTGTCAAATTAAAAACACTTGTCATTGTATACAAAGCCGAACATGAAAATTTACCTCAGAATATCCAAGACATGTTCAAAAAATCCATCGATGTACATAGTCACAACACTAGGTCAAGTTCTAAAGGTAATTTCAATGTTAAATTTTGCAAAACTAGGCTAAGATCAATGTCCATTAGTATAGTTGGTGTTAAGTTATGGAATCAGTTAAATGTGGATTTGCGTAAAGTTTCTACTGTCTCATCATTTCGTACAAAGTTAAAAAAATATCTTTTCAGCAGCTATTGAATTGTTTTATTGCAGAATATCCAGAATTTGTTGTTGTTGTTTTTTCATAACTGGTAATACCTTAATCCAGTAAACAGTATATTGTTCAAAGATAATTAGTATTATATTTACAGTAAAAGGTGCTATCATAGCTTTTTTGTTATTGTTGTTTATTTTTTTGCTATCATTATCAAGTATATTGTGTTATCAGTTTTGTTGTTGTTTTCTTTTCGTTGGGGAGATACATTCATAAGCTACAGCTTCTAGTATTCTCCCCTTCAACATTCTTTTTATTGTCAATGTGTATATCTGTATATGTACATGAATTTGAATGTTGAATAAATATTTTTGAAATTGAAATTGAAATTGAAACTAGTGTAGCCACCACGCCATAACGCTACAGTGTTTTCCCCTTTCGGAGAGACCTCATCCCGAAGGTCAGCTGTATCCCACTGTTGAGCCACATCGCTCTGGTCAAGTTGATCCCCCATATGGGTGCCCCCAGACAAGTGCTATACCTGTCTGCGGTCAGGGACCAGGAATCTGATATTTACATGTGATGTGAGTGAACAGTGGGAGCCGACCCAGGGCAGACGCCGAGACAAACCACTGTGGCTCGAAAGGTCTGGCTCCAATGTAAAGTTCGGCGACCCCACGATGAAGATGTATACCCCATTACTGGAGTGCCGGCGAATGTCTTATAAACCTATCAGCACGTTCGCGCCATAACTGTGGTGTCACTACTAATGTAGCCACCACGTCATAACGCTACATTAGTTTGTGGAGAGTGACCTGTCACAAGTCGCATATATGAGGTCGCACCCATTTAACAATGCTTATTGAACACTATTTAGAGATTATGTCGGAGTGCAATATTTATTCACCAAGCTGTTCGGTGTCAGCCCGTCTGCATTTATATGCGATATAGAAGTATTTTATCTTACTCAGATCTACCACCGAGCTTCTGTACCGTGAGTCTTCAAGAAGAGACCGATTTCTTGCAATAAACTACCGATTTTTTTTTTAGAGACCGATTTCTTGCAATTAAATGTATGTGAACAATCAACATTATCATAGGTTTGTCATATTTCTGTATTTGCAAGAACGCGTAGCTTACATTTTTAAGAACACGTAACATTCCAAATATGCATTTACCACCAACAGAGAAAATTCACAGACTTTATGGCGGCTGTGCATACACTATATGTTCTGCCACCATCCATAATATTTCCTCGCATAATAATGGTTTTCTTGCACAAATTCACACGAAACGGAGTGAAAAAATTGTCTTTTGATATGATCAATCAAAATTCGAGTCTGTCTGGTGCAAATGTACATGGCGCCATACATATCCTGAAACAACTATCAATACAATTGCATTTATAATTATTAAGTCATAATTGTCACAGGCCGTGCTATAGTTATTTTTGCTAATGTTGGTTATTTACTGAGTAAAAAAAATAATTTTATTGGATATCGGCCCACTCGTTTTGCCAAGTAGTCGATGCAAGAACGCGCTGCTCGCTGCAAGAACGTGTACAGTGAGAACAACCGGCTGCAAGAACGCGTTTCGTTCTACACATTCGTGACGGTCCTAAATTCCGCTATTTTAAAATTCTTTGAACTCGTTTTTTTTTTTCATTATATATATCCTGTCACATGTGTAACAAGCATGTCCCAAGATCTATTCAGACTAGAATGGATTAATCGCTAGTCTTGTATCTAAAGATCTTCACAACCATTCATCTAGTCTTTTTTTTTACTTTAATATACACAACTTAGGGGCCGGTCATTATTTATCAGGTGGGGGGGGGGGTAAAAACTGGGGGGTCACACTTTCATTTTCAACATTATTGGGGGGGGGGGGGGAGTCATACTTTTATTTTCGATGGGACTGGGGGGTGGGAATTGAAATTGAGTTATTTTGGGAAAATCTGAATGGTAAAATAGTTAAATAATTAGGTGGAAACAATCCACTAATTTTCACATTTTCAGTAAACCCATACTCTCACTGAAACCGGATCCTGCAGAGAACCATCCAGGAACACCAACATCAAGAGATGCCGCAATCCGTGTGCATCAGGGCTCAAAATTTATAATTTTTTCCAGGAGCCAAAGGCTCCTATTTTACTCCTATTCAACAATTTTCAGAAGCCAATTTGCTCATAGAAGCATATTTCAAGATCACTTTACAAATTTTCATCAGCAAATTGGGTCGTGAGCTCTATTGCCTGGGAGCAAATCTGAAATGTTAGGGGCCTATGGCTACCCACAAGTGGCAAATCAGAGCCCTGATGTGCATTGATCAACGCTCATCACTCAGATTGAAACATTGTCACCAAGAATCAACTTTGGACCTAACGGAACAGCACTACAGCTGAACACGGTGCCAGCAAGGACGAACCCAGGTCAGCAGGGTCCTGTCACAAACAAACCACGGATCAACCAGTCCACACCACCCTGAGCAACATATCATCCCTTCCGATGAACCCGAACTGGCATGTCAGAACCACAGACCGAATTTCCACTCAAAATTTTGTCAACACATGACCCCACTGAGGATATTCGACAAAGACCTCAGGACTATCACAAACCACCATGTAAAAGACATGGACCTTTCCACACATAAAGGCAAACTAGTCCTGGATCGCTCCGGATGACCCGGGTTGTGAATCTGATTCACATGATTTGGATGGTGGCAGAACATTATGAGCCCATCATAGAGCCAATACAGACCTGATTCAAGACTAGAAAAAAAAACAGTTCTGAATGGCCTGATTCACCAATTCTTCCCTGCTCATCAATGATATGTGGAAGAGCCGTGTATTATTTGCGAGTTCGCTATGGTGTCCAGTTAGTCTGTGAGGGTTTTCATACATTTTTTCCATCCCATCAAAAATTTCGGAGTCAAGGAATCAACTGAATGATCTTTGACCTAGCACTCGAGTGTTTCAAGTGGGCTCCGAAACGATGGGATGTGTCGTGAAAAAGAAAATGCTACTATTCGGAGGAAAATGATCCTGGAGAGAGATGTCTGGGGGGGGGGGGTGGAGTCTGGTTTTGTCCTCAAACACCTGTCATAATTAAGTGCCCATATGTAGTATGCATACAAGTAATAATTGTTGTAATGGCATTCACACTTGAAGCGAAGGAATGGTGTATACAAGAAGAGCACAAATCATAATATTCATTGACCTTATAGTATCACAAATTTGCGACAAAAGTCACAAGTGTTTCAATAGAAATGAGGATTGGGGGGTCATACTGTTATTTTGGATCTTGGTGGGGGGGTCATAGATTGGTTTTCGATATCGGTGGGGGGGGGGGGGTCAAACTTTGAAAACTCATTTTTCGGGAAAACCATCCAACCCCCCCCCCCCCCCCTCCACCCAGTAAATTATGACCGGCCCCTTACCACTCAAAGTTAGTTTTCTAAAGAAAGAAAAAAAACGTCCATAAAATGTTGATGTTAAAATATAAATTATTGGTGGTATATAGGCTATTGTCAGAGATCTTTTGGTTTTCAATAGTTATATAAATACATGTAATAATAATTGTATAGGCCTACCCCTGGTGGATACTGGATTTGCGATGTCGAGACCATGCACTTTTCGTACTTTTAAGTTTTGTATGCCTTGAATCACCGGTTTGTGTGTGGCGGCCATTTTGAATTTTCGACGGGTCGACAAAACTTTTTTTCGTCCCAAATCAAGTCTATTCGTTTTTGAGTGATTTCCAAAAATTTTGGGACTAAAAATTTGGGTGTAAAGTAACACCCAATATTTCCTTCATAATGGGAGCTGTATGGAGTGAACTCAGGATAGAGTTTAAATGTTGGCACATTCAAATGGAAAATCATATATTGCGATTCCGATGATGACCTTGAATTTGACCTGCAATGACCTTGAAAGGTCAATCTGAACAGCCTTGTATCCAAAAAAAAGCGCCCAACTTTGGAAACGCTCAGAAACTGTTCAGAAAGTTTTGAGATTTTTGTTTGAAAAAATCCCCCTTATCTACCTTCATGACGTTTATAGAGTTTCATTGCCCTTGAATCGCCAGTCTGTGCTTGGCGCCCATTTGATTTTTTGACCCAAAAAATTTTTCGACCCAAATCAAGTCACTAAATGTCCCTGTTGAAGAATTTTTTGGTCTTTTCCTGATATTCAAATGGAAAGTCATATATTTCATGCCTCCATTGAACTTGAAAAATCAAAATGACCGTTTTTGACGAAAAACGATTACCAGTATTCTTGGAATTTGGCAACCATTTACTCGTAAGCTGTTAGATCAGTTGTGAATGTACCTTCATGGTGTGTATAAGTTTTGTTGCCCTTGATTCACCGATCTGCATGTGGTGGCCGTTTGATTTTTTCGATGGGCCGGCGAAAAGAATTTTTTTTTCTCAAATCAAGTCACTGTTCGTTTTGAGCCATAAGAAACATTTTTATCCGCAATTGAAATTGTTTTGACCTAGAAAATTTCACCAAGTTCTTTCTTCATTATGGGAACTGTAGGGGGTAACAAACAAATCTTCGAACAAATCAAAGTAGAGCTTGAATATTGGCACATTCAAATGGGGAGTCATATTATGGCAAACTTACGGGTGCGCTTATATTTGAGCTGCAATAACATGGAAAGGTCAAAACGGCATTTTTGATGAATAAAGTTGTAAACTAAACATTTCTACGGTAACCTTTCATAACCCTTGGGTTAATTTTTGTATCTAAATCGATTTTTTGTTAAACTGATTTGTATGAGAATTTCAATTTTACACTGATTATTAAAATATAAATTGAATAACACAATATTTAATGGTGTGAAAATGTGTTATTTTATTACAAATATTAGTTTGTACTGGCAAAATAATAAACGGAAAACCATTCTTCATATAAAATTTAAAGCTTAGACCGATGTTGATAAAAATCTTGATTTAAAAAAAGAATAAAAATCGGGTTTATTTTATTTAGATCAGATTCATAAAATATTTGAACAACCATATTTGTAGCATTTGGAAACATAAGCATAATTTAGGTATAACCACTTGCTCGGGGCCATAGAACATGGAAAAATACATCAATTTCCATTCCAAGTGAAGTTATCATGTTCGTAATACACAAATGACGTATACAACAGCAATTTTGCACGATAATTTTAGACAGATTTTCGTTTCTTTCCAAAAGATTTTGAGGTTTAGCGATAAAAATGATGGATCTTTTTGATTACATCGAAATATTTGCTACATAATTCGTTTTCATTCAAATCATGATTATTTTGGCTTGATTTAAATGATGATAGATACCATCAGTACCCCGTTTTGTTCCAAGCGGTGACGGATAGAAGTCTGAAATTTAGTGAAAAAATTGTTTTATTTCAAATGGAAACAAATAAAATTTCAAATTGATCTCACTATCCTAAATGAAGTTATTGCCAAAAATCATATGAGTTTTGTGTTGAACTTGACTATAGCCTACGTATAAAATGGCGTACCCTTATTACAGCGTATACACCTATCGTCAACGACTTTCTTGTGCATCAATATTTTTCAATTTCAGCAGCTTCGTATTATGTTTGGGTTACGTTATGCTTAGTTGGAAATTAATATAAATTCTTACTTGAAACACATAATTCAACAACTTCGAGGAGCCCATTTACGGCAAATTCACGAAGGTGAAGGTCATTCCAAAATGGCCAGCAAAAAGAAGAAACAGCCAGGAATTGTCCGTTGTTTTGAGGTGTCAGATCCAACTCTACATGTGAAAGGACATACCATCTACAAGATCACTCAAAGGGTAACTGTTACCTCACACGAAATATGAAATCCATTCATGATAATGTGTCTGGTAGATCTAGACATGGATCTAGATGTAGTCTACATTGACCATACCAAAACACTCCCCCCCCCTCCCCCCCCCCCCCCACCCATCTTAGGCCTAGACTAGTCTTATCTCTGCGGAATTAATTACGTCCAACTCTACAATGAATGAATTCCATGGTTTATAGTATATACAATATATAATCATGTATATATATAGTTATGTTGAGTATGAATGAATGGTAAACTCAATTGTTAATTCAACTTATCAAACCGTTCGGTTAATTCATCAAATCGTTACACAATTTATTGAATCCAGTTTATTAACCATAAGCTCAATTTGTCAAGCATATTGAGTCAAACAGTGTGAATGATATGATATAGCGTAACACCCAATATTTCCTTCATAATGGGAGCTGTATGGAGTGAACTCAGGATAGAGTTTAAATGTTGGCACATTCAAATGGAAAATCATATATTGCGATTCCGATGATTGAACTTGACTATAGCCTACGTATAAAATGGCGTACCCTTATTACAGCGTATACACCTATCGTCAACGACTTTCTTGTGCATCAATATTTTTCAATTTCAGCAGCTTCGTATTATGTTTGGGTTACGTTATGCTTAGTTGGAAATTAATATAAATTCTTACTTGAAACACATAATTCAACAACTTCGAGGAGCCCATTTACGGCAAATTCACGAAGGTGAAGGTCATTCCAAAATGGCCAGCAAAAAGAAGAAACAGCCAGGAATTGTCCGTTGTTTTGAGGTGTCAGATCCAACTCTACATGTGAAAGGACATACCATCTACAAGATCACTCAAAGGGTAACTGTTACCTCACACGAAATATGAAATCCATTCATGATAATGTGTCTGGTAGATCTAGACATGGATCTAGATGTAGTCTACATTGACCATACCAAAACACTCCCCCCCCCCCTCCCCCCCCCCCCCCCACCCATCTTAGGCCTAGACTAGTCTTATCTCTGCGGAATTAATTACGTCCAACTCTACAATGAATGAATTCCATGGTTTATAGTATATACAATATATAATCATGTATATATATAGTTATGTTGAGTATGAATGAATGGTAAACTCAATTGTTAATTCAACTTATCAAACCGTTCGGTTAATTCATCAAATCGTTACACAATTTATTGAATCCAGTTTATTAACCATAAGCTCAATTTGTCAAGCATATTGAGTCAAACAGTGTGAATGATATGATATAGCGTCAGGGTACCTAATCATCGACCCTCTCCCTAATCGTCGACCCCTGCAAACGGCTGGGCAAAACTTGAATAAACTAAAATGTGAAATGTGCTGAGATGTGTATTAGAAGTACTTTCAATGTTGTTTTTGTCAGATATCTGTTTTGCACAGCTGTTTTGCAGTGTTTGCAGGGGTCGATGATTAGGGACAGGGTCAATGATTAGGTACCCTGACGATAGGCCTAATGTATTTTGTCATACTTCAGTTACCCATGGGATTCAAATGACACTTCTACAAATTTCATAGTTCTATTGGAAAAGTTGTAAATAGATCTATACCTATATCATGTTGTACCTGCATGAATGTGAATGAAATTTGTTCACTGTCTGAGTATGCAATATGCGAGTGGCTACATCATCTTGAATCATGAATTGGCAGGGAACATTCACTGTTGAAGTATTCTACAGTTGGTCCCAGATAATTACTTTTGTTTTCATAATTGACATTGTTTGCAGGTCATACACATTGATTGTCCTGAAGAAGACATTCAAGAGGTATGTCTGAAAGACAAAATGTGCTGAAATGTTGAAATTTCACCTATAGAATATTGTCTAAAAGATGTTGTTTGTTTGTTGTATGTCAGCGAACATATTCATCTTATTCAGACATTGTACTGTATACAGGTTATACTGCTTGTTTATTTCACCTGTAGGTTGTAGTTTGGAGACGTTACAATGACTTCAAAAAGCTATATGTTGCGATGTCCAAGCTGCACCAAGCCATGCACAGACAGGACGAATTTCCACCGTTCGTGGAGGGAAAAGTCTTTGGTGAGAAGATCAGAGCAAAGCTATTGTGCATTTATATCATTATCACACATAGATGCTGCAACTGTTTTATGAGAGTTGTTGGCCCAAGTAGCGCACCTTACTCTGTTAATACTAATCACCCACTGAAAGTATACCATATTTAATCCGTCTGGAACATTTTTAATCTTCATTGAAATTAGAAGAAAAAGTAAGCTGCGCTACATGGGCCGAGTTGTTTGAACAAAAGGCTGGTGAGAAAATACAACTCTGGAAATTTTGCATTGCTGTAGGTCGGTTTGACCAGGAGGTCATCACCAGGCGAATGCTGTGTGGTCAAGATCTTCTCAATTTCATCGGCCAGAGGAACTACTTGGTAGCCAGCCGTGCTTTCCAACAGTTCTTCGAGGTATGTACTTTAATGTGTGCATATACCTGGTACATGTAATTTATATTTCCGGATTACCAGTGACATATTTCTTGGTTTGGAAAGTTTATATTTTCGAAAAACATAATCTGGTATAGAAACATGACCCTGTCACTTTCTCTAGGGTGGTGAGATCCACAAGTTTGAGGGCCCGCCGGTGCTGTTGCCTCCCTCCCGCGACCCCAAGGCACTGATAGATGACTTCGACGTGGACGACTTGCCGTTGGAGGACCGACCTCGTCCGGACGGAGACGACGGACAAGACTCCCTCGGTGTTCGGGATGGCGAACCAGGCGGAGGTCTCATCAAGTGTGTATCTCTTTCTGAAGATTGTCAAAAAATTAAGGTGGCTGGTCTTTCATGTCATTGCTCTGTACTTGAAAATAACCTTCACAAATTACCATTCAGGAAAGGCTTGATTGTTTGAAATCTTTTATTTGACTCCATTCAGAGTACCGAGTTACAACCAGCTGTTGGGTGGCGTCTGGCGTTACCGGCAGATTGCTGAGGAGATCAGTCTCGGGGGAGACGAGGACGACCAGACTGATTATACTGACGATTCCGCACTCAGCACCCCAATCCCCGACGGTGAACTCAGCTTCTTCGATCCGCTCAAGCCGGCAGACGGCGACAGCCAACCACAAGTCAACGACCTGGAATGTAGCAACGAATGGCTTCTGTCCCAGGTTAGAACAGGCGACGAGACTGATGGAAGTGGTGCAATGATGAGCGAAGAGGCAGAGCTCAAGAAACTTGAGGAAGAGTTTACCGCCTGTGGAATTGGGGGGAAGTCTGCACTGGTTGCATCTGAGCAAGGTAGTCAAGGCTCCAGTGCCACTGGGTCTCCGCTTAATAGCTCCATCGACTACCTGGAGCAGACTTCGAGAACCGATGCGTCCTCGTCAGCGGACCTACTCTCCACTATTGTCCCGCCACCAACTTCCTCACAAACACAGCTTGAGACGTCCACTGCAGACCCCACCAATGCCTCCACACCGAAACCCAAGTCGGGAACGATTGTTGAGCGCGGCAAGGGGGACCTCGTGTGGAGTCCTGTGCACAAGCCGACCGCCCCGACCACCTTGATTGCCCCGCGCCCCCTCCACTCCCTCTCCTCCACCCCCTCCTCCAGCCCACTACACAGTGCCTCCAGCAGCACTAAGGGTTCTCCGTCCCGGTCACCGCTACACCACGGCCTCGTCAACATCGATGTCAAGGTGGGTTGCTAAGGGTTTTCTCCTGGTAGTTATAGGTTAATAGGTTATATGGTATAATCAAAGTTAATGTCATAATAATTACATCAAATAAATAAATTAGGTATATTGGAAATGATAACCAAGGCTGCAAATTTTATCAAAAACTATTGAAATAGACTAAAAGTGTTCCTTGATTGGCTACATATTCACCAGTCATTTAATCCACTCGTTAGGACAAGGCCGACTACATTTTCCTGGCAGCTAACCAGATCAGCTTGGCCCAGCAGTGTGAGGCCAATGCTAACTACCACATGGCCTTCAGCTACTACAAGAGCGCAGTGGGCATCATGCTCACGGGAGTACAGTGTAAGTTGTGCATGTAGCCATGTACATATATACAACTTAGCTCACATTCACATGTTCCTTGCCAAAAAAAAACACCATTGTATACTGAATTGGTCAGTTGAGCTGTTGGTACTGGTGTTGGAATCAAAATTATCAAATCTGAAAAAAAAAAAAACACTGATATATTCCCAATATCACAGAACAACAATTGTACCGATTTTCTTTGTTGACGTTCAGTGGATGACAACAAGACTCGGCGAGAGGTCGTGCGTAAGAAAACGGCCAAGTACCTGCTGAAGGCTGAAGAGTTGTACCATCAGTACCTGGACAGCTGTGAGAGAGAACAGGTCTCACATCGATGGGATGTAAGTACACAGGAAAATACTGCAGATTTCCTTGATAATTGTGTTGCAACTACATGTAATGCTGAATAACATACTTTTAATAATCAAGGTTATTTAATTTTCTTAATTAACCCTAAGATAAATACTTTCAGGTGAAATATTTATTTTTTATGGATATAGGTATCTGATAGACTCTAAGTGTATGTTGTATTTCAACGGAGTTTAAACCCTTTCACTGGCAGACTGGGAAGCCATCGCCAGCCAAGGAACTGGATCCTAACGTGGCCTTTATGCAGGGCTCTGTGTCTGAGCTCAAGTCCTTCAAGGTCCTTGGCGTCATAGACAAGGTTCTACTGGTCATTGACACCCTCTCAGACCAGACCTTCGTCATCAAGGTTTGTCTTTACAATGACTCTGGGTACTGGATACTTGTGCCAACAATATCATGGTGTATCTTCAGAAATGTATCCAAACAAATGTCGTGAAAGCTGCTGAAGAGTGAGTAACTATTTTGAATGAAACGTTATGTATATTCATATCCATCACATCCTAAAGATGTAGGTTTTATAACTAATCTCACTGTGATCATGAAGGGTTTACAATGATTTACCAATAGGTGCTGCACAAGAGTTGCTCCGGTTCGTCGTCCAGACGTAACATCATCCCGATCCACCTGCCGTACATGGTGCAACTCCACAAGTTCTACGAGACGGACAGCGCCATCTACCTGCTCCTTCAGCAGGCCTCCGGCGGCAAACTTTGGACGTACGTCAGCGGCTACTTGCAGCAGCAGTATAACGACGCAGACTTGGAGAATGTGCTCAACGATCCACATGAGAAATGGCTACGGAATCGAGCGAGTACAGGTGACAGTCAAGCGACGTTGAAGGGAAGCAACGGTGGCGGCATTGGGGTGTCAGAGACAGTTGACAATCATGTTGAAAGTCTTGAGAAACATGGTGAAATTTCAAAAGTCATGGATGGGGAAAAAGTGACAATTAATCAGAACGGTGTTCATTTTTCTAAACTGAATGAGGCCAGGACAGACGATTCTGTTCCCATGACATCCCCAAATACGGAGGTAGATCCCAGTGAAAATCCTAGCTCAGCTATGTGCCAAAATGACCGTGTGCAAAACCCACGTACGACTCCATTGAGAAGCATTTCAACTGAAGTCAAAGAAAACACAGAAAGCATGAATGGGTCGTTGGACACTGGAACACATTTCGAGGATATCCTAAAGGGAACGATCGTCAAACCCTCAATAGAGCACTTTAGTATCAACAGTTTTGACAGCGACAGCGCAACGGGTTCCAGATATGAGAGCGTGACCTCAGACTTCATCGAAAGTATCCCTGAGCTCAGCGAGCTCACGCCCCAGGGCTCACCGCAAGTGCCAAGGAAAACATCCACAAACAATGCTCAGGGGGACGTGTTTCCAATGGGCGCTGCAAATTCTCCGAATTCCAAAGAAGATGGCGCCGCTTTGTCATCTGAACGAGTGATAAATAGTGCAATGAATGTTATTAAAACTGCCAACACTGAACTTAATGATGATGTTTTAAGTGAAAATAACCGGACGAG
Organism: Terebella lapidaria; assembly: GCA_949152475.1. Classification (NCBI taxonomy): domain Eukaryota; kingdom Metazoa; phylum Annelida; class Polychaeta; order Terebellida; family Terebellidae; genus Terebella; species Terebella lapidaria. The sequence goes on along the minus strand of OX424561.1, from coordinate 26,923,666 downwards.
AAAACCGAGTGGAGTCCATGATTTTGATGACCTTGACCTTACCACACCAGTCGCCACGGTAGCAGCACAGGACACCAATAAATCCACACCAGAAGAGGAGTGTAGCATCTACGACGTTTACAAGCCGCAGGGCGGTGAATCAGATGTCAACTCTGATTTGGATGTTGCTGCTGCGATGAAAAACAAATCCCAATCAGCGACCGACAAAACCAGGGACAAGACAAAGGTCTGCGATATTCGAATCTCGCCGTCGAGAACAGGTCCTGACGTCCAGTCCCCGGTGTTGAGTCCTTCTCGGTCGTTGGATTCACTTGCTCATGCACAGCTCGGCGTTTTCCGCCTGCCCTCTCAGGAGAGAAGTGCCGACGTCGACGGCAAACCCAAAAAGCGTCACCGTTCCGGACTCATAGGCAGCTTCAATATTGACGAGGATGAGTTGAAGGCGGGAGTCAGACTTCCCGAGGGTTGCATTAGGCAGTGGGCAGCGCAGCTACTCACAGCCATAGCCAGTCTACATTCTATGTATATTATATGTCGGTATGTATCAAGAAATATATCTAAATTTTAGCTTGCATGTATTGAACAATCACCATGTGGATTCCCCCAAAGACAGGGATGTGCTTGCTATGTGTTGTGGGACATAATGCCGTTTTCTTTTGCACCTCCAGAGATCTGCAGCCCAAGAACGTGTTGCTAGGCGACCAGGGTCACATCTTGTTGACGTACATCAGCCAGTGGAACTGCGTTGATGGGGAGCCGTGTATAGAATCTCACGAGATGCTCTATTCCGCTCCAGGTACTGAGGCAAAGATACCACACTTTCCAAATGTGTACATTACATGCTGTACATATTAAAAGCTGCCTTTTACATATTATTACTTCTGCCTCTAGAACAGACTCTTTATGGGGGTAAAAAGTGTTTTTTAGAGGTGTGTAGATTGATTACAATGTTCCCTTTGTGTTCCAGAGGTAGGCGGAGTCTCGAGGGTGACGGCAGCCTGTGATTGGTGGAGTTTCGGTGCAATACTTTATGAGCTTCTAACTGGGAAGGTACTTGTCAAGTAAATGGCTCCTATTATTTCTTGATGGGAATAATGGTGATATTCTTTGATGGAGGTACAAAAGATGTATGAAACTGTATACATGTAAATAACTTGAACTAAAAAGAACAGATTGATTTGACATTGATTTGACAGAAACAATTTTGGTTTCTTCTCCTGGAGCACATGTAGTTTCTGCAATGCATATCTTTCTTTCTTTACAGACCCTGGCATCCTGTCACCCAAGTGGTATAACGTCCCATACCCAGATCTCCATCCCAGACATTCTCAGCACAGAGGCTCAGGCGCTACTCAGAGATGTAAGTTCTCTCGTATGGAGATTTTCTTAAAGAGATCATTGCAGGTTACCATTTGAATTGGGATATTTGATATCTCTATAGAGTTGTTAATGCTGAAATTGACCCTATTGCATTATTGTGATGAGTCTAGGAATAATTGACCAATGCCTAACACTGTACATGTAACCGAACACAAAATGGTTCAAGTTGAATGATCAGGTCATACGTAGTTCTCATGATGCTGTAGATGTTGCACAGAGAATCCATGTCTCAACGAGACAAATGATAATTTTCCCCAGCTTCTCAAATTCAACCCGGAGGAGAGACTCGGAGCCGGGTCAGGGGGCGTCGAGGACATCCGGATGCACCCGTTCTTCCAAGGCATCGACTGGAACCAGCTCCAGTCCGGACCCACGTGATTCCATGATCTCCCATCCGCAGAATAATCCCTGTCCGATGATCCAGGAGGTCTCCCAGCTCCAATCCAGACCCACGTGATCCAGGAGGTCTCCCAGCTCCAATCAAGACCTACTTGATCCAGGAGTCCTTTCCTAGGTCCAGTCTGGATCCCCATGATCTGGAGAATTATTTCCAGGGGATCTCTCCCTGGTATTGAATGGTATACTTAGCATGATTCATTGTATTCAAACTGATAGTGTTCATGCACAATTGGCATTTCTGTCTGATATGAACTTCAGTTGTCGATAGGGTCTGAAAATAGCTTGGGAATTGTATCTGCCTAGTGGGTGTGATTAGTTAAATTATACTCAAAAAGAAAGATGGATTCACAATGTGTTATGGCATAATAACAGTTGACTTGCTCAATGTATGTGCAATGATTCCAGCTTTGTATGTTACCACATTACTCATTTTGTGATCCTGCAAATATTAATGCATAATACCGTAATTATTCAATTAGTTCGAACAGCTAAAAATAATGAAATTTTGAAATGTTTGAATTATTAGATCCACGATAAAATTGTGGTACTTGGAGTTTAGGGCTGACGCGTGATCATGTGTTCCCTTAATCTCCTGTCTTACGATATGAAGTGATTGTGGTAATTTCTTTTTTCAAGTACATGACTATTGTATGCAGCTGTCGAGTCGTGTGTTTTCCTGTTCATTCCACATTTCCATTTGTTTCTTTTTCCTGCACATATAAACACAATAAATGTATTCGTATGTATAACAATGTGCATGATTGGCCATGGCGAGTAAATTGAATATGGATATGAATGATTAGGTCTATGTTATGTTATCGTTTGCACATTAGGAAATTTTACGTTGAAAACTGTCTCTTTTGAATATCACCAATGTACTCTAATGCATACCTAACTATATCACTACAATATATTTTGTATATATCGATGTATTTGTTTGTGTATCTTGTTATAGAATCTTGTTCATTGATAGCCAATACTCGTTTTGAATTTTGATAAATAATGACTGCATTCCATTGAAGGTCGGATGTCAAATTTGACATGGAATTATCAACCGGTTATAGCGAACTTAATACATGGCTGAACACCAGGTTTTCCCACATATTCTTAGTACCAAAACCTACTGTCCATGATATTATTGCGATGAACTTTTGTAAATCTTCCTTTCAGATTATAGTGTTCAACGATAGTGATGAGTTTCCCATCGATATCTAATATTTCTATATCTGTCCTCTCTTGATGAATTTGTATTTACTGATACTTTCAATCATGCAAAAAACATTTTGCTCTGACATCTTGCCCATCTGTCAGTTCACTCAGGAGCATTTATTCTATAGCTACTACCTAGAATATTAATTTTGAGAGCTACTAACAATTGTGAAACTCTAATAGCTGGATACTAGAATGAACTTGAATCATGTACCACAATCACATACCGTTAATCAAAAGTTCATTCTGATTTAGCAGCAGTTTTTCACAGTTTTTGGGAAAACAAGACAAACATTTCAGTACTTGAAGTGTAGATATTTAATTCAGTGCCAATTCTAGTACCGGTATATCTTTAATGATGTTCATTCATTTTAGAATGCTTATTGATATATGAATGTTTATTGATATTCTGTTGGAATGTGTCTATCAGGTCTGTATGTCTGTGTGTGTGTGTGTGTGTGTGTGTGTACATGTACCTGCATATGTCAGACTCTTGTGAAATAACTTATTAATGTTTCCTTATGTCCATGCAGCATGCTGGTGACTGGTTGTCCAGGCTCTATACAGTCTCTCTGTTTGCGCTGTTTGTATGTATTTATTGCAATTTTGCCGGTATGATATTCCACGTAAATTGGCAGTCGCATTCATCTCTGAGGAGCAAATGATACTATCTGGTCAAAAATAAAATTACAGTGTAGTGTTGTCATAGAAATATGGTCAGATCCTCATGAATTCATAAATGACTGTATGATCACTCTTGTGTGGATGTGTTGCTCTTTACGTGTACACCAGTCAGTGTTTATCATAAAGAGAGAAAAAATAAAGCCTTTATTGTTATGTATAGAGTTGATACCATACAAAATACTTGCACATGTAAGCAATGGAATTAATACTAAACTGTTGCCTTGGCATAAGCACACCTCATCTGCACACGTTGAGACAGTTTTTGAGGGGAGGGGTGTTTTGCAGTAAGCATTACAATACCGGAGAGCTATGCAACAATATTTTATCAAGTTTTACTGATTCTTGGGTAAGGAGACATAACATTGTTAACGAATTCATAAACAACATGAAAATGGTAGAATTTAATAAACACTGACTAGAATTGATAATAAATTTTAAAATATATATTCACATGAATATAAACATCTATCCGATTGATATACCTAAGATATGCTAATACTTTATGCTTGTTGATAAATATAATGATAGTCGTAAATGTGTATAATGAAAAATATATGTATAATACAAGCGAGTAATGCAGAGTAATTTGCCTAGATTCAGCGACATCTGTGTTTCAAACATCGCTTCACACAGGTTGGTCCTTTATCTCGTATCGCGGCTGTTGCTGTCTTGTCCGCATTGAGTCCAAGTCAGGAAGCCACATTCTATCCTGCAAGGAGCCCCGATGGCCGCCCGGATCTGACATCTGGTGTTGGTATGGCACGGCATATCCAGTACTAGACGAGTGCCTATCGATGTTCGGTGGAGGGTTCGGCATGAATACCTCATCAGGACTCGTGGGCGACAGAGGCTGGAGGTCATGACTCGATCTTGACGGCGGTGGGTGGCGACTTGGACTTCGGGGCAGGGTGCTCGCACGCTGGTGGGGACTTGTGGGTAAAGGGTGGACTTGGTAGCCCCTTGGCAACGTGTTATTCGAGTAAGGTTGGTTGCTAGTGGGAGATCCCCAGGTCTGTCCGGCACCACCGCTTGACCGCACCGGACGCTGTAGCGAGTAGTATTTATCCGCCTGTGATGCCGGTGGCTGCTGTTGTTGTGCTGGGGCGTCACTCGCTCTCTGTCTGCTCCTGAAAGCCTCAGCCGCCGACAGGTGCGGCTCCGACACTTGCCTCGAGAGCCGTGTGTTTGGCCAGTGCTTGTCCGTGCCGGGGGAGGTCGGACTTTCGCGGATGTGCTCCCCGCCGTTTGACGATGACGTCAGAGGCTTTCGACGTCCTGTGCCCCAACCGACATCGACATCGTCTTGACTAACGTCATACTCGCTGTAATCGGCACTGCTCCTCGTGCGCGTGTTGTCGTTCACTAGCACGGACACACGCGGCATGTCAACCTTGCGACGGTTCGTGGACGGGCACAGCTCGTGGTAGATCTTGTCGAAGAAAACAAACTCCCAAGAAAACCGCCTGACTTGGCCCTTGGTACACACCAGGAATATCACGACGTGAACGATGAAAGTCACCGTACGGAGACCAGAGAGCACGACCGTCACCGCTATGAGACCCTTTATGTCCTCACTGTGGGAATTCTGACAAGCGGCCACTTCTTTGAACCGTTCAGCCAAGCCGATCCCAAATATCACCTCTAGGAGACTGAGAACCGCGATGACTATGTACACATACTGTAATCCACGGTACATTTCGTAAAGTACTCCCCATGTCCGCAGTATGAACCTCTGTGTGGCTATCCACGTGGCACCAACTATGGACAACGTCAGACTCACGAACGCCAGAGACAAATGTCCTTGGGTATACGGAAGGAACTTTGCCGAGCGTCCACTCACCCCACAGTACAACCCCCTCCACAAATCCCCATCACTCAAGTACACTATCCCCAAAAGGAACAAAATAACCCCGCAGAGAAACAACACCGAGATTCCGACGAAATGCAAAAGACCGTCCGCGTGGTACTGCCTGTCCAGCGTGTCCAAGTAATCCCGGAGTTTCCGCGCTACCTCGCCCGATCGTTCATGGTCGCCGTCGTCCCGTCCCGATGACTGCGTCGAGCTACGCCCCTGGACTACGCCGTGCTCCACCTCGTGAAGGATGCTGCTCACTCGGTCAGCCACGCTCGAGGGCCGCCAGTCCTTGTCGTCCTTGTACAGGGAGTTCTCCTTGAGGAAGGCCAGCTTCAAGGCATTCATCCGCAGCAGGTGGTCGCTATGGGCATCAGCCAGTCCAAGGTGGTGGCTCATGTTCTGGAGATGATTAAAAAATTAAATTAATTTAAATTTTTGCCTTTTTTGCTTTTTTCAAATCCGAGCATGGCTAAAATTTATTGTTATGTGCAATGTGCAAATGTGCATCACACTGATGCATTCCTTCCTAGGTTGTGATAAAAGATCAACATACACGTGAATAAATGAATATTGTTCAGTAAAATATTGGGCTCTACAAATGAAGAGAAACATAAAAATGGTGTATTTAAAGAACCTCAAAGTCACTGCCAGACACTGCACATGAAGGTTACTCTACTTTTATTACCATTATAGTTCTGAAAAGCCATTACGTGGTGAACTCTGTGTACTCACGACGAGTGCCTGGTAGCAGACTCGGCGGCCCCTGTTCTCTGTCAGCTGTCGGATCCTGTAGCTCTGCCAGCGACTGAAGTCCACTCTCCAGAGTCCGCCGTCCGCGACCAGGTGACACTTGTTGATCAGAACGCTCTGCTTGGCCACTTGCAGGTCCAGCTGCCTATCGCCGTAGCCCTGTAGCGGCCAGTAAGCCGTGGGGATGACCCTATCCACGGGGATGGCGAGCGAGATGCTAATCTCCAGCAGGTAGTCCTCAACGTCTGCGTGTTGCTTGAGCTTGAAGAGCCCGTGTTTCGTGGCGAACGACTCGCGGACAATGTCCCGCGGAAGTTTGGCGTGGATGACGACGTCGGCGCCGCGAGACGTCACCTGGAGGTCGCCGCTCGGGTGGCTCAGGGAGTCCAAGAGACCTCGGAAGTCCTCGAGGAGTCTCTGCGGATTCACGCTGAGATCCGAAGGGCTCTGTGGGCCGATCCGCGAGCCCCGCGTGCTTGCCCAGTGTTTGGGAACGGCGTCCTTGAATGAAAGACTGAAGTAAGATCGACCGAACACGGTCTCAATCCGCCGGTGGTTACCCGACTTGATGTTCGCATAGGCGACGATCATATCGTTTACGTCGACGTTCGACTTTGACAACTCCAAGATGTAAACGAATTCATTTGTCTTGTTGATTCGCAAGGCACCAGTCGTCGCGTTCACTCCGCCGCTCTTCAGCGTCCCGTGGAACCGAAGGTCCCTGCCCTGGACCTGCCTCAAGATGTCCTCGACGAAGCCCTCCACGTAGCCGCAGACAGCCGCGGGGTCCGTCTCCGGAACGGCCTTGTACTCGCCAAAGTAGTCGACCGTCCTGCTCCAGAAGTTACCGGTTGACTCCGGCCAGGAAAGCTCCACAGGCCGCCGTCGGCGTCTCTGTCCGAGAAGGGTTACATGTTCCTGGTACTGAGTCCTGGAGATCGGCCGGATGTCCGACATCTCGTAGTATATGGAGTTCCGGGTGAACGGTGACGGATCCTGGCCGTACGTCTGTGGTACATCGTAGTCTTGCAGGTGCTCGTTCCTGTTTTGGTCACGAACATCCACAGGTCTCTCCATTGTTATGAATAATTTACTACCTATGTCTATGTCAAGCTCGCGTGTGGTCAATATGTTCACTTATATACAGTCCCAAATAAACCGGTCATGTTATCATAGTGATAATGAAATCACTCTCTAACATTTTGTCTTGGTAGAACGCAAACTACCAGAATGACATGCGCCAGTGACCACCATTTGAAAGCTATCTCTACATTCCTCTATAAAGCCGCTTATGTATTCAGCGCATGTTCAGGTGCATTTCTGTACACAAACACACACTCTGCGCCTATTACTACTGTAAGTAGAATATTCTGTCAGTCATACATACACACACACACACTGCCCCAAGGCTTGAATGTATAAAAACAGCTAAAAAATGCTGGTATAACATACCATCGTGCAGTGTTCCTAGTCATTCATCGGTATTCGAATATATAACGGGGCTTCCCTATTGTGAATCACTGATGCGCAGTAACGATAGGGGATGCTACTTTTTATATCATCAGCCCACAGAATTTAATCACGCTGCTTAACTTAGGATGTCATGAGAAAGACAGATAATGGCTGGTGAAACATTATGATTCAATTCGGATGGAACCGTTTTGTACACAGTGATTTTTGCCGTCAAAAGGTCATCCTTTTCTCACGGAAGAGACCGTTTTACCGTCACGTTTTGGGTGGTGGAACCCAGCTTTATATCGCATTTTATCACGTTATGATATGTGTGTGCAATCGATTTTCCCCCACACGGTAGCTATCTAGCGTAATGTTAAGGAATATATCCTTACCTGAAAAATAATATATTTGTTTAGAGACATTGTATTAATTATCTTCATTCATACGTGAATGATATGAGATTAAGCGGTGTGATTCATGGTATCACACCCTTTAGAAAGATATATTAATTTTAGAAATTGTAGAAGCAGAATGGGCAGCCTCGTTTATTTGTAAACCCAAGTTGAGAACATATGTCACCTTTAAAAGTATATTTCAGACAGAACAATACGTAAAACAAATATTTAATAGACATGATAGATCAATTATTTCGAAATTTCGTTGTGGTATAATTGCAAGTGAACATAGAAACTGGTAGATTTATTAGGAAATCTGTCCATGAACGTGTTTATGACTTCTGTGACTCTGACTTCATTGAAGATGAATTTCATTTTTTTGTATATGTGAACTCAGAAACCCATAAGAGAGTCTCTCTCATGGCTTTCTGGTGAACTATATAAAGAAGAAAGAAAACTTTTGTATACCACTTTCTCAGATAGTACAGATGTAAATTTTTCTAACTTGAACGACATTGATAAATTTATATATATTATGAAACATGCCGGCAAACCTCTAGCCAAGTACCTTACAAATGCTTGGGAAAAATGAAAACATAATTTGTACAGTGAAAATTAACAGAATACAGTTTGTAACGATGGACTGCAAGATAATATATATATTTATACAACACGGAACCAGGAGAAAATGTAAAATAGTCAATGTATAGCCATTAGGGCCACTGTATATATCAAAATGTAAGCTTATACAGTAAAGTGAATTTCATTTTATTTTGTTCAAGCATACGTATTATGGTTCACGTGTATACATTGGTCTTAGGATTTTTCATTTTGTAAATCATCATTCAGCTCAAGTACAGACTGAACTGACCAATAAGCCCAACAAGCATCACAACAGCAGAACTTGAGGTTACGTGTGCGGCCACAGGGACAAAGGAGAGTAGAACCAGTACTCGAGGCTGAGTGAACACGAAAAAAAATCAAGGATAAGTAGACACGAAACCCATTTCTTGGTTAAACAACCAAACAAAATATTGTGGGTCTTGTTTCTATGTGATATGAAAATTCTAATTGTGAACCTGAACGTTATGACAACCTGTCGAATATTTTGATGTCCATGCGTAAATTGATTCTCACCTGCTCTTTTGTTGAGTTGCCCATTATTCTTGCCCAAATGTGTTTTGGTTGAACTTTCCACAAATGACTATGGTGTGTGTTTCCCTTGCTCAATATTTGGAAATCAACTTAAAGCCTATTGATTAGTTTGATAACAACAAATTAAAGATGTCCGCTTTGATAACAATATGAAACAATGAACTCGAATCGTATTGTAACTCGAACTCGTATTGTAATAACTCTCTACTTCCCTCTCACAGAGAACAATTCTCGTAGATGGTCTTACACTACCATAGTACCTCCAATACTGGTGCCGAGCTTGTCCATGCGAAAATTGATTGTTACTCGCATTTGTTTGTCGATTCGTCCATTATTCTTGCCAAAATGTGTTTTAGTTGCACTTTCCACAAATGACCAAGGTGTGTGTTTTCTTTGTTCAATATTTGCTACTTAACTTTGTTGTAATCTGAGATTATGACATAAAATATGGATAATGTCATCGCTGACTTAATTCGGTAGCAATAAGTCCACGCATGGACAAGCTCCTCACCAGTAGTACCATGGGGTCAAAATTACACTAACAGATATAGTACGGCTAACGCCGCACAATGAGGCTGGGTGCTTGTTGATTTTGTTATATTCTATGTTATTTCTATGTCATTTTGCACTGGTCAGTATAATAGAGATATTTTGAACTTGAACTTGAACTGGATTAATGTAATTAGACAATTATTGGTCGATTATTGGATTATGCAGTCCACCAATCATCGATCAGATTATCGTAATTTATGGCACACAATCTGCTGAACTGCTGAAATAAAATGTTCACACAATATGGAGGGCATTTGAAAAAAAAACATTCATGTTCAAAATGTAAATGTTGATTCAAAGATATTCTCGCATTAATATTCAACATGGGACCATATATGTGAGCTAAATATAATATGTGTTATATACCGAAGATATCAACAACACCTGTTCCCAATCATAAATTGTCATCATACCAAGACAGTATTCGTTTCATTTAATAATTTTTCATTCCATCCAACACACCTTGCTTGGAGCACTACTAGTACTCATCAATGCACAGTGCACTTGCATTTTTCAATCAATGCCAGAGACGCATTCGGCAGAGGACAGCACCTGTCAAATAATTGCTCGTTAATTTTGTCAACAATTTTTCCGTCGATAGGTGTCGACACCAGATGACATCCTCCTCCATCATGAAAACGAAACGAGACACGCTGCAATGAGCAAGACAAGACTCCGTCACCGGTGTATTTCACTCGAAGATTGCCTGAGTCAAACCCCCTGATTTGACGACACCACTTCACTCGGCTTAGTGAGCGCGTCCAATTGTGGTGAACCCCTCGGCCGCACAATAAGCGAATTGAGGACCCCTTTCTCCACGCAATCAGCGATACAGTTACGCTAAGAATATCTTATTAAGGTGATACAATGCGACCTACCGCCGTCACATTGTCGTCGCCGTTTACAGTGGAACGATGTTGCCCGCCCCTCGAGTGTTTCTATTATTTATTCTCCAAGGTTGTTCTATAGGTACAAGTGGCCCAGGAAGAAGCCCAAGTCTAACCTACCCCCATGACCCATGCAGTCAGGGCCATGGCTGGCAATGCCATGGACTCCAGGCAAGGGTTCCCGTCCGAGGAAACACCGGTGTGGTCTCGGCTACCCCGAATTGGGGGACACTTGAAAAAGGGGCCATTCGTGGGACTCAATAGTCTCTTGTTTGTTTTAGTGCTGTTCAAGCCTCCGCTACGAAGACAGTGACAACAACTCGACCGACAAAAATGCTACTGTGATGTAAGATTGGATGAGAGAAAAATGTGAAAATAGCGGAGCCAGACAGTAAACCACTGGTGGGAAATGTTTTGCAGTGATTGAAACGGAGGCGAAGAATCAACACGCAACTTTACACTGTTACTCTGTTCTTTTAGGGAACGAGGATCCGATGACAATGTAATTGAATTTGTGTCAAATTTTTACCAACATACATGGCCTTCTCAAAACTAATGTGTGTGCATTGGGATTAAAGCATCACGGTTCTTGACAAAAGCAAATAATATCAAATTTTCATTTAATGGGTCGTATCACTCAATTGACCCCCCATAAAGTCCATCTTGCCCAATTGTGCAGTCAGTTATATTTCAGTGTATGTTCCCAGTTTCTAAGTCTATATATCCAGGCCTGATTTCTATATTCAATAACCATGATGACAATGATTTTAAATTTATTTATTACCAAAAAATGTTTTACGCTTTGAGTGTTGTGTTGTCGGTTCTTGCATTATTGAATTTTGAGACTCAGACATTTTATTCAGTTTTTTATTCAGTTTATTTTATTCTTCATTCGTGCTCCAATTTTCATATTCCTGTAAATAATCATTAATTTGTGGAAGATCGCTGTAGGGCCTATATATACCACAGACTGACGCTACATTGACAAAAATTCACTACCCTTTTCACCGAATTATTTTTCCCCTGGCTAGGTAGAAAACCAATCCATTCACGATCATACAAAACGAATGGCTAGACTACAACGAGAAAGAAGTGTAAGTCGCACTGGACTTTTAATGTTACTTCATAAATGAAATATGTTTGATATTAGGCAAAAAGAGGGCATAAAATATATTACTTTGAATTATTAAAGAGATAATGGTCTCAGATTTAAACGATGCTTTCCAACTCCCAGGGATTTTTTTTTCCTTTTACTTTATCACGATATGCAGGGATATGCAATGAAAATTCAAATGAACAATGTGCACTAACGTTAATATAATGGCCAATTCGTGATTTTGAATTTTAATGTCTAACCATCTAATTCATATCGCCACCTGTTGTGATGTTTAGTTTAGTAAACTGGTACACGAACATCAAAGATTGGCCCTTCCGGCAAGAAGGACTCGCGCACGGCGCATGAAACCCCAATTTGTTCGATACATTATTAAAATATCATTGGCTGTTTTGTCCACTAAACACTTCGGAAATCCCTCTGACGAGATTTGTGTTGTTCACTCTTTTTTGTCATATTAATTCGAAGTAAAGCACCGAGAATCAAGTCGCTTTTCTGCCTGCCTTTTGCTTTCCAGGCGCTAGAGCCCATCATACCATACATACACGTCTACATGGGCCTACAAGGTGCTTTGTTGGCCTCAAGGGCCATTGTGGGAGATTACGCATTGTATTTCGAGGGCACTCACGTTGAAAAACGAGTGGGCAGCGTTCGGGGGACTTTTCTTAACCGCATGCAGTTTTGGTCTGAATTCGCATACAGCGTACATAGACGTGGGGATGAAACCATTCACAAGATTTTAAATATCAATAAATTGACGATACACAAACCACTGGCCAGGGTTCTTTCGAAATTTGTTCATTTTTCCGTTGCCACAACGCTTTTGTACGTACGTTGATTTTTGTTCTTTTTTTTCTTCAAAAAAAGGCCTAGACCATGTGTTCAGGTATGGGAGCTTGAAAGTCCTTTGCCGGAAATTGCTCGGCAGTCTCGAACAATTCCGAACTGAACCGATCCTACCAACCAAGAAAAGAGGTCAACCCATCAAGCACCGTATCTCAAACACGTCTTCAATGTGACCTCCTGACATCATTGGCATAGATATCCGTATTAATCATTACACGGATTATGGAAGGTGCGAAGTTGTTACACCTGTGTGCAGTCTATGTGAGTGTCTAAGTTCATAGATTGCTTTCATGGTGTCAATCGTATCTCGAGCGACTACATGGCAAGCTCTGTATTGTTCTCCTCTCGATATAAACCCTCACAAACCAAATACACTTCACCCACAGAAAATATCGTCGGTGAATAGGCCCTGTCGATGCAAATATTTTCCAACATGTGATTCATGCAGAGATACCTCCTTTTCATTCTGTCTTTTTACCCCGTCTCGTTTCGAAACACAAAAGAAGACAAACCGCATTCTATCAATCGTTTTGACGTGTTACGTGTCGCCTCAAATTTTGAGGTATGACTTTGACTGCCAAACGAAAAGAAAAATACAGGCTTTAATAGGTATGCAATAGCATACACCTCATTCATAATAGAACCATAAGACGATTCATAAATCGAGCTATTCGAAAGGTCTAGACTTCATTCAGAGTAAGTTAAGATACACACAAAAATCGAGGGAGTGCGTGTATCAGTTTGGATAAAAAGTTTCAGGGGCCTGGTTATGAGCTAATAATATGTTAATTGATTAGAATTAAGGATGTGATATTGTCTACTACATTTTTACAGCGAATTAAAAGTTAAATGAATTTCGAGCGCGCGTAATAAAATATGTTTTTATCAAACCCAAACTGTGCACAATGTGAAGGGTAGAATTCTACACATCGACGCTCACTGTAATCCGGTTACAACAAAGAAAACAATTGTAACTATAACTAGTCCATTCATCGGCAAATTGTTAATTCTAATATGATTACTCTCAGGCAAAAAAAAAAAAAAGAGTTCCCAGGCCTTTTGCAAGCGCTCGATGATTGTTTTAATTCTTATTTCTGTTGTTTTTGTGATTTGCTTCTCCTTGCCGTACGCTACTAGATCATTTGTAGGTGTACTAATTCAAAGGTTCTTGAAATTGTGCGTGTAATTTCGGCTGGTGCCTGATCAAAGAACAAGTGGCCGTGGGGACATCTTTGTCGCTTCCTGCCCCGTCCCAGCGGGACCTGTTTCCTGTAGGGATGTGCTGCACGAGACAGCTTCTGTTCCCATCGAGAACCCTGTTGCTACCAATGCAAAGGGCGTGGCTCCGGCCTCGCACCAAATATGGACACTTCTCATTGGCTGCCACTAGCGGCGACCGACCAATAGGAGCAGTGCTCAAGTCTGTGGTCGCCCGACGTTACATTCAACATGGCAGCGACATGGCACCTTCCATATAAGCGACATGAAAGACTGTGCTGGGACAATATTTGATGTATGGAATGCCATCAAGAACACTTGGTACGCTGCGTCACTGGAGAACAGCAGACTAGATTAATCCTGAACGTGAGACGAGTGTCTTCTTCAAGGAGGCGATCTATCATATCCCTGCAGCAAATAACCCATAGGCTGGTCAGTTGACGGACGGACGGACGGACATTACAAGCGTAAACGCCTTGGACGTTCGGCGTGACACAAGAAACTTCTTTTTAGCCCCCTCGTAACAGTGAACGAGCTAACAATGGCCACGGGCATTGACGTTTCTTGCTTATTTTGATATGATATCTGTAGGCCTGCTGGGCTGAGGACAATCCAACCAAAGGAACCCCGGGAGCTCGACTATCGAGGAGCTGTGACTGTCAACAGATACACGTGAACTCTGACGATACTTGGAACCACTTCCACGCGTTGACAAAAATGTCCAACGAGGAGAGACGCTGATTTTCAAATCCATGTTTTCATATCAATTAAATAAAGCGACGCAGTCTCAATACATCGTTGACGATAGACACTGAGTATAACCAACAGCGATTCAGCTGTCGGCGAGAAACCGTTCACACTGGATGCCTTAGCCCAGTAAGTAAACAACGTTTGAATCTCCTTTTTTGCACCAAATTACATGTAGCTAGTACTTAAATCTGAAACTTGCGTTTTTTGGATTCCCTCACAGAATGGCTGAACTGACGGATCTCGGCCCGACGTCGGATGTTCTCCAGAACCACTCGGCGGTGCTCGGGAGTCTGGTCGGTGATGACTCGGGCAACCCTTACCGAGTGTCCCATCCGGGTCCTGTCCCGGACTTCGGCGACCCCAACGCCTCGATGACGTCACTCGATTCGAAGGAGGGCAACATGAGCTCGGAGTCTCTGACCGCCATCGGCGACCTGCCCAACTCGCCGGCTAGCAGCCTAGGAGACCCCACCAACACGCTGACTCCAATCTGTAACAACAATAACAACAACAACAACTCGCCGTCGGCGTCGCCCAGTAACTCTTCTGGATTGTCGTCCGGCAAAAACTTGACATTTTCCCCTGAGCAGGTGGCCTGTGTCTGTGAGGCGCTCCAACAGAGCGGGAACATTGACCGCCTTGCCCGGTTCCTCTGGTCGCTGCCGCCCAGTGAACTCCTCCGAGGGAGTGAAGCTGTGCTCAAGGCGCGCTCCACCGTGGCCTTCCACCGGGGCAATTTCAGAGAACTGTACGCCATCCTCGAGTCACACACGTTTGCCGAGGGCAACCATCCGATGTTGCAGCAGATGTGGTACAAGGCCCACTACATGGAGGCCCAGAAGATCCGCGGACGTCCCCTCGGAGCCGTGGACAAGTACCGACTGAGGCGCAAGTACCCGCTGCCCAAGACGATCTGGGACGGCGAGGAAACAATCTACTGCTTCAAGGAGAAATCCCGACAGGCGCTAAAGGACTGCTATAAACAGAATCGCTATCCGACACCGGACGAGAAACGGGCACTCGCCAAGAAAACCGGACTCACTCTCACACAAGTCAGCAATTGGTTCAAAAACAGGCGACAGCGGGACCGAACTCCACAGCAACAACAGTGCAGAAAGTAAGTGTTCACCCGTGAAAATACCGAGGGAAAAGTCTAAAGAAAACATAAGTTTTTACACGGGAATCATCCGCATCTCCACTGCCACAAAAATAACACGGCTAAGCCCCTTATTTAGGAGTTAGAATGCGTACTATTGTAAGATATCGGGGTTATTGTCAGCGAGAAACGAGGGGAGAAAAAAAGTTAAGTCAATTAAACGTGTTGTTATGGGGCGTTTCACAACGGTCCTTGTCTCGCATTGAAACCGCGGGTACAATGGGGGGAGTTGAAGTTTTTTGCGATCAAAATCAATGGTCTAACCGTGAAAGTTTGTTTGGTATTTGCACTGAAAATTCGCGAATGATTCCAAACAAAAAGTAAAGAAACACTCCCGCAACAACATTAACCTTATCTAAAATTGGGTACGAATCCTCACATGTAATTATGGCAGGCATGGCACCCTAAGATACGAATATATTTTAAAGCCATCTTTTTTTCTAGATTTTATAAAACAACTGTCACAAGAAACTCTAAGGCCGAGGTGAATTTTCAACAATTCATATTATTTGCAAGAGAAATAAATATTCTACAGTTAAGGAGACCTCCCTACGTGATACTAGGCTATGTATGATAATTACAATAAAACAATCGAAAGTATACATATATAAGCAAACATGGCATGTATATTACAGCAATACAGCCAGTGAAATAAAAAGGCGTCCACGTATCGAGGTACCGCGTCTATATAAATATATAGACCTACATGCTCCTAATATACCTTCCAGTATATCAGATATACATCTCCGCTTTCACCAAAATATAAACAAGTATAACTCGCTAATTTACCACTAACGATTAGCGAGCTTGAACAAAACACGTATGTCATATCTAATTATGATCATTCACATAACCCACAAGGATTCGTGACCACCGCGTAACATCATTGACCTTTTGCTGAATTCCTTAAAAGAAGTGATTAGAGGGAAAAGATTCGGAAGATCAAAATACACTAAGAAAACTGAATATTATGCAACTCGAGATGTCGCCCAGTATAGTACATATAGAAAGCTGACAACGAAATATTATCGCATCTCCAATGCATGAAGCACAGTATACTGAAGGACAGCCAGCATAATGTACGTAGGAACGTGCGTCTTAAATCTTTTTTTCTGTCTTCATTTTGATAAAATGAAATTTTACCTGTAAAATGAAACCACACTGGCCATATGATGATTAAAAGGGCAGGCCGAGTGAATTGTATGTTTCCCCCTTCCACCGGTCGAAATAACTCCGTGAAATTTCAGAAAATTGTCGTTATTCAGGTCCCTGCTTTTTGTGGGAGTTCCCGGTTTTCCCACATCAAAACAACGAAAACGCAAATAATAAATATACTTGTAAACGCTGCGACATTGCACGACAAACATGAGAAAAATAATAATAGATATAGAATAAAACATACACCCGTCTTCGTGATTTTAGGACAGCCCCCGGGGCAGGGAAGGAGGGGAGAGAAACCGTACACCACTCTCAAGGAACATTGACATGTGAATCGCTGATTTCGCCTTGTCCCGCCTCAAAAGAGACTGTCATGCG
Organism: Terebella lapidaria; assembly: GCA_949152475.1. NCBI lineage: Eukaryota > Metazoa > Annelida > Polychaeta > Terebellida > Terebellidae > Terebella > Terebella lapidaria. The sequence goes on along the minus strand of OX424561.1, from coordinate 26,906,325 downwards.
ACACCACGGCCAAAACGCCGGGCTTTTTGTATATCGCGTCAAATTACCTGGCGATATTCATTTTCTCACTAATTCCAGAGGGACACTGGGATAATAGTAATTTTCTCCGCGTTGCCATGGCGACGGAATAAATACAAATTTGTTATTGAAACCGTGTATGATATGTAAAAATATGTTGTTCATGACGTTCAAAGTGCGTGTGGACTCCATTTCAGACAATAAAATGATCGGTGTGAAATTAACACGATCTACAGTAAAATGAGCGAGTCTCAAATTCACCAGCAATTATTTTATCCTGCATTGCGCAATCAATATATGTATTATTGTGCTTTATTGCGAAATGGGAGATAATTGTACGAAGTCATTGCGAGCCATTTAACAAAAACAACACGGCTAAATTATCCAAATTTTCCTCTTATCGGTTGTGATGGAACAAGACTATTGTATTTTTATAGTGTTTATTTCGACTCAATTACGTATGTTTCAAATTGAACATGTTTCTTTCTTTCTTTTAAATAAAGAGATTTATGAGTAAACACGAAAGCATATTATCGGGACATCTTCCGTTCACTATGTTATTTATATTCGCATATTCCTGAAATAGCACACAAAACGTGCATTATATAAGGAATGGGGGTGTGGAAAATTCCTATGACTTCGCTCGAGAACGATCTAGAAGTCCAGTAATTTGCAAGTACCCTGGACAATTGGAAAGAAATTATATAGAGTTCAGTTGTGAGCATGCTTTATGTTTCCGTATAAAGCTATTATCGCAACGCCCAGTCGGTCTGCAAATGTTATCGTTCTTTTAAATTATCCGTCGTGTTCTCCTGGGCTTGAGGAACCACAATTTATGCCTATTTTGTTTTCTCCTTCAAAATTATGATTTGTCCTCGCTTGATTAACACGTTCGGCTTTGTCGGACGATATGTCGGCGGCGCCTGTTATTCTGTTCGACGAATTACGGTCATATCATGCAGTTTTCACTTGCGCTATCGGGTGCCATATCATTATACAGCAGAAGGTCACGTGCATGGACAATACAGTACCGGTACATATATATCTAACAGGCTGGACAATAATAGGGCTTTAGGACTTCGTTTTACTGAAAAAAAATGTCCTTCGTGGCCCTCAGGATTCTCATGATGTGAAAATATAAAATTTGAAAAGTAGACGCGAGGTGTTCAACATTTCGATCGCTGGTGTCTGGGATTCAAATTGAGTCTTATGGCTACATATTGATAACTGACTGTTGTGGATATGTAAATGAGAAGGCTTGATTCATCAAATGGTGACCACACAGGGGTATGCCTTATGGAGGAAAAGCGTAATTATTGTCTTAACCAAGTACACCATTCTGCATGTTATATAATATAACTCATGCGAATGAATAGGCTAGTTTTCATGGCCAACCACATGTACTGTAAATGTGTATTATAACAATGTATATTACATGTCCTGTAACAAAGCAGATAAGAGCCATTCTTGCTATCAGATCATGTGAAATTATAAAAACAGAAGGAATTTTCAATACATAACAAAGTACAAATTTGGTCCAATGAGATAAGGCTATGTTGCTTATGTTATTCATCACAAAGACATGGAATAATATCATTGATTATCATCATTATCATCCTCACTATAGTTTTACGTATCCGGAGCTTCAGTGCAAAAAGATAAAAGTCCCAGTTTCACTTGTTGGTAGGCTATATTCGATTCCCTAGCAGGATCACCAACCAATGCGCGCTGACAGATTGCTATATATCTTATAAATAACCAAATTCAACATAGAGCACGAGTCGGCTATGATTCTAAACTTGTCCAAACAATGGGCATTATTTGCAGAGTGCTGGCTCGCCTTTCATGGACGGACAAGCATATGGATTTTGCAAACATGCCGTATACACCTTTCCCTTTCAAGACCTTTCACTTGCCAACAATTCTGGCCAAACACGCGAGTCAACGCCGCTAAATGGATGGGCGACACACGTGGCTGAATCGGGGTTTTGTAAGATTTCCAGCCTTCATAAATAAAGTCGCCATCATCGTTCGTTCGTCCGTTCGTTCGTTCATAAGGGGATGGGACAAACATCCTTTCCACATTCTCCGGTAAATTTACCTTTTCACGGCGAGGTCCGCCGTCCTGTGTTCGTTGAGTGGCCATGCATTGAAGCATTATCACCTGTGGACTACTTTGCAGGCGCGTCAACCTATCGACATACCAGCGGCTGGATGGCATACCCTCTGTCTTTCACCGGGTTTGTGGTGTTTTGGACTCGTCAAAAGTGCACTAAACACGGGAGGCTCGCCAGTTTTTCAGAGGCAGTTTTCACAGCTCGTCGACTATAGTTTGTCCTGTGTTGGGATAAGCAATCGAACATTGCATAAAAGCTGTCACTGACAAAAACTCGTTGAAAAACTCCATCAATTCGGCCACTCGTTGTGCTCGAGCTAATCTCCAACGGCATGTCTCCTTTTAGAAACCTTCTCATATATTTGGCCTATTCTGGATTTCTAGAGGAAACTGTAAGGCATAGTGGCGATAGCCTCTAAATACAAACTGAATATTTCAGTATGAAATAGTATAGGGCATGTAGTACCGTGACGATTTTAGTAATATGTTATTCACCAGGCCGCTAACCAATAATATATTGACGACATGAAGAATAGCCGAGCCTTGTCAAGACGCTTTTGTTTAGCTTCGCACCTTTTTTCTGCCCCCACTTTCCGACGATTTACATGAAATCGATATAGGTTCTGGCGTCCATTTGTTATGAAAAAAAATCACCAATAAAGGTACCAAAAACCTGCGGTTTATATAGACGGTGCTGTCGAGTGATGGCTGACGAATTGGAGGGGAGCAGAGGGGGCGGCGTTGGATGTACTTTAAAGGCATTCTAGGCGCAGGAACAACCACTGTACGACGTGTTCCGTCAATTTATTCAGAGCTTTGTTCGCATTGAAGTGGTCCCCCCATGGGTTGAGTTTACATTCTCGTGAACGAAATTCTATTTTTTCTTGTGCTTCTTTTTCTCATTCTCTGTGCCGTCGTCGTCGCCGGCGCTTGATTCAATAACTAAGGATAATGGAGCGGTTGAATAATTATAATAAGTTGTCCCACATGCGTGTCTCGGGCCGCATCGATCGCTGCCCGGCCGGCCAGAGCGGTGTAGAAGTATGTGTATCCCCGTTGTCAATACGACCCGTCTGCAAGAAGAACAAACCGTTCCGTTCACCTGAAGTCACAATTCACCGCATCGAAACGAGCAGTTCCCTCCCCGACTGAATATTTTCAAGATCACCACACAATACTGTCGCCGCGGGCAATAACAAATTAACACATAATCGATTCGCTCTCGACGAAAATATTGAATAGTTAAACCTTTACTTATTATGGTTAACTCTCAAACGAAGAAGGTTCATTCGGGGAGGGGGGTGCTGTAGAGGGGGGGGGGGGGGGTGAGAGCTTGATTCCATGCATGTCGCATCTCTTCATTCGTCCTAACGCATACTCCAAGGTTTCGCAATACTATGAGAGGTGTCCCTTTTTTTCACAAAAAAAACTGTTTGGGAGGGCAAATTTTCACAAGAGAACGACAAATTCTGTGTCGTAGTCTTTCTCAGTGGTCACGTGATAGCGAAGCGGTATCCGGTTCAAGTACGAAATCGGACACTTGAGAGCCTCAGAGTGGCGACTCCAACTTTTCTTAGAACAGCGCGCAAGTGTCCAACGAAAAAATAATAAGTTAACTCGTGAATAAATTTCATACTAGTCGCTTATTTTGGGCGTCGCGCGCAAGCAATCGAGACAATTATAAAGATGTTTTATTCATTTATCGATCTAGTTTATCATCTAATCCTTTTGACCGTATTATTTTCTATTCTAATCCCCTTTTTTACTCTCTCCCCCCCCCCCCCCCCCCCCCCTCTTCCTCGTTACAGTTCGATGTTGATGGACGAAACCCACATGTCGCACCACATGTCCGCCGCGCATGCGCACCACGCCGGTATGGCGGGGATACACAACATGGGCGCCATGGGGATGAACATGAACGCTCTGGGCGGACACCACAACGTCATGGGGCATCCGGGCGTCGACACCGACCTCGTGCGCAAGTATAATTTCGCACCTAAGTCGACATACGACGATCACCAGGCTTCACAAATGACCTTGAACCTGGTCAAGTCAGAGGCGCTGGCACCATCATATTCTGTGTATTCATCTGCGTTAGACCATCACCTGCCGCCCGCCCATGGTGTCACGTCCATCTAGGGGGGAACTGGCCGGATCATGGGTGCTACACATCCGTCGTGCATACTGATGTGACGTCGCTGGGGAAGACCTGCTGACGTCATATTTAGCATTGACATCATCATCAGCGTTGACGCTCGCGACGAGTTGATCTACAAGGGACACAGGTGCATACTGTGATTGGTGGGCACTGAATCGTCGGCAGCATTGCGTGTTAGGAAGGAATCCGGACATTTCCATGATGTGAAGTAGCCTACAATATAAAAATGAGAGACTAGAAGTAGGCATAGGCTATATATAACTTATTTCCGTGTGTCGCAGTGAGAACGATTCTGAACTGAGGAACAATTTTGTCACGTCCAAAATATATATTTTTTTTATTGTTCCCAATATGTCAAACCGAGTTGATTGATAGAGATTACGGGGTTTAGAACCGACAGTGTCGGTGTAAGTTATTGTATTTTGGTTTATTCATTCATGAGCTACATGTATTGTGCGTATTGAGTTCTTGTATGTTTGTTGTGTCTTCGAATTTATGTCGCCTTCGGATGATATTGTCAAATATTTTTGCTATAGTACATCTCATTGTTTCTTGCTATAATTGTCACCAGGGCTCAAACCGCACACATATAACTGTGTTCAGTACATTTGGAGCCCTTTCGATGAGATACAAGGATATATAACTATAACTGTGATTCCACCCAGTATATATTCGGTGGTATGATTTCTTGTCCGACCTGTCTAAATGCTATGATATTTTTGTGAGTCACCATCCCATGGTCATATAGTTTCGAAGTATTTAGTATAGTTTAAACTAATTAATCACGAAAGACCTGTATTGTACAAGCATACCATGTATAAATGTATAAACCTAGGTATATATTATCAGACAGAGCTTGACTTGCCAGTATTATTGTTATGACGTCAGTGGGACGTAACGACATTTGAAGCGCCATTTGCAAAAGTGGCGCGAAACATGGATATACCTCAAATGCATGTTTATTTTTCTCTTTCATTTCACGGAATTCTTTAAATAGTTTCACACATAACATGCTCGGTAGACTAGCTCGTATAGGTCATATTCCCAACTTCATATTTATTCAAAATATTAGTGAAATAGTATACCCGCAGATCTAAGGTTTCGAATGGTGCTGATTTTTGCGTAATATTCTAGTTTTGTGATCATAAAGCAAGTGAGGATCGCTTGGTTAAAATATAATATTTGTATCGTCGTTGCAAAGTGTTACATTATTTTTTCACGGAATTTCATTCGAGTTGTTTGACCTTCTGTCTGGGACCAATACGACACTTAATGTACGTGTGTTAATGTTCAAAATGTGATGTTTGTCCGCGTGTGCTTATGTATACTATATTTGCTAGGGAATTAAGACCATTATTTGTTCCATGATAGCGCCAAGTAACACCAGAATTTGTGAATCCAGTCATTTGTGTACCACTTTTGTAATGTTTGTGAAACAAAAAATTACAACTACCACCGGAACCACTAATTTGGGTTATGTCCTGGAAGATCTTGTATTGTAGGCTGGAAGGCCCACTGGATTCGTCCAGGAAGGTCTTGTATTGTAGGCTGGAAGGCCCGCTAGGTTCGTCCAGAAAGGTCTTGTATTGTAGGCTGGAAGGCCCGCTGGGTTCGTCCAGGAAGATCTTGTATTGTAGGCTGGAAGGCCCGCTAGGTTCGTTCAGGAAGGTCTTGTATTGTACGCTGTAAGGCTCTCTGGGTTCGCCCAGGAAGGTCGTGTATTGTCGGCTGGAAGGCCCACTGGGTTCGTCCAGAAAGGTCTTGTATTGTAGGCTGGAAGGCCCGCTGGGTTCGTCCAGGAAGGTCTTGTATTGTACGCTGGAAGGCCCACTGGGTTCATCCAGGAAGGTCTTGTATTGTAAGCTGGAAGGCCCACTGGGTTCGTCCAGGAAGGTCTTGTATTGTACGCTGGAAGGCCCACTGGGTTCGTCCAGGAAGGTCTTGTATTGTAGGCTGGAAGGCCGCTGGGTTCGTCCAGGGAGATATTGTATTCTGGAAGGCCGACTGGGTTTGTCTTAACTTCTGGTGTAGTCTAGTCCGAGTTTGGTTGATTTTCAATAAAAGTGTTACACTGGATATTCCAGAAAATGCGTGTTTATGCTATATATATATTATGAAGGGCGAACTTCCGATCTGCGCTATATCAGCCGATTGCATCTACAAGCACGTCATCTCGAGATGACGTTCCATCAGAAAGATTCTTCTGTTCTGTCTCGTCATAAACAGTTTCACAACGACATAAATTATTTCTATTTAAGAATGATGCATGTATGTACATGTACATACACATCCTTGATAGTTCCTCCAAAACAAAATCTCTTTGGATGTACTGAACACTATTAACAGACAAAAACATACACCAAAAAGGAACTTGCATCATTGAACGTAGCACAGCACAAGCCTTACTGTAGTCATCAACAAATGGCATTTTAAAGTCATCTGAAGGTTTGGGGATATTTGGCTGATCCTCGATAGCCTTGATACATTCACGAAAACCACATTGTTTTTGCACATTTATTCACAACTGATTTACAAATCCAAATAACATTAAATATGAAAAATTAATAAAAAAAAATAAAAAAAAACCGAGGAGGAAACGTTCAAGGCTATCGGTGAAAGCATCTACACTAACCCACTTCATTTACCATTATCAGCACGAAATCGTGTAGAATATATACGTGGCAAAGATCACCGCATAGTCGGTATTGCCAATGCCATTCTGCAAAAAACATGCCATGATCCAACATCATACATAGACTGCAATTAAAGATTAAATGTAAATTACTAGCTGGCGGCTCTTCCATTTCATAAATACGTAAATACACAGTTCGCAGACCAATTCATCAGTTGGACCGGCGCAGATCCATTAGAATGGCAAATGTATTAACGGGAAAAATGGTACGGCTCTGGTATAGCTATAATGAGTGAAATTTGAAACGTCGCCGGCTATTGACTACGTACGACTAATCAATGGCAGCGAAAGTAAGGACATGTATGATTTCAACACTGCGAGGCAATCACAATGCATTGTGTGGCCAAATCGCCATCGCCTAGACAATACATGTTATGATTATTGAAACATGGAGAACGGCTCGAAGGCTAATATTTGCAAAGAAACATGGACAAAATACGCTCTCCGGAATAAAGTACATAAAAACGACAATAATTAGGCCAACTTCATGCATTTTATATCTACAAGCAGTGATCTTTAAATGAGGGAATGATCATTCATAATGGAGGGGGTCAAAAAAGATACACCAGTTGCATTCATCGGAAGTTCAACATGCCTGACATCGCAATATCATGTCTGCATGGTCGTGCAATTACACTGATTTGTATTAACCTGTTTACACGTTATTTTCCACGTATAATTCTGTATCGTGATGTGGGAAGTCGCGTGTTTCACATACGGGTCACACAATAATTATCTGCCAAATTTCAGAGATATATCTGAAAAGCTGGCGATCTATTCCAATGGTAAATTTCATTCCAAAAAAGGAATTTCACTCCAAAATGCTGATCTCAAAAGAACACAACGCTTGAAAAGCAAGCATTTAGGCCTACCATGATGGGACTAAGATTAACATTTGGGTATATATTGCTAAAAGTGTGAAAGTTCATGGGGAATTGTCGTTTGATTCCCAAATGACCTCTGTCAAGCCATACCATGATGGTAGATGTTAGGCTCAATGAACAACGGGCAAAAACGTACATAGGCCTAAACAAGTTCCTAAATAAATCTGAGTTCCAATCATCAAATAAAAAAATATCAAGTATAAAATCGCATCATTCAACCAAGTACGTGTCGCCTACAAAAAAGTTATTACAAGCAGCATCAATACCCAGAGGAAGAGATACCATGGAATGTTGGAATTTACGCAATGAGCTAAGACAACTGTGGACCAGGTTTCTCACATTGAGGAAAACGTGGGTTATGTAGAAAATTGTAAACACAACACTTCATGACATTAACTGTTTTGAAGTCATCGTGGTAAGTCAAGCATTCTGCGAAAGAACACGCATCGTATGTCATCCAAATGGCACGATAGCTCGCACATTTACGCACAATGGCGGACGCGAAACCATCTCCGATATTCCGCAAGTTTCCCAGTTCCTTCTGACCGAATGGTTTCCAATGTCAAGAGCTTTCCGCACAAATCCATCCCCATATCGCCGACTTGAAGTGCGATAATTGACGACGAGAATCCGTTCTGTAGCGTTGACCTCTCGTCAGGGGGTGCTCCTTGGAATAACGAAAGAAAAAAAAAACATCATAGCTCATCTTGTCGCGGTAATGTCGTGGGATCAAAGTTATGAACGCCGACAAAAGCCGACCGGGCGAAAAGACCTCGTCGGCACAGGATTTCCTCTTGCACGCTAATAGAATATCCGGGATCGGGGATAGGGTTTTTTTCTATCTCCTTTTTTTCTCTATTCCCACGCAGGAACATTCAAACATGTGTACGTAGGGCAGGCACTACTGCAGGTAGGAATAACCATAACGGGAGAGATATTTTTCTCCTGTGGATTTCGCATCGTTTTAGAGGGGACGCGTTCACGTCATTCAGCACACAGTTGTAAAGGAAGCTTGGAAACACGAGGGTACATGGGGTAGCTCTGCGAAAAAAATGAGAGACCTTCGCAATTGTCTCCCGTTTGCAGAGCGGGAAGTCGGATACAGGTAATTCCCAATAGGCTCTTCTAATTCGAGATAATCAAAGATGTTTTCATTCACTCACTGAAACACCGTCAAAACTCGTTAGCTAACTTCTGTGAGAAACCGTCCAACAAATTCTCTCTGTACCATTTTCAGTATAATTCAGCTGTTTCTTGTACATGTTCAACATGTTTCTTGCAGATACATGTACATACAGTATACATGTTATATGTAAACAGATAAAACTGAGGTTTAACTACAAAGCAAAATGTGTTTCCACCGCAAAATCACGACGTGAATGTCTCCACTACCCAAGTTATATTGACATTGTATGGAGCGATGACTTGCGCCAACCAATATTTGAGCGAACTCCAAAACATCATACACGTTTGATCTGAGAAGTTCTGTTCTCGCCAACAAATTAAAGACGATCTTTCCCCGGAAACCTGATCGATTTTATCATTCCAGCGCTTTTCTATCAGTTTACTTTCATCAGGCACTAATTAGCTAATTAATTTGTTAGCAACTGATGATAATTTGGGAGCCGAAAAAAATTGCCAAAGTCTAATTTATCACAGTACACGCTTTGCAATCAGAGAGAGAGATATATATGCTTGTAACACGAGATGAGAGATTTACATTTACCAATCTCATTTGCACGAATAATTTTCCCCATGTTGCTGTGAAGGCACGGAATTGGAATACGCGACTTTTTTCACTGCAGTCTCCAACTAAATACATGTATATCTGTAAAGAAGTGTCGTCGACCAATGCCTATACAATGTACACGATTTAATCTTAGACTACTGCACGCAATTATCGTAACAAATGTCATCTCAACAAATGTCCGGTATTGTATGATGAATCATCCAGGTGCCTATATCTGCATGATGTATAATCACGTCCACTTTAATTTGGCAATAAAACAGGCCCACGAATGGACGATTCTACAAAGACAGAACCGTGTATTTTTCCGCCAACAACTACTAGCCAAACCTTGCAATTTAGTAATTGGAAGAACGTGTGAAAATTCGCACAACTTATTTCATGTGATTACATCGATGTTTCGCACCTGTTTCACCTTAGACCGTACTCTTCGTGAACTTGAATTCCTCATCAAGTATTGTTTAACTGTGCCCATGATAGTTTAGAATTTCAAACGTCATACAGTTCATCCGTAAAAGACGAAATGCGTTGTGCTTAATCACATAAAAATACTTCATTTTTTCTTGCAGATTCGGTAGTATATATATGTGACAAGGTTTTAGTACGTAAAATTAATATGCAATAAAATTGTGACACGTTTCGCTATGATATGTGCGAAATTCCGTGAGAATGAAAAAGTCGAAACAAGAAAACAATTACATTGTACAGTAGATCAACATGGGGTATTCGAAACATATATTGTATCCGTCCATAGCCAATTAGCAGGACCTAACTGCAGTGAAGAAGTTGTCAAAGGCATCTTGGAAGGTTTCAGCTCGTATATATTTACATTACATTTGCTAGGACCCGCTGAAGAGTTTACCCTGGTAAAAATTGTAAACAGGTTTGAAAACGATCATCTGTTTCTTATTGTATGCTGCTCATTATCTGTAAATACAGCATATTTATCTTAAAGCACGTTGAATGGCAAATTCTACGAGCCATGAAGAAGAACATATTTAGTAACGGGAGAGATTCACAATTTAACAAATACATACGTACGAGGAAAAAATTATAACTACATATACACCTTCTGTTAAGTTGCAATTTATCTTTGTAACATATTCTCCCGACAAGTGAATCTTGAGACACCTGAGCTTAACTCCCGTTCATCGATATCACAGAGCTGATGACATTATTGTGTCATGAATATGTGGAATATATTCATCAACATAACCTATTAGATCGGTACCACTACATGTGGTAGATGTAAAAAAAAAACACGATGGAGGGCCCAGATACAATAGACCCATCAAGACGGCCTATGCAAATCATTGCGACAACTCCTAGCCATTGTCGCAGCCCCTTGGCAGCGCAAAATTGTCTAAGTGTTCGCCAACAAGAGGCCCTCAACATATGGTCGACTGATGGCGAACGATGAGAACACTTATCCCTGTGGATATTTCTGTGTATTTGTATGTTTTCGGTCACTCAGGTTAATCCACTCATGACATAATGCTAAGACGACCGTATTTGGAAATATTTTAAATGCAACTTCGAAAGAAAAAAAAAACGTGAAAAACTTTGCTTAGCGCGAGACAACAAAAACAGGTGTCGAAGTGGCTGGGTGTTAATTTACAACTCGTAGTCGGTGATTGAAAAATGTGGTAACAGAGTTTGAAAAGTCTCCTAAAATTTCCTCCCTGGCATCGTTATAATTTGATGAGACATTACAAAACTGGATAAAAAGGAATATAAACTACTATAGACTGGATATAGCACACATATGGGATAAAAAAAATCACAGATAGCCGGAAAACAAGTTTTGAAGTTTGGATATTAAAATCTGTAGTAGCAGCCATATTTGGCCCCATACCTGGTCAAACGATCAATACCTGCTGTGAGGTGTGAAAGCCATTAACATGCCACGACCAAACTGGACCGACGCTTTTCGTGAGGAAATAATAGCACAACTATCCAAGGTAATAGAAAAAGCAGTATCGAGTGTGCAAGATGACATAAAGGATATGAGAGAAGCCTTACAGAAAATAGCCACGGAAAATACAGCTCTCAAAACTGAAGTTGTGCAACTCAAGTCACACATCGGACACATCCAGGCAAAGTGTGCTGAAAATCGAGAGAGATTGATAAAGATGGAGTCTTACACGATGCGGGAGAACCTGATCTTCAGTGGTGTCGAGGAGCCCACCGATGAGTCCGAGGACGACATCAGGAGCACCCTCATGCAGCTCTTCGAAAGGGACATGGGCATGGATACAGCCGGAATAGATATCGTCAGCTGTCATCGGCTTAACGGTAACAAGTACACACAAGGTAAAACTAGAGACATTATAGCACGCTTCTCACGACACAGTAGCAAGAAGAAGGTACTAGCTAGTGCGAGAAATCTCTCCTCTTTGTCCGAACCAGTGTTCATCAATGAACAATTCCCCAAAGAAATTTCACAGCGCAGGAATGTTCTTCGACCGGTCATGAAGAAAGCCAAGGACCTCAAACACAAGGCCACGATCATACAAGACAAGCTGCTGGTGGATGGCAAATGGTTCACGATCGAAACGCTCCAAGATGTCCCCTTTGATACGACCGACCTCGGCACCATAACAACCTCCTCCGACGTCCTGTTCAGTGGTCAGCTGTCTATGTTCAGCAACTTCTACACTCAAGTGGGACTCACATATTCAATATGTTTCAAAAAAAGTATCGAACGGCCTATTCGCCATTAACAAAGCTAAACAGTTCTTACCCAAACAGAGCTTAGTCACCATTTACTACACCTTAATATATCCACATCTCTCCTATGGCATAACGATGTGGGGGGCAGCACACAGTATCTATACTAATAAACTTATAGTCCAACAAAAGAAAATAATTCGATCAATATCGGGAGTCCCTTTTAATGCTCATACTGAGCCGTTGTTCAAAAACTTGAAGCTGTTCAAGTTGATGGATATTTACAACATACAAGTATCTAAATACGTGCATGCGTTTCTCTTGGGGAAATTACCTCCCGCATTGAATGGTATATTTGTTGTTTCCAATGAAATTCATCAGCATGGAACTCGACACAGTATGAAAATGAAATTACTTCATTATAAGTATAAAAATGTTGTAACGGGACAGAGTCTTTTGAGACAAGGCCCTGAAATATGGAATAATCTTTCGAGTGAATTATACTTGAACTCTGACCAGACATTGCGTAGCAAAAACAGTTTCTCTTCGCGCGTCGGGCGTCGTGTCTTGCAGGGGTATAGCGATCTCTGATTCGGAGTGGCTTGGTCCAATGGGCTGTCGTTGGGGGGCTTTGCATCGGGAACACTGGTCATCTCCAAACATCTACACCTTCCTCGTCGGCAATATCCTCATCATTGGGTATTACATCACATTCTTAGCATCGTGTACCATCAATCTTTAGCTTCGGGTATCATCAATTTCTTATGCATCGGGTATCATCTAATTTCTTTAGCATCGGGTATCAACAATCTCTTTAGCAGCGGGTATCATCTAATTCTTTAGCATCGGGTATCATCATTTTCTTTTGCGTCGTTATCTCATTCTTTAGCAGCGGGCATCATCTCATTCTTCAGTTTCGGGTATCATCTCATTCTTTAGCTTTTGGGTATCATCTCATTCTTTAGCTTTGGGTATCATCTCATTCTTTAGTTTCGGGTATCATCTCATTCTTTAGCTTTGGGTATCATCTCATTCTTTAGTTTCGGGTATCATCTCATTCTTTAGCTTTGGGTATCATCTCATTCTTTAGCAGCGGGCATCATCTCATTCTTTAGTTTCGGGTATCATCTCATTCTTTAGCTATGGGTATCATCTCATTCTTTAGCTTCGGCTATGATAACGTTCTTAAGCATCAAACTTAATTACGTTTTCTTCCTTACTGCGTCCCTTTTTTCACTTCATGTCCATCATCATCTCCCCATTAACCCCTCACCATCGTCATCCATTCATCGCATTTATGTTTTTTTTTTTTTCTCGTTCTATTATTCCCTCACTGGTTTTAAAAGTAAAGTTGAGATGTGCCTAATTTCTGTATGTTGAACTACTATTATAATAATGTTTTTGTCATTGCACTGAATTTAGGTCTACAGTCTTCGGACTCACACGTCACAACTTGTGCCTCAAAATATGCTGTTCAATATTATGTCATTTTGTTATATTTCCTATGAGAGCACGAATAAACTACTACTACTACTACTACTACTACAAGTTAAAGTGGCGCTGTTTATTTTTGCACTCACTCTTCACATTCTCATCCTGTCGGGATTTTTGCCATTTACTTCAGGCGCCTGTGTCCACCTTTGGACCTCTTCAAGACAGAAACTGTGAAATATAACTAATCAGAGGTTGGGAATTTGTGCAACGATTAATGCCAGAAAAGTTAGTAAATTGCTAAAACTATTCAAAATGTTAACTATTGTATTGCATTCTATTGTTCTCCAAACGAACACAATTTATTTACCATCCTAGTGGAAACAGAATGACGATACGGAGTATAATGTATAAATTTATAATAATTCTGCCTGAATATGGCCCATGTGGATATACACAGTCCATAAAGGTTTGGAACGTCCGTGGTCTGAGGCTGATGGTTAAATCGCTTGACCAAACATCTGTTGGACACAAAGTACAGAGTACGCCTTAAAATGTAAAGGCTGACTATAGTTGGATACTTGCAGAAGTTGGTACAATCTGTGTAGTATGTGAATCCCCTGTTCAATGGGTCGTTATTAAAACTTACTTACAAAATATATATGAACAATTGACGATGCAGATGAAATAAAATTGTAAACAGGTTCGAAAACGATCATCTGTTTCTTATTGTATGCTACTCATTATCTGTAAATACAGCATATTTATCTTAAAACACGTCAGAAACAAAATGGTGATATCAGCAGTGTAATTAATGAATGATTAAGCCTGTTTGAATATAGTTGTACATGTGAGCCTAGATGTAGGCCCCCTACCCTCATACCCATATGAAACTCAAAGAGTCATGTGGTGTCAGACTTCGTGTTTTACTTCAGTTAGAAGATGCAGTCTGTGGCGATTCGTCTTGTATGTTGTTTATTGAGTTACAAGTTGGTGTCCTTTTTGTCAAATCAGTTCTCTCTGAAACAACCTTTTAGAAAATGAGACTGACAAGTAGGTTTTGGCGAATATTATCTAACAAAAGTCTTCGCATTAGTTAACGTTTGGAATGACATACTTCGTGAAATTATTACATGCGCGTGAATAGAAGATGTTCCATAGGAAGGGGATTGGGGAAACTTTTTAGCGTTATTAGTTAACATTCAGCGCTCTTAAAATTTAAATATGAGTAACCGTTGTCGCATGTCGCTATGAGGCGCAGAGACGAAATGGATACGTTCCTAGAAACCATTTGGAGGGGAGGAAAAAAACGACACTAAGAAATGACACTAACGAGAAAGGCTGGAAAGATTTGACTATGACACCCCGTGGAGTATTATGTTTTCTTATCCAACTATCTAAATGGTTCGCATCTCACGTTTCGGATTGTTGTAACGTACACGAGAGCGATAATGGGGGTGAAATGCGTACCGCACACGCGCAACTGTCAAAATGGCCGCCGCCATATTGTCAGGCCGTCAAGTAGTCAAAAATGTGATGCGATTGGTTTTCAAGCGGAGAAATGTATGTCCAGATGCACCAATTCAGATGTTTTCTGGGCGGTTTTAGATGACAGCTCCGCCTGACAAAGACATTTTCCCGCAAAGCCCGAGGCTGCGATGATTTCAATGGCCTGACGATCACTGCTCAACTGTCTCGGCGAATAATGATGCTGTCGTTTCGTTTGAGTATTTTCGCTATGTATGTACATATTATTATTTAGCTGACAGATTTCCGTTGCTAATTTCGTTCTTTCCATTGATATTCCCCTATTTCATACTACGTCTCAATAATATTATGCACCACAATATATAACACCACAAGCCAGAGCGCTTGATCCTTCATCAATAGAGTATTGAATATCGTGTTCGATATGAAATTAAACATGAAGAATTGTTCCAAGTGAGTTTCAACCCGGATTGCCTACACACTGGAAGAAATAGCCAGGCATAACATCAAAACGTATTTCTTTAGATCAGTGGATCAAATCCATTTGAAGCCAAAAGTGCATCAAGTATTTTGTATTTCATACCCTATTTCAATCCAAAAGTGCATACAATATTTTTTTTGTGTTATAGCCTATATCAATCCAATAGTGCATCAAGTATTTTCTTGTGTTTTACACCCTATTTCAATCCAAAAGTGCATACAGTAATGTTTTTGTGTGATAGCCTGTATCAACCCAAAAGTGCATCCAGCAGTTTTTGTGTTTTATACCCTTTTTTAATCCAAAAGTGCATACAGTAATGTTTTTGTGTGTTTAAAATTTATCAACCCAAAAATGCATTCAAGTATTATTTTGTGTTTTATTCCCTATTTCAATCCAAAAGTGCATAGAATAATGTTTTTATGTTATAGCCTATAGCAACCTGAAAGTGCGTCAACTATTTTTTTGTGTTTTATACCCTATTTAGCCCTATTTAGCCTGTATCAACCCAAATGTGCATCAAGTATTTTTGTGTGATTTATTCCCTATTTCAATCCAAAACTGCATACAGTAATGTTTTTTTGTGTTTTAGCCTATATCAACCCAAAAGTGCATCAGGTATTTTGTGTTTCATACCCTATTTCAATCCAAAAGTGCATACAGTAATGTTTTTGTGTGTTTTAGCCTATATCAACCCAAAAGTGCACGAAGCAGTTTTTGTGCTTTATACCCTATTTCAATCCAAAAGTGCATACAATATGTTTTTTGGTGTAATAGCCTATAGCAACCCAAAAGTGCATCAAAATTTTTTTGTGTTTTATTCCCTATTTCAATCCAGAAGTGCATACAGTAATGTTTTTCTAGGTTATAGCCTATATAAAACCAAAAGTGCATCAAGTTCTGGTTTTGTGTAGTTGTTTGCATAAAACCTCGTCTTAAGATTTCCGATGGAGATCCTAGCGAAAGTGAAATAAGACAAAACCACAGCTATACAAACTGTAGTCACAGCATGATATAGCAAAAAATGAAGTGACTACAGCAAATCATATATTATCAATGTACTGTCATGATCATAGGTCCATCCAACACCTCCAACGAAAGAGGTCAGGAGAAGGGCTGTAAACTGTGGTGGGCAATATAGGACGTTATATTTGCCAATCGATGAAAAATCTTGTACAGGTAACAACAGTAAATGGTTCTTTCAAAAACCCCTTTATTTTGGATTTTGATCATATATAATGACTCCATGCATGCTCCCGATAAATGATTAAAAATCGAGGTTTTTCCAATATCCGAGGAGCATTCCATTGTGCTTATTTGAATAAAGCGACTGCAAATCACCCGATTTTAATCAGTGAATAATGATAATATGAAACCTTGACTATACGATGTTTAAATCAGATGTTTTATGACAAAAAAAGAGTCTCGGATTCCTCATGTTCCAAGAGTAATATTACACGCGATGCATAATTCTGCTGTGTGCTCTTTCCCTCCTTTTTTTGCTGACAAAGGCGACACTGTCCAGGAGTATGACATTAAAACTATTGAACTAAACATCCAGCAGCTACTAAAGTTCGAACATATTACTCTGACTTACTGAATAATTAATGAAATAAACTTACACTGAGTAACGTTGTATTGGATATACAAAATATCATATGAATCAAATGATGGTACAAAAAAATTTCAAGCATTATACAAAAATACATGCACGGATGAATAATAATAACCTATATAATTAACTATCAATAGCATAATGTCCCTAATGAACGCGCATTTATGCGCGTATTGGAGGCATAACTTGAATTGGAGCTGTAATTTATTAACACAACTTCACAGCTTGAAATCTAATGAAAACTCACGTTATAGATATATTATATTATAATAGGCCTACCAGAAACCCCTGAGCACTGATGGTTCTTGACTTCTGATAATACGTACTGATAATAATCATACATGGCACAGCTCAAATGAAGTAGCATGGCATTGCCTTTTGTGCATTTCGGAATTAATTGTTAATAAGAGCCGAGTCAGAAAAATACCAGAAAATGCGGAAGAAAGTCATACAGTCACACAGTGCGAGTGATATTAGCAAAACTTGCTCAATTTTAATGAGATTGCAAAAATCTGGACGGACCGAGACATTTGATTCTACGGACCGGTCGACTGGTCATATGTGCAGTAGAGGTCATTATAATATGCACGTGATTATACGTGTCGGTAGGTGATGGTGAGTTGTCATGGAAGCAATTTCAAATCAACTCGTCACTGCACCCATCGCAACCCAACCCCCATCGTCTGAAACCGAGCTAAGGGTAAATGCCGATCTCCAGGGTTATGTCTTATTCAATTATGTTAAATTAAAAGTGCAGATGAGCAGCCCCAGGGGTGAATGAAATATTGTGTGTGAATGTATATACGGGGATGGGTGTGAACAAGCGAGCGGCATTTTACAGCCAGAAGGGTAACATGAATCCTAAGGGGAGAGGAGCGTTGTTGCTACGTTGAAGGGCCCACTTGTGAGGTCACAAGGCCACAGAGGAAACCCAAGACTTGTTTGACCAGGAGTGGCTGGGACGGCTGAGATATGCCGTGCGCCGCGAAGGGCCATCATAGCAAACCTAACCTATTATTATCTAATAAAGTTAAGAACTACGGATGCTTCTCATTGTCGGGGCGCGGGGGTGGGATCTTTGGAGCGGGGTGAACTCTCGCAGGGTCTCAAATTTCTCGGCGCCGTGACGCCGTCTGCGTCTGGCCGACAAAATACACACGTTTGATTGGGATAAAACCGTCATGTTTACAAACGTGTTTCCCTTTAACCTCACCCCCGATATCTCAGCTGGGTCTACCCCCTGCTCCCCCCCCCCCCCCCCCGCTCCTCAAGGTAAGAAGCGTTTCCCTGTATCCAGCCCGAAGGATTGTTCTTTTGCGGGATGAACCCCCTGGAGCAAGTCGCTATCTCAAGTGTATTGTCACCAGATACTGTTTACCTACTTGTATTTTTCTGTTTGCTCGTTTTCTTATATTTTCATTTCATTATTGCTATTTTATTGTATAAATTCCAGAGGAAAAACGTGCGATCTCACGTCTGTAATGCAACGTAAGTTTCTTTCGAGCATGCAAGTGTGTGAAAGTAGTCTTGTATTACAGCAAATCGCAGTTTTTCCACAAATCAAAACGCCGGATCGAGCGACGTCCGCAATTCACATTGAGCACACATCAGTCGAAAGAACAATACACCACTACCTTAACCAAAGCCAAACGGCATATGTTTAAATAATAGGGCCGATAACAAATATTTATTAATCGTATAATTCTCGGTGTCACCCCTCGCCGTTGACAATGGGCGAGGTTGGAGGGATTAGATAGAGGGCCGTGATGGGGAAAACACCGCCTTGCCCCGGGGGTGTACCGATGTAATGCGCGAGGTATTGTCATTGACACTCGCATGTCACGGGAAACCAGGGGGTAAACGTATCCTGAAACCTGCTCTCACTCATTCAGTTTTCCTTTTTTGTTGTTGTCATGCGTGTGTCTACAGACATAAACTATATGGTGACCACGCAGATAAGGCCCCGTGTATGGTATTGTTTCAATGAATTGGGACCCCCTGCCGCGCGTGAAACAAGCGACTTTATGATTTGCTCGCGTTACTGACATGGAGAATCTTGTCAAAATCTCGCCGAGCTAGCCCTCTGGCCCTCGCTAATAATTACCGTGCTTGTTAATTGGCAGGCACGGCCACCATTTATCGGGACACTACTGACCGACGCCCCCCTCCTCCTCATCCTGTCCCCGACTCCATAACATGTCACCTGCTCCACTGGGGTCCGCGGAACCAAAGGTTGCGACCTCCGGTGCTCATTTTCTGATCTTTGTTGCGCATCTGTTCAGCAGTCCGCAAATTACCCGGGTCAAAATTCCCCAAATAAATTTGAACCCCGTGTAATTTACGGCCAGTGGAAAACGCGTTAAATACAGCGTGCGATGAAAGCGGCGGACGCAAATGTCGGTAAATCACCCCCTTGGAACGAACGGCGGGGTGTCGGGAAAGTATTGGTCACCCTCACGCCTCAAACAAAACACACACACACACATCAACCCTTCCAATTAATATTTGTGTCCTAATGAGAGTAAGACGCGAGCACCTTCCACAATGCATTTGGTGTATGTATAGTCACTACCCACAAGTATATACTCTTTGATGAAACGAATATTTCACCTGTAAGTATGCTAATGATGTCCCTATGTTCATCATCGTCATATAGTTCTTCTTTTTTTTCATCTCGACATACGTGTATGTATACGTGTGTAGCTGTATATAGACTATGTGTAGCTATGTATTTTTGGATTGGGCCGAATAAAAAAAAAATCTTGTCGAAAATAGGTCGAACTACATAAATGCATGGGACGACGTAAATTCTGGGATTGTATCATGAAATATGTGTATTAATTTTGAGAACAACACCCACAATACAGTCCTCCAAATAATGTCATGCCATAATTTATCAATTTGCTGACTGACGATCAGCTTTGGATATATTGTACAAATATATTACATAGGCTTATATTGTATTAATCTAAACATTGTATTAGATATAGACTATATATATATATATATTTTAAATAAACGTTATAAACTATGAAATATCCTCCCAATTGTTTGTGATATTCGAACCACTACACATATATATAGAAGCCACTTAATAGCATTTGAACAAACATAATTTTTTATATTCCCAATTCATCTATACATTTTAGCATTTATTGTATTAGCTCTAATAAAACTATTATTTTTTTTTACAAAATGTACACTATTTTATTATTTGGAGGATTTCTTACAGTGTAATCTCTCGATTTCATTATTTCCATATTTAAAACTGTATTATAAAATGCCCGCCAATCACAAAAAAGTACAAAGTTTTTCGTCACGATCACAATAGAGTTTGATTATAAACTGGTATAAAGATAATAACCAATAAATCAGATGCAGCTTGTCACGCGACACCTATGCATCGGATTTATATTTTCCGTCATGCAATTCACCTTATTTGTCCGTTTCAACCTGGACAAACAAATAAAATTACTAATTCAATTTACATAATGTGTCCAGAGTTCGTAACATCGGTATCACTTTCAGTCGCGTTGTTGTTTACTCGCGAACTCGTACAACGAGAATTTGATTCCAGTGTCCGAGCAACATCCAGAGACCTTTAGTTCCGCTTCGTATTTCGCACTAACTAAAACATTTTATTAATTCACTGCCATGGAGGTCTCGATATACATAAAACACTAGACTAGCTGCACTGACCACCAGACGCTACCGGTCATTCGAAAGAGCAAAAGCAATTTTGCAAAGTAATATTAATCATCGGGAATGTAATATATGTTGCAACGTAGAGGTCAAACATCTAGACGGTCCCCATATGCTGTGGTCAAACATTCACGTCTGGCAATAAAGGGGAGGCGAGAGGAAAGGGGGAGGTGTTCAAGCGCATAAAAATCAAAATTAAAATGCAGGTTTGTTCAAGATTTCTAACTTGAAGTGAGCCACTTATGTAGCCTTGTTTCGTGTTTCCCTGCCTGCGACGTCAGTCATACGTTTGAAGAAGAAAAAAGAAACAGCCGCGGACGTGCAACATATGGTGTCTGTCCCTAATAGTCGCTCGCAGGTCGGTAACTAGCGCTAGTGGATATCGGACCCCGCATACAGCGAGTCGAGTCATCCGACGCCGGTCGCATGTCGCTGCCTTCATAATGACCGGGTGAGAACACGTCAGAGGCTTGCTCGCTTCCGCCACGAGGCATCTGTTCGCCTTCCGCCGTCGTCGTCGTAATTAATAATAACCGCCCGTGAAAATGAGAGGCAAAGCGTGCGAAATCGCTTGCGTTAGAACTTAATTTCCACGAAATTTTAGCGAGGTACAGTAGTACCACCGGATGGAAGAAACGATACAAAAAAGTTGTTCGGCTACGCGTGTGCCATACACGAAGACGAATGCGACGATAGGCCTAAACTTCGTATAAGATTGGTCATTTGGTGCACCGTCACGGGCCAACGTTAGTTTCGAATTTGCGTTAGTTTCGAATTTCGCTGGGCCGGTTCATGGCGGATCGTGACGCGCGAAGTGTGTAAAGTAGCGTGTAGTGTTGACGATGTGTGACAGACTTCTAACTTTTGACAGCCAAATGCCTATATTTGTCCCTGTCATATTTTCAGCCGTGTTGCTTGGTGTTGTCCAGTTAAGTTGGAATCTGCACATACCATCATCGTGCGATCTTCACCTCGGTTCTGACAAATATTATTCCTTTTTCTATTGTTTTCTTTTTGCCGTTTCGGTGGCTTTTTTTTTTCTCTCTCTCTTTACCGGACGACGATTCACACAAATTATGCAAATACTTAACGATCGGCATCGAATGCATACGGTGTTTTATTTTCATGCGAAGAGACTCCCATTTTCACCGAGACGCCTCTTCGTCAAGTCAATCTGCCGATTTATTCTTCACATGCTGAATCTAGCCAGCTAGGACACGTCCAAAATTCCGATAAAATTATTCACCATAATCATCGGTGAGAGTAAAAGGAAGAACCGAAGCGTTCGTTGTATCGAGCTAACCAATTAATATTTCACCGGCGTTGTTGATCTGTTTGTGTTAGAAATGTTTACATAACACTTCCTAGCGGTAGAATCAGTTCAATAACTCCACTGTATACAATAATCTTGACGTGAACGGGGCAGGAACCAACAAAACGTAACAGACGACGGGGAATTGGGTCAATTTATGAGAGAAGACGGGTCTGGAGAAGAAGAAAAAACGTTGTCAATGTTCGGATAAAACTGTCAATGCGCAATGCTACCTGCTTTCTGTGAAGTCACAAGACCAGAGTTCGGATTTTTTTTTTGTCTTGAACAAATATTGTGGTCTGGAAACTTACTGAGGGTCGTCATAATTCTTTATTTGCGAATTTGTGTTCACACATGAAACTGGAAAATCTTGAACATGTAATACAAAACACTAGTTTGCAAAGATGTCGATTTTCAGAGTCTTTTCTGAAATTTTAAATTAACAACGGCCAAAAAACAGAACCCAAAAGTGCCCTCTTTTTTAGTCCTTTCACAAAATTTCGAGTGATTGGACTAACCATTGAACCATGGCAAAGCCTTGCAGGTAAATTACATGCTATTGAATCTGTCGCTGTATATATTCGGTGTCGATATAGTGGGTGGGACAAATATTTGATAGTATCTCAACTTGCCATCGTGGTAACATTTCACTAAAGAACTAAATTATATGTTGTATTACACGCGCGATTAAACAGATAACATCAATAATATATTCAAGACAAAACCCATTCAAACGCTGGGGCGTGGGGAGGGGATTAAAATCTGCGGTGATGCTATTTTCCACCACAAATACGTCGATGAACAGGTGGGATTCAAATATTTAAAGGCACTCAACTTATCTTTTCGCGATGGAGCAGAGACAAAGAGAAAAATTAATGTCATAAAAAAAGTTCTTCTATGTCAGAAGGGAAATCTTTTCAGAGTCTTGGAAACACGAGTGGGCACTTTGTATTTGCTGACATTCCTTACTCTTCTCAGAGCATCGTCGAACGTTCCCAAAGATAATTAGCCGATTTAATAAGCAACAAATTCCTGTGGAATGGGCGTGAAAAATACATCCCCGTGCAGAATTACAAATGAATTTTCGCCGATGCATCATTGATATCTGTAAATGGATGCTCGATGGAGCGATTGCTGTGTTAGTGGCTGTATATATATGCGTTTGGAGAAGAAACGTTGTATCACTTTTCGTAAATAGATACTCGGCAGATTTGTGAAGGTCATGTCCAATTTATTGGTCTTCCCATGCAATAAATCTTTTTACAAAAAAGTACGATCAAGACAGGCGGATAATTCCGTCAATCAAATACGATCGTCAAAAGTTAAACCCCAGATAAATTATTAAAACTATAGTGGAAGTATATTGCCCAATAACATCGTATCATCTTGTACTGTCATTCAATGTTATCGATTTTTATCCTTGTTGTTGAGACCATTATTCATGAGTTCTAGTTGACTGATATTTTATTTCAATTGATGTGTCTGCTATTCTAATTCCCAGATTGTTTTGCGAAAT
Organism: Terebella lapidaria; assembly: GCA_949152475.1. Taxonomy (NCBI): domain Eukaryota; kingdom Metazoa; phylum Annelida; class Polychaeta; order Terebellida; family Terebellidae; genus Terebella; species Terebella lapidaria. The sequence continues at coordinate 26,882,498 of OX424561.1, read as the reverse complement.
GCGCAAACTTAATTGGAATATTTTCACGCCAAAAAAAAATACAGGAACAGTTTATGATCCTTGATATTTTACTACCTTATTTTTCGCAATAATGACACGTCTTAGTCCGCGACTGTTATTTAAAAGAATGGTTGCAATGTACAGAACAGATTTTTTATGTGGGAAAAACTAAAGCTGTATGCATTCATAACACCGGTGCATGCATGGCCAATATCTCGTTAACGGATTCATAGAGTATTTCGTGGACAATCATTTGACACCATTCGGTGATAACGCGATTTGGGAGAAAGGTGGGACTCCTCGATAATTAGTTACTATTCAGTGATGAACACCGCATGGGACAGTGTGTGTAATTGCGTGTTAAACCCATACACATGCTTCCGAGGGTCCACACTCGCCGAAGGAGTCCAAAGACATTATCGAACACCCCGACCCGTTCCAATTTCAAACATACGCGGGGCTTCAGACAATTATTTGCTTAGACACTCGGCCACGACCCATAGAAATCTGGAAATCCCTCGTGGGCGAAGCAGTCCATTCTAGCGATATTAGCTGCGGGATGAGCACAGCTTACTGGGTGGATTCCCCGGTTTGTCTGCCGCGTGTAATCCGGCAAATTACCTAGTGACTGGCCATGCCCGTGCGCTTTTGTTTACGAGGGATATAGCGCCTTTGTTCGGCTGATATCCCCGCAGAGTCGCCGCGGATGTCGTTGATAAAGACCCCGAGTATTTGGACAACTCTCCCCGCAACATACAGGCGCCTGCGCGACCAACAATGCCTCTTTGAACGCTTAATGAACGGGGATTTATTGAAATAACAAGGACCTCCTTCCTTCAAAATTACAGGCAAGAAGACAGAAAACAGGGCGGGTTCCGAGAGGACAGGGGTCGTGTGTTTGTATGTCAGGGGCCAGAAGTAGACTTCCAACTTGTTTGGTAGCCTCTACCCGCCGCGTCTCGACACAAGTTACAGAACGTTCAAAACACACTTGCGACGTTTGCTCGCGAATTTACACTGCATTAACGCAGGAAAGCTTGAACTAACTCGGAATTTGCATGTTTCGTCTACTTTTATCTTTTCAATTGTCCCCTGCAACCGTCGTGTCTGTTTTTATGAATAGAAGTGTTCTCCTTGTTGATTCGGACTTACACGTTACAATTTCGAAATAATGCATTCCTTGTTTCATTCTTATAAGGAATAAAGATTCACTACCCTCGACAGAGTATAATAGTTGAAACTTGCTCGCTCAACGTTGTCATCGAAGATGCTGCATAAACGTGTCGAGTTTTACAATCATTCGGTAAACGTAAACATCAAGTCAAATCACATACTATTATGTTTATTACACATCATTGCATTTTCACGTCTCCTCCAGTTGTAGATATAACTGTTAGTTTTTGTTATTGGTGGGTCATTTCTAGTCTAAATTGCCTAAAATATATTATTTACTCGCTGACAATTTATCACTGGTAGTTGGGCAAGCCTAGTAAATGACCAATTGCCAATAAACTGCTGTCGAGAAAACGCATGTACATCATAATAGACCCAAGGAAAGACACGTAACATTACGAAGAACGGCACCAGGCGGCAGCTTGAACTAGAACTGGAAACGGCACATCAAAGGCGACGGCTCGCTCCCCATTTAGCTACTATTGAACTAATTAGCACCTCTGGAACAATGACGAAAGAGACGCCCGCCAGAAAGTCAACGTCTTATACCAGGCAGCCGCCCATTCCACAACCCCGCCTCCTTTGCATGCACAGACGTTAAATTGCAGGCCGTCGCAGGAGTTCAACGTGTCGGTAACCACGTGTTGCGGAACTAGAACGTGCAAAACAGTAATTACTCTCAATGCGATGGAACATCACTTCCTGGAAGTACAAGCAAAATGAAATAACTGCCGTCCCTCCTTCAACTCCACCGACGAGAGTCAAATCCTAGCTGTGTGCATGCAATGTTAGATAACAGTGTCGCACAAAGCTCACAGTTATCCAACACACAGTGAAACATGTGCAAATGATAACCGATAGGTCGGTAAGGACCGCCCATGGATTACTGGTGTTAAAGGGCTTGTAACGATTGCCTTTGAATAAGAACGTAATTTGAAGCGCAACACATCGTTGACAGCATGCATAACCCTCTGGTGTGCTCCAAATATTGCATCGACGGCAATTACAACGTGCGGGAAATGACACGAAAATTTCACAATGTTTTCACACAGGTTGCGCAAAATAGGAACAACCATAGAGCAGATGATCATGACGTCACCTTACGTTCGTTCGTCAGCATCACGCACAGAGGCTCAATTTACAATTATTTTTGTAAATATATGACGTAACTCCTAAGTTTCCAACCTTCAATTATTTAGTTCGCGTATTAATTTTAGTAGGCCTACCACATAAAATGTTTTTTTCTTTCTTTTTTGTTTACCCTAAACGTAAACTAACTATAGTAGTTTCGCTTGATCGGGAAAAAAAAATCTGCCGATCAACTCAGCGGCTCACTTCAGACTAAGTTCAATCTCCAGTGGCTTCCACAAGACAAATCAATGTGTGTTTTCTCGTCATGCAATCCGGCTGAAACACTTCCAATAGCTTGTGTTACCTCAAGAACTCAACGCTGAAACCACACAGGTGTTCGGTTGAGTATCTAGCAAAATAGATCGTAAACTACAAATGACGTAAGTTTATAATCAATTGAGCTGTGTTTTCTGTTGTTGTCTTTTTTAAACCCCTCTCCGTCTGCCACTATCTCTCGTTTGTCTATTATTGGTGGCACACTCCGTTATTAAAACAGCCAACTTATGATACCAGAAACCATTTTTGTTGGGCCGATGCTGTAATAATTTAAGAAGATAAACGGTGATCCCACCCCAGTAAAATAATATTAGTAGAACTGTGTAAAGTCAGTTGTGTTTTTGTCGTGGAAGCGCGGTGTAAGTTTTGCAACGAATGTGTAAGTTTACCTTCACACCGAAACAAACTTGTAACGATCTTGAAGGCAGACTGTTGGTCATATTCAAGAACTTCCACAGTCACCGGAAACAAAAACATGTAACAGAATATCAAAGTCCGAAATGTAAACAACGAAAATTAAAAACTAACGATACCTATGTTTCAAACAAGATATCCTGAACATAGCCTAATATAAATATAAGTGATAAACTAAAATCAGAAATATTCTGTCAGTCAAGCAGTCCATTATCCCGACAATTGAATAAATGTTAAAGGCAATGAAGCAGTAATTGTTCGCTCCTTTTGTCATTAGTCAAGGAGCAAATAGACATTTCATTAATGCCTTAATTTGTCACGCAGTCAAAAATGGGTCACCTAATGCATGTACTTACCAACAGTGCTTGTTTATATCTACCGAATGATACCTGCAAATCCATAAACCTTCCCTCTCTTCAAAAAGATCATGCCGATCATGTTACCGGAAAGTACATGCTTGTAACTTATTTACAAGTACATACGCCCCCTACAGTGTGTGTAGTTTCGCATGAACGTGTAAATAATTGAACACTTAAATCTAATGGAGGTGTTAAATTTACTAATGTTTCACACCGATTGACAAAACCATTTGATTCAATCAAAATGGCGTGGTGAAGAGGTAAATAGGGGGGAAAATTTACTGTTTAAAAATCTAATAAATCCTGGATGTCAACCAGCGCCAATAATTCGTGTAATTGTGGTCCGGCCGGTGTCATCTATTGTTTGGCCATTATATTCACCACGTTAATTAACGATCGGTCACAGAGCAAGTTCACAAAGTCAGGTCTATCCGGTGTCGCGCTTTATTTGATCCGAGCACAATGCGCGAGTGCGCGTGCATTCTCAATGCGCGGCTCTAGGCGCGTGCTGTGTATATCGCATGTTGTTATCAAACAGTGCCTAATTGGTGACCGTGACAGTGGTGCCTACCCCCATCACCACGGCTCCACCCTAGCCTATATGTTCATGATATAGAGCGGTACTAGTCGCATCTTTTTCCTCCTACCCGCCGGCTTCGGAAATGAATAAAAAGAAAACGAAACGCGATACGCGCTCATGTGGGCGACTGGATTTACCGATCGCATTATCGCAAATATTTACCAGCGGTCCTTAGCAAATCGGCATATGTTTGTTGTGATCGCGGCTTGGCATTAAATGCTTCTTTTTTTATGGACAATCGCATGCGGAGACAAAAACGTGCGCCTGTTTTCTGCGGGTTGACTCACGTGTGTTACGGTTGGATTGATGTCCCTGTCCAGTTCCACTCGGATTATCGTCGCCTCGTGCGTGCCTCTTTCCTCTGACGACCTCTGTGATGATCCGGACCTGTGATAGAACCCCATTGTTGCTCTTCGAGTATTGACAAAAAGTTATCGTATCTCTCTGTTTATCCATTCATGTGCGCGGTAAAAAAAAGTATTTTCTAGTTCGTCTCGTTTGAACGTGATATGTCATGTATTGTATTATTCTATTAATAAGGTATTCTTCCATTAATATAGGCTATTTCATTTAAATGTGTACGGTACTTGTTTTTCTTTTGTTTCAAACTCAAGTCAAGCGTGTGAGTGTGTGCAAGTTCACAATCTCTGATTGTTTCTGCTATCTTATATACACGTTCCCATGCCCAAGATACTCGTCATTCGCCAGTTTCTGCCCGTAACAGTTTTCTTGGCACCTAACCCCATGTGTGTACATGTAGTAGTTAGTATTCATTAGGCCTAGTGCGGCAAGGTAATTCAGAACACAGTTGAATTGTGTAGTGTATACACTGATCATTCCACATCGTCGTACGTTAGTACCCTCTGCATCAGGACATAACGCGTCTGGGTGCTCTGTATTTCCCATCATCATTCGCCACCAAGATAAGTATTCCTTTTTATAACTTTCAATTATTCCATAGTTAGCACATTCATTCTGTTAGTTTTATTCCAATTCGTACACAGGGTTCTTCATGCGATGTGAAACAGTGTGATTTCGACTGCTATGGTTTCGGTTTTAGGTAAAAACATATAGATACGCGCATACGCGCATGCGCGCTTTCGTTTCCTGTTTTATTGGTGGCGTGCGGTTTGTGCCCATGCTGAGCTGTCACGAAATAATCTGCGTCGCTGTTTTGAGAAACTCTCAATATACGATATTAGTCCAGCTATTTATGATTGCATGTCATCATTGCTCGTTTAATCGTCCACTTTGGCTTCGCTAATTTCACCCGTCCCCTCGTCGAGATCATATTTATGTTTGCTACTTGTTAATAACACGAAATTACGTCCATCTTTGCCCTGAAGTGCGAACTTTATCACCTATATTTGTTGTCGTTGTTTGCCAAAACCCTTCTCACATATTAACTCAACCTCCGTGGATCCAAATGAACAAAACATGAGGCGGTGCTTTGTTCATGCTTTATTTCTTTCATGGCTTTATGCTCACGGTTAATATTCGTTGCAACTGGTCAATTGTCATGAATTATAACTGGCATGATTTCATTTGAAGTACAGACAAAGATAACTATAGTTATGATATCTATACTGAATTTGATCTCCGGATTTCTATGAGGTTCGTGCATCAGGAATGAATATTAAAATCCGCACGATTACACACATGCAGCATGGGCGATGTTCTGAACGTCCAGATGATTCCAGTAAATACAATCGTTGAGAATAATGGCTTTTTACCAGATTCACTGCCAGTGCATAACAGATCTGAAGACACAGAAACAAACCTGAAACCCAATAATGGTAAGCTGAAAGAATATATATAAATCCTAACAAGTGGCTAATCCTGAAGTTCAACTTGATATATATATATATATAATAGCATAGTAACAATACTGCAATGATATACTGGTACATGTTATATATGTACATGCATTAGTAAAGGCACAGCTTTTTAAACCATAAATGATTCATGTGATTTTATTTAGTCCAGAAAATCAGACAAGGCGAAACATCCTCTGTTGCACTGTGTACTGCCTTGTTCTATCAAGTTTCCTCACAAGAATTTGATGTCACAGCCATAATGAAAACCTAATCTTTAACATTATGTGATTGACTTGGGCAGACATGATCAGTGTCAAGTCAAGGCACACAACCAGGCTCTCCAGGAGTGTGGCTGCAATAATTGTGTACAGTTTCCAACTATGATCTCAACAGATCCATCCAAGTCGAGCTTCCTCTTAAGTCCGAGCAAAATGACTCCTATCTTGTCCATGTTCAGCCTGAGATCATTTTCTCACACACACCTTTGAATATCACAAAGACAGCGTTCGATGAAACAACGTTCGATGTTGTCCCGTTGGAGAGGTTAAGGACACAAACACGCGAGAAGGACACATACACATACTGTCATCAGCATGGAAATGATATTTGATTCCATGTGACGTTCAGGGCCTGTGAGTTCAGGGCCTGACACCAAACCCTCACGAACACCCTGTTGAAGATGGACATACTCGGACCCCGGGACTTGGACACCTTCACGTCAACAAGAACTGCCTTGTAAAGTTCGTGCAGATGTGATCAAATTCAGTCCAGCGCGTGTCCAAAGATACCGTAAAAACATAATCGAGACGGTCCAGTGAAACACGGTGTTCGAACGAGTCGAATTATTAGGTAGCCGATTCATCCAGCATTACATGAAGATAGAGATAGATAGAGCCAGCATAAATTTGTGGCCTGTAGGATATCAGTTGAGACTTGTAGCAAGGAGGTCTCAGTTAACTGTAGCCGTCAGCCTGCCAGTAATCAGACAAGTAGTGTGAATACAGCTGATGATTTGTAGGAAATTTCTCGAAACTTGTATCGATGAACTTTTCCAGGATTCACGCTACGTATGGTGAAGTCAACAGACGTCGAGAGTTTTTAAGCTGTTCTGGATCAAAGCATGTCTCCTAGAGAAATAGCAGACATCACTCTCGAGTGAAGGCGGTACCGTGCTGTTGAACATGGATAAGTCTCGTCACAACAGAGCTTCAGCAACCACGTTGGAACAGAATCCATCAAGCAAAGACTTCGATGCCAAAACCTACCCGTGATTTTTTTTTTACTTCATCTTAAGTTGCCGACGCAAATGTGAACTAACTTGCAACACTTTCAGATTAGAAGGTGATTCTGGTCAAAACCCTGCCCTTCTCCGCGACGAATCCCCGCGATGGATACGATTTCATCAACGGAGACATCATTGAATCCATCCAAATGACCACTGATTGGTTTCCGCTGTGGTGGCGGTGACAACGATTTCTTCTCTTCCAGGTGACATCACATTTGGAAATGTTATAAATGTTGTAATGTATGCATCGAGCTATCACCGCCAACACAAACCATGACTTTGATGATGCCAACAGCAAACCCCAAATGCAACATTTTTTCGGGTAGATCGAACAAAACCCCGCCAAGTTGTTTACAGCGAAGGCTACATTGGCAGATAGTTAATCAGAATTTGGACGATCGACGATATGGGAATCTTATACTACAGTAAGCTTGTTGATCTCACAACATTTGTATCTGTATACGTTACGGTCCACAGTGAGCTTACTACACTGCCACACCCTTTCAAGTTTCAGTCCTTGCTGTTCGCCTTGTGTAGTAGTTCTTTTGTTTGTCATGGGTTGCCAGGTTGCTGTGTGACAATATCCAAGGCATCGAGGTGCATGTTTGTTCAGAACTGCTGACTGCCAGACGTTCAACGTGTCTTCTGTGCGGGGAGATGTGATTTATTCAGACGGGAAAGCATTCCATGCAGACATCTCGCTGGGAATCCGAGACAACAATGTCACCTCTCTCTGCACCATAGATGGGGCTGATACTTATGTTCGATAAGTGAACAGCGAAGTCCTCATTGGACATGATCTCCCGATATAATCACATAAACCAAGAATACCTGACTGTGACATTCGATACCATGCAGTTGACTATCGCTTCTGGTAAAAACGGTGTCCAATTTGTGTCCACGGAACTGTGTCGCATTTTTTACATGTTGCTGAAGACGAATGCGTCAAGGGGGGCAAGGAAGCGTCTCGTGCAGGCTCCGGTTGGCTGATCTGGATCTGAATGAAAGATGAGATCTCTAGTGATGGGGGTTCCTTTGCCGAAGACAGCATAGTCAGCCGAGTTCTGTAATCATTCTTCCAAGAACCCGATATGCTTGTTGTTGTTCGATGGAGGTGTCCGATTGAATGAAAGTGTCGAGTTTATAAACACGTTTCCGTGTGCGTATAGTGTTTAAGATATTTAAAACTGTGAACTGAGATTGTCACACACAAAAACAATAGTTCACCAGGAAAGTTCCTTGTTTCACAAATGAATACTGCAGTCAGGGAGGGGTAGTAATGGCTTTTATTTCAGGGATGAAAGATTAACATTTTTGTGGGAAAATGATGTCTATTTCTGTTTTTTTATACAATTCATATCTGTCCAATATAAATCTGTGATATGGTAACGTTTTAAACCTCGGATTAACGCTCTATTGATGGCAATCTTGGATTTATTTTTTCTTGACATCTGAAACCTTTTTTTCAATTCTGGTGCTCTTACTCGGATTCATCGGTCTGAACTGAACTGAACAGCACTCACATGTGACCAGGACCGCTCAACTGATCCACAGAACGTTAACCGCGGTAGTAGAACGTGAACGATGGGCGGGTACAACGTGTCGACATTACAGGACACATTTCTCAATGATCAAACACCTTGGAGAACCTATCGTTATGCAACCTCACACATCATCATATTCCCACCAGTTATGACTGTGTATACATTGGAATTTGGAAATACTATACCGATGTTTAATTCCCGACAGTACTCTCCTAATATATATAGTTGACGCAAAGACAGCGTTGGGGAATCTGTGAAAGGAGAGACCTCCGCAGGTCAGATACGGGGGTATCTCAGGCAACACGACTCAGGGTCGTTGCCTATCACACCCGAGCGACATATCAATGCGAACGAGACAGCAACCAAAAAAAGCGAACAACAGATATAAAAGAGAACTGTTGGGTGTCTACGTCTGACGGTGGTTGGACGTACATTCGCGGCGGACGGACGTCCGGAAGGAAGACACCACGAACGTGCCCGCGGACATCGCCTGTGATCCCGTCTTTGATCGACTGGGCTCCGCGTCCGCTGTCGGCTTGCTGACCTCCCAGCGGCTAGGGGTGAACGGGCCATGCTGCTGGCGGTATAAGTGGTGGACATGGTCCCCTCGGGGAAAGGAAGTCCACCCCGGACGCTAAATACACGGCAGCCGGCGTGGTGTCCTCGTAACGACAACGGTTCTCGCGCCTCGGTCAGGAAGCGGATCCGCAGGGCGAACAGTAAAGGTGTCGGGTAAAAATTGAAAACCTGCTTGTAACCATTACCGCTGTGTGATACAGTGAATGCATGGACTATGGTCGTAGCTGCCTCTCCGGAGCTATTTAGTTCGATGGTGCACATTTCCATAGATCACAAGGCGCGTAAAATGAGCCACCACGTCCGTCCATTATGATACAGGGCGGTAATTAAGGAACAGGTAGTTCGGTGGTTATGTGTTGAAGGAACATTCCTTGCCGTAAGGTTATAATTTATGATTGGTTTGATATTACGTCATGGCTCTGTTCCCATCGATCACTAGAAAACCAGCAATGGACCAATCATACGTAACACGGTAATAAATTGGTACAAGGATAGTTCGCATTTAAATACACCTTGTTGGATAGGAGTTTTGTGTTGTAACCTACTAACATTGTAGACATATTATATTCCTATTAGACTTGTCGTTGATGATTGTGGTCATTATTTCAATGATCAGTAAGGAATAAGTAAAGGAGGAACGCCAGGTTGTGTCACATGATTGGTGTAATGCCAACGACCAAAAAAAAAGCGTTTCGTCTTCAAGAGATAGAATTCATAAGTTGTTGGAGTAGAGTAGATGTTTTCATTCGTTTAATTCTTTTGTCACAGTCTGTATATCATATTTCATTCTAAACAATGCAATATAACTATAGCTGGGGACCTGGACTCTATTGTTTGTTTTCCATTTCAGAACTTGTGTAATGAATGTATCACAGTCATAGTTTTTTTTACGACTTAAGGTACATTCATGGTATTAGATAATGACATTTTTTCAAACGTTTCTCTTATTGTGGCTTAAGTCTATACTAACGACCACCGATTCCGAGGGTACGTTTCGGTAACATATAATTTGATCACCGTGTTCTTTTGCAGAATGCCAGACACGTGCGTATCGAAACGCAAACGAGGCACATCATATCGCGGGATTTTGTTGTTCAGCAAATAGTGGAGCACAGCAAAGGCACTGGGAAATGACGTAAACGATTAAATAATCGGCGTAGCGTGTCGCCTTACCACCCCGATATTTAATCGTTACATAGTGGACCACTTGTCCAGGTATGAAACCAAACAATTAAAGTTGAAAAGTGGATCTTCGCGTAACAAATTAAGCAATGACCTCGAACGTACGCGCACAAATTAAAGTTAGACTAGGTATGTATCCAATCCAACTACATTGTTAAACCCTCGGCATCTATGCAGTCCCAGGGCAGTGCATGGGTAGACATCCAGGGGGTCGTTCGAAGCTGTTGCATGTAATCTCGATATATTGATAAGCCACTGCATGCACTATAGATGCACGACTCAATTCTCCGACCGATGGCGACATTGTCTCCCCCACTCGCTCGAGAGCTCGAGAGCTGGCATCTCTAATAAAAGACGGCTATTATCCGGAGAAAATTACCAGTTTCCCGGTCGGCTCCCGGCATGGCACCTGCTCACACTCGGGGACAAAGTCCTTTATCTGTGTTTTTCTTTCCTCTCCCGAGACAAAACCATCATCATCATCTCACTCCCGAGGCGGACGGAACGATTCCTCCCTCTATGTCCACGGCCGCGCCATTACTTCTCAGGACCATAATAGAAAAACGGAAAATTGCTAAGCTCGTCGTCGGGAATTTCTGGGCATTCTGCGAGCGCTTCCGCTACAATAAATTGCAATGAGATTGTCGCAGCATGCCTTATGTCAGTTCCACTCACCGCCCCCACCCTCTCCCAGCTATAAGCTACAAGTACTTGTATCGTCGTCCACAAGGGTCCTGCAATGATGATGATGATGACTGGGGAGCGACTGTCCCTGCTGCAAACTACCAGAAATCTCCACCATTTATCTAAGTTTTCCCCCCCGCGGTCTGTTTTTCTTTCTTTCTTCTCTGCTCTCCCATACGCACGTGGTCTTTTATTCTAGGACCACTCATCTCCGACGACGTCCATGCAAGTCACCAGGACGACAGCGTCGGACATTACTCTAAATACGAATAAATCCCCGCCCGCAACTCAACGGCCATTTCCCGCACCCACCATTACAACGGGCATGCGACTTTTGTGAATCGGTCTTTTGTGAATTCCCTCAGGATCTGGCGTTAATTCGCTGTAATCTTGTGGGGTTTTTGTCACCTCACAAGACTGCCGTATGCTGACGAGAAAGAAGGGTCTCTTGAGTGCGACTTAAGAGGGATTAACAGCTCTTTCCGTTAACAACGTGGTTATTTTAGACGCATGCTTGTGTCATTATAGTTTTCAACACACTCAGGACACATCCCCACATATTACCCAAGCTTTGATTTGTTCTTCTTATTAGGCTATTCCTGATCGGATCTCGTGAATACTGACTGGACATGTCAGTGGCTCGTTTTAATGTAATATCTCGCGAGACTTTGACGTGATGACGTTCTCTGGAAGCCTTGGCCGACAGATGGCGCACAGTGTTTCTCCCAGATTGTGCATGCGGACCTCTGAAATCGTCAATTATAGCAAAACTTGTACTAATTTGTAAACGGATACGCGGCAGGCAGAATTTCCTACAGGAAAGGCAATTAGCTCTTTATCAGTAAACTTTCAAGTAATGAAATTAAAAGTGCCACAAATGAGCACACACAAATTACTTATGCCTTGGGCTTATGCCTGGGCGCATATAATAATAATAATATTAATAATAACAATATTCCGATTGTTGTTGTTGTTGTTGTTGTTGTTATTGTTAGCTGAACCCTTCAACCGAACCTATTGGCGAAGAATGAATGACCACTGTCATCAACACACGATGTCATTGTTTATATGATTACAAACAGGTATCTCGCTAATTGGGCCGGGTAGTGCGCGCGGACGAGCGGTCCCCTGACGTTGGCCACGTGCCACGGGCGGCCGGGGCTCGTGGAAGCGGTCAAAGGCCGGGTAACAGTTGTGCCGACTGGTTAGGGACCTGTCTGTCGGGTCGTGATCACGGCGACACCATCTGAGCCCCCAGGGCGAACGGAGGCCACTGCTGTTTGGAAACCACCCCGTTTCTCTCTACCTCCGAATTCACCTTTGAGTAGATCAGTTTCACCTTTGAATCCGTCTGTCCCTCCAACGTTCAATGTGTTCAGCTCCGGGTCGTTGTCATTTCTTTCAGCTTGTTATACGTGAGATGCACGAGTGCCAATGTTTATTCATTCCAAGTTCGCCCTCGAGTGGTCGAATAAGTTGGTAGGGTGTTTAACCGGGCTACCGGTGTCACCAATGACCTTTTCATTGTTGAACGCCAGCTATAGAGGTGAAGGGAAAGGCGGGAAAAGTCGGATGTCTTCGGCAGCATCCGGAAAACCCGACGGCCGCGGCCGATGAATACTGTAGTTTGACGGTGTGAGAATGGGCTAGTGCGCGTGCGCCATTGTTTGTCGCGACACGAAAGCGAAGCCCGATGACAACGATCGCTAATTGTGAGAGAAAACACGGCAGCGGGGGGCTGCGACCTTCTTCAAACAATCCGGTTAAAATTTGTCGTCGGGTGTTTTACTCCTCATGTCTGTTGTGATCTTAGCAGCGGGCGATGAGAGCAGATTACGACCTCAGGTGCCACGCAAGCAGCTCGTCTCTATAGGCCCCCTCAACTCAGCATGTCGTCCCTATTTCCCTCCCGTTCTTCACACAAATGATTATCTACTCTCACGCCGACTAAATACAATGACATCCCGCGCAACACAAACGCGAGTCCGCAGAGATTCCGAGACTGATAACGGACGCTCATTACGTCGGCCCATATGCCTGTGACGCAATAGACGTTTACGGTAAAACAAAATGCACGTGCGTGCCGAGTGAACCGTTACGCCGATACAACCCCACCTGCAGCATGCCCACCATTGGTTTTACATCAAGTGTTCACCGTGCATATAGTGTTATGTCATCGACATTAGTAACAAAACCTTACAAATTCGCATGCGTCTCATTGTCAATCAAAATCAACAGGTGCAGTAGGCCTAAGCCTACACATAGTCCAGCGACAATATGGTGTTTGTGTGTGCTATATACATATACTATTGTATCTTGTGATTTATACGGAAACAAGCCTGCAACTGGCTTATACAATATACCATATACTAGGCCTATATATATGCGTCTCCGCTGCCGAAATAACTTTGTTTTTGTGAATATATGATCTATATAAAAAAAAAGCTGAAGATCTGGGCAGTTTTGTAATTTCCCATATAATAAGGCCTTTATCAAGTGTAGAAAACTGACATGGACTGAAATGTGTATGATATTCACTTTCCCATTCTCCATTCATGTAGGGTAGGAAAACAGTATTTCTTATAGGATTTGCGCGAAAAACGCGTTTCACGCGTTTTGTGATGTTACAAAGATTATCCCCTTTGACGAGAATTTCCCCTTGAAGGAACTCCTGTGTTAATTTCAACGAGAACAACAAGTGAATTACGTTTGCTGGGAAAACTCTGAGTATAACGTCAATGGTGGAATCTCATTACCGTGGTCACATTTGTGAAATAGATCGAGTTTCAAACTGTTGAAATCGTGCGAAACTCTCAATGGGCACCACGGAAAAGGGCCGGGAAATGCGCTGCAGCATCTGCCGCGCAAAATACGGTGGTAATACGGTATCTAGATTATAGCCTCGAGGTTAATAGTGGAAATTCGCAAACGTGGACTCCAATATGGGATCCTTACAGGGCCAATACTGCATATAGTCATTTCATGAACACACTTCCAACAGAAAAAAGGTAGCAGATTTCATTCGGTCACGCGAAATTTTCACAAGTGAACAATGATTCTTTGTGTAAGTTTTTAGCTTTATTGAGAACGTTCGTTCGGCAGAAAAGCGTCTCAATTCCCTTTCACACACCCCCTTCCTCTCTTCAACTACTAACCCTGACACGACAGATTCCTGCTAGGTGTCGAATTTCCTATTGAAAGGTTGGCGTGAAGGGAGGTTATTAACATTGCTGTTAATCTCTTATTTGTTTCAACTCTTCCCTGTCATCAGTTGTCATAATTTCCATTTGCTGTCCTCCATTTCTTGATCTACAGAAACAAAACCACACAGCCTTCGTGTCTAATGCAGCTCACTGATTAATCATTGCACGTTTATATTGTGTGCTCCAATGGCATAAATCAACCGACGTATCGCAATTTTTAATAATCCAACTTGAAGGAGAAAATATGACGGTGTTTTTGCGAGTACCCCCCCCCCCCCCCCCTCATCAGCCAGCAAGACCATAATGACGGAACTCCGACTGAAGATCCCCCCCCCCCCCCCGCACGTAAAACAATAATATACAATGCCATGTGCGTACAACCCAACTTGTTTCGGGAGAACGTATTGTGTAATTTTCACGTTGTTTTCCGCCAGGTTTTATGGCAATCCGACTCGTCTTACTCTGCGTAGTCAACGCCGTGTCCCCGTCATTTTCTCCACTGGCCTGAAGAGCGACAGAAACAGGTTCGTTGAAATCGGAGCTTCTGCAACACTGAGAAATCCCGTGTCCCCGGGGTACAAATCAGGAAGACGTAGTGAACGTAACGTACGGCTATGGTTAGATGGCAAGGGTGACATTCATCTCCCTGAATCCAGGCGCTTTGTTTTGCTTCTTTCTGCTGCTTTACCACCACACCGGACATAGACTGCAAAACCGCACGATTGAAGAACACGAAATGACACCCTCGTGCACATGGCATGCATAGGCACCGCATCAGAGGATTGAGAAGTTTCCGCTCGTTCCAATGACAACAACGAGCGCCTCCTCGTGATTACTTTCGAGTCGATTTGTGCGTCTTGCGACCGAGAGATGACAGCACCTCCTACAAGCTCTGAACCTCTAAAACGATTATTCACAGTAATCGTGTATTCACGGTAGAAACTGCCAGTTGATAAAACAATGTTTCATAGCTCACCACAAGAATAAAGTATTTCATATCAGTATCATCGGGAGCCTTCTCTGAATCGTGATGAATTGACGAGCTCAGAATGATGGAGTCATGAATGATGAAGTCCACAATGTTTTGATTCCCTTTGTGTTGAATTTTGCGCTGAATTGAGTTTAACTCATTCCTTGCTGAGCCAAATATAACGATTTTGCTGATAAAATAATGATGGTGTTCTGACTGACACTTAATGTTAAGGCGACTTGGACTTGGGTCCTCCCAGTTTGAGGCTGACCAATGGTCCTGCCACGATCCATATTCCACAACGGTGGTATGGTGATGTTTCAGCTGTGATGGTCTCAAAACATTTCTTTGGTAAAATAGTTATGCATGGGTGAGCAATGATTAAGAAAAGTTCAACTCATCACCAAACTCAAAACAAACTCAACAATCAACACAAAGAGAATCAAAACATTGAAGAATTCAGCAGAGTACAACAATTTTGTGACTTCATTTTGACCCCCTGAACACTTGAAGGACTACAGAAATGACCCTTTTCAGTATACAAGTCATGTACATGTACGAACTCAAGTTTACACGGTTCAGAAAATGCTATATTTAATTTGTTTACTGGATACCCTAACCAGTATGAGCAAATAGGTTGTTGGGGTTTTTTCTGAGAAGTGGAATATTTCTTGTTGATTGAGGCGCTTGGATTATACACGTGAAGAATCAAATATTAATGAAAAAGACGATGGCAAAAAACAGACTACCATGAACATTCCCGACAAGTACACTAATATACATAAATTTGCAAAATTAATTTAGCCTTGACACCTGTCGTATGAAGCCGATGATTGAATCTCATTCGATTCCTCGTCAGAAGCAAAGAGAAACTTCTCATACATACGAGCAACTTAAGTGTGATTGCACGTAACTTACCGGTGACTGCACTGAGGCACTTTTCCATTGACTTATAATGTGAAAGTAAAGGTAACAAAATCACCAAAACAATACAATCCCCTGACCTAAAACTTGGTTTGCACACACACAAATACTCATGGGTGATGAACCGAGACATGGTTTCATAAAATTATCACGAATGCTGTGCAATTTGATGATTAGATAAATCATTTTATACGTTTCACCAAAACGAAGATTCGAGTGTTCTGCTTGACAAGCACTGGCTGTTGCATATATTTATTCCTTGTTGTCGTCAAAATAACGAGAATATCTAGGGCTATACTTTTGTGAGGTGAATACAATGAGCTGAACATTCATAATCCCAAACGCCTCGGTGCACCTGAGTGCATATCACCTGTGAGTTTTACTGGCCTCACTAGCTATTTGCTGCACAGCATAATCCTTTCGCTCGCATTGTTGTGAGTGTATTTTGTAGACTGAGAAATAGGTCGGAAAATGACATATGAAAACGATGAATTTAACAAATTTAACATTGCTTAGTAAGAAACAGAGTAACAATCAGAAAGGCAAAGTTTCACGTTGGTTGGAAGTGTATAAATTCATGAATTTGTTACCTTTATATTTACAATATAAGTGAATGGACAGCTGGTCACTGCCAGGTTCATGACGATCACATGCAATCAATCCTTAATTGATACAAGTAACCTACAGTGGAGAGAATTATTTTTTGTGGCCAGCGGAAATATGTTGGGATGGGAATGTTTATGTGATTAATACCCTTAATTTATTGGATTAAATTGCTCATTATTCTCCATATAATAAACAAAGAAGAACATATCTATAGATGTATATCCGAGCACAGACATTCAACGGTTTTAATGTTGCCCAATGTGTTGGATCAAATTGATAGTTTATGCGTCTATTTTGGTGTAAAAAATATTTGTCATCACATTTTATCACTTTTATATCGTAAACTATAAAAGTTGGCAACCTTTCATAATTGATCGGCCAACATCAGAAATTTAGCTCAATATTTTTGTTGCGCTACTGTATGCGATACGATACGATACGATAAATTTATTCGGATAGCAATCAATATACATAAACATATATACAAACATGAATAAATATTATGCTATCCTAGGTGACACATAGCCGCATGGCTGTCTTCCTGTGTCACCTATTAGAAAGGAAAAGAAATGAAAATGGTCGAGACGGTGAGCCCCGAGAGCCCCAATGATGGCGGGACACCGGTACCAAACAGGCACGCACCCCAGACAGACAGGCCAAGAGCAGGCGGCGGGGTGACCGACTAAAGCGGACTAGCGGCGGTTGATCTAATATCCCTTGATCAGATGATATTTATATGAATTACTGAATGATTTTATTGACTTTTTTTTACGTATTAATTCTGGAATTGTGTACCATAAGTCCGGACCTTTATGTCTTAATGTATTGGCAGCTATAGTAGTTCGTCTATTATCAATATGAGGGTTGTGTATGTTTCTAGTATTGTGATGGTGAACGCCCGAATTAGTTACAATTAAGTCAATCAAAGGAGTGGGTATGTTATTCGTTTTTATACTGTACATGTATTTTGCAATCTGTAATTTATACATATCAGTTAGCTTTAATAATCCTAATCCTTTAAACAAGTGATTCGTATGCTCATTATGCTTTGCCCCACATATTATTCGTACAGCTCTTTTTTGTATAATAGCTAGCTTATTAATGTGGGTGGAATGCGTTGCGCCCCATAGAGTTATACCGTAATCAAGATATGGAAATATTAGAGAATAGTACAAGGTGAGCAAATGTTTACGCTGTAAAATATGTTTCACTCTATTTAGAGCATACATTGAGTTATTCAGTTTCTTTTTCACATGGTTAATATGTTCATGCCAATTAAGGGACGAGTCTATATTTATCCCAAGAAATTTAACATAATTTTTGTTTTCTATTTCATCATTGTTGATTTTTACTTTGTGACCTGTCGGAGGTAAATCAGCTTTATTTTTGAAGAACACACTGTTTGTTTTAGTCACATTCAAAGATAGTTTGTTAACACGGAACCATTCAACTAAGGTATCAAGGTCATAATTAATCTTTTTGTATAAATCATCAGTGTTGTTAGAACTTAAATAGACTGTTGTATCATCTGCAAATAATATGGCTTTAGAATAAACAAGACAGTTTGGGAGATCATTGGTGTATATAATAAACAATAGGGGTCCCAGTACCGAACCCTGTGGTACCCCAAAAGGGATATTTTGTGTTTCTGATTTATGCGATTTAAATTCAACAAATTGTTTACGATTCAATAAGTAGCTTTTGAACCACTCCAAGGCCTTCCCTCGTATGCCATACCAGTTAAGTTTATTTAATAAGATTGTGTGATCAATGGTATCAAAGGCCTTGGAGAGGTCCAGAAACACACCTATGGTATTCATTTTACTTTCAATTGACTGGACAGTATAATCTACGAATTCGTTAACAGCATGAGATGTAGAATGTTTAGGACGAAACCCATATTGGCTATGGTAGAATACATTTTCGGAGCAAAGGAAGGTATAGAGCCTTTTATGAACAATTTTTTCAAGTATTTTAGATGCGGTTGGTAAGAGAGAAATAGGGCGGTAGTTATTTAGTATATCTTTTTCTTTCGACTTATAGATAGGAAGAACTTTTGCAAGTTTCAAAGAATCCGGAACAATACCTGTACTAAGAGATTTATTAATCAATATGGTTAGGGGTGTGGCTATCTCTACCTTAATGAATTTGAGTAATATCGGAGAAATATTGTCATGCCCTGAGCTATTTTTACTCTTTAACTTGGATATTAGGTTACTAACTTCAAAAATATCAGTTGGAGCCATAAACATATTGGCAGTAGATTGTGGCTGCATATAGTGGTTGTATGTGATTTCAGATTTTGGTATTTTATTAGCATAATCGGCTCCGATATTGGTGAAAAAAGTACAAAATTCTTCGGCAATAATTTTAGGGTCATTTACTGGATTGTTGTTTATGTTAAATATATCAGGTATTGTGGATTTACTCGATTTGCCTATCAATGAGTTAATAACGCCCCACGTTTTTCTAATGTCACGTCGATATTCATATAGTATTGCTTGATAATAATTGTTTTTGGCTGCGCGTTTTATTTTGTTGAATAGTGTTCTGTATTGTTGGAATTTAATGTGGCGGATATGTTCTTTAGAATGACCCAGTTGCTTTTTATGTAGTTTGTGCAAGTTGCGTGATGAGGTTATCAGACCTGTGGTATACCAAGGATTGCGTTTAACTCGTGAGGCAGATATAGTTTTAGTTTTTAATGGTGCTTCTTCGTTTATAATATTATTCATGGTATTCGAAAAATGCTCGTAAGCCTGATTTACGTCTAGGTGTTCGAGTGAATCCCAGTTTATTGTTCTCAATCTCTCAGCTATTTTTTGCATATTCACATTATTCATATTTCTTGTGGTTATTATCTTGGGTTCTTTAATATTTATAGGTTTGTCAGTTTCAACACTCAGTAACACTGGAAGGTGATCGGATATATGACTGGTTAGGATGAGCGATTGCATTTTGGCTGATTTTTTACTGGATATATATATGTTATCGATTAATGTCGCCGACGAATGTGTAATCCTGGTGGGTTTAGTAGCAGTAGGTATTACGCGTATGCGTATGTATAAATCAATATCGCGAAGCTCTCACAGTATTTGCGTTTATTCACAAGATTAAAATGTAAAACCTCATGGAAACAATCAGTAATATTATTTTTGAAAGTGCTGTGATCCTTTTGTTGAGATGACTAGGCCCCCCCCCCCCCCTATATTTAACAAATGATAGCAAGACCGGGCCCACTCATGCCTACCCTCCGTGGGTACCGTAAAATCGCGCATATAAGGACATGTTATATCCGGAATATTGCGTTTTGGGGCTCTCAGCAAAAAAACCAAAGTGTCTCGAATATAAGGACATGTTCTTGTATTCGAATATATGGCCACCCCTAATAACCCGCATATAAGAACATGGTAAGCTAAATTAATTAATAGCCACATAAACCTTCGTGCGCAAGTAGCCTAGACAAGTCATAACCACCACTGATGTCAAATTACATTATATGTGTTGGCTTAGGTATATATTTGAGGCCTATTTTGAATGAGCTCCAAATAACCTCGTATATATATATTACCGACAGTGGTCGTAAGCCTGGCAGCACGTGATAGCACGTGCAGTGAATGTCCTTTAATTCGTGACACCGTTGCGTTTTTGGGGCCAAAACCCAAGTGTCTCGAATATGAGGACATGGGTGTCCTTATAAACGAATATTGCTTTATGGCGCGGAAAAAGTCAACCTTCTCGAATATAGGGACATGTTCTTATATTCGAATATGAGGACAGGCTCGAATATAAGGACAGTGTCCTTATATGCGAGATTATACGGTATGTTTTTACCCAAACTTAGAAGACCGACACAATACACTGGCCAATCAGGTCTGCAAGAGTTACCGGTATTGTTGTTTATTCCTCGGATCCGATTTCGTTTCAACATTTCCAGTATTATTAGGCCGTCTGAATCTTCGGCAACCAGCTGTAAGCCAATACTTATTGTAGAAACTATAAATTCCCGAGTCACGAGTCGCCGAAAAGTAGTTATTTTCACCACTATATTGCTAACTTTGTCCCTACATTTATACTTTATATGGGTGAAGGACATATATCGTCTTTCAATTTAATACCTGGTCATTCGAAGGAAGCAACGTTACATTTTAAGTAAAACGCACAGCCCATGACAAACTCCTGAAAAGTATTGAAAAGCATACCCACTGCTTTAACTTGCTATAACTTGCTTGTAAACAGCCGCGTAGGCCTAATCACGGTCGCCGAGGTCGCGCCCACAAGCAGAATCTGTTTTCAGCAATGAAGAGAACGTCTTTAATTCCCTCGACTCTCGGAAGAATTCTGTGCAACGGTGCTTCCTTCCCCCCACTGCATTAACGGCTTTAATGTATTATTAAAGGACCTGGCGGCGCCGTCCATGTTGTTTATAGCTTTGCAATGGGTGCGACGTAGTCCATAGGTGACCGCTCCTGCCACGGTGACCGTTCGTCATTTTCTTTGGCCTGTTGTCCGTCCGCTCTCCAGAGTTTCTGGAAACCCTAAACCGGGCTTTGTCCCTCTGCCTCACAAATGGATCGGTCGTTTGTAATTCTGATTTAGCTGGAGGATTAAAGCCACACCCGTCCTCTAAATGCGAACGCGTTTATTCCTCGTGACTAACTCGCGCTTAAATCATACAATGTTGATGGTCAGCTGGTTTCATCACAGTGGTTCTCTTTCTCACTTTATATTAAAGCAGAAACTGTACATTCCTCGTTATGTATTTCTGATTTTTGTCTCTTTATGCGTTCATGCCGAGTGGAACAGCCTTGACAGCCATATGTTTGAAGTTTTAGTTGCATATTTACAATTTTGGCTAATGCTAATATCGGAAATACATAACAATTGTCTTTCTTAGAGTACTATCGCACACAAAACTTAACCTAAAAGGTTAAAATATTTAATAGCCAAAGATCTGGACTGAGGCTCTGATGAGACATTTAGGGTTAGAATACTAGTACCAGTATGTTGCATCAACATGGTTTTCCGAACCCTCCCCAATTAGATGTTTTGTCACAACCTCTGTCATGATATCTGACGGAGTGTGGATTGAACGTGCTAATGCCAGCCAGACAGACGTTCTCTGTTTCACTGTAGGTCTCGAAATGAAATAAAATGAATGGTCAGTGTTCCACTCCCAGATGTCACATAAGGTCAAATTCAAGAATACCTACTTTAACGTAGCACGCTACAAACAGAGAGGTAATGGATTGTCAAAATTTAAAAGTTATATCTTGAATATTATCTCTTCAAAATGACATATTTCATAGAATAACTGATCAGCATTCTAATACTGAAAAGAAAATAGGGGGTCACCGTGCTTGTTTCTTCGACATATTCGATCACATTTCACAAACATTTACTCAAATGACTTAATTTATGGTATTTTTACACATTTGTTTGCCCATATTCACATCTTGCATCTTGTTTTTTTAAGAGAACGGATACGGTGACCCCTTATTTTCTTTTCAGTTTTAGGATGCTGATCAGTTACTCTACGAAATATGTCATTTTGAAACTCTAGATTTTGTTAATACAGTCATTTATTTTGAAAAACTCTTTGATCCCCTCCCCTCACTGTTTGGAGCAGACTACCTTAAAAGTTTTATATTAGGTACTTTCTAGGCGGAATTAAGCTGAAAATCACAATTTTTCTTCTAAAATCCATTTATGTACAGTTCATTGCTTTCCTGTATGCTTTCCTGTTGAGCCCAAGAATCAGAACTTGGCCGCTCAATATCATCCAAGGTCAAATCCAAGATCACCAATGTCAAGGTCACGATTTCCAAGCAATGATATTGAGGTTATCTGCAACCGCTAATGCTCCACACACCTTTTTATACCATTATTGGTCGCCTATTGATTTTCATGGGGATCAGTCGTAAGTAAATGTTTCGATGTTTCAAGAATTAGCCCGAGTTCTAAGATAGGTTACCGGACGATTTTGGTTTTAAGCGATTTTGAGATTTACCAATCAAGGTAATCTTTGTAAACTGCAATGTCACCATTAGGTATGCTGTATGTGACTTTATATATGTTCATAATACAAACATATAAACTCTGTCAACAATTGTTTTTGTCTGAGGAGGCCAATTTACACATGTCAGGTCAGGCCTTCAGGATTATGGTATTTGGCCTTGAAGGTCATTAAGGTCAAATTCAAGGTCACCAAAAATATGCCATAAATACATGACTTCTTGTACCTTTATACACAATCCTAACCTGTATGTGCAAGTTTTCAAGCCTCAGTGGCTAATTTACACATTTCATGTCGGACATTTAGCACTCAAGGTCATCCGAGGTCAAGCTCAAGGTCATCATCAGCTGCTCCATATATGACTTGCTATATGCTCATGATGCTCTGCTCTATCTACAAGCATTTCATCTGTAGCATTTCCTTCACACAGAAAACTTTTGCGACCAAAGAAACATGGGCAGCTAATCTAGTCAACCCGGGAACTAATATCCAGGTGCGACCTTTAGCTTTTTGTTTGCACGCTGGGCAATCTCTCGACGACTGAATATTGAAGGTAAAGATCTGCAAGATTATTGGAAGAAATCACACTATTGATAGCTTAAATCAAAGTGAGATTTTAGCTCTACTCCAGATAATACAGTAATATTATAGCACCATTAATTTGCCCATTTTGGCGCTTATTAATATAGTCTCTTTGTATATTGTTCATGTAGTCGGTAATAATTGAGAGCCAAAAGTTAATAACTGAAGGACGTAATGATTACGATTACTTCTAAGATTTTTTCAAAGCGAAACTCGACACCTCTGGTGATTAATTAGTAAATTACGTGTTATTAATTTGTGTTACCCGTCACAGATGGGGCTGCTTTTAACGAACTTTCCTTTGGCTAAGAATACCATACCAAAACAGTATCATATAACAGACAGGCTTGGCTATACAAATAGTCTTTCAAGAGGGACAAAATGTTTATATCTCGTGATTATTAATAACTACAACAAAATGATTAATATATACATGTAAATTGAAAACTGTATCAAGTATCATAATTAAAGTCTTGATTCGTTACAGTGGTTATTTTCACGTGAATGTATCACTTTTCAATGCACAGCGAATGGTGAAATATCAAGTTGTATTTTTTGTTGTTCAGTTTTTAGGTAATGAATGTATATTAGCTGTATAATCTAACAATAACTGGATATGTAAAATGCTTGGTTTCGGCGGTCTCAATACAACTCTGAGATGACAAAAAACACTTCTCTTCGTTTAAAATCAACTTTTCCTTACAATATTATTCTTGATTCATTATTCGAGCTCAATTTTTGTTTACTTTTCGTTGTCATTTTATGCACAGTGAAAACCGGCCTGTCATTGTGTATTTTATCTGAAATAATAGATCGCTTATGGATGTAAAGACGGTGTTTTGTCATGGTTATGAGATATGTTGGCAATAGAAGAGTCAACTTGAGATCTTCGAGACCCCAGGAAATGGAACTCGGAATGGGAATTTGGTACAATTACTTTAACATATAATTTTGCAGCAATTCGACCTGCACCGTATGACCGTGAAGGAATAGTGACTGTGAAATACAATTCTTCCCACGTATATATTACCCAACAATTTTCTTATATAATTTCAATACCTGGCATGGAGTATCTGATCAGCTTATCGATAGTGTCAGGTCATTATTGCTAAAGAAATGTTTGCATTTCGTTCATTTGAAGCTATAAGTTTAGGATTATCAGTAGCAAAAATGAGACTGTTTCCCTGTTCATCTTTTTCCCATCGTCGCATGAACTCATCGCTATAGTTAATATGACCCTCTTTGCCATGAGCGCCAATTGATACAATGCAAATATTTACCAACGTTTAGAATTCGAGATAAACTTGGGACAAGCGTAGAAGAATAAATTCTCGTTCACTTAATTGAGCCATTGAGACATCGTTAGCCAACCCCGATAAATTCGTATCTTAGTTATTTAATCCCTTAATGGTCAGTGTATCGTTACAAAGGAGTAAAGCTGGGTAAAGTCAAGATCGCTGACACACAGGCAAGAATGACGATGTTATTACCAAGGCAACCTGTCGATATCCTGTTTTGTCCGTGTTTGTTAACAGCTTGTCAATAAGAGGACACATTTGGCAATGTAAATCGGTGGCAAATCTTTTCAGTCCCGAGCCATGCTCATCAATTACCAGGGATGTGTATTCTGCCTCCCTAAACTAAGTAACTTACCTATGGGGAGTAATATTATGACGATATTCAACTGCACATTGCAGTGGGAGGATATTTCGCTAGTTATGTGTGTTATGGCTCATTTGCGGTCAGAAACTACACTCGTTTGAATTGAAAATGTAATCGATCACTTATATGAACTAATTGTACTGTTTCTCAGGTAAAACGGGGTCGATTTGTGTACATGAATTGTCCATTAGACTGCAATCACTTCAATAAATGTACCTCAAGGCCGTTCATGGACGGAATTCACCTAAAGTGATGGGTAATTTGTTCCAAGTACGAAGCTGAAATACGAGTCATTGTCATTCAACAAATATTTAATATCACTGATTGCCAAGAAAGACAGAGTTTCAATAATGCATGTGGCAAATAACTTGTAGGGTCGATAAGTTGGGAATATGGGGAATTCTTTTAACCAAGCTATAATCTTCATGTGAATTTCATGAAGAAGTGAATACGATGCACTGGTACTTTCGAATAGGCATTACGTATTTTTGAGATATTTTTGTGAATACTAATGTATGAATTCGCTCTAAACTTGCATCTCGATAGGATAACCACCAAGAATATCAGTTATTAACTTATGACTGAAAGTAAAATTTGTATCTCAAAAGCTGTGATATTTCCATCACTCATTATCATTCTGTCGATGAGATTAAAAGAAAATCTTTCTTTGTTAGTTGTTTTTCAAAAAAATGTTCACTTTCACTCAATTTAAACAGCAATTCAAGCCAAAATGCAGCTCATTTGACAGATGAAAACAATTCATATAAAACACAAAGGAGCAGAAAACAATGGCCCCAGCTACATCGATTGTACCGCGTGGGAAACCTAGACGGAATTTGATTAAAACGGTTCCTGCATTTAATACGCCGGTCTATTAATAAGGATACTGCTACAATAAGTAGTTTCGTATGATCGTTAAAGTTCCATAGAAACGTGGACAAAAGAATTTAATAGCAGACAGAGAATAATATCGTGAATAACAATGTAAAGACAACAAAAAATTGATTGTAATTCCAATCCGGCGAAATGCATAAAGGAATATCATTGCGCAACTTCATGCACAAAAGCTACAGTACACCACAAACTTAATTGTTGTGTAGAATGTCATCTCAACTGGATGCACGGCGGTATATGTTTTCTCATTTGTCACTGAAACATAACAAGACTGGGCAAAAACATACCTTTTTAATTGGCGGAGTTTTTCCCGTCATAATGTGTTATATATCATAACGGACACTTGTACGAATCAATGGTTGACATAGCGGACTTCATTTAGTGTAGTCGCCGCATAACGTGGTCAAAATACACGGAATGTCGACATTCTACGGTCCTCTAATTATGTCAGGAAACAGATACTGTTATGACTATTGAGATTCTTTCTACAAGAAATGTATGAACATATCAAACAGAATTATGTTTGATGTAAAGCAAAATGACATTAAATTTTTATTTATTGTGGTAAACGGGCAATTATTTCGTCTTTGTCGATCACGTAAACTATATGTTGGGGCAGATTCAGTGATTGAGAAAGGGGAGGGAGGGAGGGAGGGAGGTGCCAAAATGCAAAGCTTTCAAGGTGCCTGTTTCACTGGCACAAGACAGTTGTGATTAGATTTGGATAATGAGTATACATGTATATGGTATGGGCAATATTCTGACGACATTGAATAATATTCTGACGATATTGAACATGAGCTGACCTCGGATCACAATTAGATATAGTGATCTCATCGTTGAGCATTGTCCATTGTCTCACATGCAAGAATGACCATAAGGGGGTTATTTATTTGGTCCAAAAACCTCTTGCCATGGCGTTGCGTCCGTTGTGCATCGTCAGTGGCGGATCGGGGGGGGGGGGGCGAGGGCGGGTGGGGCTCATGTTATCCAGATAATATAGAAGTGACATCCGAGGTAAAGAGCTAGGCTAAATAAAAATATTGATTTAGATGCAGCTCTATGACTTTCATTCAATTCAATTTAACTTTTGCCTAACCACAATCACGGATCGACTCAGATATTTAGCTTTGGCGACTGCATATACCACTATGAACTGAATGACCATTCACTGCCGCGCATGTACAGTTGGTTATATTGTCTATCAACGCCACCCATACGATGGAACGAAGAATTGTGTGCACCCGCCCCTGTTTAGCACACGAATTAGGCATCAAATATTCCCAGAAGTCCCCAGAATGCACCCCAAGTGCTCTCAGAAAACACCAGAAAAAATACCAAAATGCAGAACGATTCAGCAAAATATCAAAAACACCAAAATGCAAAAGTCTTCAAAATGCATCCCAAGTGCTCTCATAAAACCCCAAAATGCAAACTTATTCCGGGGGCGCCGTAAGCCATCCTCACCATGGAACCAAGAATCCTGTACATATATTCGCCCCTGTCTAGCACACTAAATAGCCATCCAATATTATCAGAAAAGTCTCAAGAAAGCATGTGCTCTCAGAAAACACCGAAATTCGTCGTTTTAAAGGTTAAAACTAGTATTATTTACAATACTTACCTCCATAATACTACACGGGTAACAGCCTACTTAAATTAGGCTCCCCCATAGAGGAACCTCTCATATGGGGAAGAATAAAGAATGACCCCTCCCTTGCTGCCACCAGGAGCAGCACCGTAGCCACTTCCTCCATTCCCAATTCCTTGTCTCAGGGACGAGTACAAAGGAAACGGGGTAGGTTGGGTGGGCACTTTGGTAGTATTATGGAGGTAAGTATAGTAAATAATACTAGTTTTAACCTTTAAAACGACGAATCATTGTCCTATACATTACCTCCATAATACTACACGGGTAAAATTCAGAATAGACATAGGAGGTGGGATTTGAACCCGTCCCTGGAAGTCTACCCGGATAGTATCACGGAGGTCATTCTTTAAATATATATATAGAAATATATACATAAATATTAGTGCAAACAAAGAAACATACCTTGTGAAGAAGGCTTCAGTTCCGAATCCTCTTCACTTCCACCAGACTTGAACTTCTATTCCATGGTGAGAACACACTCCCTCACGCCATGCGTGTAAGAGTCAAATTAATCCAAGTCCAAGGTATAACGGTACTTAAATTAGGAGAATCTGGGAATCTTCCCTGAACAATATATCCGAAGGAGTATATACAGATCACAATCCTTTGCACTAATATCCACAGAACTTAGGAATCCATCCGGATTAACTGAAGCAACACATAGTCCGAACAATCCTTGATGTTTTTGTGGTTTTCATTGTTTTGTTTGTTTTTTTTTTTGTTTTTTTTCGTTTTTCCGTGTTTCCAACAGCTATTTACAGAAAAACAAAAAAGCCTCAATTGGATGATGCGCGTCCAGGGATGATGTGTTGGTTGGCCACAATCGGTCCCAGGTGCATCCCGTCCTCAGACGTCCAGGCTATGTCTCTGAGATAACGAGAAGTAAACGTGTTATGGCAAGACCAAGAACATGCACTCATAACTTGAGACAATGGTATATTACCAATATAAGCTAATGACGCAGCCATGGCTTGTACGTCATGCACCCGTACCCGAAAAGAACAATCGGTCGGCTGATCGCCAAGATCGTAACAGAGCCGAATGCATTTCTTAATCCAAGAAGAGATAGTAGGGGAGCGAATATCGTTCTTGAAGCTTTTCAGATAAGAGACGAAAAGTAGCTTTTTGCCTTGTCGAAAACCCTTGGTCTTGTCAAGGTAAAAGCGCAACGCAGGTACGGGACAGAGCTTCGCGTCACTCTCCAAGTCCGTGCCAAGAGAGGCATCGAGAGCAGGGATCACAATCGCCAAAGGAGGGGCCGTAGAGAGCTGGGTCTTCGAGAGAAAAGACGGGAGAACACCCAGTCTGACCTGAGCATAGTTCTCTTTCCAGCTAATCTTAGACGCATCCAAAGCATGGATCTCACCTCGATGCCTGCCGGAGGCTAGGGCAAGGAGAAAAACCTTTTTCCAAGTGACTAACTTGAGGGGCGCCGAAGCCAGGGGCTCGAACGGGGCTGAGGCCAGACGGTTCAGAACCAACGACAAGTCCCATGCAGGAGTGGGGTTACGCGCCACAGGACGATCTACCTCAAAGTTTTTAAGCAATGACGTCAAGGCCTGATCAGTCCCATAGTCCACACCCTGTCGCGGTAAAAGCGTCTTAGCGATAGCTGTTCTGTAGCCCGCCAGGGTAGACGGCACCCGACCTTCATCGAATTTTAACATAAGAAATTCAGCTATTAAGGGGGCATCGGCCGTGAAAGGATCAGTCTGCCTGCGCTCTCACCAAGCACTGAAGACGGCCCATTTTGACTCATAGACCGCCAAAGAAGACCTTCTATTTGGTCGTGCGATCCGAGAGGACACTTCCTCAGAAAATCCCTTTGCACGGAAGGATCATTGGACAACATCCACGCGTGAAGGGCCAGCTGGTGCGGGTTCTGGTGAAACACCCGAGACCGTGGCTGCCTCAGTAGATCTCCCCGGAGAGGTAGGGGCCTCGGAAAATCGACGAGGAGATCCAGAAGCTCGGGAAACCAGTACTTCTCGGGTTGTAGAGGCGCAATAAGCAGGATCCGACAGTGTTGTGCTGGAACCTTGGCAATCACTTGCGGAATCAAAATGGCTGGGGGGTAAGCATAGGCATACAGATCCTCCCAGTCCATGGAGAGAGCATCCACCCCCCAAGCTAGGGGGTTTGGGATCGGAGACACGAAGGTGGGGAGTCTGTTGTTCCAACGAGTGGCAAACAGATCCACGTGAGGTCGATCCCAGAGGGTACACAGCTGCCGAAAAACCGCTGGTGACAAGGTCCATTCGGTAGGTTGCACCTAACTCCGCCGAGACAGCATGTCCGCCAAGACATTGAGACGGCCGGGGATATGATGGGCCCGGAGCATAATCGATCGGGCGTTGCACCACTGCAGCAAGGCCGACACCTGACAACTGAGTGTCAAGGAACGAGTGCCACCCTGCTTGTTGATGTGTGCCATGACCGTTGAGTTGTCCGTGGCAACCAACACCGAGTGTCCTGTTAACTCGGATACCCAATAGGCCAGGGCCCGAGATACAGCTTCCAACTCGAGAGCATTGATATGCCGTGACAAATAATGGTCGCTCCATAAGCCCGAAATCTCTTGGAATTCCAAGTGGGCACCCCAACCTTCCGTGCTGGCATCCGTAAACAGATGCTTGGATGGCAGCGGCAGACCGAAGGGGAAACCTCGTGATAGATTGCCGAGTTGAATCCACCATTGGACGCACTCGCGAGCCGCTGGAGACAACATTACCGTCGCAGAGTCGGGGTCTGTAGCTTGACACCAACCCAGTCTCAGGCAATGCTGCAGCTCTCGCATACGGAGGCGGCCGAGAGGCACCATCTTCCTGTCGCCACCAGCAAACCTAGCAGAGACTGCCAGGTCACGGCCGACTGACGCGGCTGAGCCAGGAAGGAGGCTAGGAGGGGGCGCAATTTGGCAATTCGCTCCTGTGGTGGGAAGACCATGCCCGACGTGGTAACGAAACGGCAACCCAGAAACACGAAATCTCGAGACGGAACGAGCTCCGACTTCTCGAAAATGATCACTAGGCCCATTGTCTGACACGTACTGATCAACCAGTCACGGTGTTCCAACAAGGTGTCCAAAGACTGGCTGGGAAGGCGCCGTTTCCTTGAAGCTGAGGAAACCAAGCCGGAAGAGGGTAACACCTGCAGCACCTGTGCCGGGGTGACTCCGCGAGACGAGCCAGGAGTGGAGTCGACAACCTGAGCCGGAGTGGCGAGGAGCTGGTCCGGGGGCATGATGCCGGGGGGCTGCAAGGACTGAGTCCGCTGAAGGGGCATGGACAATCCGCAGGTGGCCTCGCTCGCGCGTCCCGCGAGGAGCAGGAAGCCAGGAGGAGGAGCAGTCGGAGGACGACACTGGAGGAGGCTGTGCTGAACCTGGGTCAACAACTGCGAGAACATCGCTTGCATTTGAGCCGAAATGCGAGTGGAGATATCTAACTCTAACTGCCGAAAATCCCGAGGTGCAGAGAAGGCAGGAGAGGGAAGAAAAATGGGCTCCGCTGAAGAGTGGCCCGACGCGTGAACTGCTGAGAGGTGGCCCTGAGGCCCGGACTCCGCTGAAGAGCGGCCCGCGAAAGCAATCGTAAGTGGTTGGCCCGGAGGCCCAGACGTCGCTGAAGAGCAACCCGAAGAGGTGAGTAAATGGCCCGAAGGCCCGGACGCCGCTAAAGAGCAACCCGCAGACTGGCCCGAACGCCCGGACGTCGCTGAAGAGCAACCCGCAGTGGCAGGGGCCGGGGACCGAACCCGACACACTCCTAACTCGACCAGCCCACTAGCATCGGTTGCCGAGGCCCGAGGTGGGCAGGGAAGCAACGCCGTGGCATCGAGGGACATGCCTGAGCCGGTATCCGAGCACCGAGCAAGACGCATGCACGGTCTATCGGTATCAGACACCTGAACGAGAGCCGTGATCCTATCGGATCCTATCGGGGAGCTGAGCGCCAACGTGCAGCTGTATAGCTGACAGTGACTCGGAACTCGATTCCATATACCCACTGGGTCCCGGGACCCGGTCGGGTCCTGGGAGCCGAGCACAGTCATGGGACGTAAGCGTGTCAAAACTCAGAAAACCTGGGCGTGGACTATCGTCTCACGTGTTAAAAAGGGTCACCCCCAACACTAAGAGTCCTTTCCTGCCAAGTTTCCACGAAGGTGTAACAATCTTCGACTAACAAAATTGAACACAAAGTTAGAGTAGGCATAAAAGTAGGTCTGCTTCCTTTCATAGGAGAATTGGGAATGGAGGAAGTGGCTACGGTGCTGCCCCTGGTGGCAGCAAGGGAGGGGTCATTCTTTATTCTTCCCCATATGAGGTTTCTCTATGGGGGAGCCTAATTTAGGCAGGCTGTTAGGAGTTACCCGTGTAGTATTATGGAGGTAATGTATAGGACAATAATGCTCTTTTTTTTTGGCTTACCCCCAGACGACATTTAGTGTCTTTGCGCCCCATAATCAGATTTTCTGGATCCGCCCCTGGTCGTCGTCCGTCGTCGGCGTCCGTCATCGGCGTCGTCCGTTTTATCTTTGCAGAATTTTTGCAAAATCTGAAATTTTACACAAAAATGCCTAAAAAATATTTCAAGGAGGTATTTTGTAGCTTTTGCAATTTTTTTTCAAAATGACGGCCATTTTTTTACGAAAAACGGCTAATTTTGTACTTTGATGGTCGCTTTCTCAAAATCTGTTCAGCAATTTTTTTCTTATTGAAGCATTACACTCTTCATAAGTACCCCTGTGACATGTATAAGTTTGGTTGCCCTTGAATCGCTCGAAGTGGACCATTTTGGGCTTAAACTCGGCCCAAATGAGACTCCCAAATTGAATTCTCCTATGCTTTATAATGGGACACATTATGCCTAATATCTCACTTAATATTGAGAAAAGAGATTAGGATTCAATTGTGGACATATACGAAACGATATAGACCGAATATTCTGATGACCTCGAATTTGACCTCTGACCTTATTTTCGACTTTACAGCCTAGGAATCAATAGTGGACATATAGGAAGTGATATATGCTATATTTCCTCGCTACCTTGAATTCTACCTTCGACCTCACTTTTAAGGTCAGAGCACAAAATGGCCAATATTTCGTTTATTATCGACTTCACAGCTTAGGAATCAGTTTTGGAATATCTGAAATGATTTATGCTGATTATCTTGTGACCTTGAATTTGACCTTTGACTTCATTTTCAGGTCCAGAGCACAAAATGGCGAATATCTCGCTTATTATCAATGTCGCAGCTTAGGAATCAATTGTGGACATATAGGAAATGGTATATGCTGAATATTCTCGTGACCTTGAATTTTGTATCTTATCTTCAAGGTCAGAACATAAAATAGCTAATATCTAACTCATTATTGACTTTACAGCTTACAAATCAATTGTTGACAAATAGGAAGTGATACATGCTGAATATTGTCATGACCTTGAATTTGACCTTTGATCTCATTTTCAAGATCAGAGAACAAAATGGTTGATATCTTGCTCATCGTCGATTTTGCAGCTCAAGAATCAATTGTGGAAATGAAATGATATATGCCGAATATTATTGTGCCCTTGAATTTGACCATTGACCTCGTCACAGGACAAATTGGTTAATATCTAAGATATAAAACATTGTCCGGTAACCTTTCTAAGCCTATTTTTGTAACTCAGTGGTGTTCAGATAATGAATAAAGCCTAAAAGTCATGTCTCACTACAATCTGGGGCTCTGCTCTATACACAACCTTTTTTCTGGCTTCAGCTCAAGTGATATTATGTCAAACTAGTTTCATTGTTCAAAATACTGAACATGTACTGTACTTTGCTTTTATAACTCATGTACAGCAGTTTCAGCTGATATTTTTGTGATGCTTAATGATATTGTGTTTACTTGGCATACTTCACCTGGGAGTCAAACGGCAAATTTCAGGCTTTATATCAGGAAATTGCCATTTGACTCCCATGTGAAGTACACCAAGTTATACGAAAATATTTAGTATAGTAACTGGCAGTCAAAGACATAACTGGAAATGTTGGCATCCCCTAAATGACCATACCTGATCATTTTGAGAGCTTGTAAAGATTCAGATTTTACATTATGAATAGTGTTACACACAATGGACATAGGTGACCCTAATATTGATGAATGTTAATGTTAAATAGATTTAACTGATAAATCTACATGTACTCAATATGCACCAGAGCTAAACAATTTGTCTAGTGGTAGCGTCTTGGTGTTTTTCATGAATTTTCAACCACCTCCACTCTCAATACTGAAAGCTGGCAAGTTCACAAACGAATTCTTGAACATCGTAGATTAAGAACATTTTTAATAGTGTACAAACCTGTATTTTATATCAGAATAATACAAATTACCTATACTTTTTCGCACATGCATTTGCACATCATACATTTACAATACAATTTAGTAGATCAATACAGTAATTATATCATGTACACAGAAATAACATGTATTGCATTATGTACTGGGCAAAAGTAAATCCGCTCCATGCTGAATACCAGAACTAGATATGCCAGTACCAGTATATTTCACACATTGCACAAGGCTTGCAATGATGGAGCCAAGCTAAATATATGCAAGGTTAGCTAGAACTACTAATATAATTCACACGCTGCCAATAAGCTTTTCGCTGAAAGCGCAGCCACTACGACCCCACCACGCGAGCAATTATATTAATAATTTTACCTGAATGGGAGAATGTGGGGTACAAAACAAAATAAACTCTATCAGCCCTGCTGATAAAAGAAAATCACCAATATACCACAGAACATAGCATGCCATTCAGGTCAATTGTACACCATGATACGAAACTCCACTCCATACGAGAATTTATGTATAATATTGCCAGTGCATCGACAATAATAACATTATAATAAGAAACGTGAAAGCAGTTATTAAGCATATAGGAGCAAACTTATTTGGAAAATGAGCCAGCTTTGGCCAGCTTCAGCCTATTCTCTCGTTTTCTCATAGCTTCCAGTCTTTTCCTCTGGATCTCTTCCATGGAGCACTTTATGGAATTTTCTGCAGATCCGGAAGATCCAGATGATCCTGAAGAACTTTTCTGCTGTGGGACAGGAACACTACCTTGACTGGCATGTCTTGATGTCGCACTTTCGAGCACTCCGCCAGATTTGGACAACGCTGACAAGGAGCTCGACTTATGCATGGCACTTGTATTTCTGCTGCTTGGCAGTCCATTCAACATAGACCGAGATCCAAATCCATGCGTGCTAGTGGGCGCGGTCGCCATGCTTGAGTTCAGTTTGTTCGGATGACTGTTTGGCACTGCAGCAAGTAATATAGACGAATTGCTTGCTGCTGAAGCGGGCAGTGCTTTATTGTTGGAGCGAGACTCAGAGTAACCCTGTTTGAATGCGGAGGAGACCCTTGAACTGGATCCAAGTGGAGCTGACACTGGCAATGACGTGACAGGCTTCCCCATGTTAGAGGGCACATTCGCTGAAACAACACTGGAACTCACAGTCTTTGCTGGCAACATGTTCGAGTTAACATTCATGGGTGAATGCACAGTTGGATGAAGAGCTTTGTTTGATGAAACAGTGGAGCCAACACTAGACACATTGGCATGTATCTGGGAGGACTTCGTATTGCTGGAAGTCTTGAAACTAAAACTGGCCATCTTTGACGTCACAGCTAAATTAGAACTCAGCATTGATGCAGGCTTGTTAGCTTGGATTGTGAGGCCTTTCGATGACCCTCTGACAACCGTCGCGCCTGTCGTGGAAGTAGCAGTACAGATTGTTGATCTCGTCGCTGGGCGTGTTGTGTCTGTTCGTTTCTCCTGTGATGCTCGCACTAGAACAGAGTGAAAAGATGAGAGCACTAAATATGTAAGAACAGGGTTCACAGTGACGGAAAACAGTGATAAAGTATATTTTCAAACACTATATTAGGACAGCTAGTTATTGATCATGATGTCAACGATTCACCTCAGTGATACTCAATCTTAAGGAATGTGACTGAAAGAATGAAACAACCCACAGGGATTGAGCAGTCTTCGCACTGTGATCAACTACACTTACATTCGACCTCCTCAATCATGTTTAGGACGTCATCATCAAACATCCCATCGTCATCTTCCTCAATGTCCTGGCAAGGTGGAAAAGTCTCGACTTTCTTGGAACTCAGTGGCACTGTAAATCATATACAAATTTATTCATTCATGTACAACATTACAAGTATTTTATAGTGTACATGCACTTTAGCGAGAAAAAAGCCCAACAAATATACGTCCGGCCTATAGAGAATTCTTGATAATGAGTTCAAAGAATCCTATTGGAGCATATTAGTCTACATATAAATCTTAAACTAGTGTAATTCAGCGTACTTGGTTTCCGTCGTTTGGGAGGTGCCTTGCTCGGCGTCCCATGATCCATCATCAGGATATCCAGCCCATCGCTACACTCTCTCTCGCTCACTTCCTCGCCGAAGCCAACTGTAGAAGCCAGAGAAGACGCAGGCTTCTCCTTGGGGGATTGTAGAAGCTCCATACAAGCCTGCGAGTCTAGGATCTCGTCCGGTTCAGCCAAAGTGGCGAGAACATCGTCCGAGATGCTCATGTCTAGGAGCGGTTCATAAGTATCGACCTTGACCTTTGACGGGTCGAATTTTGTTGTCCCAGTTGAGGATGAGGTGGTGGTAGATGTCATTCTACTTGCATTCGCCTTCGACGGTGCTCTGAAAGCCGATCTATACGAGGACTTGCTACTGTGGGGATTTGGGCTGAGGGCCTTGGCCCGGGGTACTTGCGTGCTTGTAGCTAAAGCTCGGGCTCCGAATTGGGAACAAGAGTCGACCAGGCTGATGTTGTGTGGCGAGACGGATGCAGATGATGGCCTAGGCCCTGCAGCTAATGGTGGACTAGCTGCACTGGTCTTCGGCAGCGAGCAAGATGTAGTTGACGTGACAGATCTCTGGTTTCTCGTAATCATTCCTGATTTTACAACGGAAGAACTAGATGTGGATCCCACTGAGGCACGTGAGCTTGTTCCTGTGATTGAGAAACTGGACCTCGGCCCAGTTGAAGGCACAGTGGTGACTGCGACGGTCTTTGCTACTGCATTTGTAACACCACTAGGCATTGACTGGTGTCTCTGTAGAGCAGTGCCATGCTGGGTCCTATTCTGGACACTGGACACCAGCTGTGCAGAAGTCGTAGCTGTAGTCTTAGTATTAGCACCTACTGGTTTCTTGCCGTAGGTTGAAAACGGAAGACTAGGCTTCACAAAGTTTACAGCAGCATGGGTTGTGACTTGAGTTACACTAGTGGAGGACTTGGGGTAAATAAATGGTTTGTTGACACTTCCAACCACTTTCACTTGAGCACTGGTATTCCTAGTCACATAGGAATGTTGGTTCTGAGATGTTCCAGAATGGCTGATAAGTTTACTGTCATTTGCGGTTGAGATCTTGGAATTTTGTGCAGATGAAGTCATTGTTGGGGCACACGTTGGGGCAACTTCTGTCCCAGTTTGCAGCTGCATCACAGGTGCAGCTGACTTCGTAGAACTGTCACTCTTGGCTAGAGCCATTTGTACTTCCATCTGTGGACTGGG
Organism: Terebella lapidaria; assembly: GCA_949152475.1. Lineage (NCBI taxonomy): Eukaryota > Metazoa > Annelida > Polychaeta > Terebellida > Terebellidae > Terebella > Terebella lapidaria. Next base: position 26,845,365 of record OX424561.1, on the reverse strand, counting down.
ACCCAAAGTGAACCTGCCGTTTTTCCTGGCCATTCCCCCTTCAGGCGTCTTTAGACAGTTCTTTCTCTTTTGTGGGACGCCTTTGGGACTTGCGAAGGTTGCGGCGCCAACTCCAAACTCACTCGCTTGTTCCGCTGCTTGCGTGAGTCTCATGAAGGAGTCGTCGTCGTCCGTCCATAGGTCATCACAGGAGGGGTGCCCCGGGGGTCGTTTGGGTGTCGCCATGAGAACTTCATCCATGGGGGTGGACCTTGTGACAGGCTGAGCAGTAACGGGGGCACAGGAGTCGAATAGATCAGCCGACTGGTCCAGGGAGTTGGACCGACCAGCAGAGACATCCAGTTGGGACTCTGTGTCAGCCTTCGGTTTTTGAGACAGCCTACAAGCAAAGATTTTCGTGGTTTTGAATGTGGCTCAACAAAAAAATTGTAGAATAGATTGAATCAAATCACATCCAGGGGTCTAATGTCCTCCATTTGTCATATGGTACATCTCATACAATGCCATCCTCGACACACAAAACATGACTACATTCTGTCAGCCACATTCGAACCCCAACCTTTCAGACCTCCTGGGCTCATCTTCTGATTTTCCAGGAGCAGCTTCAACCAACTCATCTTTAGTTTCTGTTTGGATAGAGAGAATTGAATTTGAATACACTACTGTAAAGCCACAAATTATTCACGTCCTTTTATTTTCGCGAACTTCGCGAATCCAAAGACCGTGAACATGAACCGTGAACATGGTCTGATCGCAAAAACGCGAAAATTTGTGGCAGCGAACTTAAATGGCTTTACAGTATATGAATAGACGAAACTTGGGATGAATGACTCAGGCCACAAAACAATGAAAGTGAGAATCCCAATGCCAATTTTTTTACATCATTTTGTCAAAATTATTATCTCATACAGTACATAAACAAACCTTCCTGTGCATTGAGATTGGACAGAGCTAGCTGGAGTTTATTGAGGACAGCTTTCTGCTGAGACGTGGCAAGAGAATTAGGTCGATGGGGCTTTCTGTGACGTTTACGTCGGGGCCTGAAAAATGAGAGTTCTTCAACACTTCAGCAAGGCATCATGCAACAGGATAAAAGATGCAAATAATAAAGACTAATTGGACTTTTTGTTATGAAGCAAGTGACAAAAACTAAAATAAGTACAATATATTACCGGTATGTGAGAATTTGCAATATTGTTTTCACAAGACAAAAATATTAGTCATACTGAACAGGTTCGGATTCCTCCTGACTGAGTGGACTGTCCCCACGCCACAGGTCAAGGCTCGGCGGAGTGCCAGGGAAGGCTTCCAGATTGAATGGGTCCTTCTGCAATAGAATGGTTTGTGGGGTAGTTACACATTAGATCGTTACATTCACGATACAAACTAAAAAGAGTAAGGACACAGCCAAGATCGTGGCTTGTTTCAGCAGGGTGGGAAATATGACTTCAAATAGATTTAAATATACTCACCTTTTGCTTTACTTTGTCCAAGTTTTTCAAAATATCCGAGATGCTCTGCTTGGAATTCCCACCAACTTCAAAGAACATAGATAAATGTAAAATTAGAAGTCAAACAGATGACGAAATACTAGTAAAAGCATATCAACACCAAATCAATCGCGTGAAAACTGACATTAATTTTACATATTTGCATTTACATATTTGCAGCCAGATTTGATTTACATTTGATTCTACTATTCTAAATGAAAAGTCACAATAAAACATGTTCCCATCGTGTACCTGGATACTGGGACCGAGCGTCCCAGCCGACCTCCCCAGGAGCTTGTGACAACGGGAAGCCGTCGTCCACATATGGAGTGTGGGCGAGACTGGCCATGTGCGTCGTCTGCAGGCCGGAGTGACAGCTCCGGATGGGGGTGCTGTGTTTGGTTGAGCGTCCGGAACATGGCGAATGGTTGATCAGCTCTGGGGTGCGTGAGGGTCGGAGCTGTGATCTCAGAGATTTCTTCGGGGTTTTCTTCGAGGGTGTTGTCTTGTGTTTTCTTTTCTCTGAAATGTAAGAATATTTGTGAACACAATGCTCTTGATTTAACTAAATTGAGTTACAAACAGGAGAAGAGGGAATGTCAAAATGAATCACACACTCATTTGTATATCAGCACACTCGATAGGAATTTTCAAGTTCAAAAGTGTTGAAATTGAGTATAGCATGCGGAGGGAGCATTAAATTTATGACTGGCTATTCGCGGATGTGGCGCTCATAGGCTATGATAATAACAGGTAGGGGATCAAATGTCGAACAGCACCAAATGTCGAACACAGTTTTTAATGTTGTCAGTGCTCAGAAAAGAATGAACGTAAATCACAACTTTCGGTACATGAGCATACAAATGTTAGATATAAGCAAATCTTGCTCATGAAATTTTCATTTAATTTCATGCTTTTTGAGTACTGCTAAAATAAGGAATTGTGTTCGACATTTGGTGCTGTTCGATAATTAGTCCCCTACCTGAATAGACATAGATAATAAGCCAGTCATTGTTATGGCTACGTGTAATGTAAACGAGTTATGGGGAATCAGTTGATGGGAGCATGGAATCTGAGCCTTGGCCTGGTTCGGCATTGTCATTGGCAGCTGATTGCCCAATTGAGAATTTTGGACTGGGACAGTGACAGTGTCAGTGGAACTGGGAGGGGGTAAAAGTTGAGTAGATCTATGGTCATTACTTAACCCTGCTCCACGGCTGAACCTGCATTTTCGATCGATATTCTAACAGTAGGTTCAGCCATGTAGGTTTTTTCTCTGAAGCCGGAACGGATCAGACGATTTTGACACTTCGATTTAAGTGCGTGTAAAGAATTGTCACGCGTGAAATATGATGCAGATTGGTTTTAACTGACATTTATGACATCGAAAGAGTGACATGTCATCGATTCAGAGGGTGTAAATGTGAAAATAAAGCAGTGCAATTTAGCGCATTCATTTTGTTTGTTTTCCAACCTTTCAAGATAGCGGATGCTGCAGTGCGCATGTGCAGTAGACCATCTCGTCAACTTGGGAGACGATGTGAATTGATCTTGTTTATTTGTTCTATCGGATTATTCAATGAAAGCAATTTATATGTTGCTTTTTTTCATCAAATAATATAATAATTTGATCTATATTCCTTTGAAAACTTCGTCATGATAATGTCACGCAGGTGTCACGTTTCAACACAGTTTCAGACATACCCACTTCTTACCCATGATTCTCTGCGAATCTCGCGTGAGTGCCATGGCAAAATGGCGGCAATATCAACACGAAGTTGGCAGATTTGACAGCTTGGGATATTTTGCTTGTTATTTACGATAAGTACACAGTAGTTTCGTTTTTGCTCCAGAAAATGATTGCAAACCATTCTCTCTTGTGAATTACAGAGCTATATCCGGAATAAATGTCGTTATTTGTGAATAATGGCGAAGTACGCAGCCTGCGTACCGGGCCAAAATTCGGCCTGTAATCGGACGGCGAATACGCCATAGCGTATTCACTTCCTTTGGGAGAATGGAATACGCTTGCCAGAGTTAATCATCACTTAGAAAATCGAGCATTTTACCTGGTGTCTGGTCAGTGTATGTTTTGCGCCTGGTGACACGTCCCATGACGTTAATAAACAACAGTACAGTTCACATGGCAAAGGCATAATTAATCAAATATCAACAAAAGAAACGCACACATTTGACAACTTCAAATCAAATATGGCGGGCGGACGTTTAAATAGGCTGCGTGCTGGACAGGGTGATAAAGAAAATCTCCGTAATACAGAACTAGATCTCGGGCCCACATGAATTTTCAAATTGCATGCTGTATCGTTACAATGGTAATTCCTGAGCTATATACTTCGTATGTCTGCTAAATCACGATATTATTCAACCAATTGATTAGTGGGCTATCCCGCAGTTGAATCACAAGCTAAACAGTGCTAAAGGTAAAGCAATTCAAAATCGAAATTTTGACATTTCCTCGTGTAGGCCCATTCCTTTGTCCATCCTTTATCATTTCTCTCGTATCCTGTCCTGTTCTTGCCCTTGTCATTCGTGTTTCTTTTATACATATGGGACCGCAATGGATTCAATCAAATCTTTTGACTTTTTGCGCTATCCCAAGTAAACATTCATGTGTTATATACTATACGTACTTTTATCATATTTTTATATTGTACGTGTGGTTACTGAATAAACTCAACTCAACTCAATGATATAATGCGGGTTCATACATTCTCTGCAGTAAACACAATAGTTCTCACCGAATTGGATTATCTTAAAGCTGCTGCCTTCGAATGTATGCAATACTTTTTTTCAAAACCAATTTTTTGTTGAACACATCTAATGCATTAAAACAAATGGTGTGCTCACTGATTTTGACGATTACAGTCCGCCCGAGTTGTCTTTTCATCCGTTTTAGTGCCCATTTTGTACCGGTTTTGTAAATAAACAAACGAAGTATATCCATCAAACCTGAATGTAAACAAATGCTCAAATCGTGCTTAAATGTCCACATCGAGTACATTTGCCAGTTCGTATGTGCATATATAGTGTAGTTATGAGAAAATAATCAGTGATATACCATGATGTGCGTGGAATTGTCAGTCTATCTCGCATGTCTATGCTTTGTTTACATCTGCGTGTGATGGATACAGTTCCTGTATTTACGCGAAAACCGCCTGTTCAAATGAGCAAAATTTCCCTGAGGACTGATTATTTTCATTACATTTGATGTGAGTATGTTTCATTCAGTTATTTTAGCATGTTTAATATGAATGTAGTTTTAAAAAAATATTGCATACATTCGAAGGCAGCAGCTTTAATCACTGACCGAAATACTGAAGGTTTTACGGGTAATTTTTTAAATTACTCATAGAGTATTATTCTGACGTTGATTCGCATTCTCTCACAAGTATATCTTATCGAAAATGTGGTTAAAGAAAATATATCTTATTATTTAGAGTAGAACACAACCATAGCAACTATACCTTGTATACAGCCACTAGCAACCATGTTTGTTAAGGCCGTAACGAAAGCCTAAAACAAAATTGGTTTAAAAATGATTTGTAGGGGGTATTTATTGAAAACCATTTTAATTTTATTGAAGCGAATAATAAAAATCATGGCATACAGGCCCCTAGCAACCATCATTGTTTTGGACTTTATTAATAGAATTGTTACCATAGTAAGGTAATTAAGGTAACTAAATACTGAATATATTTTATGCTGAACAATAAAGGGCGTATGGGATTCTGTTTTTAGGGGATTTCCCAGATTTTCCGTCCGACGCTTCAAGACTGTTCTATTCATAGAAAAAAAGGTCAGATTATGTTTTTGACCCAGGATCTCTGTCGAGCCGCTGGTCGGATAGACGTGGAATCAATACCCAGTATTAAGTATTCCGAGCAAACAAAACAGGGTCCGTTATCCAATCTCATAGTCCGGGGACAGAAAGTCATATCAGGCATACGAAGTGAGAGAAAACAAAAATGACAGGGAAAGTCATGAACCCCCGTAAATGGCCATACTAGTAACCTCGGGTCGGCTCGGCTCGGCAAAGATTCTGGGTCAAAAAACTTAATCTGACGTTTTGCTATATGCTATATAAATAGAACAGTTCTGAAGCATCGCCGACAAATCTTGGAAATCCCCTAAGAACAGTATACTGTTTGATTTGAATAGTTTCATTGAATTAAATTAATAATTCGTGCTCCTGTTGTGGTGTCATGAATGCCAATTACAATGCCTCACTAATCGTTATAGCTTTGGAACTAGGTAACATAACGATATGCTTTGAATAGTTTCATTAAATTAAATTAATAATTCGTGTTCCTGTTGTGATGTCATGAATGCCCATTACAATGCCTCAAATTCGTTATAGCTTTGGAACTAACTAACATAACGATATGCCATAAAAAAAGCAGAATGTAACCAACATTTCCTCTTCCATGTGTTAAAATGAGTTCTGAGACATTAATCATTCTCTAAGATATTGCACCCAACCACCAAAGTAAAGGTTAACACTTGTAACCACACAACAATATAGGTATTTCTTAAGAAAGAAAGAGAAATTTAACAAAAGGCCTATATATAGTATATAGTTTTTACTTGCGCTGTGTTTCGTACAAGCTTCGTGCATCAGACTTTCTCCTTCAGTTTTTCATCCATTTTATATTCTCCGTATTTCATGTACGTACTTGTAATTGAGGACAAGACAAATTAATGAAACTGAAAGAAAAAGGCTTTTCTGTAAGAGAATGCGGTGCTGAGTCGAATCGCGATCTAATTGCAAACGATGCACGAAAAAAAAAGATGTCTGTACTCATGGAAAATATGAATATGAAAATACAAATAGAACTGTGTTCTCGATGTTCTTCAGGCCCTCCTACCCATGGATGTTTGTACAGGGGCGACACACATGGCTGGAAAGTCTCTGGAGGAGTGCTTCCTTGGAGGTTTGCGATGGTTAAAACTCCTCATTATAATACATGCCTAAATGAAGTAGCTGACATTCTTTCAATGAAATCTCAGCTTCAAGTGAAACACGTTATGCCCTCCTTCCGCCCATGTGGAACACTACGGAAAAGTCCTGTCCAGTTCAAGGACAAAACCCCCAAAGACAAGCGCTCCCACTTGGTGTCTGAGATCAACTGCTCGGATCCTGGTTGCCAGGAAACATGCGTCGGGGAGACGAAACAGGCGAAAAGTCATATGCAACAACACCAAGGACCGAGTCCCGGCGACACATACGATCCAGCAGTTTGTACTCACCTACAAGCAACGGATCACTCATTTAACATCTGTGACGTGGTCACCCTGGATCGAGATCATGGTTGCTTTGAACGCAGGGTACGGGAGTCCATACACGAAAGGTCCAGTCAGCCTGTATAAGTCGCAAAGTAAGTTTCCAGTACTAGTATTTTATTTGATTTCACTGTACTTATTCGGATAAATCATCAAATTTACTCACATGCCTTAGGCAGGCCTAACCGTAATGGATGTAGTTTCAAAGAAATCAGTTTCAAGGTTGCGATATGGTGGGGGCTGCCAATGTGTAGAAGCAAGGATAGCTTTCCAGAGGCGCATCCAGGAATTTGGGGGAACGGGGTCGAAGAGACTGAGGTGATCCTGTGATCCTGAATCAATTATAAAGAATGCGACTGAATCGAAACACACCCATTGTGGCCGAGGGTCAGAGCCCAATGAAGAGCTCCAGAAGCCAGAGCATTTTTTTATGCTATACGTGTAGCTTTTGGTTTCTCTTGAATTTGAACTCCACACAACCACACTCAAATTATCCTGTTTTCAGACATATCCTCCCCCCCCCCCCCCCCCCGATATTTCACCCCTATGTTTCTGACATACAGAAAGGTATTTTTGTCCTTCCCATGGTAGGAATGGGGGAGACATAGGAGATTTAAGAGTATATACGCTTTCTCAACTTTCTGCCGGGGATATAAGGCAGGGACCCGGTAAGAAAGTCACGCCATGGTGTGTCAACAGACAGCAGAGCCTACAGAGCCTGCCGGCTGCCCATCGTGATGCTGGTTTATTTTGTGATGCCACGTTGTTCACATATATATGAACGCGTATGGCCATGTTACAATGACACAAAACAATATAATTGTGCTGTGGGCCAGTCGGTTTTTCGAGGAACCATGTTAGATTGCATAACTCTTGTGCGGTGTTTGGGTGTGTTACGCATAGCGGAGTATATCCATTGCAACGTCTTCTTGATGTCAGATCGCTTCGGAAAGGGATCATTTGTTCAACCAATTCGAATTTGCGGGAAACTTACTGCAAATATGAAGCTCTCGGAGTACCAGGACATTATAGAATGCATGCGTTCGAGTACTGCAACTGGGGACAGTTGTCTACAAGCAGTGGCAAAGTTATTCCCCAGGTAATTTCATGATGAATGACACCCCATGGACATGCCCGTGGTAGATGGTCCAAAACCACCAAGGGATCATTCATTATCCAACTCAGGCATTGCCCATGTTATACTCAGTCCCTAATGATGCTAATGTTGCATATTAAGTACTGTGCCTTGTTAATTGTACATCAATTTAGTTTTTTTTATGAGTCAAGTAAAAACAACATTGTTTGTAGTTAACCCTGCTCCACGGTTGAACCTGCTTTTTCGGTAGATGTTTTAACAATTCCCTGCCTTTGGGAGAATGGAATACGCTTGCCAGAGTTATTTCGTAGTTGAGATTTGTTTATGATGTCATTTCTAAATGGAATAAAATGAAGTTTAATTCACAGTTGAAACCAGGGATCGGGAATTTTTTATACTAGCATTTGGTCATCTGAAATCAGAATTCTGATACACCGAAAAAAAAATGAATCGTAGGAAACTGTGAGCAGTGAAAAAATGGGATATATGGTCAGAAAGGAAAGAAATGACTGTTGGATCGGGTGATATTCTAACAGCTAGGTCAATTGGTCTGGCAAAGTTTACGACCCCTGGTTGAAAGTTGAATTTATCGGATACAAACTAAATAAACAAAATCAACATTCAGCAAATAATAAATATTTCTTGGTGTTTTTACAGATTTTCACAGAAGACACTAGGAAGCATATATTCACAAGATTATCAGGTCTGTGGGCAAAATACACTCCAATTGCATACCACTGCAAAACTGCAATTTTGTCTTCAATTAGCCTGTATGATCAAAACAAAAAAGAATATCAATAAGTAGGAATAACAAATTTTTTGCTGATTTCTCGACAGAGAAAAATCAAGAAGACCCACTACAAACACAACATGCCAGAAAGAATGGAAAATTACTATGACAGGTAATAGAATCCTATGGCCCTGAAATTTCTTCATTTTCCCTACTAAATGTTCACTTCATTTGGCCGAGAAAATATCTTTTTTCCCATGAATACAGATAATTTTAAGAATGCACAATGATTATACTGTTCGGAGATTTTTCACATAATTAATGGCTTGTATATTTACATTCAAACATGTAAGAAGGGTCTTGTCATTCTTCACCATGTTCACTTTGAGGCAGTGATGTACCATATTCAAGCTTGTTGGTGATTCCTCTTTCCACCACAGGTATATATCAGGGACCAAAACAGGAAACAAAGATGTCGTTCTTAAGCTTGCTGAAGAGGTGAGCTTCAGATACTTGAGTTCAGATTGTAGTGTTATCATAATTCCTGCATTACTTTATTCACTTTCAATAATGATAAGAAGCTTGCCATTGAGATAACATTCTAGATGCTTTCCCGATACAGATTCATCAGTGCATAACATTTAAACATTTCATAAAAAATACACTCCTTATATTTGTATACTTGCATTGTGATGGACTTGCACAGGTTGACATAGCTCCATCATTGCTGGCAAGGATTGTCATTGAGCGACACCTAGCTCACACGGAATATGACAGGGAGCCTCGTAAGATCAACTACTGTGCTTTCTATGTTTAATTCATAATATTCACAATTAATTATTCATTCAAATTTCCAATCATCTCTGTAGATATTATGAACAAATCATTGCTAGGAATGAAACAATGATCATTCCGTCATCTCCCATTTTTCTTGGAACAGCTCCTAAGCACATAGTTTCTCAGTGCTTGAAGGATACATCACTCATCAAAGATCCTGTCTTGGCAGAAGAAGTTAGCATGGTAGGATAAGTAGAATCCTTCTAATCTCCAATTTAAATTAATATTTAATGTATAGTCAAAAGAAAATGGTACATTATATCATTTGAATCACCATATAATATTAAAATAGGCATGGTTTGATAAGCTATTTTAAAAAATAATACATAAATTGTGGCTGAATTCAAACATCTTCATTTAATCATTTCAAAATTATAGAATTTAAGAATCTTTTTGATGTGATTTCATTACTTGCTTCACTCAATAGAATAATACTGTAATGCCATAGTCGTCACTGCATTCATTACAGGCTGTTCTCACAGACCAAGTCTATGGACCTGTGGTGGATGTCATTAAGGTGGTATGAGTGAGTACGCTGTGCGCATTATAACGCGCATGTTCAATCAAGCATGACAACGATGTTCTAGTACGGCAATGCTCTGCGTGCTTGCTTTTTCGACCACTTTGGACCACTTTGGTGGTCAAACTCTAGTAATATCATGATAAAATTGTTGGCTCTCTACTTTAGGGCTAATAATTCTGTGGTTGCATCCATGCTGGACTGTTTCAGATTACACATTGAATTTGTGCAAATGTAATGATAACTGACCGATGTGATACACCGCTTGTTCCGTACGCCTGATATATCTTGAACTTGAATGACAATTTGAACAAACATGGTCATGATGGTAAATTTTTTACAGTCTTTTACAGTCTTTTTTCTGTATATGTCTTGGTAACAGCACCATCAGTCATAGAAAAGTGGTTGCTACCCTCAGTATTGATAGTTTCGGGTGCTGATTCGGAATATACGAGGGCTGCTCAAAAAGTTTCAGGAATTTGGCCATAAAATTGTCAATAATGTAAGTACCTCTATGAAATTTTCAATATTTCAACATTAGACAGTTTTGAGTTTGTGCGCAAATTATTGGAAGTTTGCGCGCATTATTGTGTATATGGCTGTAACCATGGCAACGCGTGCATGTGTAGAGCTGATCACTTGTAATTTTGCTCGATATGACAAATTATTGTCCCCAATAAATGTACATTTATTTTAGAGAAATATATGGAACAAGTTCAGGATTAGCTATGAACTACTGTGGAACAAGTGTTAATTCTTTTCCAAGATATCGTCCATCAGCAATGATGTATTTACGGTGGCGGTCCACTCAAGTTGGGATTGCAAAACGGAAACTTTAATTTGGTTCCTGTGCACTGCCAATTTCAGATTGGGAACATTCTAGAAATGCTTGCCCCGTAACTCAGCCTTCAGTTTCGGGAAGAGGCAGGAATCGCAGGGTGAGTATAGTCAGGTGTCAGGAGAGCATAGAGGAAGAGGGAGCATGTCAAGACCAACAGTTTTGATGGTTTCCATGGTAACAGAGAATTTGATCGAATTTCGTTTTGCCAGACGGAACTAAGACACCATTTTGCAGTGTGAATTAATGTTATTTCGTTTCAGATATAGATTATTGTGTGATATTCGTTTTACCCGGCAACTGATTAACAAAGGTTACCAAGTTAAACCTCGTTAGTATCCACGAGTATTTCCAATATTTGAGAAGTTATTTTGCAGTGTTTTGAAGTGTTTTTAGGGGTTATCTAGCAATTTCTATAGGTGATCCATGTTACACATTCACGTGTTGCCATGGTTACAATCATACGCATAATAATGCGCGCCAACTTGCAATAATTTGCTGATAAACTCAAAACTGTTTGAAGATAAACTATTGAAAATTTCATGCATGTAACTACATTATTGACAATTTTATGATCAAATTCCTGAAACTTTTTGAACAGCCCTCGTATTTGTCATTCATGTCACGAAAAGGAAGCTTACATTCTTCGGCAATATCGCTGTGTGGTTTGGTAATTGATATTCATGGTTATAGTATTACACTACCAACATCCGTTGTTATAGCAACCTCAATTGTACTGGTAAACATGCATCCTAGATAATTAACTGTGATATACGCTCTTGATCCAACCCTGAAATTGATCTTGAGAAATTGTTTGCTTCCAAACATTCATAAACACAAATTTAACACACATGGATACATGGGTGACCACTCCATATATTGGCGCCCACCACCACAATTTCCCCCGTGACCCCTATTTTTTTCTTCATAATCAGAATCCTTGTGTTTCTTGCTACAAAATTTACCAAATCTGGACATTTCTTGAAAAAATTAGCAGTGATAGAAGAAGAAAACTGAATACGACGTCTCTGAATAGCAATGGAAATCGGCAGAAAACTATGGGAAAAACACCTGATCACCAGATATATCTTGACACCAAACACCTCAAGTTTTCGCACGACCTCTATTTTCTCTTGATTATCAGATTCATAGTGTTTTTTCCTACAACAAATACAAAATCGGATTTTAAAAAAAACCCAAATCAGTCTTGACAGAAGGCAAAAATAAAATTGACACTTATGCGATCAGCCATTGAAAATAATGTCAATCTTCAGGCAACTGTGAAATCTGTCATAACTTTTTGAATGTAGATTATTTTACAGGGAAGCCCCGGTACATATTGTTTTTATTTTCTTAAATGAATACATGTAAACTTACCTTTCCAAAACCATATTTATTTGGGACATCTTGAATTTTTTGTTTACTCACTAATACCACCTTAAACAGTATCCTTGTTTGTTCTTGCTATATAACACATTCATCATGCTGCATTGTATAATGATTTGCAAATATTTGTGAGTTAATATTTTTGTGTGACAGTGAGTTGACTCCAGTAAATTACTCAATCAGCATGCTTTTTAATTCAATTTGAATACTAGTAGGTGTTTGATTATTGGTGTTTTAGCCCCCTGGCGAGTGAAATTTCTCAACAGAAACTGACCCCTGGTGAATGCAAGAGTTTAGTTGCGAAAACTGCCACCTGGCGAATATCAGCATTGCGGTATTGGCGCCACCTAGTGAATATTTCGAACTCCAGATTGTGATCATCCTGACACCTGGCGACTAGTCTCAATTGCCTACTCTGACACCTGGGGATTAACACGTGAAACAATCTTTGGGCGGGCAAAACTGTGTTGCTTGAACCCGCGCGAAATTTGCTTGAAATTCTTTGAGAAAAAAAACTCTTCCAATATAAATAAACAATTTTAAATGTCTGTGTTGCACGCAAATTGATTTTTACACATACCTGGAACCTGTAATATGTTGATACCGGCAGCTTTTTATGTGTCACTTCACTTTTATACGGCGGCTCAATGTTGCCATTATTCATGCCTGAGTTGAGAGTAGTTTCGAAATCAGTTTCGTAGTTAGTAAACAGTTGTTTTCAGTTATGAACTAGTTTCTAGCAAGGCACAAACCCTTTACACCTGACACAAACCTTTCTAGCAGGGCACAAACGTTTTTTAGCAGGGTGCAAACCTTTCTAGCATGGCGCAAACTTTTTTAGCATGGCACAAACCTTTATAACAGGGCATAAACCCTTTTAACTTGGCACAAACCTTCGTAAAAGGGACAAACCTTTTTAACACGGCACAAACCTTTATAGCAGGGCATAAGCCTTTATAACACGGCACAAACCTTTCTTAACATGGCGCAAACCTTTATAACAGGGCACAAACCTTTTCAACATGGCACAAACCTTTATAGCAGGAAATAAACCCTTTATAACACGGCACAAACCTTTTTAACATGGCGCAAACCTTTAAAACAGGGCACAAACCTTTTTAACATGGCATAAACCTTTATAGCAGGACATAAACCTTTATAACACGGCACAAACCTTTTTAACATGGCGCAAACCTTTAAAACAGGGCACATACCTTTTTAACACGGCACAAACCTTTATAGGAAGGCCCAAACCTTTATAGCACGGCACAAACCTTTATAGCAGGGCGCAAACCTTTATAGCACGGCACAAACCTTTATAGCAAGGCGCAAACCTTTATAACAGGGCACAAACCTTTACCTTTATAGCAGGGCATAAGCCTTCATAACACGGCACACACCTTTCTACTAACATGGCGCAAACCTTTATAACATTCACAAACCTTTTTAGCATGGCACAAAACTTTATATCACGGCACAAACCTTTATAGCAGGGCAGAAACCTTTATAACATAGCACAAGCCTTTTTAACACGGCACAAACCTTTGCAGCATGGCACAAACCTTTTAAGCATGGCACGAACCCAATATTGTGAAGGTTTGTGCTATGCTAGATAGGTTTGCGTCATGCTAGAAACTACTTTCATAACTGAAAATAACTGTTTACTAACTAGGAAACTGATTCCAAAACCCCTCTGTAATAAAGGTTTGCACTCTGCTATAAAGATTTGTGCCGTGCTAAAAAGGGTTGTGCCCTGTTATAAAGGTTTGCGCCATGTTAAAAAGGTTTGTGCCGTGTTGTGAAGGTTTATGCTCCGCTCTAAAGGTTTGTGCCCTGTTAAAAAGGTTCGCGCCCTGCTATAAAGGTTTATGCCGTGCTAAAAAGGTTTGTGCCCTGTTATAATGGTTTGTGCCATGTTAAAAAGGTTTGTGCCGTGTTAAAAGGGTTTATTTCCTGCTATAAAGGTTTGTGCCGTGTTGAAAGGTTTGTGCCCTGCTATAAAGGTTTATGCTGTGTTAAAAAGGTTTGTGCCCTGTTATAAAGGTTTGCACCATGTTAAAAAGGTTTGTGCCGTGTTGTAAAGGTTTATGCCCTATTTTAAAGGCTTGTGCTGTGCTAAAAAAAATTTCGCCATGCTAGAAAGGTTTGCACCCTGCTAAAACGTTTGTACCCTGCTAGAAAGGTTTGCGTCGGGTGTAAAGGGTTTGTGCCTTGCTAGAAACTAGTTTCATAACTGAAAATAACTGTTTACTAACTATGAAACTGATTTCAAAACTACTCTTAACTCAGGCATGAATAATGGCAGCATTGGGCCGCCGTACTTTTACCAGATCTACACATAGTTCCAACAATTGCGATGTAACTAATCTACACAATATTGGCGAACTGATGTTCAATATGGCCGGGTGACCAGGCGGTGGCATGAGAGGATCTCAACAATTTCCCGTCGGGTATATATTTGTATAGATCTAATTCATTCATTGACATTCTGAGGCTCAGTTGAAGCATACATATGTACATGTATGTTAAGTTAAACTGTTAAAAATGAATTAAGTTAAACTGCATACATATGTATGTATAATTAAGTAATTAATTAATTATTCCGAAAAATGATAATGACGTATTCACAAGACAACAATTTTACATATTAAAGTTGTATCCTCATATGATGATGTATAGGAGATTTATACACCCGTCGAAGATACATTTTACTTGACTTGCTTTGATAAACTTATGACATTGCTTTATTCAATTTTGACCAATAAATCTCTTTTTCTTAATTGTTGTCATAATGTGAAATGATATGGAATCTGGTCACAACGCCGAAACTAGGGGGAGTAAATGTTTCTTTGGCATTTCATGTTCACCACTGGCACCGTGAAGTGTATTTTGAAAGCGCTATTGACCAGCAGACAATATTTGAATCATAATTCAATTGTATCCTGATCAAATAAATGGTTATATCACTGTACTGCACTGCTAGACCTAATATCTTTTCATATAAATCTAAGCACTTTATTGACAAAAATATCGTGATGTGAGCATGAGGAAAATTAACGATATACGTTCGATAGAAAATTCAGTCATCGATGAGGAAAGAGCCTTGTGCTTTATGAGATATTTATAACACCCTGATTGTTTTCTCCCTTCGAGCATAGATCTTGTTGTTAGCTATAGTTTCCGATATTTAAGATGTAATACGTGTACCTAAATTAGGGATTTACACTTCCTCAATAGCACCCGTAGAGACGAACAGGGTTGGGAGGAGGGGGGAGGGGGGGGGGTGATTTACAGAAAGCCCACATGCATCTAAAGGCGTATAACTCATAGAAAAAAACTGATTTGATCTTTATCGTGGAGTATTATTTGAAGAAGCTATAAATCGTGACAAGGTCTCTTAGCGCAAGTGCTTGTTACCACGGCGTACCATCCCGGCTACTGATCTATTTTCATTCTATAAATCCCACCCAAAGTGTCTCCTTAATTGGGTCGAGTTTCAAAAAGTCCGATCGACGTTAAGAAAATGAATCGATGACCGTTTTAGCGGTGAATGAACGATTTTAAAAGAGCCTAATCATGTCTACTTCAAGGTATGGGTATTTTTTTCGGAACAGTTTCTTGAGATTCATCTTTATTCAAAGGATGAACATCAAAGAGGCGTATACAATAAATTTGCGTTTGCTCGACTAATGAATTGATTTTAGGCGACATTGCTTTTCTGCGAGGTGTCGCATATATCATGCAACCCAACACTTGCATACAATGGCATACATGTATTTCATCCTTAATGGCTTTCCCAGTTCTGTCGGGCAGGAGTATGAGTGCCTTCTTAAATATCTACTTGAGAAGAAACAACTGGCATACCTAGGTATACTATAGTTCATTGATAAATATAATAACACAATATAATAATTTCTATGAACGTTGTAATTGATGACCCCTTTTGACATCATTAGGCGAAGATCAGCTGCGTTCAAAGGGCTATGACAAAACTCCAGACGTCAAACTGGAAATACCGATTGGTATGTTTCACTTTCAATATTGTTTGTTGTCATTACTACATGACATTGTATGCTCCATAATTAGCACACGTGGGGTCAAACTGGCTCTTGACCTTTAACGAATGTTTACATGTCTTCAACACCGTTGTTGTCAATGGTTACAGCGGTGGACGGTCACGTGGTTAACTGGATCGAGAGCAAGGCATCATTCGGAGACATGGAGAGTCACAGAGGCTACCTGAAGGAACAGTTCTGGAGCTACTGGAATAGGTGTGTCTGCACTGTCACGTCTGTCCTTATTTTGCTGATTTTATTTTGTTCTGGATTTTTAATATCCTAACGCATATAATGTAGACACATTGATGCCGAAGCCTGTCAGGTATATGTGTTTTCCAAATGTGTCATTTGTGGTATCAAATACACACCTTGGTTGGACAATACAGTACTCACCAGTACAGTATATGAGGTGGATGCACGTGGTTTCAAAACAAATTGGGGATTCGCGGAAACGGACACAGACCTAAACGTTAAGTGCACGTTGGATCTGTAATAAATCCAGTTTCAAAGTTCGAAACTACATAACGTCGTGTCGTAACTTGCACGTAATCGCAGACTTGCATCTGCCCCCTCGCGAACTTTGACTCTCCTTTTGGAAATGAAGAGTTTAAAGCACACAGCGGATACTTTCACGACGCGGGGACTCTCCTCACTAATTGCTTGACCTTGGTCAGAGGGTGACGGGCTTCTCTCTACTGCGGGAAAGTCGTCGGTGGCAAGGGAGGACGGGACCTGGGAATCCCCTGGTCACCGCTTTCCTTTCCGTCCGGTCGACGTTGCCATTGCTAGAGCAGAATAAAGAAAGTTTCTTCGTGAGGTTCCTGAATATTTTATGGTTTCTTGAACGTCTGATGACCGGTAAGGAAGCTGGGAAGGTGAGGGGAGAGACCTGGAGATGCTGAGGTTGTTATATATGTTAACTTGGTGAGGTCATTCTATTGGCACGATAGGAAACGAATCAGTCATATTAATTATCAATATGGGTCCTATTCGGTCACAAGTTACAAAAGTACCAGGTAAACTATAAAGTTATCATCCAACAATTGGTTGAGAATCCGAAGTATTTTCGAACCTTTTTCCCCCCGCGACAAGGTGAGTTTAGACGTGTTCATTTGTCAGCTGAAACATCCAGCGAGGAAATGGAAAACCAAAAGGTCATTAGACAATGTCATTAGGAACGAAACATGAAACAATAAATCAAGCAAGCTCAGAGGAACTTCCTCTCAAATTGACAGCCGGACATTTATCATGACCTGATAATTGACTCCATTGTGAATTTCGGGTTTCCGTGCGTACAAATTGGTTGGATTATCCTTAAAAAGTTTCGTACACGCGCCTGTATTACAGTTTTTGCGTGTAATAACGATATTAATGATAATAATAACTGGTGTTGCGTTTCCACCGTAAGTTCGTCGCCATGGCAACCGTCCCTTCACGAGACCAGCCGTCAGTGTCTTATGATGATTTACATCTCCGAGGCATTATCATCCCAATATCGCGATGTTAACGCATTACGCTCCGGGACCAACAGTTGATTATAAATACAATCACAAGTGATCCTAAGCGCGGTACGGTTCGGGCCACCTATAAGACACGACCGTCCGTCCGTCCGGGGGTGATTTGGCTGTCAAGGTCACGGAGGTTTTTGCTACTGTCTCAGGCGCGGGACAATTACTCATCATAATGGTGCGTTTCGGCCGCGACGCCCAGTGATCCCCGAATGGTCATTCTCATTTACAGACAACGAAGGTCAATGAATGTCGTGATGGAAAGTGAAGAATACGCCGTATGCGCAAGATGAGAGATGGCAAGGAAGCTGTACGAGTTAAGATGTTGTAACAGTTACGATGTTATCTCGATAGGCCTACTGGAGGCTTCTAATATTTTGATGGCATCGTCTTGGTCAGCACGAAATTGGTACTCATTAGCATGTTTCCATTCATTTGGACGAATCAATATGCTTAGGTTATAAATTGATTTATTTATGATGGATTGTTTGAAATCGATAGATGAAATTTAATGGATGAAATCAAAATGTAGGACAGTTTTCGTTAATAGCCCTGAACTCTTTAGCCACACCCATGATATACATGTATGTGCTAAAACAAACCCTCTTGTTGTCACAGCGTGAAGTTCAAAATCAATCAGTTTCTTCCAATTAACCACTGTAGTACCATTTGGTAACCCTGCATCTTGGGACGTGTCGGTTTGTTGTTCAGTAAATAACGGATTCTCCACAACATATACACAACCAGTCAGTAGAACGTGTCCATATCCAACGAGGCCTGGCCGGTCATAATCCTGAATCGTAATCTTATCTGAGACATGGTTGAGTAATTCATTGTGCATTAAGGACGGATGTAAAATCCTGAATCTGGAACGCGCCAGTACTCCATTCACTTATAATGTAAATATAAAGGTAACAAAATCATAAACTTGCAAACATCCATTTGGCACCAGAATTTACTGTGACGACCTATAGTCATCAAGGATCACCAACCGAGACTTGGTTCTTGACTGAATATGATTAATTGTCTGATAATTGTCATTTTCGAATGTCATTTTGTGACTTATTTCTCAAAAGACAAGGTACACTCAAAACATGCCCAGCGGCAGGATTATGTTTTACTGCGGACAACTAGTAATGCTAGTAAAGCTCACTAATGCATTCCTCTCGCAGAAATTCAAGTCGTATATGCATCTAGTATTGGATGGTCACATAACAAAACGTACATACCTACAACAGTTTGTTTGTAACGCTGAAGATAGGACGCGTTGTTTGCTGACGCATGTAAAAGTGATAGCTATAATCATCAATTTGTGCAATCGCTGTGAACCTTTTTATAGAACCATGTCTCGGTTCATCATCCATGGCTATACATATCTCTGTTAATGTAGTTTCAAGAAGAAGGGTTGGGTAGTCTTGCTGATTTTGTTACCTTTATATGTTTACATTACAAATGAATGGGAGAGCGGCTCACTACAGTTTGGTTTGTTACCCGCAGTCAATCCTTAATTGGCAGCAACTTCAAGGACTGTGAAATTCACCAAGGTACATGTCAAGTCTGTTCGGATTACTAGTATACCGTAGTTTTAAAATCGGTAAAATGCAAACAGCGTGCTAAAGTAGACCGTTGCTCAACGTGTCTTACTAAAGTCAGGGCTGTAGTACATACTTACTGGTACACCGCATGTGTAATTCCACGCGGTATAAACCAGGAAAAGATTATGTGCCTTGAAATCTTCGAGTTGTCTTGTTGTTTTACAAACTGTGACTGGTCCCTTAGATAAATTTATATAGTGTTTCGTTCGTGATTGGCATCTTTCATTTATTGAAATGTTGTGAGTATTGGCGTTCCATCGTATATTGGTGTCCACTATACAGGTGAAATTTTGGAGATCTCACATGCAGCGAGTTAATGATACGAATATTATTCATGCGTTTCGTGAAGACGCTCAAATGACACGATCCTTACTCCCTAGATGGATTGTATCCGTCATAAAATCGTTTAAGACTTCTGATATAAAATGCCAATCTCTGTGGAACTTTCAGAGATGGAACAGTTTACAGAGTATAAGTTTCCCAAGGATATAATAGTAATAGCTCTTGCGAAATACGTTCCGATCAGCTTCAGATCCGGTCCAAAGATGCAAGAGCCCTGTCCATTATGTCATCTTATGAAACAGGACAGCTCCTTGCGGATCGAGGACAGACCAGTCGGGACGTCTTGAAGGGAGGCCCATCTCGGGTGTTGTATTACCCTCATTACTGTGTCCCACCCATTTGCCTTCTGCCCGCCAGAAAAAGTAATCTTCATGCAAAATCGGAGATATGTCGTTTATCCCGAGATGACACCGGGGAATTTGTCTTAAATAAACAGAGGCTTGGTTTGGGGCACGGGAAGAGATAGTGCTGTCTCCGAGAGCTCGGGACAAGTTAAGGTCGGTATTGACATTAGAGCTTTGTTTTGACGACGGTCATTAGTTGTGCATTAGTGGCGTCGGGAGCGGCGGCCAGTTCGTCTGATCCTCCGCGGACTATAGGGTGATGTCCTCGTGGCGGTAGTTCCAGTATAGCGGTGTGGACCGTGCGATGGCTCCGCGGCCAGAGAACATTAGCGCAGGATTCCACCGGACCACAGCTAGATCTCCACCCCGCTGTACGCTGTTTGACCACCACGACGTCGTGGAGCTCGTTCCATCTTCCTTGCGTGGCACCGGCTTCCCACCTAATTTGGTCCAATTTGGGGAAGTGAATCTTCTCCTGGCATTCCTAACAATTTTCATCACACTCGGATTAAAGGACATGATAAGCCAGTTTGATTCACCATCCATCTAAATTAGACGCTGACATTGAAAGGGTCTCCCGGAATGGAAGCTCGACGTTCTCTGCCGTCCGCTCACCACGAGTTCCAACCGTGCTCTCATGCCTTGGCCATTGAACTAAGTAATTATGCTTAATATCGGGGCTGTTCATCCCGGATTGACTCCGCGACGCGTGGGTCTCCAGGACTTCCAGCCGAGTCGCCTGCGACCAAAGTAATGGCTTCGGCAACTTTATCCCACGCGCCACTCCATCAAGCCTCGGCTCGTGGACTCTCTGGGAGCTAGGCCAGGAGAGTGGGACGACCTCGACCCTCGCGGGATGTCCCCTGCCCTCCGTACCCCCATCACCCCTCAACTCGCGACCCGAGTCTCCTCCATTAGACTTACCCCCACACCGCCCAAATGAAACCCTAAGGCGGCTGCCCCGGTCTCTCGTCTGACCGTCCAGCCAGGCACAAAATGAATGAGTCAACGGGAAGATCTTAATGGACACCCGTGGACACAAGCGACAGCTCCCGAAAAGTTTCCACTGGAAAGGAGAAAGCCTCTGCGACCGAAACGACCAGAGCACTGATTGGCTCTGTATACTCAATCAAAGGAATTTTCCCCCATTTCATGAACGTAATCAGTCGAGCCCATGAATTTTCTCCCGGAGCAGACTAATCGCGCGGTCCTGTGGCCGTTTCTTCCTCACCTCGTAAAAGGAAGTGTAGCTTATGAAAGCATCCTCTAAGCTGAAGCAATCTGGCGCTGACTGAGACAGTATTTCTTCAAGTCACCAGTGTGACGTCATGCACTGCATTGTAGCTTCTGATGTTGTGGTTCCATAATGTTTTCTTTGCTTACGAGCCCCAAGGAGGCCGCTCATAACTGAAACGACTACACAAATACTTACATAGATCTAGGTACTATACTGTAAAGCATAGATCTATCTTGAATATGCTCATTTGAAATCATAATTGAGATATATAGGCCTACACAGACTGCCATGCATACATACGCAACAGAAATTACTGGAACGTTGTTCCTGATGTCTGCTTGGATAGATCTACAAATGTATGTATAAGGGTACCTGTTCTGTAAACTCATCACCAGCGTGCTGATAGAGGTGACAGAACTGACACTGGTGCCAGGCAATGTTTACAACTGTACGACACGCCCGTCCAATGCGAGACCCCTGTGATTAACCCCGTCAGTTCAAGGTGACCTCTAACCCTACTGACCCAGTGACCCAGAGCGCTGACTGCCAATACATGGCCCTGGTGGTGCTGACGAGGATACGTCTCCACGTTATCGGCGTGAATGGCGTCGTCTCTGCGTGGTCGACAGTGCCATGCAAACATGTCATTATTGCTCATATCACTGGCCATTATGCGTCCCTGGCTGAGCCGTTATGTTTTCGTCGCGGTGTATAGCCAAAACAAAAAAGAGCGCTATACCACTGGCTCTTATAACGTGCTGACCCTTATTTTCCTCGAGAACAATGTTTCTCTGAACAGATCGGCGATGTTTCTTCCTTTTTAGCGTGGAGAAAATGGTGCTTTCTGCGAGGTTTTCGCAGCTCAGATGCCGAGATTAAATGTGATAACGCAGTTAGCCATTTAACCGAAGATGACTGCGCCACTCCGCTCGTGTCAACTCGCGTCTCACGGGCTGTCAGCCTCGGTGAAACCATTGCCATTGTTCACTTGAATATGATTATAATAGTGTTCGAATCAAATTGTGAGATTTTATCTACAATTTCAAAAGGCACGTTGAAGTTCCTTCTGGTGTAATTTTAATGTGTTTAGACAAGATTGGACAACAGTGGTTTGTGGCACATTGTATGCTTGTCCAGTTTTGGGATTTGCAATCCCAGCCTGCTTCTATAATAGAAACATTCCAAAAATTTAGCTGATCACTTTGACGTTTGTATTTATTCATAAAATTAGATTTTTGTTGCATATCTGCTTCCACTCGATGCATATCGCTTTTTACGTGCATTTTCTATAACAACGTTCATTTTGTATATACATGTGAAGTGAGCAGAGTATAAACTGCTCAAAAATACCTTTCACCTGGGCATGTACATGTAGGCCTAAGTGGGAACCCCATTACATTGCGCATATTCCATTTGTCTCCATATATTATTGTAATTATTGAAGTACCGATGTCTTGCTGATCATTAATGTAATGGTGTTGCGGAATATTATGATGATATAAGATGCATTCCCTTTACGGAGTGGAGTTGACAGCCGTAAAGGAAACGTATATCCATGGGGGTAAAAGGGAATTTCCAAGAGAGACACCATGCACCAGCTATGGCCTATTTTGTTATACAACATCTACCCCCTAAGACTATGGAGTGGCTTCCATGTCGCTAGAAGGTTTGGTGATCTCTCTACGTATACTGGTAGAATATGCTCGCAGTCTCCAACGGGCTCCTTTCAATTAAACTCCGTGGCGAGAGTCTCCACCGATTTGGGGGTTTATCTGTCGCTCCGACTGCAATCAGACATTACTTTTGGACTGTGGTTTCCTGCAAGTTGACGATAGTCCGCGGGCCCCACAGCGACCAGGTGATCCATGGCGTGAGTGGCGACGAGTGACATCTAGTGCAGGGGCTGAGTGGCAAAAAGGGGCGCTTTTTTTCTCCCGCTCCTCTCCGGTAGCTACCAAATAGCAATGCATACCGACTTTGGGAGGGATTCTTATGGATGTACGTGTGGATGTGGCAGAGCGTCCATGGCACTGCCCCGAAGGGTCTCAAAAGCGAGCGCAGGTACAAGACTTGTCTCTCACCGAGTCATTGTTCTTCATTGTCTCGGCACTTTACCCGGGCTGAGATATTCCTTTGTCCGTGAGAGGGGCATATATAAACAGTAAAAAATTAGCCCAAGGGCTAAGAAAGGTTACCGGACAATACAAATTTTAGATATTAGTAGTTTGTCCCGTGACCTTGAAAATAAGGTCATTGGTCAATTCAAGGACACAATAATATTCGGCATATGTCATTTCTAGTATGTCCACAACTGATTTTTAAGCTGTAAAGTCAATAATAAGTGAGATATTAGTCATCATGTCCTGCGACCTTGAAAATGAGGTCAAAGGTTGAATTCAAGGTCATAGCAAATTTCAGCTTATATCATTTCCTATACGTTCATAATTGATTCCTATGCTCTGAAGTCGATAATAAGCGAGCTAATAGCCATTTTGTCCTGTGACCTTGAAAATTAAGTCAAAGGTGAAGTTCAAGGTCATGACAATGTTCAGAATATATCATTTTCTATATGTCCACAATTGATTGCTAGGCTGTAAAGTCGATAAAAAGCGAGATATTAGCCATTTTGTTCTCTGACCTTGAAAATGAGGTCAAAGGTCAAATTCAAGGTCACAGCAATATTCAGCATATATCATTTCCTATATGTTCATAATTGATTCCTAAGCTGTAAAATTGATAATAAGCGAGATATTAGCCATTTTGTCCTGTGACATTGAAAATGAGGTCAAAGGTCAAGTTCAAGGTCATGACAATGTTCCGAATATATCATTTTCTATATGTCCACAATTGATCCCTTAGCTGTAAAATCGATAATAAGTGCGATATTGGCCATTTTGTCCTGTGACCTTGAAAATGAGGTCAAACGTCAAAATCAACATCATCAGAATATTTGGCATATATCGTTTCCTATATGTCCACAATTGATTCCTAAGCTGTAAAGTCGATAATAAGCGAGATATTAGCCATTTTGTGCTCTGACCTTGAAACTGAGGTCGGAGGTCAAATTCGAGGTCACGAGAATATTCAGCATATATCATTTCCTATATGTCCACAATTGATCCCTAAGCTGTAAAATCGATAATAAGTAAGATATTAGCCATTTTGTCCTGTGACCTTGAAAATGAGATCCAAGGTCAAATTCAAGGTTATCAGAATATTCAGCATATATCATTTCCTATATGTCCACAATTGATTCCTAAGCTGTAAAGTCGATAATGAACGAGATATTAGCCATTTTGTGCTCTGACCTTGAAACCGAGGTCAGAGGTCAATTTCAAGGTCACAAGAATATTCGGCATATATCATTTCCTATATGTCCACAATTGATTCCTAGTCTCTAATCGCAATATTAAGTGAGATATTAGGCTTAATGTGTCCCATTATAAAGCATAGGAGAATTTAACATGGGACAGTCCCATTTGGGCCGAGTTTGGGCCCAAACTGGCCAACTTCGAGCGTTTCAAGCGCAACGAAATTTAAACATGTCACAGGGGTACCTATGAGGAGTGTTATGCATCAATAAGAAAAAAAAGTTACTGAACAGATTTTGAGAAAACGACCATCAAAGTCCAAAATTGGCCATTTTTAGACGAAAACGGCCGTTCTGACCTTGAAACCGAGGTCAGAGGTCAAATTCAAGGTCACGAGAATATTCAGCATATATCATTTCCTATATGTCTACAATTGACTCTTAGTCTCTAATTTCAATTTTAAGTGAGATATTAGGCTTAATGTGTCCCATTATAAAGCATAGGAGAATTTAACATGGGAAAGTCCCATTTGGGCCGAGTTTGGGCCCAAAATGGCCCACTTCGAGCGATTCAAGGGCAACGAAATTTATACATGTCACAGGGGTACATAGGAGGAGTGTCATGCATCAATAAGAAAAAAAGTTACTGAACAGATTTTGAGAAAACGACCATCAAAGTCCAAAATTGGCCATTTTTCGACGAAAACGGCCGCCATTTTGAAAAAAATGCGAAAATCAAAAAACTAAAAAAAACCTTTCCTGGAAATATTTTTAGGTATTTTTGTGCAAAATTTCAGAAATATTCGCCTGTAAACTTTAATGATAAAAATGTGGACGGACGACGGACGACGGACGACGGACGACGGACGCAACGCCACGGCAATAGGTTATCGGACCAAAGGTCCGGTAACCTAAAAAATAACAGCGTGCAAACGAAGAGATAAAACCTCGTAATAGATGTCATTCATAAATACACGAAAATGCATCTAAAAATATGACATTCGGTTTGAAATCGTAATTATGGTAATGTTGAAATACGCCTGCATTCAAATATCAAAAATGAGGTTCTGACAATAATAAGTTCTGCGATAGTGTGACATATTGAGAATATTTTGTTGATATATTTACCGGTATATACATTACATAGAGATATAGACGCCCCAATCGTTTCTTTTATCAATTCGTCGTACATTCTTCCAACTTGGACATTCCGATGACGTATGCAGTCCCCATCTATTTGCCTGCTCTGGCTGTAGAGAAATGCAAGTCATAGATCACACACTGCCATGACTGGGGTCCAGTCTTGACTCAAGGTTACGACCAGTCGCGACGACCCCCGGAAATAGCCGGGCATTACGCGACCGAGACAGTGTTTCCCGGCATAAAATCCGCCAGTCCTCTGCGAATATCATAAAAGTGGTGCTCGGGTCTCCTCTGGGGCCAGGCGTGCACGATTCATTACGAAAGGGGACAGAATACCGCAATTTTTCTTAATTTTTGCGTAATCTCTTGCGATCCGCGCAAGATGCCATGGCAGGCGAGTGGCTCGCTTGGAATCTATTCCCCTTAATCAGAGGGGCAGTAGTCGGGGGTATAAGGTAGCGGCCGAGGCTAAGTGCTTTCTTGGGTTGTAGAATTGGCATAAAGTTGGCGTCACTGGATGAGACATGACATCGTGACAACGAGCTGTCATTTTTCAAGGGTTTCCCGTTGATAATCGAAACTGGCAGGTTTTTTGGCGTGGGACGCCAGTAAATGGGGTGGGGTTCGGTGGTTGCTGAACAGGCTAGGAGCACCAATAGAGACGGGGGTCTTCACAGTCGACAGCTCCAGCAGCAAAGGTGCCTGCTCGAGGATATAAATTTGTCCTTCCCTGATGCCTGCTCATCAGGCTGGAGTTACAAAAATCACCAGTTCAGCTGTGATATTTCGCCCCGCCGGGAAACGTGAGGTCACTGTGTCAACTGCATGGGAAATGTCGTCAAAGTAGTGTATGTCTATAGGGGCAACATGCTATTCGCATTGTCATGATTCACTTTTTCAAATCATCAAAAAACGTGAAGGATGAACTCCGCATTCGATGTTCATCTCATTGAATATGTGGATAAAAGGCCTTACATGTGTCGTGTAGTATAGGACACATTCCCAAACTTCCACGACCTGGCTTTCCTTGCCCATAACATATGGAACTACATGTATATAAAGTTATGGTTATGTATATACTTGGAATAACTAGAAAAAGACTAGTAAAAATAAAAACGATAAAAACAATAATGTAATTAAATGCTGCACCCAGAATGACCATGACGTAATGGTATGTGACTTGAGCCACCTGTAATTCTGAGCATGATATGTGTCACTATGTTGATCTGCACACAACTGAAATCCCATCCGCGAAATTAAAAGCCACCGGATGCGAGACAGACGGTGAACATTGCAGTAATTTGAGGTTAATACCAGCCATTATTAGCAACCCACTACACGTTGCTGTGTGCAATACTGCTAATAACATATCCAGTCCCCCCAAACATGGATTACATGGTTGTAATGGCAGGTAACTTGACGGGTTGACAACAGCTAAAACGCTTATCAATTTCGATCACGGTCCAGTATTGGACACCACGCGACGCATGCAAATTTCTACGGGGGCAATTGCAAAGCATATTCCATGAGAAATATGCCACTTTCTATTGTCGTGTTATTACCTCGACACTCAGCGGTCGACGGTCA
Organism: Terebella lapidaria; assembly: GCA_949152475.1. Lineage (NCBI taxonomy): Eukaryota > Metazoa > Annelida > Polychaeta > Terebellida > Terebellidae > Terebella > Terebella lapidaria. The sequence continues at coordinate 26,818,043 of OX424561.1, read as the reverse complement.
TTATATCAACGCGAATGATTCCCCAAATACAGGCCTCAGCCACGCCACGCAGGGGCTGCGACAGTGTTGATTCAGTGGCGAACCCAGTTATGTAGAGTTACGATTCTCCCGAGTGCCAGATTAATGGGTATGTAGGCAGAGCGGAACAGCCCCCTGGAGCCCGACCGTTAGGACAGCTGTACCGCCGAGTGGACGACAGCCACCGTCGGCATCGCAAACTGGACATTACTGATCAGCCAGAAACGTCACTCTCGGCTATATCGAATTAGACCAGTAAAGTTTACGGCTGGACGCCTCCGCTTGACAGTCACGGCAGAACCCTCTCCGGGCCGGTCCGCGGCAAGGACTCCCCAATCACCATGATGGAGTCTACTAAGTATTTGGGCCCGATCTCGACGGTCGGCGGGGGACCTCGTACTTGGAGGTCCCGAAGTCACCTTTCGAGGTCCCCACGACTCACATCCAGATTGCGCCAGCCGCGCTGCCGGAATCCCAGATCTCACCAATTATAAGAGACAGCTGGGGGCATAATTACAGTTGAGCTATATCAATAGCGAATAAAAACTACCACAAAACGTTATCAATTCGCCAGGCGCCAAATTCAATATTCATTCGCCGGGTCTGGAGTGGCCGAAGCTGTGTGCGTGTGTAGCGTGGGTATCGTGCCGAGAACCTGCACCAATCTCGCTAATTTGGCCGCCTCGATGCGGCTCCTGGTGGCCGTCGGCTGCCGCGCTGTAAGCAAAAACAGCTTTAGCTATAATCACGTTAGAAACGATCACGATGGTCGCTGTGGGAAATAATTTTCATTATTGTCCGATGTTTGTTTGGCGGCCTGTCTTCGGCGTCATCGACGAGGAAATATCGGGTTCGTTCGTCCGTCGCAGTCGACGCTGCTGTAGATTTGGATGCATAACACCTTACGTGTAGTGGCTTGGAATAAACGCGAGCTTAATAGGGTGAAGTATAGCCGCAGTAGTACAGCAGCTTCGTGATTATCGTGAAGATAGATAATTCTCTTGTTAGCTGTGATGAGTGCATGCTTGGTGCAATTAGCAACACACCTCGCACTGTTAATTGGCCATACTGTTAAAACAGGGGTTCCGTCTAGCCGACTGGATTGTGAATATTTCGCATGGAAACGGTCTGAGAATAGGGAAAAACACAGCATTGCAATTAGCGAGCAAGTACCATTGTCTACATTGCAAGGGAAAACAAAACCATGCAGTTACAAGACTTGCACCCTCTTCGGTTGCATTTCCACCTCGAAGGGTTTGGTATCTGCGTCGGCAATCACAGACATCATTATTGGCCTCATCTGGACTGGAAAGATATCCGTGAAAACAGCCAGGATTAGGAAACCCTTGCCCGATATTTATCTCGGCCAATACCCCGACAGAACTCCAGTTTTGTCCCCGCGCCCGAGGTCGCGGTCCCCCGTTGTTCCCAATAAAAGAGGTCTCTATTATGTTACGTTGTACGTCATGGTTTAGACCTACCCGGCCGGCTTTAGTGACTTTTCCCCCTCTGACTTCCTAACGTCTCGTAATCATGGCGTAATGTGCACGGAGCGGGGACTATCAGATCGCTTATGGTTCGGTGCTGAGATTATATCGGCCGGGGCAATCCAAGAAAGTAGAACGAGGACCGTCGTGGAGTTGGACAAGATTGCTGTATGTGATGGTGGTGGTGGTATTGTGTGGGACACAAGGTTCAAATCTTGTTCACCAGAAGATATACATGTACATGTATGGTACCATGCATACAGAGCATCGCGTTCTGAATTATGACATTTTCACTCTTTTTTTATGGATGTATATATCATCGTATTGCCGCTCAATGCAAGACTATTGATGTGGCCAATAAAACAACCTAACGTCAGATATATCTGGAACAGAAACAAGACCCAACCACACATCTAAAGCCACACTGGCGCCATGAGGGGCAGACAGTGTGTAAATATAGTCACCACCACCACCATACTGTACACCTGATGAAATTAGTGCACTACTGCCCAACATCTTCCCAAATTGAAAACAATATGGGAATCCGAAACAAACTCCTTGAAATAGTTGCATGACAAGTACACAAGTACACGTTCCCCATCACAATCCAACAGGCTACTGAGTTGGTATGATGGTACATGTATACTGATCGTATCCTCGGCGGCAGATTTAACGTATATATATACACCAACAGTGACACCGGGTCCGTGTGATTCTCATCGCGTTGAGAATAAAAAATTGTAGAAATTATTATATTGGTAGGCCACAAATTGCAAAGAAATTACGAATGGAAACTAGTTTCATTGCTGCGGATTTCCTGTGAGAAGGCCTACGACGAACCGCAGATTTGTGTGAGTAATGCCATGAATGGAACGATACAATCGAGTGAATCTGTATTTTTTACCTCAAATCCCAGTGTACCATATGGGTTGAGAATTTGGACAAAAACATGTACACACCAGTGTTTCACATCTGGGAAGTACTGGTACTTTACCCGTTTTAAAGACATGTAATGACTTGACATGTTAGTTATCTCTGGAGCCTCTGGTGTTCTCTTGTCCACGTGCTCTAGACCCTGTTGAACTACCCCGTGTTGCCTCCAACCCACACAGAACCCACGCTCCACCTCGGATTCTGGCCTTTCAGTAGGGAGGGGAGAAACCACGGACGACGAGGGATAAAGGATCACCACGCGGTCATCTATATGCTGCTCCCGTCCATCACGGCCATAAGATGGAGACCCCTGACATTCATATTTCGATTGCGCTCGTCGACCAGGGCTTTGTTCTGCTGCAATCAGCGCCAATCAGTGCCGTAATCATTGGGTATCAGGACGCGAAGACGGAGAGGAGCGGCGCGCTCCCCGCTCCAGTTTTAATTTGGCTCGCGCTGACAGCTCATAATTTCCTCTCTAGTTTGGCCAGCGGGGTTTGATGGCGATGCGGGGAAATTAAACTGAGATTAGGGTTTCGCCGTCAGTCGAAACGCGCGATGTGTCTGGAGAGCTGGCGGGTGGAATTATCCCGAGCAGTGGTCGAATTATCCCTGGCTGGGGGATTGGTTGTTCTTTTGTCGGTCGGGGATTTCGGATTTCGTAACCGTCGCGGAGGCACAGATAGCCACCGTCAACCCCTCACGTAGACCGTAATGTACATGGTCACCGGGGGAAACTTTTTTCTTCGGAGTGGGCATTGGTCGGTAAAACGAGCAAACGTGTGTGAACAAAACTTGCAAGAATTTTTCCCAAAGAAATTTCAAATGTCTAGTAATGATGTCTCTTATATAGAAGCTTGTGATCTAGGGTTTGTTTTGCACATGCGTTGACAAAGTACAACGCATCATTGCAAATCTTATTTGTCCGTCCATCATATACCAGTGAATAAACACAACCAACCATGGGTTCCTATTCAGGTGCCAGGGAAGATCGAAACACATTGCATGCCACTAATTAGCGGGTGCTAATCAGCGATCGGTGCCAGTTGCAGCTGCGGTTTTTCAAAAATATTTGGGAAACGTTAATTTGCACGAGGGATCGTGCCTGTAATCGGATGATGACCGTGACCCCATTCCACCCATGCCGACGTTACACCCGCTGCCACCGCAGCTACAGCCACTGTTTGCACTAGTCTCCCCTAACGAGGTCTCTAATGATGTGTGTCCAGTTTACCGCCGTGCTACCCTGCCACCCCTCTGTATAGCCAGACTGTAAACGATCTTTCTATGGGTAATACTGACCACTAACTGACCATTGGCTGTACTGCTCGACAACTGACCAGCCCCCGAGCACAGATCTGGAAAACAATTCTGCTCGGTCAGTTGGCGATGTAGATGACCCATCGCGAGTGGTAATGACCTTGCAATAGCCATATTCATGGAATCCGGAGTCTATCTTGACCTTACCTCCTCGACTAACGTTACTTGTGACTGTGGGTAGTTGCAGAAACTAGTCTTTGTTCGATTTCAATAAAGTGTGACTTTTGTAGAGAAAATTTTGAGAAAAAAAACTTTTGGAATTTGACCCCAAAACAATCGTTCTTCTGATATTCACCTCTAAACTCTGGTGTTAGTTAACTAGGTCAATTTATTGTTTCATGTTGACCTCCAAAAGTTCACAACAGTTGCGGTTTTTCTGTGGCATTTAGTGGTCTGTTTGAACCATCACGTTGATGAAGACCACTCACCGTTCTTTGTTTTCAGTGGAATGGATGAAACTATGTGTAGAGTTTTGTGACCTGGGGGCAGTGATCCAGCTGTCTTCACGGACCTTGACTGGACGCTGCGTGCTGGTGGGTGGGGGTCCCGGGGTCAGCGCCTAAATGGAAGCACGAACGAGCTTCAAAGTCACGAGTTGAAGGGCTTGGCCAAGATAGAGCTAGAGATTATGACGATTCACGTTTGATATGGCTTTGTTGTGCGCCTTTTCGATGAGTCCTACAGGATCAGCTGTAAAAGTTTAGCACCGCCACACGTGCTCTATCATGTCCAGTCCCGGACTCTTCCCTCGCTTATTTCACACGCGTACCCGCTTAGTTCGACCTCCCGCCGACTCGTACCCGCGCCTATGATCACTGGACCACACCGGACCCCCGGAGTACCGAACTCCACGGGGGCAGATTACCTGTCTAGGAGTCCAGCCGAGCATATGGCAGGGAACAAGTGGCCACCGCCCGGCTTCCCTCCGTCCATTCAGCCCCGAGTGATAAATCAGGGAATCACAGTCCGTGCCGGGGAACGCGCTCGCCGCTATTTGGCACCCGTCATCAGACCGTTTAGTCCTAGGTCAGCCGACCTGTCACGCAGGGCTAGCCGCGCCATATATCTCCCGTGCTAGCGCCGCCAGATAACGGCTCTGATTTACGTGTCCCACTCTCGTCTCTGGAGAGTTTGCCATTAGCTTTGCTGTCTAATTGTTCATTTCCTTCATTTCCTCCTGTTGAAAAGTCGCCCAGGTTTGACCTATCGGCCGTCGCGGGAAATAAATTCATATATTTATATAATAGGGCGCGATTTATGTCCCCTCATAATGAGCGGCAGACTGATTTATTGCTTTTGGATTGTTGAAATTGAATTCAATATATGCCCAATGAACGTAACAAGACAGCACGTACAATGGCCGAACTTTCACCTTTCCGCCGATATCTTCCAGGTGTGCTTTATGGTTTCAAATCTGTTGCTAATGTAAACATGACATGGCCACCTCGCATGAGTTTGAATATTTACACTGAAGGCGCAACAGGCGGCAGCCCATAGCATAAACTGATTATTGCTCGGTGGCATGTGCCATCATTTTCGCATAATCGTGTCAGCTTTTCAGCACCGGAGCTCATTAACATGCTGGTAATGAGCCATTCATTGTGGTACTGTACGTATGCTGGTACCAGACCTGTATCATAGCTAACCAGTTACTATATAGTACTGCAGCCAAACAGACCGATACTATTTGCACCTCCTACTGCGTGCTTGGTTAACTGGCAGTATCCTGCATGGTATTCGTTATCTTCCCAGACATTTTGCAGCAGAACATAAACAGATTTATACTTTATTGGTCTGCTACTTGGCTAATGATGCTTCTAATGAGTTTGAGAAACGACTACCGTTTTCATAACTCCGTCACCTGGATATGATTATGTCGTTGCATTGTACAATACATTAAACCTTATTTCATACTAAATTTTATAGCCCTCAGAATCCGAAATCTGTTCAATATTTTGACAGAGCTGACATAGTTTGGATGAATAGGTCTACTACGCGGAATTATTTCTTTTTGATTCTCACATGGTTAATAATAATATGCTTATTCGTGAAAATTATATTACACTGTACGCTCTTCAAAATTATAGTGCTTCAAATTTGACATCCCAATATATGTAGATCCCTACATTTTATTAAATGTATTGTATCGTATTGTTTTACGTGTTTTCTGTCTGTATCAAGCAGAGGACAAAAATCTCTGCGTCTGTGGGCAATTTGCAAAGAGTGGATGTCTCGTGCTCACTGCCTGTCATTCTGCTGAGGTCTACTGCCAAGGCGCTCGAGTGTGGGAGGGGTTTAGGTGATTCCAGAGCCCACCTGAGGACGAAACTTTCTTATAGTCATTAGCTAAGTGACTTGAAATAGTCTCTGCACAGTCCTGCCCCACTCGGCCATTCGCAGGAGTGGCCCAAATCCTATTTCGTCGGGAAATTTTACGCCGCGAGTCCCCCGAAAGATCAACGAATTGGACCTAATTTCCACCCAAATGTCCTTATCTGAGGTGGTTGCGCCATTGTTTTAACCTCTTCGTCGGCGGGTTTTCCAGGGAATTCCATTTTCTGCGACATCTAATCTCAAAAGGAGATCTGGGAGCGTAATTTTGAAAGCATAAGGCATTTAAATGGGTATGAGATTGGTTCTGGGGGAGGTAGGGCCTACATGAGCCCCAAGCCGCACACAAGCCGCTAACTCAGAACACAACACACCCCATGTTGAAATCGCTATCTACATGGGCACAAGTCATTGGCTATCGTGCTTGTATTATAGTCGGGGAAATGAAGGCAAAATAGATATCGAGGGAAATGCCTCCTTAAACAGTATTATGAATCTTTGTCCCCGCCGATGGTATTTGCTTTGACATAATATTGTGTATCGTTATCTAAATTGGATATCGCACTGGCTTCCTGTGTCTTTTAATGAATCTATATTAGAGACGCGTTGATACCATTTCGTAGCACTGTACTGGCATATCGCCAAAAGTTAATGATAATAAATCCATTTTCCCTGATAATTCGATGCAGAATGTATGTTATGGATGCTTCTGACCTGGCCAATTCCCCTATTAAATTATATGATCTGATTCTTCTTTCGATTATATTCATGCTTTATTATGTGAATGTGTTTTAATTGGTAAGTTTTAAAAAAGTAAAATTATTTCATGATAAAAGTATCTATGCCTGTTTGAAACACCGTCCTACGATGGACCGCATTAGCAAACCCCTTGGATTCCCCACCAGTTGTTCCGGTGAGTTCCACCAGCTACTAGTATACCGGCGTCGACGTCTTGCCTCCCACATCCCTCGTCCCCCTAGGGTTGTCGTTACCAGGGGGTTGAGCCTAAGAGATCTCTGATGAAATATCTTCAGCAACGTCTATAATTCTAGGGAGGTCATTAATTTGTGGACTGGTCATTTCGAGCCAATTTCGCAGTCACAACACGATAGGCAGAGCGGACGAGCATTAGGGACGTCGCCTGTCCAGAGGACTCACGGTCTCCCATAGTTCTAACCCCCAAGGCTGCCATTAGGGGGTCATGCTACCGTTCACACAGCTCCCAGAAGACAGACATCTCCCATTGCCTACCGTACCACCCATGGACAAAACTGGACATTGCATGCATGCGACCCGCTTAGCCCTCGAGGCTTTCGTGGTGGATTTGGGGGTATTTTGTCGGCACATCTGGTCCCAGGGCCATGGAGCTAGTGTCCAGCGCCCGGGGAAGGACAAGGCTGGGTGGGTGTCCGGTGTCTGTTCAGTCGTTTCCAGAGGCGTGCGCGGCTGTAAATGGTATTGCATGACAGAGAGATCACCTCGGTGCATGGTTACGCGCATTTGTGTTATCGTTGTCATTGTTTTGTTCTAAGATGTCTTGTGATTTAGGAGATACCGAGCTGTGCCCATATCCTGATGTGTGTTCTTCCAACTGCATGTTCTGGTCACTGTTGTATAGACATGACTTGTAGAATGGCGTGCAATGGATGTCAACAACATCGTGCATTAACAGTTCGTGGCCTTTCGTGTGCTCGTAATGCATATAACGCACATACGGATTACGGAGTAGGAAATTGATACTCAAAACTTACAGAAATTGATGTAAGTTTCCCATCAGCACATTGAACTACCTGTGTGTACTCTTGTTGCATATTAATATTGCCGATACAATATTTATGCCTCTTGAGATAAATGCATACAGTACCATCTGTGTGGTATGCATTGAGGTAAAAGAATTTCCTAGCTTATTTGGCCTTTGGTGTACACTCAGACGTTATTGTTCTATGTATAAGTTTTGTGACATTCGCCACCAGAATTCACGTTTACCTATCAGCAGTGTCCTGGCCGAGGCCTCTACTCCTTCCTCCCATCTCACCAGTACCAGGTCTGGCTTATCTCTTACCGAAGATCGATTCAAATCACATGGTCAATATTTGGTAATAACCACCCCTACAACAGATCTCAAAGATGTTTTGATCACAGACAGGGATCAGCGATGGTTTCGGTGGGTGGACTGATTATTCCCTGTCATTCACACGCGCTTCCAGGAATCATCCCCGCACTGAAAACACTCGACCCTCACCCCTATCTCTTCGCCCTTAACCATTCTGGACACCCGCGCATATCAACCCCCCTCTCCCCTCCCCCCGCCCCAGCCCCCGTCCCCATGTACACATGATTCACTCTTGTCGTGCATCCTACTTGCTTGCTTGCGTGCAGAGAAGATGACCATTTTAATAACGACAGACAATCTGCACCCCCGAGGAAGCAACTATTTAGCACACGCGGAGGGTTCGCTGCCTGCTTTTGTTGTCCCAGATGAAGTGATTTTGTAATTTTCTGAAGGGGGAACGTCGGCGATTTTGATTATCGCTTGCTGTTCTTGGTCATTGGTTCGCGTTAGATTGCGGACCCATTCGTGCTAATTTGCACCGCGGCGTTTCTTTTGTTGCAACGCGCAAATTAAATCTGCAATCTCTTTTAGCTTCTCGGTATTTTATTGTGGGGGAAGAAAAAGTTTCCTGCCATGTTGTACTCTTTTTCATTAGCATAACGCAATTGAAAGGATTACCACGAATTTAATTCATTTCTGATGCAATTTGTTTCCGTTCTTCAGTTTGACATGGAGCAGAGTACCTAATGTTTTGTTTACATTATCAAGTGACAGGTGTTTTAGCATAGGCCCTGACCACAGTTTGTCATATATAACCATAAATACGTGTATTATTTTTTGTTCTCGTAATGGGTAATGCATATGACCATCTAAAACACCTCTCCCATGGAAACCATTACCTAATCATTATGTTGTTTCTCTCTATACAACATGCATTATCTCGAAGTTCCTTCACTTGATATACAATCCTTTATCAAATATGACTACATTATACCTTTTTTTATAAATGTACATATGTAGTGTAATGACTCGTGCATAATGCAATGATCCACCTTAAATAGTTTACCTGCAACAACTGTGTTCTTGCTGTTTTGCAGGTTCGGTCCTGGGTTGGTGATCTACTGGTTCGGTTTCATTGAAGAACTTGACGTTCACGGGGAGAAGGGAATACTGCTCATGGACCACTTCCCAGAGAACCTTACGACCATGAAGCCTCTCACCTTGCTGCCCCAAACTTTGGCCCAGCATGGCAGCTCCCCACTCACAGGAAATTCCCAACAATTACCGGTACTTGGCCATCGTGGTGCTCGTGGAGCCGACGTGGGACACCTTCAGTCATCTGCAAAAGAGCTGGATGACGGCCCAGTCTGATTGAATCTGCTGCAATGGTTTGTTCAGATACGAAATGATCTCAAACGGACGTTTCACAGAATTGTGTCTGTGATTAGAGGATACTATTATGCGTATTTCTGCGGATGTTTGCTTGAAGTTATGGCACTAATACTGTTCACTGCGGTGCCTCATACTAAAAGTACATGTATTGCTGTCTCCCAGAGAACTGTGATATCAAAACGTGAAACGAAATTATGACCATGTTGCCGACTTGTTGTCGACTTATTATTGGATACCGTCTATGTGTTGGATGTGCAGGATGTGATAGGCCGTATGCATGATGATCTTAGAATATGGTGGGTGAACTTGCATGAATTTGTAACTAATACTAGTAAGTGATGTACATGTGCAGTAGATCCCCTACTAATATATTGTATTTATTGTCATTGAAGTGAATTGCATAATGGCATACATGTGTCCAATAATGTATCGGCAGAATTTAGGACAAGATTTGTGCATGCAGACTGTCGATTCAACTCTACTGAGGCACTTAATGTTTTGTAAACAATCCATGGCTGCACCATGGACAGTGTATTGTCTGGTTTTCTATAAAATATGACTTTACTAAAACGTACCATTCTATATTATACTTCACTAATAGATTCATGTATGGATTTGACACATGTTATATTTAATAATACTATGTGTGTAGTAGTGATATATATGTTTATTATTATATTAATAGGGGGGCCTATATATATGCCTAATTGTTGGCGTCATCACATGACATGCAACTTGCAGCCTTTGTTGTACTGTTTATTCATCTCGAATGGCAAGGTCGAAATATGCGTGTGCATAATAAAATTGTTTGATAATTATATATATATGTGGAAATTGTGTTTTGGAATGAAATATGATCCAGGGCCTTTATATTCATTTAAACATATACAAACATATATTAACTACATAGGGCCTATATATGTCATAAATAGAAACACTTAGACCTCAAATGTATACACGTTCGTTGGGGGTGTTGTCTCTGTTTTACATGTCTGATAGATAGCCTATATGCTTACAAAATGATTGAAATGCCATGGATATAACGACTTTGCTCAAAACTTTGTGTTTCATGAGTCTTTAATCTGGAACAAATTTGCAAACTGTCAATAATGTTTGATCAAATATGTTGCTATCAAGACCAGACACCAAGGAACAGTTTTGTTTTGTTAATTGAGCAATTTTGTTGTGCTTATGTAATACCTATAGCCTAATTTATGCAATCGCGATATCTCATTGTTATTAGCTCAGGCAATATTGATAGAATTTGCATACCGGAGTCAATGACGTCATTCTATGTCGATAAGTTTAGTTTATACACTTTTGGTGCTTTTGCAATTTCATTTTGCCGTGGCTTTTACCAGTCTGAGTTTTATATTCACAACATCGGCTAAAAATTCGAAAAAAGGTGTTTGATGTTAAACTTGAACACAATGTACCCACTTTCTTGCAATGCAAATTAACATCGCGTGAACAATTTGCAAAGACGACTTATCAAGGATTATCCACTAGATTACGCATTGGAAATTCGCACGATTCGACTTGCAAAACTCTAATTCTACGTCCGTTACGACGTCTGTTAATCAGCCTCCATTTTTGACCCCGAGAGAAAACAAACGAACGGGAGAGGAGGGAAAAAACAGTAATTAAGAGACAGACAGACGCCGTGAGAGTCAAGCGACGGTGTCGCCGGCCAGGCCACGTAGTCGTAACACAAGGAGAACCACAAACATTATCGCCGGTCCGTATTTTAGCAAAAGGCCCAGGAGCAGACGACAATACGTTTCGCGCGCTTTTTCGAGGGCCTCGGCAAACAGCAGTCGAGCGCGGGCGTGCGTCCGGACAGCGTCACGACATCTGGGAACGCCACACCCCGGGTCATGAGGGAAATTGGAAATCAGTTATCAGTCGGTGTATCACACTCTGTGAGCGCTACGCTTGCGATAATTAATGGGCCGTTGTCATTTCCATTCTCCGTTGTTGTGCATGTTTGGTTTGAACCGTAAACTTGCAGTATCACTGTTGTGGATGGCGAATAGTTCCATGGACATGGTCAACAATAATTTCGCCGATAGGTTAGACCTGCTGTAATTTGGTGACAACAAAATCTGCTTGAATTAAATAGGCTATTTCTACGAGTCGCAAACTCAATCGCATGTGTTGTGTTCCATTCATGAGGCTTATAGGTTTATAGGCCAATAGATTATAGTACCATTTAGGCCGTTTTGCGCTTATTTTGTTCTATAGACCTGCCCTGAGGCCTGCCTACGGCTATTTGGCCCTAAGGCCTATGTCTATATTTAGGCCTATGCTTTTCCTGCACAATAACTGTTTCTTGTTTATATAAGCCTGCAATCTTGTTCAGTAAGCTGATGCCTGAAATTATTATAGCCTATTGCAATATGTCTGGTCCGTGGCTAACTTGTTGGTGATGCCAATAACTAGGCCTACATGTACGCATAGGCCTACGTGTGGCTGCTGCTTCTGGAATTTCTTGATCATGCAAGCGAACGTTGAGGCTGCGTCTCAAATTGGATCAAAATTCCAGTAGATTTTTCGAGTAGTACATGTAACTCAAATAACAACGGGAGTAGAAAGGTATTCTGCCAAATCAGAACGGACCCGCCAATACGAGGACCTAGATAATCCTACCGCCGTGTGGACAGTCTCCCCAAGAAGCTCATTCCCTCGACGTCACGTCGTCAATGTCTCGGCAATTAAAGCCGAATGATACCCGCTAAGCCTAAGTACTGGCGAAATGGTCAATTTACGTAAACCACCCGCCGACCACCTAGCGCCGTTTCCAGCGGTGCCCACCTTTGTTTTATTCATCAGTCCCCGTGATTTGCTCATTTGAACGTCCGCAGAGAGAAACGGTTCCACTTTATAGAGCGTCTGATTTGTGGCGAGACTCAGATGTCGAAAAAGACTCATTAGCGATTTTGTCGGCGTGGAGATGACCCCTTAAGGTGGCACGCTTGGTAATTACCAGCCACGGAGCAGACGACCGAATGACTGCGGCGACTTTTACCGTCTTTTAACGGGATGTTTGTCGTGTTCACTGCTCGTGTAGACGCGACAAATGTTCCGATGGACGTAACGTTTGTTCAGATCCGTCTCCCGTAACGCTCGGGTCTGCCTGTCTGTTGGACAGACGAGCTGACTTGCCTGTCTTGCTGGGCACATGTGCACGACTGGGAGACGTGTTTTCATCAGTGTGAGAGAGCGTGGGTAATCCACCCTGGGACCACCTGGTCATTGGTCAACCATGCTGCTTGTGTGGTCAGAAACCGTCACTGTGTGGTCAGTCTGCCACAGACACGAGTGTTTTTATATGTGGGTCAAGGCCACAGATTCGCAGTAATTTTGCATTATTGAGTGCCCAGCATGTATTATTGAGAAGTATATAGACATTGCCACTTTGTCATGAAAAATTCAATAGCAGATTTTACTTGGACTTTGTGTGACTTTTTAGGTTACCGAACCTTTGGTTCGATAACCTATTGGCATGGCGCTGCGTCCGCCGTCCATGTTCGTCCACTTATTTATCTGTAATGTTCACGGTCGAATTTTTCTGCAATTTCGCACCAAAATACCTAAAAAATATTTCGAGAGGCAGAGTTTTTAGCTTACCGAACCTATGGTCCGATAACCTATTGGCATGGCGTTGCGTTCGTCGTCCCGTCGTCGTCGTCCACATTTTTATCTTTTTTGTTTACGGGCGAATTTTTCTGAAATTTTGTACGAAAATGCTTAAAAATAATTCAAGAAGGAGATATTTTTTAGACTTTTGATTTTCGCATTTTTTTCAAAATGGCGGCCGTTTTCGACGAAAAATGTCTGATTTTGGACTTGATCTTTGTGGCCATTTTCTCACAATCTCTTCAGTAACTTTTTTTCTTTTTGATATATACCACTCCTCATATGTACTCCTATAATGTCAAACAATTTCGTTGCGCTTGAATAGCTCGAAGGGGGCCATTTTGGCCCAAACTCGGCCCAAATGGGACTTTCCCATGTTAAATTCTCCTATGCTTCATAATGGGACACATTATGCCTAATATCTCACTTAATATTGAGATTAGAGATTAAGAATCAATTGTGGACATATAGGAAATGATATATGCTGAATATTCTCGTGACCTTGAATTTGACCTCTGACCTCAGTTTCAAGGTCAGAGCACAAAATGGCTTATATCTCGCTTATTGTCAACTTTACAGCTTAGGAATCAATGGTGGACATATAGGAAATGATATATGCTGGATGTTCTGATGATCTTGAATTTGACATTTGACCTCATTTTCAAGGTCACAGGACAAAATGGCTAATATCTCGCTTGTTATCGACTTTACAGCTTAGCAGTCAATTATGAACATATAGGAAATGATATATGCAGATTATTGTCATGACCTTGAATTTGACCTTTGACCTCATTTTCAAGGTCACAGGACAAAATGGCTAATATCTCACTTATTATCGATTTTACAGCTTAGGAATCAATTGTGGACATATAGGAAATGATATATGCTGAATATTCTCGTGACCTTGAATTTGACCTCTGACCTCATTTTCAAGGTCAAAAGCACAAAATGGCTAAAATATCGCTTATTATCGACTTTACAGCTTAGGAATCAATTGTGAACATATAGGAAATGTTATAGTCTGAATATTGTCATGATCTTGAATTTGACCTTTGACCTAATTTTCAAGGTTACAGGACAAAATGGCTAAATTCTCGCTTCTAATCGACTTTACAGCTTAGGAATCAATTATGAACATATAGGAAATTATATACAGATTATTCTCATGACCTTCAATCTGACATTCGACCTGAATTTCAAGGGCACAGGACAAAATGACTAATATCTGCCTTATTAACGATTTTACAGCTTTGGAATCAATTGTGAACATATAGAAAATGATATATGCTGAATATTGCCATGACCTTAAATTCGACCTTTGACCTCATTTTCAAAGTCAAAGGACAAAATGGCTAATATCTTGCTCATCTATTGACTTTATGGCTTGGGAACCAATTGTGGACATATAGAAAATGATATACACTGAGTATTTTGATGACCTTGAATTTGACCTTGAACTTATTTCCAAGGTCAGAGCACAAAGTGGCTAATATCTCGCTTATTATCGACTCTACTGCTTAGGATTCGATAGTAAACACATAGGGAATGATATATGTTGAATATTTTGGTGACCTTGAATTTGACCTTTGACCTCATTTTCCATGTCAGGGAACAAAATGGCTAGTATTCCGCTTGTTATAGACTTTACAGCTTAGTAATCAACTGCAAACAGGAAATGATATATGCTGAATATCTCATGACCTTGAACTTGATTTTTGACCTCATTTTCAAGGTCAGATCACAAATGGCTAATATCTCACATATTATCAACTTTACAGCTTAGGAATCAATTGTGGTCAAACTCCGAATGATATATGCTGAATATTCTCGTGACCTCGACTTGACCAATGACCTTATTTTCAAGTTTCCTTTGACCTGATTTTCACGGTGACAGGACAAAATGGCTAATATCTCACTTCTTGACTTCATAGTGTGGGAATCAATGAAAAACCAAGGTCAGTGCACAAAGTGGCTAATATCTCGCTTATTATCGACTCTACTGCTTAGGATTCGATAGTAAACATATAGGGAATGATATATGTTGAATATTTTGGTGACCTTGAATTTGACCTTTAACCTCGTTTTCCATGTCAGGGAACAAAATGGCTAGTATTCCGCTTGTTATAGACTTTACAGCTTAGGAATCAACTGCAAACAGGAAATGATATATGCTGAATATCTCATGACCTTGAACTTGATTTTTGACCTCATTTTCAAGGTCAGATCACAAATGGCTAATATCTCAGTTATTATCAACTTTACAGCTTAGGAATCAATTGTGGTCAAACCCCGAATGATATATGCTGAATATTCTCGTGACCTCGACTTGACCAATGACCTTATTTTCAAGTTTCCTTTGACCTGATTTCACGGTGACATGACAAAATGGCTAATATCTCACTTCTTGACTTCATAGTGTGGGAATCAATGAAAAACCTATAGGAAATGTTATGCGCCAAACATTCTGATGACCTTGTATTTGACGTTTGCATTCATTTTCAAGGCCACAGCACAAAATTGCTAATTTCTCTCTGATTATTGAATTTACAGCATAGCAATCAACTGTGAACATGATATATGCTTAGTATTATACATGTATATGCTGAATATTCTCTCGACCTTGGACTTAACCAGTGACCTGGCTAAAATCTAAAATATTAAACATATATTGTGCGGTAACCTATCTTTGGCCCTTACGCCAAAATTTTGAATTTGACGGCCACTTTCTCAAAAACTGCCTGATCAGTTTTGAGATTTTTGTTTCAAAACATGCCAATTGGGATTCTTAACATTGTGTATAAGAATGGAGTGCTTTGATCCACTCGAAAGGCCCGAAAGCTACGCTCAAAACCTCCCAAAAAGGTACTAAATTCAGCTTTGGACTGTTTTCTCGAAAATTTTCTGATCAGTTTTGAATTTTTTATTTCAAAACATTGTGTGTGTTTTAGATTGTGTATGAAGATGGAGTGCCTTGAATCACTCAAAAGGCCCCTGAATTTAGGCTCAAAAGGCACACAAAAGAACAAAATTCAATTTTTGGCTGTTTCCTAAAAGAAATATTGAATCGGTTTTGAAATTTTTGTTTCGATTCATGCTAATTGGGGTCCTTGATTTTGTGTATAAAGACTGAGTGCCTTGAATCGAACGAAAGGCCCGAAATCTGGTTCAAAACGCCCGAAGTTTAGTTTTTGGCTGGTTTCTCGATAGCTATGTGGTAGTTTTGAGAGTTTTGTTTCAGAACATGTCCTTGACATTGTGTAAAAACGTGGAGTGGCTAGAATTGATGAATAGACCCGATATCTGGGCTCGAAAGGCCTAAAATTACCCACTCATGCCTAAAATTACCCACTCACGCATTATATGAGACGATAATGCTTGTACATGTAGGGCTAAGGTTTGTACTGCATATATAAGCACGTAGCAAATCATATATTGTGCATTTTCAGTGACCTGGAGGTTCACCTTGGAGTTTAACGACCTTGGAGTTTAAATCTCAAGGTCACGGTGACCTGAAATGTGTTTGGCAGACTAATTGCTTGCCTGAAAGACCCTGAAAGTCACGCCTGACCTAAATGTGTACAATGGCCTCTACAGGCAAAATGCTTGTAGCTAGAACGTGTGTTTGTATTATGAGCATAAAGGAAGTCATATATGGCACATCTAATGGTGACTTTGAGCTCGACCCCAGGTGACTTGTGATATGTTTAAACTGGCCTCCGGGGCTTGAACGCTTGCCCCTAGAGCATAGGATTGTGTTATGAGCTCATAAGAAGTCATTTATGGCACATCTTTCGGTAGCCTTGAACTTGAACTCAGATGACTTTGAAAGCTAACCTGGAGTGTGGTAATTGACCTCTACAGACAAAATACTCGTAGGTAGAGCTTATGTTTGTATTGTGAACATATAGAAAGTCATATGCAGCACATATATGGTGACATTGAAGTTCACAAAGATGACCTTGATTGGTAAATCTCGAAGTCCTATGTCACCAGCAATGCTTTAAACCAAAATTCAGTAGCCTATCTTTGCCCTTAGGCTAATATTTGTATGTTTTTATAAGCAAGTTGGATTATACAAAACTAATTAAATGGCAGAAAATTGACAAGCAGGGAAACACTGTGGATTAGACTGATAAATTTGAATAAAACAACTCTCCATATAAATGTATTTAATCATTGAATAAACATGTGGGAAAAATTATGAATTTATATTAGTCGATTTTAACTGGAAGGAAAATTGAGTAAATGTTTGTTTACATCCAATATTTAATTAGAAACATTTTATATTTCAAGATTGGCCTTGACAAACTGGGCATCCCCGAGAATGTCCAAATGCCCAAGAGCACGACTGTCACAATAACTATCTGGTTATATCGAAATCTTTCCTCGTAATATCGAGATATTTCCTATGTATCCATCCTTGAAAATCCATAAGAATTTATCTCTAATTTTAACTGATTTAACTGTATCACCGTGTATACAAACGACTGGATTTGTGTGTTATGTAATATCTTCTGCAAATTATATTTATAATACAATCCGGTTCTTAACGTATAAACTGATTGGGGAAAATGGTGTAATATGGGCTGCCTATATTACAAGCACTCTGATGTATATTTTCTTCAATCGTCCAAATATGTGTATATGTATTTCAAAAAAAAAATTTTTTTCACAGTTTTATATGATTTTTATAAATGAAATAGATTATAGTGACATTTAATTATTTAATGAATACCGGTAGGCAAATAGTGTGCCATATTCGTGGAGATTGAGTTGATCACAGTTGTATAGTTATAATGTGACAATCATCTCCATAGAAATATCTCGATATTAAGAGGCAATTATCTTGATATATCGAGAAAATATCTCGTTATTACAAGTTATTTATCTCGTTATAAATGAGATAGATTTTTCAATATAACAAATTAATTTTCTCAATATTACCGGAAAAAAAGATCTCGATATAATGATATAGCTATATCATCTGGATATAACGAGATCAAATGCGTTTAAAATCAGCCACTGTTGTTTTCAAAATGACACTACAAGTATAATGAGATCTTTATTACAAAAATATCACAGATATAGCTCGCTTACAAACAACAATATGTACAGATAAAACATACTGTATCATATATAAACAAACCTTGTACAATAACAAATATTAATATCAGTGATATGTTCTATATGGGGTTCAGCTATGTTGTCATGTGGGAAGAGTGTGGACGGAGTGAATTTCCACATCACAGTCGGCATATTAGGCAATTTCGGTTGAACATCAGGATCAACTATAGACTGTGAGGGATTATACGTCTATGTATGTCTGATAGGGCTGATATCCTACACAATAACAGTAACACAGCACCTGCTGATTGTACCGTGCATGAATTAATTCACCAGAGCTCACAGTAACGTCATTGGCATCAATACGACCATGGTGTGGGATTTGGCACATATCAGCATAGTACATGGTATGCATAGTAGACTAAATATTTAACATCATACAATAGAAAGTAGACCTACCATATTGAACTATCACATTATTTCAAGACAAAATATAGCTCAATAGGCCTACCAAGAGCCAAGGTCTACAAAGTTTGACTTTTTGAGTTATCAGAAAATTTATTCATCCCAAAAACTCTGCCCTTATAATATCACAATATAATCGAGATTGCATCATGACCCCTATCTCCAAGACTATCGCCGTCGACTGGGCACGCGCTGGTTGACGGCCTTGACCTTGGGCGCCTGCACTTGACCTTTCGTGCCCTTGACCCCAGCAGGACTGGGCGACTTGCTCGCGTGGTGGCGCCGCGATCGCCGCTTGTCGACCTTTTGCACGTGCAGGCGGTAATTCGGGAACAGGTCGACGTAGTTCTCCAGTAGCGGGATGTAGCTGAACTGCTGCTGTTGTTGCGCATGCGCGCCGTCCACGTGGTCACCGTGTAGGAGCTGTTTCTCCACGAGAATGTACGTCTCGTGGCTCTGCAGGAACTTGGTGGCGTAGTCGGAACGGTGGGCGTCCAACTCCTTCACTAGACCTGAATATTAATAACAATTTATCAATTAAGCTTAGATCTGTATTTTTCAAACTTGACCACATAAAGTTTGGGAAGTTAACATATGGGGCAGAGTTAATTGCAAACTGATACAAATAAAAGCGCACAAATTAATTGGAAATTGATGCAAATATGTTTTGTTGAAAGTTTTCCATGATGTATGTGTAGTTTGTTGCAGTTCAAGTGTCGATGGCATGCAGTGCATATATAGCTGAGGTTATAGCACAGTACAATAGAATACTACTATTGTTCATAAGAAGCTGTATCCCTGCATAAAAAATATAATGGGACTGGCGAGAGAATTAAGTCATCGATGACATCGCAGCGTTGTATATCGGCTAGATTCTCTTTGTTCGGTGATTTTATATCAGGCTATACCACATGAATAATCAGATGACAATAAAAACATCACCGCTTCACAACTGTTGGTTTTATGTCACGTTTAAGAGTATGGAGACACGTGCCTGTCAATGACAAATACGAGTGTGTTCTATGAATGGAGTTTTAATAGGCATTTTATTGATAGGACTCACTAACCATAGACCTATGGACAATGATACCTACCTATTCGGTGTGAATCGGTAGTTTATAAAATTGGCAATATGACAAAATATAGGCCTATGAGATCGTGCAGTTGTGCCAAGATAAATTTAATATGAGGAACACTGCACATCGCAACATATGGAATACATTACACATATAACCAATATTTAACCTTTAACCAATATTATTCATAGTAGAAGCGATATTGCTGGGACAAACCATTAATCTTAATTTTTATGAGAAGATGAACTATTAATCAAATACACCTAAGCAACACTTCATATTTAGTTCTTAATTTGTAGTACTGAACCACTTTTGGGTTCACAGCGAGCAAGTATCAATTAATTTACAGATAATTACGTGTAGGTTCAGCAATGACATTGTTGACAGTACTGGATGTGACAAACTGTCCACAGACCACAATATCTTGTGCTGTATATTTCCAGGAATGACTCATAAATCACTCTTACTTTGACATGAAATTGCCTACATATGCACGTATTTAAAAAAAAATTTACTTGTTCAAAGTTATAATGCACATTAATATCAATCGCGAAATGGTGAACTATCAATCTTAAACCCTCCCAGGACACATATGTACATGTTTGCATACCAATTCAGCATTGGAGATAGATGTATTATCGGGGTTTAGCGAAGTTTGCATCACTCATAGTCACAGTCACCTGCCATGTATTTGGAGTTGCATGTTGTTCCCGTGATCATGCATATGACATAAACCATAGATCAAGCCTTGTTATATGCCTATGCAAGGGGTAAGTCGGTAAAGCGCATTCTACACACTGCTCTAGCATGCCAGCTTTCCCGCAGGAGCTACCGTTATGTAATTACCATATTTGACGGGTAGGGTAATTATTATGTCATCCATACCCCCTCACGCAACATGTGTGAGTGACAAGCGCAGGCGCGAAACAGCAGAGGCATCAAAATCAAACAGACACCACGCAGTGATACGTCTTGAAACACCAGCGTCACGTGACTGTGATGACGCAATGTTAACAGCGGCAGCTGCGCCCTCTAACGTAAGCAATGTTTACTTCTCAACAGTGAGAAGTTAGATCACTTTACGGTTATGTCATCGGTGCTCTTTGCTCGGCAGATTTTAGATGAACTCCTGTTTCATACTTTGAATAATTTCATGCTCATCACGCGGCATTGGGGATTTGACAATGTCAAAATCATCGTCTTTAAAACAAAACATTTTTTCGCAGGGGATAAGTTTCAAGGTAAATATAACGACTGTGATTGAATTAATAAGAAGCCACTTGAACTGGGGTGACCTGTCTTCATACGGGTGACTGGTCTGTTCGGAACTGGTAATCTGTTCTGGGAGAATTACCAGGAACTTTGACAGAAATACGACAAATGTCAACAGTAATTAGCATAGTCACCCAAAGTGTGGGACCAAGTCTCGCAGGTTCTCGCGAGAACACGCGACTTATGACAACGACAAATACGTTAATGCTCTAAGCGGCTGGTGGATGGAAAATTATTCCTGTCAACAAATAGAATATCGTCCTGTCCGAGACCGGTGACAATGGTGTGACTCCAGATCACTAGCCTCACATATCACGTCCCCATTAAACCCGTTCTTCATAAGTTCTTCTGAACTTAGACTACTCTCATGACTGAATTCTGAATTTGTTAATACATCTATGGATGAGTTGAGCATTTTTAAAATCTAAATTCGAGCTAAAACATGTGAAAACATAACACATGATTGCATGAACAGATGATTGATTTCTGTTTATGTCCTTATGTGGTTGTCTCAAGTCCTGAGTAAATTAAGAAAAACTAACATTAAAATACACCTGTGACGTCACACTATTGTTTGTTCGCTCCATTCTTTTTCAGGAATGGACAGAAATAAAAGAATGTAGTCCATTCTTATTGAGTTTAAGAATGGACAGTCTGGGGGTGTATTTTAAGTCAGAGAAAGCACTCGTAAACTGTCCATTTGTAGATCTGAAAAGCCTCGGCCCTTCGGGCCTCGGCCTTTCAGATCTACGAATGGACAGTTACTCGTACTTTCTCTATTACATAACATTAATTGTCGCTTGTCTTATATATTACATGCAATCCTATCCCATCTTGACCATATTTACCATATTTACAAAAGTAACACCGAAATAGCAACTGTTTGCGTGAATCAAGTCTATTAATTCCCAAAAAGTCCTATCCTTAGGTCTCCACGTATGATGCAGCATACACCTTCACATTTGCTACGTGCAAAAGACACGTAAATTTCACTGATCGATCAGCGTTCGTCCGCTCACAACTCGACACCAAAACTTCTGCAATATCAATCCAATTACCACTGGAACAGTGTCAACACCGCGCAGTGGCCATGTTTATCGACGTGGTAACCGGACACTAGCCAGCATGCATGGCAACACTGGTTGAGAATACTTGCTTGTAATGACATGGTCAATATGACAGGTTTTCTGCCATGTCATCCGATTAATCATGTTTCGTGTAGATCAATATATCTGTTCCTCGTTGGCCATTGTAGGTCAGTTCTCGAAAGCGCATAATTTTTCTTACACGTATAATATTAGCCTTTAATGATTATCACAATAAATTGGCCACATATTACAAAACACCTGTACACGTCGTAGCTTTTGGACATGTATATGCCTATATTGATGTAACATTGTACATGTTTGTGTAAATAAGTATGTGTATTGTACCTCAAGCGTTCACTAAATATATATTAAGGTTAACCTTCCTGCTAGTTATTAATGTATATTCCTCGTAGGTTTCACTCACCCGATTCATCAGATAGATCCAAGTGCACGTTGCTGTTACCATACCCCGTCCGTCGCTTTATGCTGTTGAGCAAGTTGACAACAGCACAGCAAGGATTGCACAACAACGACTTGTTGTCTCCATATTTAATCGTGATAAACATGTTGTAGCTATGCCAACGGCTATTCCAATTCGAATATCAAATTTGATAATACATCAAATCCCCGTAGGAGATCGAAACTTGAATAATATATCCGTTATGTAGTCCGGTCCATTTGGCTAGTTCAGTACTGTTTATGTATCGATATCCAAGTGGTTATCTGTATATCTTAAGGACACTATCTCTAAGTCGATGATGTCACTGTGTTGTTGTCCAGGATGACCGATTCATTCACTGATATACTAGGAACGATCTCGATGACCGCCGGATTTAGAAATCACACGTGGTCTATGTCCACACGTAAAAGACCCTTTAATTACTACATGTGCGTACACGTCGACAGCCCTAACCAGCTCTAAAGTAGCCAAAAAAATATTGTCGTCATTATCCTGCAAGATTATGAGCGCCAGATCCTACAGTGGCCAGAGAGTCTGCACTTTACCTTTCTTAGCGACTTGTGGCGACGTATTGGCCAGCTACAAGGAATGGCCGACCGACCCGGTCTTTCAAGTGATGAATTGGCGTCAATTGTATGTCGCTTTCAGTGTGTGTTTTTTCTTTCCCTTCTCGGTCGATAAACGACGTACTAGGTTGTTATATCAAAAACAGCTGGATATAACACCACAGAACATAACATGCTGTGCGATTGAAGTGAAAAAAAGGCTTGTGTCCAAGTGTCTCCAATATAAGCCTACTTCTGGTCGACGTAAAGACGGTCTACAAGAAGAAAAAGCCTCTTGTTTACCTTGGTAGCACCTTTTGAGGGTAGCTAGAAAAAAACTACCAATGAAGCGTGCAATTTGTGTGCTTTAAACCGCCAGTGCATGCGGCTTTGTGAAAACTGCTACCGAGTTCAATATTGAACTGGATCAAAGGGCAAATATGAGTGCCTGTCTATACCATCGCATGGCTAATAGTTTAAGGGCTGTCTACACATGACCGGGTTCATGCTACAGATATAACGTCGATCGACTTGAAGATTCAAGTCTCGTGCACAAATATGCTCAGGAGCATTCAGATCGATGTGTTTACAAGCGTGTCCTAGTCTTACACATTGGTTATAAGAACGTTTAAGATGATTATCCACTGTCCGCCTACAGGTTTTACAGTTTGGACAACTCGTCTGCCAAGCGTTTATAATCTTTAACGAGGGCATCATGTCAACCACGAGACGTTGAACTCGGGTCAGAAGCTGGAGCTTCAGTCTGCATCTCAGTTCACTGACATCTTATGGACGGAGAAGTCCAGTGATTTGTCCATCGATAAACAATGTAGAGTGCTTTGACATTTAATTGTTTGTTTCTCAGATTTCAAACTTTAGGAAAACCCAGCAGTACCGTTTATTTGTTCATTGCATAATTTGTACAGTTATATAGTGAAACAATTGCACGAATATGAATACATGACATACAAGACATTCTCTCAGACATCATTAGTATGATATATATCCTACGTCCTGTATAAAGACATGTCTAGCAGAGGTCACGTGCCAAAATCACCATGAATCATGATACTAAATACTAAATGATTAGGATTATGAGAGGCTAAATGTCACAGATAATCGATTTCAATGATTTCAATTATACCAGGTCATGGTCGATAGATTTCAATTTATTGGCAATGAATCAAGGTTTATTTTCTGGTTTATGCCTGAAGTTGTCAATATTACTAACATTATACTAACACTGTTTCTGGTGTTCCAACTGATACATATTTCACACGTCCAATCAACAGCTTGATAAATTTCTCGCATCACACAACGTCATTGATTTGAACGATGCGTTTGAATTAGCGAACCGAAAAACAACAAGAATGTTTCTCTGTAGGCCTACAAGATCGATGTCATATTTTTCCCGCAGCGGCTATTAAGCACACAAAAAACTAAGTAAGGACAGGAGAAAGAGGGTAGGGAAAAAAGCATTGCACGAGATGCCCCCGAGTCTCGAATACAAACACTTTACTCTTCAGCGAATCCGGATGAAACGCCACAAATCAAACGACGCTTTGTCTAAAGTAGGCCTTTTAGCGTAGGCAAGAATGCGTCAATAGATGCGTGTTCCAAGCATGAGTTCTGCTGCACACTCCGCGGTCATTTTATGCCGTGTTCAACTGCAATTTGTAAACACAATAATGTCTTGCCAAGAGCGAAGCATGTTGTACATGTGTCCACGTGCGACTTGAACGTAGATGTGCAAAAACCGCGGTTTTGCTCTATCAAATTGCCACTTGACACGCTAAACATACGTTTTCACAAAGTCTTAAAACACTATCAAAAGGCCCTATTCCCCATATAGAACAAGATCATAGATCATTTGTGGCTGCCTTGTTAGTTCATATTGATGAAAACTCTGTAACAATTAGATTTCAGCGTCAAACGATACTATGTTGGCTTTGTTTATATCAGCTATCAACCATGGTATGGGGGTTGAACTTTTTCTTCCTATATATTAACTTAACTCGAATATATATAGACGATGGATTCTTTTATCATCACTATTCTACACAACGTTGACATAGATATCGCAGCCAAACCTGACGGAAACCGAGTGACCATTATCCGTTTGACTTTCTGTTTATATGCATTCAACACTATGAAGCTTCGGTGAACGACATCAAGATTCTGACAGTATGAAATGTGAAGCTGTGTTCGAACCAGACTGCTGTTTGGGATTCTTCAATATTACCAGTACGCACTCCTGGTGACTTCAATGCACTTGAAATAAGTGCAGTGAACTTAACATTGTCCATCTTCTGTCAAGTCAAGTGTTGTCCATGCTAAATGTCTTTAAAATGTGTCTGCATGTATGCGATATTAAAGTGCACTCACTATCAACACCATGCGCTATTTCATGCGTTCGTGAAATAACAAAACACAGATCAAGCAAGTCATGATGTGCAATATATTAAACTTATTGGCCATCCTCGGTTGTTGTGATTACCAATGATATTAATAGTTGTGTCGTATCTGTCTGGCTGGTCTGTCATGGACACGGAGCAGATACATGACGGATTGCCACTAGTCTATTTCACTAGATTAATTGGCGTTCTACCTTGCGATTGTTTGGATACTTTGAATTTGACTTTTGATTAATTCACTATTCAATATCAAGGTCACTTTCGAAATGTCTAATGTACTAAAAGACAAATTGTGACAGAATGACCCGACCTCAGATGACCTTGAACCAGTCAATGTCACAGCTGCATGTGAAATGACCAAAGCGCCTTTCAGCAGCCAGTGTTGAAATATAAACATCATATGTTTTTAGTATGACTAATTGAAGCACACATTGAATACTCGACTTGATATAATATGACCTAGAACAAAAAATGTAATAGGATAGTCCAAACAAATTGTTGAAGGCATATCCTAGTGTCTCATTGAAATAACATAGGCTTAAAACTTTTATTTCACTCTGTCAACGTGTACTGGACTGTAAATACCCAGGTTAAAAACATAGATTGTCTGATATTTGCTCTGCTTGTTGTTGTGTGTACAGCAAACATGTGTCAAAGATCACACGTGTAATGCCCAGTCAGAAGGCTCACTATATGAATTGTTACATGCTGCAAAGCGACTCAACCTATTATGTAAATGTAACCTAAGTCAGCAACGTGGGTACCTTGTGAGTTATAAATTATGTACTACATGATTTTTCTATGATATCTGAGAATAGCATGAATGTTCATAACAAAACCCACAAATCGACAATTACGCCATATTGTTAGTAACATATGTAGTTGATTACACCTCATAGATACAACTTCGAATACAATATTGTAACATGAGTCGTATACGTATTTGAAAATGTGGGTCACATCAGAGAGACATCATATTTTTCATAAGTGTGATTCTTTGTATTTGCATGCAGTATTGGATAGCTACGGAGCCTATAGTAAATACATCTTGATGTGAGGGAATACAATCAAAATCTGGTCAATCGAACCAATCTGTGTTTGATATGGAATTAACGCTTCCATAGATGATATTTGTTGTCTAGATGAAAATGCACTGCCACTTATGATGTAGGGCATTTGTTAGTTCAATTCATGAACACCATTCCATCCCACCCCATTCCAAGCACACGCCGTATGAAAAACATCCCCAAGGGTTCTAGCGAGGACCTATAATTGATATCATATCATATTGGCACAAATTGATAAATCGGAGTGGTATTGCTGCACGTCATCGCCGTTTGTAAGCCACTTGATTTAGACAAGTTGTTCGTGGCATCGCTGACAAATCGAGTTGGTTCGCTGACACGGGTTCTGACGGTAAGAACATGGACACTGACAACGTGAACTGTCAGTGTGTGACTCCAGTTGACCGCTGGTTTAAGATGGTGAAACCCTGCCGATTGTTGGCAGTAAATTTCACGACTTTAGTACCGCATACAAAATATGAGCATTTGTCATAAAACTTCTGGTAGTCCGAAGTGACTTTCTGCAATTGGAGTGAATAGAGGAGTCATTTTCTTGTATTAGAAAAATACAATCTTCGACCTGAAACGTCTGGATCATTCCGGATCATAACGATAAAGTTGGTACATCCGTTCTCAATATCAACCACGTAATCTTTAGAATACATCGACTTTTTGCATAGTGGAGCAGTCAGTGTCTATGAGCCGAGAATTACTTTTTGAATTTACCGCCTACATTCGTCACAAAATGCCCGACTGTCTTTGACACATTTACGAAATGCGCCATTTTCCAAATATCACGTGGATTTGAACAACACACAGACTTGAAATATCATCTATTATTTTGATGATTTTCAAAGAATAGCTGACTTACTTGGGATTGGTACATCGTAGACTCCATAACGAGCTATCCACAGCCATGTGACAATGCGTTTTCCTCCGTAAAATTGAGTCTGAACATCGGCTACTTTCAACGTCAGGTGCCACGAAATCGTGTTTATATATTTCCCAGGTCAAAGTTTGATGTATCCTTACGCGAGACTTATCTTTGGTCATGTCGATTCTGGTAATCGGTATAATCCATTGATCACACCAAATAATCCACTTTCTGAATACTGAACGGGACTACGGCAGAAAATGTTCGCAGTACGACACATTACATGTGTTTTGTGATATCGATTGGTAGCGGTCATCCTCGGAATATTTCCTTCGGTTGTGAAGACCATATTTTGCGACTATGAGATTCGGTAGCTTCGTCTCCGAATGTTTTCCCGCGAGGCACCAACAGTCCCATGTGTTATGCATGTATATCGGCATATGACGGAGGTAAACCCAGAAATATGTACATAATCGAAGACATATTAGTTCATAGACAAAGAATTGTTGTAGATCGGGGAATGACACACACTGAAAACCATGATTCCAGACGATAACTGACATATCGCTCACCACGTGAGTTTGTATTCGCTCCGGCGAGAAAGCCGTTGAAATCCGTGCACAGGGTTTTGAGTTCAATGTGAAGAGCAATACTCACTAGCTGCTCAAGTCCAGTCTCGGTCAGTGATCGCATGGAACCACACGGAAAATCGTCGAGCACATGTACTGGGGAGGATTATTAACCCTCTTTCGACCCTTCTTGCACATTGGGAGTTCATTTTCACAAATAGGATAATATAATATTATATTTGTTCAGGTACGTACACGTAATTTATGCATTCTGTATATTGAAGCCCTGTCTCTATCAACACTGATCAAGTATCTATGAGTGCCTATTCCATAAGTTCGTGGTTAAATACATTTCGATAACAAAATGAAACTGTATGTAGATGTATATCTATATGTATGTCAAGAAATTTGAATTAGATGCCCTGATTGGCACAAGTATATGAGGTAATTATCAATAAGCAGCTATATGAGTTATTCATATCACCAACATATATATATTTCTCTAAATCAAGAAGTTTACTTGATTGTAATATTCCAATGATCAATTCAAGGCAATGTGATTGGTATCAGCAACAGAATAGAGTGCCATCTGACAAATCCATCATCTCATATTTTTCTGACTCCAGATGACTCCAGATGTTGCTGACAACTCCACACCACTTTCCTGACAGCTCAGCCAGAAGACAACACAACCAGAAGCTCCATAAATCCTGGTTCAAGTCTCAATCAGAAGACAGGCAATAGCAGCTCCACACCACATGACTGATCCCCCAATGACAGGCACCCAGGAGCAATCATTCAGTTGGCCAACAATATGGATGTCAAAACATAACAACTTGTGTTTTAAAGTTTGCACCAATATATACATGTATAATGAAACAATATATATATAAATTCAAATTAAGTGCATGTTGGATCTGTAATTCTGAAACACCTGTACAGAACTGCACACCACCATTTTGGGTATGTCACTATAAGACAATTGGATATCTTATACAACAGCAATTTGGGGATTCAATGGCCAATTAATGATATTTTCATATTTTATATTTTAATGGATAAAGTGGCCAACACATTGTATGTATCAAAAATTTGTTATTGATACACATGTGTAGGTCAGAAATACATTATGAAGATTTGAATGGCAGTGTATCAAGTGGCCATGTGCAATATTGTTTGCCAATTATGATAAATTCATAATCTTTTTGATTGGTATTATATTTGATTTATTTTGTTCTTGTTTACCTTCCATGTACAAACTTTGTAAGATAAACATATGGATAAGGAGTATACTACCAAATACACTATTTATTCATGACATTTCTTGCCTGGTATGTTTGATATCATACCTGTGATCCATGTATGTCAAAAGATGAAGTGCTTCAATTCATAACTCATGAATTGTACTAATAAAATGCTGCCACTGTGTGAATTTCACATCAATTATGTTGACACAACCCATGTGCAATAATGATACTTTAATGTCACATGTAATCATGATGACAATGAATCAAAAGCCTGGTGATATTTACATTTACATGTTATTGGGATCAGGATGTATCCTGTATCTAGCTTGGGGTTTGTGTTCTTTGTATGCATAGACATAAGCATTATGCACAATAGGGTCAGTGAATACATACATGTACTGTTAGTTATTTGATGAACACGAGAGTGTTATGAATTATGCCAAATGCAAGAAGATGTCACTTCCCCAGAAGTTTTAAACTTATAACTGTCACTTTGGAAATACGGGTTATTATTTGATTTTGATCAGGTGAACAGAGTAGTGTCATGGCCCAATGCACACAGAAGCCCAAACATGTAGCAGTCTACATGTAAAAGCCAGTGTGAATTGTGCACAGTGGAGCATATGATATTGAAGTCTCCCTCTCACTGTGGCAGTGTCTTGAAGGGTTAAAAAATAGTGCCTGTACTGGCCACTTGGGAAAAATGTTTAGTTGTCAATAAATGTCTGAACTTCAAAAATCATTCGTGATGCAATGGATTTGAATTTCAAAAAAAAAATTCTCGGCTCATAAACTAGCATATGTAGTAATGCTCATAAAAATACTTGGAACATTCGTAATCGACTTTTTCCACAAGAACGGATGTCCCGAAATTTTGGTAGTCAATTTCACCAATTTTAACATAAGATGCATAATAACTGCGCGTAAAATGCTTTAAATTAGTTAATAACATGATAATATAACATTTATGTGAAATATGTGTTCATTTCTTCAAGAAAAACCATTTTCAAAAATATTCAGTGCGCATCACTGACTAAAATATGGCGAGGGTAACAACCCCTTAAGCCGGTGTCACCGTGGACTGTTGTCTGTCAACTTCGCGGTCCGGCGACGGATTGATGGGGACAGGCAAATATATTACAGAGGGGGGTGCTCAATAAGAAATAATGCCATTAAATGCGTTTGCATACGTGAACGCCAGGGGACGCCCCTGTTGATCTAAGGGGTCCAGCTTTCGCGAGAAAATATTAAACACGGCCATGCAGCGTCTGTTCGTCCGTCACTCGCCGTCGATTTTTCGAGCGTCCCAAAAAGTCGATTCCCCGCTCATTAGGTATTCGTGAAACTTCGCCAGGGTGACTCAAAAGCTCCCCGAGGTGACTGGCCTTTCAGTGGTGTCACAGTCTCCCAACCAATCAAATCATAAATGGGCGTGGCTTTTATGATCGGCTAATCAAAGTTGCACGACCAAGGAAGGCACCATCAAATATAATACTGAACTCAACCCCCTTCTCTCCATCCTCAATGCTCTGCATCCTTCGTGCACTGCACTTCAGTCCAACTGTTTGGACGAAACACAGCACAGCACCGTGCAACACCAAGCATACGATGACGATGCATGGATAGATCTGCCAAAATTACAGAAATGCCAAGCTAGCAGTGATTTTGGCCTTTTGGCAAGTGGATTTGAAGACAGGCGTGAACACACTGAAAATGAACACAATCCTGATAATGAAAGTTTCAAATAAATGCGAGTATATATGGAGTGCTATCGAATGAATTTGTGTTGATATTAGAGTACAACTGGTCGTTACTTTCTTTCAGAAATCTGGAAATATGTGAAAACCATATACATGTACAGCGATTCCTGGATAAATCTGATACGACTAACTTACCCAAACTGAAATTTCAAGCTTCATTTTGAATTCTGATTAATGTCATTCACGTTTGGTACATGTACACTCTACGTAATATATTCTACCCTAATGTTTTTGCACCAGCTTCCATATGTTTATATGCGTCTTCTTGCTGCTACATGAAGATATGTATACCTGCTGTGGATATGTATACCTGTTAGTGGTGTATACCTGCTGTAAATTACTTACGGCCTGCATATAATATTCATCTCAGATGAGAAATTTTCTCGACAAAAAAATCAGGTGTACATACATATAATAGAATATTATTATAGACATATGATATTATGGTATTTTAATTACCTTGATCTCCTTGTGCAATCTTTATTGAATACACCATGAAATATACGTGTATTATTCAAATGTGGTATCGTATATTACAGTAGGCTATATATGTTTTGCTTCGTTCGACTGCAATAAGTGAATTGGCGATCGGCCAAATCCGTGGATCTGCATAAAATTCCATACCTTGTACATGTACATGTGCCAAATTGCAAATGGTCCAGTACAGACAAAACATTTGTAGAAATTTGTACCGAATGTTGTCGTTGCATAAACCTGTGCTTACACTAAAAGAGTTTTCTATGTAAGAAAAAAATTGCATTAGACACGCCTCACATCTTTTGTTTGGATACGATCCCAATTTTCAACGTCTCTACAATTGCTGATTTTAAATGACGCAGCTTCGTGTCAAAAAGACCAACAAAAATATAGATCTGCATATTAAAATGCTGAAATCCGATACAACGGTATAGAGTTGCAATGTGACATGGTTGGCTGGCCAATTTTTGCGCGTTTGCGAGTTTAATACTCGCGAAAATGGCTCTGGCACGTAAAAAGGCGATACATCATTCCGTTTGTCTATTGTGGTTCGTGAACAATGCAAGTGTGCGAGCGCTCGCATCCCGGGCTGTGCTTAACGCTTGATCAATATATAACATGCAAATAACATTGCCATAAGCTAATTGGTTACTGGGTTTGAGTGGCGATCTACCTATCCGTTCATAGGAAAATAGATGAAGTTGCATGTATTTTCAAGGCATGTGTAAAAATATATCATAATTTTTTATGCAAGAGTCAACTTGTGCAGGGTACATACATATCGTGTCCGATTCATAATATGGTTGTTGTGGTTTGGTTCATTTGTGTTCGACGTAAGATATTCTACATCAAAACAAACATGAATCAATTATATATAACGAACTTTAGACAAGAAGCAACACAACAGAATTCCGTCTTTACCACAAATTTGAATAGCACAAATGTAAAAGCACAAACAATTCGCATTCTGGGCACGATTTGCCTATGACCTTTGCTCTGTGTTTTCACGGTCGATGACTGGGAAGGACTATACGTGGGCCGTTACCTGCAATATGACTCTGTTTTGGGGTGAAATGTGTATTTCCAGTAGATCTACAAAATGTTAGTTTGTAAATGAAGAAGAGGGTAAAAGGTGGTAAGAATGTTTTCTCCTTTTTTTCAGGCATTCTGGGTCCTATATTGACTGGGAGTACATGAGCTGTACACAAGTTTTGACAGAATTTTCTAGCGATGTTCAGATATTCATTGTACGTGTATTTTAATGCATATATTTAAAAATATCAGGGAACATACAATATAGGTAAGAATTGGACTAGAAAAGTATACAAATGTATCGTGATTTTCATTACCATTATCAAGCTATTATAAATGTAAACACGATTCACAATGTTATAGTTTAGTAAATTCGAGAGTGTAATTGTGAGTTAGTGGTGCAAATTACTAGAGCATTAAGCCAGATATTTGACGATACTTTTCTCACTCGTATCAATATAAATATTCAGATATTAGGAATGAATTTTTCATAATTTTACCTTTTCCATCAATGAATAGTTGTTCATGAATGACTTGGTTTTGTATATTTGTATATGCCAGATATTTTCGATGTTATTCTTTCTCATAGATTCTGAAATTATGTAAATGTGGGTATATGTTCTGACAGAAGCCCATGATAGATATGGGATTCTGGTACTGGTGTATTAACTATAGTACATCATCCTAAAACCAGTTCATTCTGTTCGGGGGAAAATGCTACCATTTATGATCTTGCCAAACTTTTTGCAATATATACATGAACTTTGATTATAATATGAATAATGCATGAATAGAAATTCTTCTCATAATTCCATTCAAGGCTTTCAAGCAGATACCATGCAGTTTGTTATAAGCAGCTGTTTGTGATGTATATATATATAGGCGAATGCCCGTTTTACTACATATATGTGATATAGATATGCACATGTTTGAATGGCCACTAACCTACATACGCTCATAAATATCGTGTATTAAACTGATTGAGCTCATGATATGCAACATGATAGGTAAATGGAATATGTTATTTTTCCATCTGCGGTAAGGGGAAAAAAAAGTTGGATTTTGAAAAAAAAAACGTAGGAATTTTATGTTTTAGACTAATAGATGACTCAAGAAAATTCAGCGATAAAATTCCCACGAATACCTGCATGAAATTCCCCTCAATATGATAATCCAGAACAGTTTAGTCCCACGCGCTATATCAAGTAGAGTACCGTCTATAAAGTTGTCATACACAAATATACCATCGCCTGAGATATGCATGATCGGAAAGGTGTCGAATTTAAAACCGTGTAGATCCATAAATAAACAGCGGAGATCTAGAGGCTATCAGATAGGTTGTCATGTAAGTAGGTGTCAGATAAACTCGACATTTCCCCGTGTAAGTAAGTCCATGTTTTTCACGTGGGGAAAATATCCTGCCATGTACTTGGGATAAACCATCAAATACCCGAAAGATTAACTCAAGTGACCAATAGTACTCGCCAGCCCAAAGTTATATCTCTTTGGCTATACCATGCAGTACACATGGGTATCAGTACACAAAACAAGTTACTTCGAATTGAAATACTACTATACATATCTACATGACATTGACAGAGAAACTGACATAAATTCACGTTAGTCTTATTGAAAAATATACCTCTTGCCAAAGAGTATTATAGTAACGGGCGAACTCTCTTCAAGTGGTCAAATGGCCATAAACATCTCGAGAAAGCACTCGACGAAATACACTGCAGCATAACGCCCGTCCAACCGTGCTATATATGATATATAACCGTGAAATGACAGGGCTTGAAGGAACTCGAAGATAAATAGATATGGACAAGTGTTTCGTGAAGGACTGTCGTACATTGCTCGAATAGAGGTGGACAATCAGGCGCCTGAAATTCTCTCGCAACGAAACGTGGATATACACGAATCTACATTTGAGTGTTTGCATGAAGGTTGTATAAAATGAAAGTTATATCATTCCACATGTGTATAGTGCTAGAATCGACCTATAAATAGTTTTGGAGAGAGTGGATTGTACATCATATCTGTGTAATTTTAATTAATGTTTTTTTTTTGAGAACGGAATGGATCATATAAATGGTCAAAGATGGCGGATGGGGGTTCACAAGATGGTGAACTTCGATGATCGATGTGTCGCAAATTGTTCCACAGAAGCCTTAGACAAGCTACATCGGAGGGAGAGAGATGGAAATTTCGCCCGGTCGTTTGGTTGCCCTGAGTTCAGTTCCGGTCTCGCCGAGGTCGCCAGTTGGATCCGGGGTCTTGTGCTGCGAGCAAGCACGAAGATCGTAGTTGAGTTGTCATTTCTTGCACTGGCCTCGGGAAATGGGAGGGTCGGACGACTGAGAAGGGTAGGTCACCCCGTCACTTGGGAAGCCCCGTGTGGGTCCATGACGGTGAAAAAAAGTTTGGGAGAGGGAGTGAGCGGAATATGAGGGGGAATCTGGCGACTGACGACCAACGGACGTACGTCAAATTCCTTGGCTTCCCTCTCTCGTTTCCGAACCGGAAGTTATACGTATGACACGTTGGCATACAGGAAACAAATAGCACAGGAAGTGCCCCGGCGCCGGGGTCACATCTCGGTCCGTGGAGGCAGCGCGGAGCGGACGCCACCGCTGGGCTGGAGGGCGGCATCGGAGGAATTTGTTGATCTCATTTCCAGTCTATTTCTATCTCGTAGACGGCGTCGTCGTCATCTTTTGTCTTTAAGGTTTCTATAGGACGAAAAGAAGTTGACTGGCAATATTTACCATAGGATCTGAGGATAATTGGCTTCGCTTGTGTTCTTTGTTTTTACTGGGATCAAAATATTCAGGGCGCTTCGGTTATGACCAGCTTGCCTCATGCTGCAGAAGCGTAGCTTTTTAACGACCATGTGTACTTTCCGAGCTATTATGGAATAGCGCAGCACGGCACGGCACACGACAACCAGCGCTCGAACATTCATTTCGCAAATGGAATAACGGGGGATCAACTCCGACGTTGACCTCCCGACCTTGCCGTCTGGAAAAAGGGGGAACCGCACCTTTGGCCCCATGGCTTCCTGCCGTGGCATGCGAGCAGGATGCTGCTCCAGCCATAAATCCCTCCGTACCTCTGCAATTTTCCCTCTAATGATCGCCCCCGAAACTCGAATGGTATAACGAAGGCAAAGCGCTGACATCGGCCGCCGTTCGGTCGTTGCCCCAGCGCCGTGTGCAGCGCCGTGTGCAGCTGCCTCTTTTCCTTGCATTTCACTAAAAAAAAAAAAAAAAAAAAAGTTATTTTCGAAACGTGGATTCCCCTGGTTTTACCGAATTTAATCGAGGAATTGCAATGTTATATATAGTCTAGGCCATTGTGAAATGTAGATAACGAGTACAATTGCATTGAGTAATGTATTGCAAATATTAACCGAAACATTGGCAGAGCTCTTCCAGATAGTTTCAGATATATGGACATGCAGTTATTGCATGGTCCATTATCTATACAATACTTGTATCTGAATCACAGGGTCGTTGCACATTACATCGTCGCCCACATTCCACTCACGTGATGCACTGTTTTGAAGGACATGTATAGTACCTTGCATAGAGCAGCATAATCCATGTCGTATATACAAAGAAAACATCAACCCCACTGTCACGGAAAATGTAATATTATACCGTGAGCTACTAGAGCACACCTTCAATTGGACAACATATTGTACCATTGTACCATTAATTGTACCATTGAATTCTATATTTGAATCAAGCAATTTGAAATCAGGCTTTTGCACAGAAGTGGACGGAAAGACATAATGGTAACTCCACCTGAAGCAAAGATTGGAATAAGACCGCGGATGATGTGTTTGTTGTGTATCAGTGAGGGTTGTGCGGAAGGGACTGATCGATGCAGACACTTGGCCCCCAGACTGACCCATTGCAGCCTCCTGGCCTCATACCCCTGAAGCCTGAAGACTTGCCGTCCCCTCATGGACGCTGGCTATATATACTAGTATACACACGGGGGCGGCAAGACGGACTCTATCTCCGGATAGGGTCAGCAGAGTATCATCCCATCTGTCAAGCTCTCCTTGACATGCAGGCAGATCCGCGATTAATAAACAAACTACCCCTATACCCCATTCCTCCCCACTCAGTCCACATTCCTATACACCAGGATAAAACAATATTCTCCCGCCTTCATTCAGCGAACGGAACCCACCCGACGTTACCATACCGCGCCCGAATTTCCCCCGGAATCCCAAACTTTAATTGGATTTTTAAGGGACACTGACTCGGGGCCGCCAGGGGTCAGCGCCTAACTCGGGATTGGGGCCACCGGGGCTTTCACTCCGGGGTTACCGTTACTCGTAACCATGGTCACAACCTTACCCCCTCGGAACCCCCCAACAAAAGATCCTGCGCATCCCCCATTTACTTGCAACTTTATATAGTATTTGCGTGGACAGGGTATAAAAAGGGGGAGCGATTCGAGGAAGACCCAAGGTATAATCGTATAATCCGAGTTTTCAAGCTGGTGACTGATGTGCTCAAGTTTCATTTGGTGGATTTCATTGGAAATACCGCGACGTGTGATTTGAAACTTATTAGTCGGTCAGTGCTTTATTGAAAACTCCTTTCCTCTTTGTGATTGGCCCATGCGGAGTCGGTGTTTGCTTAGTATCGCATCATTCCACGAAATATCAACGATATACGGTGTCCCGATTGATAAATGGCGTATTGAACAATTTCTAAATCATATCCTCTGCAATAAATTTCACCGAAGTCCTTCGTACTGCCGCAGATTTGCGTTGTTTTGTTGTGGGCGCTTAGAGCAGGCTACCCCAATATAAGTACATTTGTGCGTCGTTTATATCTTCATATATATAAACGTCTGACATGTAACACTATCTAATTCGAGTTATATCCCTACTCAATTTGTTAAATCTTGTCAGGAATAATTTTTCACTGACAGTCACGTCGTTGGCGGCTGGTAGAGCGGTTGTTGAGCCTCTGGTGTGCTCGTATAGTGACATCGCTCGGGAGCAGTCATGAATCACGGCGCGTCGTCGACACTGACACCCGAGCGACAGCATCGCCGAAAATATTGCACAGATTGATTAATTTACATTTATTTGTTATTCATTTCACTTAATTTAGTCTAAAGCATGTCGCCGTAACAAGAACATTACCGTCCCGAATCGGATTCATAAATGCCATCGTTTGTTATACCGCTATACGCGATGCAGCTGTAGGCCTATATAGGAGTCTATGTAGAAATCTCGAGACTTCCAAGGAATTAATGGGCCATCATATCTCGGGAGCTTTTATTGACAGCTGTGTTACTTTGAGTGGTGGCTGACTACCCCCGGACTCCCTCCCTCTCTCATCTTTTTAACCACCATATATAAAGAAGCGAGAGTTCGTTAGATGTCAGGCGTTGTCAGTTTTGACAACTTCTTCCGATTGAATGATGATCTTGGGCCGGAATCTTAGCTCGCTCAAGGCGCAACAGTTGGTGACAGTGGCCCGGAGATCTCAGCCGTCACCGGGCCCGCTATCGATTCCGAGGGCGACATATTTCGCGAATGTGCACAGTAAAAGCTAATGTGTCTATTTCACTGCAATATATCGTCATTATGCGAGGATATAACAAGGTTTTCAAGAACTCACGCTATATGTACATATCGGCTTCATTCATAATTGCATCTATGTCTTCCCATATAGCCTATGAATGTCTCGAAGAAATGTACGAATACATTCATGCTGTGTTCAAAATCTAATAAAATATCAATTTCTTATGTCTCTCGTGTCACACATGACACGTCTGCCAAATATGCTATAATTATTTATACCAATATATCAGTCAGTAGTATTATATTGACAAGCACACTGGGATATAGTTATCAATAAATGACCATAACAACAATATGTGCCAATATCTATGATATTATACCACTTTTCTGGTTTAGGGTGTAGCGCCTGAGCATGGCGTTGAACAATGAGACTATAAATAAAATACTAGTAATGTAATGTTTTCTTTCTTTATCCACCGGCCCAGTAGTGTTTGTTTTGCCTGCGTTTACATGAGAAATGTGAACGATATTGAACTAATAACAACTAGTTGGAGAGCTTCTTGTGACAAGCACAGTTTCCTTCTGAAAACCGCAGATGTCGCTGTTCCTGATTCAATTTCTGGGGGCCAGTTTCTTTCTTTTCTTCTATACTCTGCAGCTTGGAGTCTACTGGAGTGGAGCGGATTTTTGCTGAGATTTGATTTCGCGGACATGCTCTGTTCGTGGATGTTTGCCATTTATTATAAGTTATTGACAAGCCCAGAATAACGCGTGGAGTACTCGCCATCTCCGAACCAATAGATGTAATTTCTTTATCAACACACGCGAATGACAGAAGCCCCCGCGATCAGATTTAGATAAATTGTGAGCGAAACTTTATTGATACATTTGTCTTGTGTCGGAAAGATTCGCACGGAAAACGAGACATGTACATGAACAGACTCATACACGATAAAATAATAAATGTCAAGTTGGCCTCAGTATATACAACCAGTGGTGAAATAATGGAAAAATGATTGAAATAATAGAAAAATGAATGTGAAAGGTATAAACTCAAAGCAAAAAAATGAATTAAAAGATTTTTTCAAAGTAGCATTAATTAGTGCCATCACAAATCACGAGCTTATTCAATTTCTGTGCCATGAATTCAATCACACGTGAATACATTGTAAGAGGCTAATATTGCCTGTTCGTTCTCGCTTCGGTGGAAGAATAGTATGACGATCTGGAGAGAAAAAATGCATTGTAAGCCATACATGCTACTGCCATGCAACGATTATCGCATTCTCTTCTTGGCGTTACAGTTCGCATTAATTTGAAATTGTAAAGTCCTGTTTGAAAAGAAGAAAAGAAAAGTATAGTGTCGATGGCAATGATTCATTTGGCGATTCTAGTCTAGTGACGAACGAACGAGGCAACCTTCCGAACTAGAGCCTTGAGGTGTGAAATTACGAAGAGTGATTAACAATAACGCGAGAGTTATGGTTCCGTGGATGTTTTTAGACGATGGAAAGAAGAAAAGGATTTTTTTCTCAGTCGTAGCGTAGATCCCCAGATACTAGTAAATTAGACAAGGCCGGGAGAATGAAAATGGCCGAGATAAAAGATGAAATATCACAATTGGAGCGCTTCCACTCGGTGGCCGGCTATTTTTCGCGATTCTCTATTCATTGAACACCCATAAACCTCGGCAGTTAATGAAGAGGCAGTCGCTGGTTTTTATTTGTCCTCGATATAGGGTTTCATTTGCTCAATTCCCTTCGCTCTGACGAAGTGTTTCCCTGGAGACTGTACTGTGGATGTGGGTCCCCCCCCCCCTCGCTCCCCCGCCACAATCTCTCGGACACCCGCTGAAACCCCTAGTCAACCCCCGCACACCCTAAAACTTCCCCAACCTCGTCACCACCACGGACAAACTCTCCATGGCAGTATGGATTGACGGTACCAAATATTATTCTATCAAAACAGTCCGGGGGCCAAATTGGCACGATGTGAGTTGCTCGCTCGTGAATTATAGGACTTTCGGTGTTTGTCCCAGGGAAAGATAAAATTTCATCCCATGACCACCATTTGCGCCGAAATGAATACGGGGGTCGTTCGTTCGCGGATATTAATTTTAGGGTGGAGCAGGCGACTCGCTTCCCAATCCCAAAGAACTTTCGGACGTGAACTGCAAAAGTTTGGGATCGACGGCAAGTTAGTTCGGCAGCGGATGAAGAAAAGCACAACGTACCCTCATTCAGTGCTGAAAAGACTCGTCAGCATCGGCCAAGAATAGATATTATTGCTTGGCAATGGAAGTCGCCGCCCGACCCAAATGAAACCTTCTTTTGCTGAACTTCCAAGTCACCTTATCCCTTCATAACACGGTCTCCAATCTGGAGAGCAGAGCCTATTCATAGATCTGATTGGACAGCGTGAGCCGAATCCGCAATGAATCCGTACTTATAGTATTGGTCTATCTATAGCAGGGGCCTAGGGATATCTGTATAGTGATTCCCGCTGAAGATCCCGCATTTCATAAAAATTTTACTGAGTACGGATAATCAATGGACATCGTCACGGGCCCTTGACGACAGTGCATGTTCTGCATGGAGAAGCGAACTCGAATTCCCAGACACCACTTTCCAGGGGTTGGTTCATCGTCCAAAAAGGTTCTTGGGCTTGCGAGGGACGAAATCGCATTCATCATATTCACGGGATATTGAAAAGGACCAGCACGGGTTCTTTTGTAAAGACAATGCTAGTTAGTCGATAACCACGTTCGTTGCGCGCTTTTGAAACGAGCCCTTTTGTGTGCTCCGATTATCTTGC
Organism: Terebella lapidaria; assembly: GCA_949152475.1. Lineage (NCBI taxonomy): Eukaryota > Metazoa > Annelida > Polychaeta > Terebellida > Terebellidae > Terebella > Terebella lapidaria. The sequence continues at coordinate 26,777,092 of OX424561.1, read as the reverse complement.
AAATTTGGCGGAGCGAGGCGCTGGCGTGTAAAGAAAGATCGACTATTTTCAGCATGCGGATCCGAGCTAAGTGGCTTCGGTACAATATCTGCATGATTTATTTATTATTTCAATGGAACATAAAAGACTCGCGATTCCCGAGGCTATTAATTGGCCAAGCATGTCAACACATTAATGAAAATTTCAGATTTTGGGAGACTACCCTCCGTGAAACAAAGCCGTGTGAAAATCTATTCAGTAATTTACTTCTATTATTGTGCCCACTGATTCTGTCTCTCTAATTTGTGAATATATGAAATTTATGAAATATAAAATTTGAAACTATTTATGAAACTATATGAAATTTGTAAATAAATGACATGAATATATTTCTTATATAAACCGTCAAAATTTTTAATCGTAAACATTTATCAAGAGGAATTTCTACGGAGGACTTGGCAAGAGGGATGAAGTAAACATTTCGTCGAATTTACAAAGCGTTTTCCCAATTTGTCAAGTATATTGAATGAACGATTTGTCGAACAATGTGAACGATATAATATGTTAAATGTACGATTTATTATGTTGAGTGAATGGTTTATTGAATTGAATGAATTGAGCGAACGATTTAAGATATTGGAGTAACGATTCGATATGTTGAGCAAACGATTAAATCCCCCCCCCCCCCCCACCCGACATCATGTCTTACTGTATGAGGGGCCCCGATATCAGGTCCTATATAAGAGGGGCTCTGTATATTTTCAACGCTATTCACAAAGAATCCCAAATGTTGTGCTTGAATCTATATGCATAAAAAAATAGTGTTTTAAATGTGGTCGAGTTTTCAGGAGTTTTATTGTGCATTCTTCTATCTCTATCCACGCCAAACAATCCACAGAAATTTCATCTTAATCTTCACGGATAATTTGTTTCCATGTTGTTTGGTAATTGTATATTGATTCAGCCAGGTAGATGTGAGAAACTATTATATACTGCACACTGTCTGCCCCCGATGGAATAAAATTTGATGTGATAAGATTGACTTCTGCTTGTATATTGGCTCCATATCTTATGCTTTCAGAAATAGGTTTATCTATATGAATTCTCCATTTTTTTAAATGCGATGCCTATTTGATGTGGTATATGCAGCGAGAATTATCGTTTCCACAATAATCATGATCGAAACTGTCATCAATTATCAATTTATTCAAAGTGTCCTTATAAGTTGGTTACTTATAATATTAATATTGAATGTATGTAACTTTTTAGCATGTTACCTTTTGAGACATAACAAGTGTAATCATGAAACATTGAGAAACGGGTAAATTTGATTTTTCTTTCTAAAAATGTTTTGAAACACGAACATGTACATGGTAAGCAAGACACAGATATATAGCAACGATTTTATTTGTTTTAATTATTGTTATTACAGACATTTCTGTACACGTCTGGGAGAAACGAACCAAATATACAATACAGGGAATGCCTACACACATATGCCATTTACAAAATAGTTCTTATCTCTTGCCTTTCACCGACGGGAACAGAAGCAGCAGAGGGGGGCGAACTGATCTAGGCGACTGAGTATCCTTGTATTTCATCATACATCAGTACAATTCTCATGGGAAATTCTGTACTTTTGTACTAGCAACAATACAAATATTTTGGTATTTTCAAGTTTCTGAAGATTGCATTTCAACATTTTTTACGGGAATCGTCATTGACCAATTTTTTCATCCCGGTCCCGTTCGTTGTGCGAAAACTCGTAAATGGCAATAATTGAACTGTTACTGAAAATATTATTTTTAGTTTGTAATATCCACAGATGAATAATATCAACATAACACATTCACTGACACAAATAAATAGTGTTAACAAAATTACTCAAAGTTATCATTAACGTGAATAAATAAATTTCCTCTCAGAAATAGCTCACGGTTTGCAAAATAAACAAGACAAATGAAGGCGTCTGAAATATTAATTAAAGAAAACCCCTAAAAATAATACTTAATGTACTGAGAATCGGAGCTCTGCGAGTACTGAAAACAAAACTGATACTGGTCACAATGTTAATACCGTAAGCTGAAATAGTATAAACCTTTCCTTTCAAAAAAAAAACTACCTGGTAAAATACGTGAGAAATGCATGAAGGTAGAAGATCGGTTTTAAGTGCCAACCTGAATGACACGCTAGAAAACAAACTCAAAGTCTAGACAAATTTTTTCATGTTTTTAGAGACATTCATATGTCGCCATATGTAGACTGTACAGTTTGCACAAGTATCAAATAATGACGTACAGACGAACAGACATACACTGAAAATTTAACAAAATTAGACCCATCAAAGGGACACCAAGTTGTACATAACATGTATATGAAATACCCTAAGCCATTTTTTTTCGTATATCCATGGATTTCATATCAGACAATATATTACATTTAAAAAGCGAGCTGATATACAAAACAACATGACCCTTGCTTCGACACACACAACATATCTCCACCAGAACGGAAGGGCTACAAAGTTACACAGAAACGACTCATAACATACATCATTCGTTAATTACAAGTAAAATCAAAACCAATGTCACACCAGTTATGGCAATGAGGAATCATGATACATGATTTTTATTGGAAACATTATTTCATGTGCATGTATGGGGGGTGGAGCATGGGGATGGCTTGTAAGTGAGAGGAGTAAAAGAAAGATAAAAATGTTACCCATTGTTTCTCTGTTACCCATGTTAACATCATGATTATACACCTTGCAATATTTTGTTCAGTGAAGATTTGACAGCCATAACTACCATATAAGTGCACTCACTGTCTGTCATGTCGGCTGCCATATATAAAAAGGTCATCGTAACTCAAATATGAAATACACAACAACTGCACAACTGCACAAAGTAGAAAATACCGTAGAATGACCTTGACCTTGACTGCCTACACACATTTTTTTTGTCTCAACTCACAACCATGAATACTTTGTTGAATGAGATACATAACAAGTTACAGGTGTCGATCATCTGCCTCAATATACTCTTTGAATGCCAGTGTTATAATCTTGGTAAGCACCCAGTGGTCACTAAAAATTAAGCAAAGAAATGTGATACCTTAGTACAAAATAAAGAATGAACACAAAAACACCGGCTGTGCAGGCATTTCACACATGCGATAGCATTACGGGCAGAAAAAAATCATCAAACAACTTGCAGGGATTACTCATTATAATCGTGATAATATATTCAGTCATAATCTGCAATGGACAGCCATTGAAAACACTCATCACAGGACAAGGTCAACCGTCTGAAAACGTCCTAATTCTTTCAAAACTTTCGTTGTATTAAGCTAGATCTGCATATTATTGTGTACCCGGTCCTATGATACAGTGGTTTTTCAGCAGTACATTCACCCAGAAAAAATACATTCACACCTCTCTTGATTATTAGAATAGACAGAGTTGTCAGTTGCTAACAAAAACACCGTACATACATTCTATAAATATTTCACATACTGAGGTAACACCGTTTCAACGTGAGGCTCTAGACGTTTCCTCTAAAAGCTAAAATGCAAAATGCTACCATACTTTCTCAGATGAGAGCTCCTGCCAATTAGCTAGCGGTATTGTTAAAATTTGTATGCTTGCAGAAAATATGACCTATGCAAAGTTGCTTTGTGAATATCCAAAATTCTTAGGAATGAAAACTTAGTGCATTTTCGAAAAAATCATATAGCATTTTGCATGTAAACATCCTACAATTTATACAGAATGTACAAAAAAATTGCACCAGGTTTCCATTTTCACTTCGATAAATCATAACGACCAATTTATAGCAGATTTGTAGCAACAGGTGACCACAGTTTTAAATGTGTTTTTAAAACAATGGAAAATATCCAAAATGCAAAATTTGTAACAACGTTGATTCCAGCGAAGTTATAGCTTGAGATCGGTCTATTTCCTAGACTAATAGCAGATATTTTGGGCTACAAAAATTCATCACATTTATAAGAACAAACAATGGGCCAAAAACATTAATCAAAAGTTGCATGAATTTGAGAAAATCACAAATAATGATTTTAAGAAGAAATACTGCAGAAGATAACCATAAAATCCATCATATTCTATGTTACTCAATATAGCAAGATTGGTCTTTAAAAGTCATAAACTACACGAGAAAATAATACAAACTTATACATTTTCAAATACAACAGTCTGAGTATAAATTGAGGAGTATAAACCCGAGGTCAGTGAAGTGAGTAATTTTTCCTTACGCGTAGCCGCTTCATAGCATTTTTATTACAAGGTAAAATGGGATTTTGATTTTTTTCCTGGAAAAAATTTTAAGGACTACCAGAATAAAGCAATAACAATTGTGCGATCAAGCGAATCAGGGGAAAACAACTAATCGATATAAAGTGTGTGAACAGCAGAGACAACTATTCCATCAGTCGACAGATAAACTACGGAGGATTTCAATCAGAACCTGAATAATGCTTCTCAGTGAATTTCATGTACAACAAAATAGAACTCGCTTTTCAACTTTGACTAGTTTGGATCATTACAAATACGCACACAATGTTACAACATGCCAGTCCTATTGAAGCAGCGCATGTTTATTTCTCAATGAGCTCCGAGTTTGTTTTTTTACTTGCATATAGCACATAACTGTAGCAACAAAGAAGTACACATGCAAACACTATAGTTTTGAATGCACTAGCACTATGTCGTCCCAGACCAGAAATCTCAGTCACTTGCGGCTCGGTACTGCCGAACATTTCCTGCTAAAGTCGAACTCTTCCTGACGGGAGGCAGAGAAATGGAAGAATCTCATTCTCCCATTTCCTGTTTCGTTGCTTTATACAAAATACAGCTGCCTCGTACTACTTTGTAGCGACATAACGGAGAAAATCCCCTCTCCCTACCTATCCCAGTCGATAACACAAATTTGCTTTTTTATCTTTTGTTCCGTTATTTTGTTTCCGGGTCGGTTTGTCCTAAGAATATAGCAATGGTTTCCCTCTCTCTTCGTTGAATCAGCAAAGAAGCCTAACTCGTACACCTAACATGATTTGTCATTACGCACATGTAGTTTCGAACTACACATAACAATTTGTACAAAATATATAGCTGTAATGCACGAAAAAAAAAATCCCCAAAACAAAACAGAAAGATTTTCGCAGGCTGTGGAGACATCGACAAGCCTGGAAGTCGCTGAGAACAAGGTCCTCTCTCGCTACATACATCTTGTCATACAGTGACGTTGTAAACCTATATACACAAGTTACATGTACAAACTATGATCCATTCATGCGATGGTGAGGGGGCATGAGGGGGCAGCAAAGTCAGTGTAGGGGAGCTCAGGCAAATACAGGACACCTGGATCCTGCTATCCTCGTTGCTTAAGAGTTCACAGACACACAGAATGTTCGGACTGACGGAAGACACCCGTCGAAATCTCCGCGGTCATCGTTGCATTCTCTCGGCGTCCGTAGCTCAGCTGTCCGCGGCGGATTAATCCCACGGAGCAGCTTGACGCAGGTTTTCGCCACTAGGGGGCTCCATGTACCTCGCTGGTTGCCATGGCAACGCTGCCTTGCCGTGATGGCCGTCCCCGGCAACTCGCCCAAGTGGATGATGATCCTGACGATGAAGAGAATGAAGATTGAATGCTACAGTCTTTTCTTTGTGTAGCTCTGTTACCGTGGTTACCATGTTGGATGAAATCGACCAATCCCGATCCTCGAATGCGGCCATACTTTATGGCGGACCTGGCAGGCACCATGTTACCCGCCAGAATTTCAGGTCAACACTGAAGATGATCGTTGATAGTCACACCAGTCTGATCAGGATGGGAAGGCGATCGGATGAGGATGACGACGCTGATGACGGTGACCTACCGATCACTTTGTCCGACGACGACGAGGGTGGTGGCGGGCGATTTGAGACGACGATGACGATTGTTCTTTGTTTATATTTTGTCTATATATGCATTTACTGCGGGGGCCGACCCTTATCCAGCGTGTATGTCTTGTATGTGTCCCATGCCATCCATGGGTCCGTGCAGGGGTGGGCTCTGTGTCGTGGGGATGCCGTGCATGCCGGGGTGGCCCATGTGACCCGCGCCGTGGGCCATCATCATGGCGTGGGGGTGGCCCGGAATCAGCATCGCCTGCGAGTGTACCGGCGGCCGCAGCTGAGACATCTGTGAGTAGGAGTTGGGCGATGCTCCGTACATGTCCGCTCCCATACCCTGCATACCTGGTGACGACAGAAAAACAGTATGGTCAGTTTAATTTCGAGTTTATATTTGAAGCAATTATAGTAATTAAAATTTGATCAGAATAGCTTTTAAGTATAGGAGGCTCGGAAAAAGACAGTGACACTTAAAACGTGAATGCCTTTCAACAAGGTCCATGGACATTGACATACACAGCTATGATTGCCAGGAACTCTGATATATGCATTAATATGTTTTCAGGAGTGAAAATGTCCAGTGAGGTTTAACGTTGTGTTGATATGACATGGCACTGGCATGGCTCATGAGTTCACCCCAGATTCATTCTTCGGTGGATAAAAGGTCCGTTGGAGTGATGACCATGGACGTCTCAGTAGCTTGACGAGGGGAAAAGCCGAAAAAGCAATGTCTAATTGAAATAAATGACCATCCACAGGAGACTGGACGCCGCGAGTGCTCCGCCCGCAAGCTCACCAATCTGACTTTCCATAAATACCTGCGGCTTCAGCTGATTAGCAGCGATAGCACCAGATATTAGTCTCCGATACCATGGCGACCAAGACCCCGATCCCCCAGGCTTTCTGTGGGAGTTATCGACCCAACAAGCAAGGTGTCAGCTGGACAGTAGCTGTGACATATATGGAAGGCACTGAAGAGTGATAGCTTCTTCAGTCCAGTTGCGTTGTTGTCGTCATATAATGATGATGACGTGTATTGGGAGTTGTGAAAGATGAACTTTAATGAAAACTTGGGATACTTGTGATAGGGTCACTCTCATTCAACCGATCTTACTTGATTAATGCTAACACTCATTTTTACTACAGTTTCACTTTCTGTCAAGAGGCAAGTGTTCTTGCAAACTTCAGAGATTCCACAATAAATGTTCCAAACAAATACAGGAAATTTCACCAGATAAAAGTCCAAGAAAATGTAATATCAGGGTGGAAAGCTCAAGAAGGGACCGGTCAAAAGCATCCAATTTCTCCGGGGGTGTTGAAATAGCAGGCAACGTCGGGAGAATCGGTTGAATAGAGATGTGAATGCAATATTACGGTGCGCAGGCCATCCATCTTTGCGGAGTGACGGGTCGCGAGCTGGCGGTGTTGGGGCCCGCGGTGCGGGTCGGGGTGACTCCGTGACCTCACGGTGTCGTCTCCGCACACCTCTGGGGCGACCGACGGCAGGATGAATCACTGGAGGATCTCTGTGAGATTTGGCGCTTACGCCGCCGTTACACTGCCTAGTCCCAGAGATTCTCACACACTTTCCTTGGGCTTCGTTTTGTAAGAGAAAGAAAAGAAACGCGGACTATACAAGAGAAGAAGAGAGAGGCATCCCCGTCCCACAGATCGAGTTGCCACCCCACAGACTCTCCTTGTCCCCGCCTGTCCACCGGCTCAAAGCACAGATCTCATCTCAAGTACTTTATTGAATTTCTCGAAATGATGATTTATGTTTTGGCACCGCAGTCGTCCCCGGTTTTCTTTGTGACTAGGCGATGGACACGCTATTAAGGGCCTAAAAAGTAACAGGTTATATTTAGTGTAAGAAGTCGCCGAGCCTGATCAACAACTTGACCGAGTTGAGAGTGGACAGCAGCATGGAGGAGGCTGCGATGACGGCCGTGATTTCGCGCGACTGTGTCAGCAGGAGACAGGCCATTCTTAATCCAAGTAATGTCGCCCAAACGACAAGGCGAAACGACTCCAGCACCTCCGAGAACATACCATCTTCTCAGACGAGTAGATGATTGCCAGGATCGACGGGAAAGGAGACTCTGAATTGCACAAGAGAGGACCATTACTGGTGTCGATGACGAAACAGCGCTCCGTTCTTTGGCAGTCTGTCTCGCATAAAAACCATGTAATCATTGTGCCCGCTGAAGAGTCGCCTACCTCCAGACCTCTTAAAAGTAACCCAAGTTACATCGAACACAGAGAGCAAAACAGACACTCCTCAGTGCTTTAATTACATGATATAAGGTTTCTATTCACTCTAACTGCGAGTTTTCTCAATACACCCTTTTTTCTATAGGATCTTTAGATTTTTTGGAGGCAAAGAAGTTATTGTTCGAATCCGGCTTCGTTTGCCAAAAATACTTTTAAGCGTGAGATAAACCTCAGACACATTCGCTACATTAAAATTCCTGACATTTTATTTCGGACTAATAAGTGCTTTAATATGACCAATAAGCAAGCAATTATGAAGTTTTTGTTGCTTACGTGGCCAGTCACCTAGATGACGGTCTCCATTATTTATTATTCTAGGTAAATGTGCCTCTGTTGGTGGGTAGTGTTCACCATCCGACAAGCTGGAGTACGTCATAACGAGCATAAACAACAATGCTACACTCGTGGGCATTCAGCGAGGGAATTCAACTGCTTCAATACTGTGTATTGCGTTGTTTATGGAGGAGCCCTTGGCGGACACTGTGGAGGGCCATTGAGAAGTTCAAGCGTTGTATAACAGATAATGCCGAGTGTGTCCCAAGTGGAGCTTAGTTCTTTCCCCGTTGTTGAGGAGTACATAGGTACTCCCACACTCCTTGCGCACCTTGCTATCTTCATAATTGGCAAAAAACTGTCCATTGGTGGGAGGCACCCAAGCAAGTCTAATCTTATAAATACCCTGAACCGCATGCAGAGAAAATTGTCTGGGTTTCAGTTGTTTCTATGTTGTGTATATGTATAATGAGTTGAGGTAGGAAACCAAGCTTCGCTACTTTACAAGTGATCGTTTGAAATCCACTCGCAATTGTAAAACCCAGAATCCAAGAGGACTTGTGCATTCTTATCTATTCGAAGAAAGTAAAGTCTGTTTCATTCAGGACGAAATTGCCTATTCTCAACAAAATTGTTGCATTTTGTTGGGAATAAAGTTTACTTTAGAATATATCCCCTTTGAAATTGATTCATATTGTTCTCAATCCTGACTAAGATACAACGTCCAATTAATTTTCCAGCTCGCATGTGATAAATGACTATATATACAAAACACCACTCCAATGGTGCCATTATGTCTACTTATGTTCTTCAAGTCCAAATGCACACCAATTAGCTGTAAAGACGTTCAGTGCAAACAAACCTGGAGGAATTTTTATCAAGCCCATGCAAGCCAGATGTACCCAGCTGGCCGTTCACCATGTCTGTGATTTATATTTCGAATTGTACACAAAAATTGCACTGAATAAAATCTATGTGCTACTGTCTGTCCCTGAGAAGTTCTTGTGGAAGTTTGATCAATCATGCTATATACATATACATATATTGTGTGACTTTTTGGTTATCAGTGGCTATAGTAGGAGTCCCTGTTAGGTTACCAGTAGTACTGGATGTCATCATGCTAGGGCAAACACTCTGCCAGCAAATCTGACTCCTCTTACTGGATGATTTTCTAAAAAAAAATTTCCCGCTACCACTGAGCCATGGTCACATTGGCAGAAGTTTTTCCCTGGACAAGAATATCAAGTGAGACAGGGATATTATCTGGGAAGATTGGACCACCCCGGCTTTAATTTGTCCCACGCAGTGTCGGGCACACAGCGACAAAAACATGAACTTTTCAGTGAGTCTGCCTCCGTCTGTGGTCCTCCAAAGGCGACGAGCGAGCGAGCGCGATGGGGGAAAATAAAGCTTTTGATGTGGCCAATGAATAAGGCAGGCGGACAAGGGTTTTGGCCTGAAATTTGAGCAAGTCCCAACGGGACGGGGGACCACAAAGATTAGTTTGAATTTATGAAAACACCTCAGGTTTTCCACGGCAATGGGGATAATGAGAGGAGAGGGAGAAATTAGATGGAGACCTGTCAAAAACGGTCATATCAGCGGCCGCGCTGACAAAGGACTGAAAATTGAGCAGCCGGCAGCACAGATGAGCAGTGGACGAGGCCTTGCAAGTCGCTGATATGCGCCGGGTCCCGGCCTCGGCAGTCAGCGGAACGGGGCATCAGGGATGCAACACTGGGGTCAGGGGTCAGACAAGCTGGGACCGGGCCTTAATCAAAACTGGCACTAATTGTTGGCCCGCTCGGCTCGCGGCCTCGGCCCTAGTCTACTTGACATATCTACTCCACTTCGGCCGCCAAGCGACCAGCCCCGGGTAACTGGTGCGAGCTTGCAAGTCATTGTTTCTGGGCAACGGTCGCCGGGTTTTCCAGTGCTTTCAGCTCCCTGTCCCCCTCCATCTCTACGGCGGACTGCGTTTGCATAACGACAGCACTGAGAGTCCCAGACGACTGGACCTTTGGCCTCTGTCGCCAGGGTCAACCCTCTACTCTCCACCCCCCACCCCTGACCCCAGCCTGCCACACGCCTATGACAAAAGGTCCACCGAGGAATCGTAAACATCATTTAGGTTTTATTGTCCCGACCAATACGCCACTAATCGTGCTTCATTTCGGGGCGAGGGGACCTTGGTCCGTTCATCTGTCGGTACGGTAGCTCCGGGGACATCCATGTGACAAGCTCGGCACGACTTATTCGCCACATCAAACAGGTAGCACACCAGCTCCTAAATCACGGCCAAGTGGACCTCTGCGGAGTCCCAGAGCTTGTTGTACCTCATCAAAGGCACCCAACTAAACCATGGCACTGCCAGCGATAACGTCGTTGCTTGACCAAACTTTTTCAACTTTGTGCAACTATAATACCCTTATAATGAATGAAAGGACTGGAGAATTCTGACTTATTTCCAACATGAGTTTACTCTAATGCAATTTCTATTTTCAGAATAGTATTTCTGGCACACCAACAGTGAATATGAATTTGAGAAATCAAATATAGATCTTTCAAAGTTTTTGCAGTATTTTATTCTTCTTTAATATTGGGGACAGGGTAGACATTACCATTGGTGTACCTTGAGGTTCGGCCTTGACCTGGTGACCTCGAGGAAATTACAGTAATCATCTGTCTGAATTCAGACCCGGGCAGATTGACATTAACGGTCGCTCGGTCGGCCAAGAAAAGAACAAATTCATCAATGCTGAATCATGGCCAAAAACATATGCTCCAAAGAGTTGCGGAAACTTTTTTTATTTAAAAAAAACTTTTGTCGTGACCTGGCCAGGGGTAGCCCTTTATTCACACTTGAAGGAGCAGCTCGTCGCCTTCTTCGAACAGTCAAATATTTTCAATAGACACTTCGGCTGACCATAAATTATCTATTCAGAGCCCGTCTTTGTTGTTGTAATGGCCGACCGTGGGCCCCTTCGGTGACAGCCTCCAAGACAACAATTTCTGGCGCAAATTCCAGCATGCACTCCGCGACAGATCTTGTTGCCCCTTGCGGGTCCATGGCTTCAAGTTTCTCCACGTTCTAGCGGCTAAATGACCATCGGGAGTTGGACAATGTCCTTGTTGCCTGGATGGCTTTATGTCAGTTCCACCTGCTCTAGCAATTCATATTTTGCCCTCCATGAAAATTTTCCCTCCACTGCATGGAAAAATGAGCACCTGTTTAGTTCGCCCGGTAAGACAATCGTCTACGATCACCTGCGTGTCACAACTGCTATGACCAGCTTCCCAGTGACCCGACCACTTTCAAAGTCAATCTCTCCGTCCCCCTACCAAAATCTCCAATCCGATGAGCCTGTCATCCCATGTCAGTGTCAACCATCATTGCCAAGGTGATGTTCAACAACAGGGTAAAGGCGATAAAGGGGAAATCGAGCATCTTGACCTCTGACCCCCGAAGTATTAAGGCTTTGTGTTGACCGGGGAGACGACCAGCCGTGCGAGGGTTCAGCGATAACTATAGCCGGCTGTGGGAAAGTTGTGGTACGCCCAGCAGGGTGTAAAACGCTTACTGATAGCTTTAATTCAAATTTCGGCCAAAAAATGATCAACAAAGTTTTTCTATCGCTCTATAGTGAGTTTTTTTTTGGTATTTTCAACCCATTTTGCTCATAATAATACTGCTGTTTTTATCTCTGGGTCCAGATATAATTGCTGTGAATATAATCAGGCATTTGAGGAAAAGAGGACCATGATAAATTTCAATCAAGTGTATAGCTGTCACCTTCTTATAAATTCATATATAATGTTTACTTCATATGGTGTAGAATTACCCAAAAACTTAACACAGCTAACCTATCAATATTCACCTCAAAGCTCTACAGTTGCATGATAATTTCAATGTTTTTTTTCCTCCCTTTCTTTTTCTCTAACATTTTCTCCACCGAAGAATGCTCACACAATCTCAGTGTGGAGTGTTCTCAATGTCTTTCATCATCACTGGCTACTCTGACACCTCTGCCTGTCATTTTACGCCACCGAAATTATTGTCAACGTGCTCGGCATGCGATAAGGAACTCCAACTCTGCTGATAAGTTCCGATGTTGGAATCTTTCTTTCTCTAGGGGCAGGGGAGTTCACCCTTGTAACGGTAGCGACTCCATCAGCACCTAAGCTGGTACACTTGGTTTTGGGGTCGCAGGAATTTTATTTTCGGTAGACGTGTCTAAGGTATGGCGTTATCTACCTCTTTGGATATTCAAATCAACTTCAAAAGATGGGGTATAGATTCACCATGTGCTAAAAGAACAGAGACAATTTTACAATATCATGATTATATCCTCTAACGATCAACCTTTTTTTCCCCCACCTTCATATCTCCCGCCAGACTGACCTATACCCTCTACTTCACACAAATGTTTTTTTCTTTTGGTAAAAAGTTACCCCCCCCCCCCCCCCCTTCTCAAACTTGCTCCATGCTACAGTCATATTCTGTTTCCATCTATTCATAAAAGCTTGCAGAGAAAAATCCTTGACAGTGACTATGATTAATGGGCTGGCTCCCTGTCGGAGTAACCTTATAACACACGGAGCGAAGCTACTGCAAGCTTCATCAGTGACTCTAGGTGATGAAAACAAGCTAATCTAAAGGCCTTTACCGACTCCGGTCCAGAGAAAATGAAGTACTATATGCTGCTTTGGTCTTTTCCCCCAAGCAGGTGTGGTCTTCTCAATTTCTGGGGGTGCCAAAACCTAAATAACTCCAAGATGTTACCAACTGAAACAGCAGGGAAATTCTTTGGAATCGACGGGGGTGCTTGTCTTTTTTCCTCCTGTGTTCTGGCTACATATCTAATGTTCAAAATTAAATTCCTGTCTCTGAAAACGTTCTTCACACATGAATGAAATTTCAGTTTGAGTTTCACTTCAGATGGAAATTAGAAATGACAGAAAGTGGAAGCTGTTTTCGTTGATCAATTGTAAGTTTTTTTTATCGCAGCTCGAAAAGTGTAGCCCATGGTTTTGTAACAAGTTTCGAATTTGAATTTTGACAAGTCAGAACAAAGGTACCAGCCACATAAAACACTGACAACATGCACACTGGTGTGTATCAGGATAAGCGCTGTCAAAATATTACATAAGAATAATTTCATTGATAAACAAGTTTGACAGCATGGTTTCCAGTCCCCACTGAGCTGGCAACAATGGAGCTGCTTGATTTTCCTCACGCAGCAAATAACCTAATAATCCTTCCAAAACCAAGAGGCAATTAATCACCCAGTTCTTGTCAGGCTTTATGCTACAGACAAATTATTAGTGTTGAGACAAAACCAGCTGGATCCTCTAAATGCCCACAAACAGGGCGCTGATTGCCACGCAAAAAGTAATTTTGTCGTGGTCCCTGCTCCGCCAACGACAACGACCACAATAGGAACTGTCTCCTGCCTGCTGCTGCGGAGGAGACTTAGGAACGGTCCAGGGCGAATGGATGGATGGATGGATGAACGGACATCGTCATCGACACATCGGACAGGTTGCTGTCCCATAATGCACTGCCCAAGTAGCATCGTGCCAGCGCCGCCGGAGCCCGCGCCACCAGTGCCACAGAGAGATTGGGTAGCGTATCGCCCGTCACAACGTCCACAGACAAGTTTCAAGGCAAACATTTACCCTTCTAATTATCGGCTTAAACAGATCTGACAAATCTCGGGATAAATCAAGATGCGATGCCAGGCCTCGACCGAATCATATTTCCGCAATTGAAAATGATTCTTGCGGGGGCCGCGCCGTTATCCAGAGCCCTGGGACAATATTTGCACAATACCCGAAGAGGATTTTGGTGGCGTGTTGTGTTTTGTCATTGCAGTGTTGAATGTTTGCTTTTCGTAGCCGAACCCTGGTTCAAAGTCGGTCCGCCGGTCTCATCTACATTCTGTGGGGCCGAACATTCTAGTCTCACTGTCTCTCCACCTCATTTGTTTTGTCGACAATTTTCTTTGTGTGTGGCACCACCGTTAATATGTAAAGGAGCCACCGAAGTATCCTATGGTTTGGCTACCATAAAAAGCTATTTTTCAATATAATCCGTTTGTCGAGAAAACAATTAGAGACATTCATGGAGAGTTATGTCCTTACCTGGACCCCTCATGTGCATGGCCTGATTATCCATATAGCCCATACCATCAGGACTATAGGCGCTACCAGGACCTGCAGGAAACAGAAACAATTCATCTCCTAATTTTAAAATATGGGTAAAAAAGTCAACAAAATGTGAAATAAAATCTCTAAGTAACAACTCTACAACTGCATTTGTAAATAGTACAAAAGTTACAAGCAGATCGATGACGATTTGAAACATATCTGGAAGTATATGCCAAAAAAGTTATTTCTGTTCTTACCTGCCCGATTTGACTGGTCTATCATTGGCTGTACTATTCTTCTTCGTGCATTTATGAACCTGAAATGACAACAATGAATCAGATCATTACTCGGTCAGTTGTGTAAAAGAAACTATTCACACGGGGCCTAATCATTATTCCGCAATTATATCTTCGAACAATACACATTTACAAAATTCTTGATATTACATGCTCACACTGAGATTTTACATCGACAGCAAACAAACTAGAACAAATTTAGAACTAGACGCTTCCGGTCGCCTACGACCGCTTGGGTGTATCCCCCGTAGCCCTATCATCTCTGTTGCCCCAAATATATCACTGTCAATTGTGAAAAACTAGAGTAAGGGCTAAAAAAGATTACCAGAGAAATGTTAAATCTCAAGTCACAACTGTTTTCTTTTCCCCACCAAAATTGCTGCACTGATTTTCCGAGGTTATTGAAGGTCGAATTCAAAATCACCACTGAAATCTCTTTATATGAATTTCCATTCGACATGTTTGATAAAATAACGAAAATACAGATAGATCAATCTTTTCACCTATTTATATTTCAACTCAGAATATTTTACAAACTTGGTTCCAAGTTGAAATTCAAAGTAAAATTTGACCAAAAACGCATTTCAAGATGACAAAATTGGAGCTAGATTGAACTTCTCACCATAAGTTATATTTCGATCCATAATACATGTATGTGCCAAACATGGTTTCAAGTTGAAATTAAAAGTAAAAGGTAATCAAAACTGCATTTCAAGATGACAAAATTGGAGCCAGATCAAACTTTTCGTCATGAGCTATATTTTAACTCATAATACCTGCCCAACTTGATTTCAAGTTGAAATTCAAACTAAAAGTTTACCAAAACTGCATTTTAAGATGACGAAATTGGACCCAGATCAAACTTTTCGCCATGAGTTATATTTCAACTCATAATATGTGCCAAACTTGGTATTAAGTTGAAATTCAATGTAAAAGTTGACCAAAACTGCATTTCAAGATGACGAAATTGGAGCCAGATAGAACTTTTCGTCATAAGTTATATTTTAACTCATAATATGTGCCAAACTTGGTTTCAAGTTGAAATTCAAGCTAAAAGTTTACCAAAACTGCATTTCAAGATGAAGAAATTGGAGCCAGATCGAACTTTTCATCATAAGTTATATTTTAACTCATAATATGTGCCAAACTTGGTTTCAAGTTGAAATTCAAACTAAAAATTGACCAAAACTGCATTTCAAGATGACGAAAATGGAGCCAAATCGAACTTTTCACCATAAGTTATATTTCGACTCATAATATGTGCCAAACATGCTTTCAAGTTGAAATTCAAAGTAAAAGTTGACCAAAACTGCATTTCAAGATGACAAAATTGGAGCCAGATTGAATTTTTCACCATAAGTTATATTTAAACTCATAATTTGAGCCAAACATGGTCTCAAGTTGAAATTCAAAGTAAAAGTTGATCAATGTTTTCATAAAAAGCTATTGTGATCAATAATAGACTTAACTAGCAAAAAAATAATGTTGACTTATTTGGTCACAGCCATAAAATCTCTACTGGACAAAGCCTTCACCTTGTTAAGCCCAATAATAAATATTTCTTGTCTTAACTATTTTCATTGTCGTCAATAATAGACTTAACATGTAAAAATAAAGTTAACTTATTCGGTTACACCCAGAAATTTCTACCGGACAAAACCTTAACCTTGTTGAGCTCAATAATAATTGTTTCTCATCTTAACTATTTTTATTGAGGTCAATAATAGACTTAACTAGCAAAAAAAATGTTAACTTATTTGGTTACAGACATAAAATGTCTACTGGACAGAATCTTTACCTTGTTGAGCCCAATGATAAATATTTCTTGTCTTAACTATTTTTATTGTAGTCAATAATAGACTAAACTAGTAAAAATAATGTTAACTTATTCAGTACACCCATGAAATCTGTACTGGACATACTTTCACGTTGTTGAGCTTAATAATAAATATTTCTCATCTTAACTATTTTTATTGTGGTCAATAATAGACTTAACTATTTTTATTGTGCTCAATAATAGACTTAACTAGTGAAAATAATGTTAACTTATTCAGTTACACCAATGAAATTTGTACTGGACAAAACATTTACCTTGTTGAGGTTAATAATAAATATTTCTTGTCTTAACTATTTTTATTGTGGTCAATAATAGACTTAACTATTAAAAATAATGTTAACTTATTCAGTTACACCCATGAAATTTGTACTGGACAAAACCTTTACCTTGTTGAGCTTAATAATAAACGTTTCTCGTCTTAACTATTTTTATTGTGGACAATAATAGACTTAACTAATAGAACTAATGTTAACTTATTCAGTAAAATTGTCCTGTTTTCACTGAAAACTTCAGTTCTCCATTCTGAACAAGAAACCAGTGTCATTACCTTCCACTGTACAGGCTATTGGAATGATCGTACATGTCAAAATGGATATTTCAAAATTCTGTAATAAGTTAGGCTGTTAACATATTAATATGTATATGATCATTCTAAAAAACGATTAGTTTCGTGTGACAGCCCTTCCCAACAACACTTCCAAATATTATCGAGATTCGTCAAAAATTGCCATCTGTAGAGCGTTCACAAGCCATGTGTCTCAAACAGGCTGTTTTCAATGCAAAATGTGTCCCCAAAAGACCAATTCAGTTGCCACGGCAACCAAAATCGATTGGTGTCGGGATCTTACCATAATATATGTGCCTGCGAAAAATAATGGTGATCGGGTGAGAATTGCGGCCTATAGTGCGTTCACAAGCCATGTGTCTCAAACAGGCTGTTTTCAACGCAAAATGTGTCCCCAAACGACCAATTCAGTTGCCACGGCAACCAAAATCGATTGGTGTCGGGATCTTACCATTATATATGTGCCTGCAAAAAATAATGGTGATCGGATGAGAATTGCGGCCTGTAGCGCGTTCACAAGAAAATCTCTGCGGACGCGGACACGGACGCGGACGCGGGCGCGGACGCGGACGCGGACGCGGACGACGAAGCCAAATCCATAGTATCCGCCGAACTTTGTTCGGGGGATACAATTAGTGTAAGTACGGGAGCTTTTTGTTTTGCTGGTACAATGGCACTGTCAGACGTTTGTTCCCTGTTGGAACGGTCGTCGCCCGGCGTTGGAGATAAAAACTCCCCTGGCCCGGAGACATTAGCATCCCGTGTTCTCGGCACACGGTTTCGACATCCATCCATCATCCGTTGTGGACCAGGCGCGCGAGACAAATAACAAAAAACCCTCGCCAACTTTCCAAAACGCTTTCATATTAAATCAGGAAATATCTAGGGTGGGGGGTGGCAGCCGCAGGGAAAATAAAAAGAATAGTAGTAACAAAACCTGGGGAAATTTTGCAGGCAACTTAGAACGGGAGAAGTAGGCAACGGTGTTCCAAGCACTGATATAAAACAATGGGCTGCAGCGCTGCAATTCAACGAGCTTTCTGATGTCTTCGATCTATGTTGGATCACGAGCCCTTTTCACCCACGTGATTGGTTTCTGAAATATGAAATCCCCCGTGGGATGTTGTCCGACAAAAACTGTGCGGACGGTTCCCCAGTAGATACGGCTGATTCAACTGTATTCGGTTTCCGCTCCGTTTTCAATATTACGAGCCCATGAATGCACATTGAATAATCAAATCAGGGGCCAGCGTTTTTCGGCAGGAAATTCATCAGTGTGCTTGACATTTTTTCCCCTTTCAACTTCTCGTCTTTTTAGTCTGTTATAGTATTTATGCGATTGGTATCGAATACCGGGGATGGCATTCAGAGTGCAGTCTGTACTTGTATTTTATTTCATAAACTGTCTAAACATGATTACCAAGTACATATTTCAAAACTTTCCGTGTTTATTTCAAGCAGTTCTAAATCACTACATTCACCGCATTTGGAAAGCTCGCGGATAAATAGCCAGATAAAAATCACCAATGTTGAATAATGCCTCGAAGGAGAAAATACACTATCCTTGAAAATCTGGATAAACAACGTTCTTGGACTAAGTGAAACATACGTTAGCGCCCGACCGAACTGACTCATGTTTACAAACTATTTCAGACGTAATCTTGTTATTTCACTGACTGATATACACACGGATAGAGTGATACCATAACTAGGCATTTATCGCATAGCTGCAATACATCTCATATTTTGCATTAATAATTCCCGTTTTATATTTTCACTCCAATTGATATTTAATCAGAGGTAAGTAGTCATCCCTATACTCAACTTGTAGCAAACACTGATGTGCCATTCTTACAAATACAACCGTCTTCCGAAGGGAAATCCCTCTAGGACATAAGCTTATTGACATATACAATGTCGTGTTTACACCTCTTCTCCAACTGTGACAAGTCAAACAGAATCAAGAATCCTGCCAGGGTGCGTGATGCCGGGCCAAAGCGGATACACCGTTGGAGAAAAACTGGCAGAAAAACCTGATAGTTGAGTGATTTTGTGGCCACTCACATGGGGGCAGCACTGTGCTTGGAAGCTGCCATAAACTCAGGGAGGATAAGATTGACAGGGTGACAAGCATTCTGATTGATAATTGGGCACAGGGACAAAAATAAAGAATACATCGGTGCATGACAGATCAAATTGATGAATGAGTTCTTCGGGTGGATATCTCGGCTTACGCTCAGGGTAGAACGAGCTGTCATTCCTCTGAGGGAGGCACCTGATATCTGAAGATCGCAGATACGAGAGAGCGTGCACAAATAACATGATTTAATCTGAGCTTTTTTATACTTGGTGGTAAAAGTTACCGGATAGTTCATGTCCACTGGGATTTGATACCGCTAACAGAATAACATGATTTAATTTAAGCATAAGTAAGCATAATTCAATGCTTCATGTTCAATAGGGCGAGTATACATGATTGATATGTATAGCACAAGGGAGGGGGGATGGCAAATGCGGAAAAGATATGTGCAACTCTCCAAAGAAACAACATAATTTTATGATGAAAATTCATCACATACATAGCTGTAGGAAAACAAACAGAAATTTATGTGAGCAGAACATTTTCAAAATTCTTTTTAGGGGTCTTCAAATGACTGTTGTATACATCTTGTAGAAAACAAATCCAGATATATGTATGTGAGCAACACATGTCTACATTGTACATGTATACCCATAGACTTGAATCAAAGCCGAAATGAAAATCACAACTCATGTCGAATGCGGGAGAAATTTGGGCTGGTTTGTATTTTGTCTGATATAAGGGGTCCCTAAAGGGTTTGAGCCCTGGTAGAAAGGGGGCTGCAGTATCTAATCAGGGTTTGACCTCGTGCTAGACGAATTTAGCGAAGAGACGGGAGAAATCTTGGTGACCCGGTCCTAGAGGAAATTTTGCACATTTATTCCGTAAGAGTGCGTGAGGTTGCTTCGGCCAAGTATGGCTAAGAACTGTCACTTTCTCCCGAGATGGGAGATATGATTAATTGACGAACACACAATGCAGCCATCCCCGTCCATTCCCCCCACCCCCAACTTATTCCTTACCCCAGGCTTCTTCCTTGGATACACCCTGGGCAACCAACTCCAGACGTGGAGAAAGACCAGTATCTACTTTGTCCGGGAGAGAGTTCGGTCTCAGAACCCAGACCCAATCAGCATTAGAGCTATGACCTTCTTGACCTTGACGGGGCAGCTGAAGAGGGGGCCGAGGGGCAGTAGATCAGCCCTGTCTCCAAGCGACTGGGGGGGGGGGGGGGGGGATGGGGGAGGCTAGATCCTGGTGACAATGTCAGTGTCCTCAGCAGAGCAAGAAATGTCCAGCAGTGGTTACACAGACAAAAGTTATGGTCATCTCAAGTAAACAGGGTACTTTCAGTATTTCTAGACATATTCTAAACTTTGTTTGAAGATGTGTTTTTGTTGTTGGTCAATGTCATTTTTAATACCTTAAATTAACTGCATTCATCCTGATTCAGATCTGTTGTCAGTGCAGACATCCATAATATACCAAAAATCTGATTTTTTTGTTGTTAGTAAAAGGTAGTGAGTGAATTATTCTGGAAAAACAATCACTTATATACATCCACTAAATTTCTGTCCATGTTCACAAAATGTGGAGATAGCATGCCGTACATATACACATACATGTATATGAAGAGAAACCATCATATCCATGCCAAAACATCATTTGGTATGTTTTATTTAATATAATGTCACCCGGAGCTGTCGTTTGGATGCCATACAAGCTGTCATTTTGCTCTTGCTAAATGCGTCCCCCACGTAATCCTACAGATTAAACCTCCTGTCATTTCATCATTAAAAATTTACAGTCTACCTTTCCACGACAATTGCATTTGGTTGTCCTATTTACAATGTCTGGGATGTACAATGAAGCATGACATGTTCACATGGTCACATATCTAGCAAATATATATAAATATATATATATGTGGGAGGGCTTCGTTGAGAGCGAAAAAAATAAATTGTATTTTCATCGCCATAGCGGTATTGATTATTAATACACTATGAGCTGCAACAGCAATTATTATTCAATGCTGAGTTTATCATCTTCACATATATGTCCATATATGAAAGCTCTCTGTCATAGTGAAATGAAGAGCAAACTGAGGTATTTATTAGTGGTGTATTCAAAATGTTCTCAAAATGTATTTCAATCCCCTTTTCCATAACCCACGATTGCATCTACAAGTATATTACTGTATATTTTTTACGTTTTTCATTTTTATTGTTTCTTTCAAACATCTCAGTGCAGTGTGTAGTGACACAAAACATACCTGAACATGATATTAGAAATTTATGAAATGAATAAAATTATTTCTCCGGCAGTTTAGATCAATAATGTCAGAAAAACCATTCCACACGAGGTGAAATATTTGACGTTTCTGGACAGGCACATCAAAGTACGAGGAAGTGATTTCCCCAAATCTTATTTGCCACCTTCCCATCACACTTTGTATATCTGTAAATTCCCAATTTTGCCGAGATCTCTGATTGAAATTCAGCAAAAAACCACTGACCATCTCCAAAGATCAGGTTTTGTCCATAAATTTGTCCGGCGTTTCACCGAGATTGCGAGAAGAACTCAACGAAATAAAGCCTTAAAATTCACACGGGCAAGTATGCAATCAAAATATTTGGCCAAATTCTTCGACACAAATTCGTCACTGGTCCACTTTGGCATACAGATTAAGCGTCTAAATGTTTTATAATTCAGAGGTAATGTACTTTGGTGTCGTCTCGTCACTCGCAAGTCCCTTGGAAGTCACAAAGTCTGCACAACTACCCCAATTTTCTTCAGAACTCGGCTTCGCAATATCTTCTTTAATATCAAGCGATTGCGTTTAAGAAGTATAACAGTAGCCATACTTGTCCCTGACTGCTTTGCCCCTGGCGGCATTTTGACTACATCGCCAAGTTTGTCCAAGTGTTTAAATTGTTTCTTCTTAACAAAGCCGTAGATCTCAAAACCAAACAACAAATTTCAACGGGGTCTTTTGAGGGACAATTCAAAGCACAGGAAAGCGGCTTTAAGAACACACTTGTATTGTTCGGCCACGCTCAAGTACTCCTAGGGACACAAATAAAATTGTTTATTTAAAACATTTTTGCCGGTTACCGGTGTTTGTCTGTTTCCACGAGAGAATGTTTGTGAGTGCCGACCTATCTGTGTGCTCTGCCCATCACGGCCGACTGGAAAATATGCCAAACTTCATATTTTGTGCGACAATACCTGTCGTAATTAATATATATATCTGGTGTGTGCATGGCAAGTTTCTTTCTCGCAAAAATTAACAATTTCAAAACATTCAAATCTTCTGAACAATAATATTGTCCACGCAGGTGGAAAATTCATACGGTTTGTGTCCTGAATTAGATCTGAAGGTGACCTTCCTTGTTCATTTCATGACTTAGCATTTATATTTCAACCAAAGAAAGGACTACTTTTGGTGGGTAGGATGAAAAACTTAGAAATAACGGACGACCAACATCATGGAGCCCTTCGGTCCACCCGAGTCTACCTTCTCTCGACCAAGGTCGTAGCTTTTCTTTGCCTGTCAGAGATATACCCCAACTAGGATGATTTATACTGAAATTACCCAGAGAAATTGCACGGACATAGCCAGGAACGCAGAACGTGGCCATTATGATGTCTGATGATTATGAATGCTGGGAGATCTGGCCGGGACATTGACCGATCATCCTTAAAGTCTGGGCCACTTTGGTCTCTTCACGATTCATCGTCTTCGTCCCAGACAGAATGATAATTTACCTGTGATAATTTCATTCCGCCCAATCCGGGCCCCCTAATTTTGAACTCAGAAAACTTGAAATTGGTCAGAGCAATTGATAATTATGGCACTACCAGGTCATTCAATCACTCACTGCTATAATTACAATCTCTCTGACTTGATTTCTATCATTTTTGCATACAATGCCACCAAATTGTACCAATATAACTGCATGCAATAGCGACAATGTCTATATCATCATCATCTTCGGTTGGACGGGTACAGAATGACTGACCACTTCAGTGACCGGTGATCAAGTGCCACCTGAGGTTCCCTGTCAACGATTGTCCATGAAAACTTGCCAAATTATCCTTTCACCACCTCCGCAATGCGAAACAAAGCACTTGCAGAGGGAAGAGCAAGCAGTGGAGACTTCCAGCTGCTTCGGCAAACAACCGATTGTCTAAGATGGCATAATCGCTCTCCCTAACCACCAATTGACTAACCACCATTACACAGTTACTCTTTATTAAGTTAGATGATGGCTTGGACTGACCGTTAGGTGACCACAGGGGTGGACAGTCCACTCCATTGGATAACTGTATATAAATATTTGGTAACCCCAGCTGGGGATTCAGCAGGGGGCACTGGGCAGGCCAATTGGGAATTGGCAATTGGCTGTAAATGTCAAGAAATGCATTCTACGAAGTTTATTAATCACAGGTAAATGTGCAGAAATTCTTAATATGTCAGATGGTGTAATGAAGGTGACAGATTTTGTCATGGCAAATTTCACTTTTCGTCTGAGAAGATGATGCTCACTGGCTAGCAAAGCCGTCTTCAGGAGGGGAGAAAGATGCAAAGTTTACCACAGGAAAGCACCCTGCTGATCAATTGTGCGTGTAGAGAATGACAGAGTCGGGGGAACTCCTGTGGTGTCTGTTGACCAGCATCATAATGGAAAAAACTCTAAAAGATTAATTTAATTTCGTTTGTAATGATTTCGGTGGACTGGTGAGGGGTGTGTGGGGGAAGGGGCGGAAACAAGATGCTGAATGGCGACAAACCCACAGCAGTACCGAATATTCTGTAATACTCAACAAAAAGGGGGTGGGTGGTGTTTTGGACGATTGTATAGATGCAGGTATTCAAATGCGGGCAAAGTTGTTCACAGGTGAGCATAGCATTGGCCGTTCGCAAATGAGAGAAGACAAAAAAATTCAGGTTAGAAGCTCACAATCCAATCTGGTCACAGGTGCAAAAACTGGCACGGAATGAAGAAAACCACAGTGTGGTTAATTGCTGCGAAGAAACCAAATTACAAGTAGATGCTTAGAAAATGAGTAATGCTCAGGAAAAAAATTCCTGATTGCGTTGATGAAATGACCCATTCAGCACCTTCCCTTGGACATCGCAGTGTTATGCAATATATGATGATGATTACTGGAACAACATTGGGAAAACATGATGTATTTTAACAGGCAAATATTAATTAATTATTGCGATAACATGGATTATATAAAAGACTTAGGGAAGAAATTTTAGTCTATTGTCAGAATTTTACAGGTTTACCAAACATGGAAAAACGTCAATTAAAATAAAAAAGAAACCAACTTTCATTATAGAAACCCAAGTTGCATATTCAAGAAGTTCAACTCGGGGTTGTTCATAACAGAGCCTAGTGATTACCAAGGTGCTTCTACAGATTTCAATCCCTTCAGGACTTGGGAGTAAAATGAGTTTTAGGTATCTGTTTACAAATTGCATTTACTAACTTTCCAAGTTGCACAGCAGACTACGAGGGCCATTGTCATGGACAATACCTCAGAGAAATCAACCAATGACAGAGGATTACGGACAATGACATCAGATCCGCGGCCAGTCAATATTGGACAGTCCATCAAACGCTGCAGCCAATCAGACGAGCTATCAGTAACCATGGCAACATCAAACATTCCAAGTCAAACATTTTGATAAGCAGGGAGCCCCAGTGGAGATCATTAAACTGTAACTTGAGGAGCTGACTTTAACAGTGAATATCTTTGAGAATGTAGAAGTCTATTTGGAAAGCGTAATTACATCTTGGGCGATGGGGAGTTGGTGGGTGTTCGTTTAACAATGGCTAAATTTAGTCTAGAGTAACAATTTTACCAGTTTTAGTTTGTGTGCTTTACTTTTTTCCATGGTTTACGGCATGCTGATTCATTTACTGGCATGCATTTTGTTTACGTTGCTGAGCTATACTCTATGCTATCTCGCTCACAGATAAATGTTGTTGAAAGAAACGAACAAGAGAATCCTGTGGTTTTCTCAAGTGCACATATGCACGACAGAAATGTGAAAATTGCCTAATATCTTCTCTGGAATAGGGAACTAAATCTCTCATTGCCCACCTACATTTTTTTTCTCCATTGCCCACTCACATGCCCCAGTGGTGTGGGGAGAAAAAAATGTTATGCACACAGAAATAGATGAACATGTATCCCAGCTAAAAGTGGAACATGAAAATGAATCTCAACGGCTTTTCTTTCCCTCTGGTCATTACGGTTGCATTGCATTTTCAATTCCAGCGCAGCGGCCGGAAACAATGTTCGCCAGACAAGACTGCTATCAGCTGGAACATGCAAATGGCTGGCGCTGGGGGTCAGGGGTCAAGCCTGTCCAGATCTGGCTCGGGCACGGCGCGGCGCTGCGGCCGAGGGCTAGCTCCCGCCATCCAATCTTCTCTAATGATTCATACGGGGATCGATTTCATACCCGCCCTCGGAGAAAAAAAAATTCTGAACGAGTTTCCCTTCCCTCCCTTCAGAGTGTTCCCCTTGCAACTTGGCAATTTTCTCGGAACACACTTTCATATTTCGTCCCATGCACACATTTTGCGAAAGCGGCCGCTTTTTATATTCATCTATTGTTATTTTGATTTAGAAGACTGACGAATATTAGTTTTCCTCGCTGCGAGGAACTATGGGGAGGGACACTAGTAAATGTATGCATTTATGCATTGTGTAACTTGCTTATACCACTGGGCGAGTGTAAAGGTCAGGCTTTCTTATACTCCAAGATGTGACAAACATTCAAGGCGGCAGCTTACGATACAGTGCTGAAAGTGAATGTAAGCATGAAATGTGCTAATATGAGTAGGAAGTTGTCGAATGACAGAGACAGGATAACAATAAATTTTTACTTGTTTTGAAAACGAAGAACTGCAACACATTGTTGGTCACATTCTGACGTGTTTGATCTTTTGTGAAAGTTATCATTGCAACACTCACACCTACACATGGAAAAACATGTGCTATATTCCTGCTTACAGCAGTAAATCAACCAAGACATTGGGTTACCTGACAATGTTCTCAAAACTTCAGCTAAAATTTCAATGTGTCACAATATTCTTTTGTCTTCGCAAAGGCAGTTGTCAACCATGTTGAAGTTAGCCTACCTACCCCCCCACTTTTCTTTCTATCTCTGAGTGCATGGTTAGGTGGGTGGAGAGAGCTAGGTGGGAAGATGGTTGAGGTCAGGAGCTTATCCCTGTCTACCTCTGGAAAATCCCTCTGCGGAATTTCCATTCCGCGAATTTCCATTCCGCGAGGGCAAGGGGCAGCCCGGCCGCCAGTAAGCTTCATTTGCATGTGGCAGCCCGGTGGGCAAGTCAAGATCAATTTGTGTACAGATTCGTCAACCAAAATTAAATCAAGAGAGCGTTCTGGAGAGGGACTAAACACCCTAAAACAAAAGACACAAGGGACGCTTTCTCCCCAAAAAACACTGGCCAGTTATTGTGCTGCTGGCAATCTTGCATGCTCAAAAACTTTTACTCTAAATATTGATAGGAAATCAACCGAAAATGGAGTACCGGTATGCCTTTTTGATTCCAGAACTTCACAATAATTATAATTTAACATTTTTATGCCACTCAAGTGTATTCTACTTATTCTACTTTTAGCAATTTTTTTTTTATTACAAATTTCTAAATCAATACTAGAAAGTTGCATCCAGGGTAAACCCCGCAGAGCAGTTCGCCCACACTTCAATAAATAACTAGACGCTTCCGGTCGCCTACGACCGCTTGGGTGTATCCCCCGTAGCCCTATCATCTCTGTTGCCCCAAATATATGACTGTCAAGTGTGAAAAACTAGAGCAAGGGCTAAAAAAGATTACCAGAGAAATGTTAAATCTCAAGTCACAACTGTTTTCTTTTCCCCACCAAAATTGCTGCACTGATCTTCCGAGGTTATTGAAGATCGAATTCAAAATCACCACTGAAATCTCTTTATATGAATTTCCATTTCGACATGTTTGATAAAATATCGAAAATACAGATAGATCAATCTTTTCACCTATTTATATTTCAACTCAGAATATTTTACTTACTTGAAATTCAATGTAAAAGTTGACCAAAACTGCATTTCAAGATGACGAAATTGGAGCCAGATCGAACTTCTCACCATAAGTTATATTTCGACTCATAATACATGTACATGTATGTGCCAAACATGGTTTCAAGTTGACATTCAAAGTAAAAGTTAAGCAAAACTGCATTTCAAGATGACAAAATTGGAGCCAGATTGAACTTTTCGTCATAAGTTATATTTTAACTCATAATACCTGCCCAACTTGGTTTCAAGTTGAAATTCAAACTAAAAGTTGACCAAAACTGCATTTCAAGATGACGAAATTGGAGCCAGATCAAACTTTTCGCCATGAGTTATATTTCAACTCATAATATGTGCCAAACTTGGTATTAAGTTGAAATTCAATGTAAAAGTTGACCAAAACTGCATTTCAAGATGAAGAAATTGGAGCCAGATAGAACTTTTCATCATAAGTTATATTCTAACTCATAATATGTGCCAAACTTGGTTTCGTGTTGAAATTCAAGCTAAAAGTTTACCAAAACTGCATTTCAAGATGAAGAAATTGGAGCCAGATCCAACTTTTCATCATAAGTTATATTTTAACTCATAATATGTTGAAATTCAAACTAAAAATTGACCAAAACTGCATTTCAAGATGACGAAATTGGAGCCAGATCGAACTTTTAACCATGAGTTATATTTCGACTCATAATATGTGCCAAACATGCTTTCAAGTTGAAATTCAAAATAAAAATTAACCAAAACTGCATTTCAAGATGAAGAAATTGGAGCCAGATCGAATTTTTCACCATAAGTTATATTTTAACTCATAATTTGTGCCAAACATGGTCTCAAGTTGAAATTCAAAGTAAAAGTTGATCAATGTTTTCATGAAAAGCTATTGTGATCAATAATAGACTTAACTAGCAAGAAATAATGTTAACTTATTTGGTCACAGCCATAAAATCTCTACTGGACAAAGCCTTCACCTTGTTGAGCCCAATAATAGATATTTCTTGTCTTAACTATTTTCATTATGGTCAATAATAGACTTAACATGTAAAAATGATGTTAACTTATTTGGTTACACCCAGAAATTTCTACCGGACAAAACCTTAACCTTGTTGAGCTCAATAATAATTGTTTCTCATCTTAACTAATTTTATTGAGGTCAATAATAGACTTAACTAGCAAAAAAAATGTTAACTTATTTGGTTACAGACATAAAATGTCTTCTGGACAGAATCTTTACCTTGTTGAGCCCAATAATAAATATTTCTTGTCTTAACTATTTTTATTGTGGTCAATAATAGACTTAACTAGTAAAAATAATGTTAACTTATTCAGTACACCCATGAAATCTGTACGACATACTTTCACCTTGTTGAGCTTAATAATAAATATTTCTCCTCTTAACTATTTTTATTGTGGTCAATAATAGACTTAACTATTTTTATTGTGGTCAATAATAGACTTAACTACTGAAAATAATGTTAACTTATTCGGTTACACCAATGAAGTTTGTACTGGACGAAACATTTACCTTGTTGAGGTTAATAATAAATATTTCTTGTCTTAACTATTTTTATTGTGGTCAATAATAGACTTAACTATTAAAAAATAATATTAACTTATTCAGTTACACCCATGAAATCTGTACTGGACAAAACCTTTACCTTGTTGAGCCTAATAATAAACGATTCTCGTCTTAACTATTTTTATTGTGGACAATAATAGACTTAACTAGTAAAACTAATGTTAACTTATTCAGTAATATTGTCCTGTTTTCACTGAAAACATCAGTTCTCCATTCTGAACAAGATACCAGTGTCATTACCTTCCATTGTACAGGCTATTGGAATGATCTCACATGTCAAAATGGATATTTCCAAATTCTGTAATAAGTTAGGCTGTTAACATATTAATATTTATATGATCATTCTAAAAAATGATTGGTTTCGTGTGACAGCCCTTCCCAACAAAACTTCCAAATATTATCGAGATTCGTCAAAAATTGCCATCAGTAGAGCGTTCACAAGCCATGTGTCTCAAATAGGCTGTTTTCAATGCAAAATGTGTCCCCAAACGACCAATTCAGTTGCCACGGCAACCGAAATCGATTGGTGTCGGGATCTTACCATAATATATGTGCCTGTAAAAAATAATGGTGATCGGGTGAGAATTGCGGCCTGTAGCGCGTTCACAAGCCATGTGTCTCAAACAGGCTGTTTTCAATGCAAAATGTGCCCCCAAACGACCAATTCAGTTGCCACGGCAACCAAAATCGATTGGTGTCGGGATCTTACCATTATATATGTGCCTGCAAAAAATAATGGTGATCGGGTGAGCATTGCGGTCTGTAGCGCGTTCACAAGAAAATCTCTGCGGACGCGGACGACGAAGCCAAATCCATAGTATCCGCCGAACTTTGTTCGGGGGATACAATAATTCTCCCCATTTATATGGTGCCTGTTGGGTAATACCCTCCAACTGATTGCATCTGTTTCTCTAATTAGCTAGGAATCTGTTTTCCCAGGGGTGTCGTGAAAACTGGCAGACTGTACAGGCTCGCAGGAACAAAGCACATTTCTAGGAGGTGGTAGGTAGGTGTAGGCAATCACATGGAGAACTGAAGCGAACAGCCCTAAATCAACAACATGCTTTCATCAGACTAATTAGATATAAAGACTCGGGACTCGGCTTGGCATGATTACGTAACTGAAATTCCACGTGTCTGATAGTTCAGTGTTTGATGAATCAGATGGATTTCTGGACAACTCCGGAATATTAGTGTGAAGATGAGAGCACAATGTTGTTGTTTATTTATCAAGTTAAATTCTCAATATAAAACATATAACTTCAGTACAATGGCCATTTGAAATTTCACTACTGCAATGAAATTTAACATTTTTTTCCAGTTTTTTTAAACGACTGTGCATTTAGAGTACAACAAGCGATGCAGAAACATTCCATTCTGTACACAGGGCGTCCTGTCAAACGGCGCCGAGAGCCAGGCCACATTAACTGTCAAATAAGTGATGATTTATATCCAGGACGCTGCATCAACATAATGCTCTTTTAGTATCTACGAGAGGTAATAATAAACCCCAGCCATGTAACAACAAAATACTGATAGTGCCTGTGCGTGAAGCCGATGAATAGACCTGCGTTATACGATAGTTTGCCCCAGATCTCAGATGGTAACCCTCTAGAGCAAACCCCGTCTAGTGGGACTTGGCAGGGTAAACCTTTATATGAACATACATCTTGGCATAGACGCATAAAGTGTCAGGGCCAATTTGGCTGGAATGTTTGTTTGATGTATCCCAGATTTGCTGGCGGGTGCTGGGATTTGTTTTGGGGGGCTTGCTTCACTCTGTACCTCTCCGTCTCTCAGTGGTGGTCTGTAAACCACAATGACCAGGAGGGAAGCGGGCAGTGATTACTGTCACCCTCTGGCAGGGTGACGGCTCGATTCTATGAACTTCCAGACGGACCTCGAAGGGACCTCAGGAATGACCTCCGTGGGACTTCGGAGGGACCTCGGACCCCACCGGATCCGTGTTCAGTGTCACAGTGCCAGCCAATGAACTGGCTCTGTGCAGTCTCATCCTAGACGTCTGATGTCAACCTACTGGAGAAGTAGCACCAGGCGAAATAGAATCTAGATTTTACATCATAGAGGATGACTACAAAATTGCAGAAGCATTCTTCTGCGATCCATATCAGTTTTGCTGATTTCGAGGTCGCTGTAGACAATCAGCTGGGAATTTTGAACATTTTATTACCGTAGTTGGTGCACTTCAAACATCACCAATCTATGGTCTGTACAATTGCTGTGGAGAACAGCACAGAACCAGTACAATGACAAAGGAGGTATACAGGGAGGCTGTATGATGGGGAACCAAGCCTGCAAGGACACTAATGAGAAAGCAACTGACCAGGAGGTCTCACGTAACCAATACCAGGATACGTCAGCTAGGTGCCTATTTATGGAGAACCTGTGTGGAAAGCAGAGAAACCTGCCATGTGCTTCCTCTCTGTCTTGGACGAAACTTCAGCACATTTGCCGTCAGAGAAGCGGCGGCGAGGGAATCTCCTCTCGTGTTGTCTGATGCGTCATACAATTAAAAACGGTGCCAGCAAATTAGAAACAAACGAATTACCATCTCCAATGTCATATTTCAATTTCCTGTCGCCTTATTCAATTCGTTACCACCAATGCGTCTCCCAATGCTTCTCCGTCCAAAAATTGAATATGGACGAAAAAGCGTCATAAATCCAGTTTAGAGAGAAACGATAGGCCCACAAAAAGCAATTTAAGGAGTCACGGTTATGCGGTGGATTTATTTTCGGGTTTGGGTCCCGTTCTCTCAAAGCCTAAGCCACAGGACATAATACTTTCAAATCAATGCCTCCTGGCTGGTGGGGTGACTCCAGCTATAACTGCGGTGACGTTGTCGGCGTCACACGCCAAACACTGACAAATCCCCAGCGCCTGGTGTCGGCGACTGGAAAGTAATGATATCTTTGCAAAGATGGAACAAGCATGCTTTATTTGATTTCCTGCGAGTCCCAGTCTAACCAACCATTGTCCTTGCTGATAGCGAGCCATCCAAGGAGCATCGTTAGTTTGCGATTGAACCCAGGCGCGGTGCAGTGTCGCATTTGATCTCAAAACACATAATTCATCGTGTTGATGTGCTCCCATCAGCACAAAAACTCTTTTAAGCAACAATTTCCCTGTCTGTGGTTATCACAAAGTTATAATACCCTACACGTGAAGTTCCAACATGATCAGCGGCCGTGCAATGGTGGAAGCAGTTGGCCATTGTGGGCCATTTTTTTCTCAGCTTTATATAAAATTTTCAAGAGACCATGGATCACAGAAACACCTTTAAAGTTCCATACATTAGGCAACTCTCGGGGAGGGAGTGATGCTATAGCATGTCTGCCGTGTACGCTGCCAATCATATTGGTGCCACTACGTCGTCATTTCTATACAGCGCCCTGCTTCCTAAGTCCGGCGCGGGTTTCCCCAAGTCCCATCCAGCTGAACAAAGTGTTCAGTCGAGTGAGGTTGAACCACGCTCACTGACACAATGCCTAATTGCTGGCTTGCGTGTCAAAACTCCTCACCGTTTTCCAGTCACCCCCATTGATAAAGCAAGCGGATATTACTGGCTGCGCCAAAGGGCAAATTACAAGTACACCCTGGGATCTTTACCCCCTTGGCATCTATCTGCCCTACCTACGGATACAGGGAGCTAATGTTCTGCATGCAGTTGACGCCATTGGGGGAAGCATGCACCATGCAAGAAGAAAGCTTCTTGAAAGACCTTAGGGATGATCACAGAAGCAAAAGCTAGTCGCTGGAGGTGATGAAAGACGTCTGGAGACAAAATGCCAGAACCGACCTGAGACACTTTGTATCCAAGGCGACCTCTGTGTTTGGCATTGCCGATAGCAACAGTAGGGGTATCCCAGTATGTTGGGCGCAGGTCCGAGGTGCAACTTCAGATAATCTATCGGTTCGAGCACTTGGCCGAACACGACTCTCCAACTACGGGCTGATTGATATTGGATTTCCCGGTTTTTAGAACCGATGCTACTATCGGTCCGAGAACAAGCTTCCTTTGTAGATTACTTACAGTGGATTACAGACATGGAAGGAAATTGCAATAGCATTTTACTGAACAATAGAAAGTTGTATTTCACTTGAAGTAACGACCTGCTAAACGAACACAGCTACACGATCACATATAAAATTGTACGGTACCCACAGTATTCCATTTTTTTCTGTAGATCTATTCATGTGTAGTAGGAACACATCCACAAATTACACAATACATTTATTCTATAATTCCATTTCATGATTTCTCATGAATTGGGTTTCTCATCAATTGGGTGGAAACCATCGGTGTTGAAGATGTGGTTGGGCCACAACAAGAAACGTTCGGAAAATCACGACTGGGTACAATCAACCATCCATTTCCAAATATTTACTCGCGGATAACTTGCTTAGTTTGTTTACGGATGTCAAGCCGCCATAAGTTGCAAGCTAGTGATTAGCGAAGGGAGACCGAGGGAGAAGTCAGGGGGCTAATTTTTCACTGGACAACGAGAAGCCACTGTCATTTTACGCATGTAAACAAACGTTGCCCATCGGGAGTCATGAGACCCTGCTGAGATTCGCACCATATTTCATGGCACCAGCGGGCGGGAAGTCTCCAGATTGACATATGAGCGCAAATGTACAAATCCAGGGCAGATTTCCTAGATGGGGTGTAAAACAATTTGTCCACTGTCTGGGCAGGGGTTAGTACTCCATACATGTAGAAAGTAAAATTTTGCAACCATCCTGGTCATAATTTCCTCGACTGTTTTCAAGGTGTTATTAAAGTTTGTTGCAAGATGGTCCAATCTTTCGAAATGTTTAGATTGATTATGGCAGTGAATGTACCATGATCATTATGGTTATTGTGACCATTGAGGCCTTCGCATGCAAGGTTTTTTTTTCATGTGGGGTGTGTCAGGAAGCTATAGACTGCCCCCTCCTCTCCCTTCTTACCCATAAACCATGGAGGAGGGGTCGTGGTTATAATATTGAATAATTAGCGTAGGCTGCTGCAGAGTCAACACTCATCAGTGCTCGGCACCCATGCATTAGGCTGGGCCAATAATGAGTAATGACATAACCAAACATGGTGTGTAAACACATCTGACAAATGCTGTCCGACATATTCCCATGACGACGCCAGTGCGGAACAACAGTGATATCCTTACCCCGATCCGCGGGGTCCCTCTCATCTTGCTAAGTTCCGTCATTTCTAAATTTGAAAGCAAGCACATCGGCTACCACTGCTTTACGTGTGGTACGCTATTGCTTTACGTCTTCAGGGAAAACAAACTGTCGGAAAGTGACGCTAATAATTTGTCTGTGTTCCGACAAGCGGCCAGAGTCAGATGACCCAACATTTACATATCCGCTCACATTGGCCATCAGACGGGGGTAATCTGAGGCAGTTGGGCAATATCCATGAAAATTCTGCAAAAATCTGTGAACTCCGATATGACATCGGAGAGGGCGGAGTTGGGAGTTTGATTGAAAGTTTGACAGTAGCCACCTGGGTAAGTGGGATAGGGGCGGGTGGCCATTGTTTTCTGATGTTCGACAGTGTAATTTCTCCAGTTCACTGTTGGTACAACCCAGCAGCAGTTCCGCAGAACCCCCAACAAATATCTCCACTGATTTAATAATTTTCGATTCGAGCTGAATTAAACAATTACTGTTACCAGGGGCCTCACTATTACAGAAAGTTTTACCAATTCCTTGGTAGATATGAGATTTCTAATTATAATAAATCACATTGCTGCTGAGATGGCAGTGATCATTACGGCTTCACTGTCCACTGCTAACTCTGGCGCCAAACAAAAACCAACTGATCATGATGTCGAGATTGATATTTTGCTGCGTCGCTTCCGTTTGCGTGTCACAGTGAGAGGGTTAAAATCCAGCGTACGAGTACCAAATTACCACTGGGGGGTTGATCTATGCGATGCCAAATCACTTGTAACACGCGGATTACCTGCAAAAATAACACTGTTGTGTGGATCGCTGATTATAACTTGCCAACGACAGTGAAAATTCCTAGCAAAAAGGAACGGAGCTTTATTGTGGCATTCTTTTCGATACTCTACATGTGGGATAGGGGATTGCGAGGGGGCATTCCCTAGATGGGGGATTTCGAGCAATCCCGTCCTCCAGCCAAATGGGGTGACAAAGATCACGGAGCTACCCTGTCGACAGGATGCTATCCGAGTCCCGCGCCATAATCCCACCGACGACTCTTCTGCTGACCCTTCATGAAAAATTCAAAGCCAATTACAGGCGATGATTATGAATTTATGGCAGGGACAGTTATTTGCTTTGCTAATCTTTATCTTGCGTGTGTACCGAATGGAGGCCTGTGATTTCGCTCCCGCATTGGGACAAGGACACATCGCTAATATCTGCCGCCGCGTTTGTTCGTTGTCTGACCATCACGACTATCCACCCGCCTAATTGCCGCACCCTCTTTTGGTGCTCGGCGGAATGGCGTTTTGTCGATGGGGGCGACTTTATGTTTTGTTTTTCTTTCTCGTGTAGCATTATCCGCGGTTTGTGTGACACCTAATGCATCGGGAGGAACTCTGTGATGAGAAAGCGCGGACCACACGAGATGGTCCACTCAGATGTAGGGGAGATTGGGCATCCGCAAACACGCAGCGGCTTGCACAAAGCTCAGCCGTCACGTGGCCAGACATGCAGCCGCCATTAGTCCCAGTCACAGACGTGCTTAACCCGCATAGTCCCGGGAAATATTTCACGATATATGTGTGCTGGCTGGACAGTACTAGTATGATAATCATCATCGAAGGGTGTCATTGCAGTGAAAAATTCATGAAAACGTGTCGAGGAAAAATCCTTCAAATGCTGAAATTCCCCCCCCGCCCCCCAACGCCTCATGGCAGAGAATAAATGTTTCAGGGACCGGGCTGCTTAGTCACCTGGTCACCTTGGTAACCACGTCTCGTCACAGCAGAACAAATCCCTCCTCGGAAACCTTGCACATCGTAGGAAACATCCACGCTCCTTGCCATAATTCCGCCCACCAACTAAACCCGCGATTTACCAGGTAGAGAGAGTGAGAGAGTCAATTTCATAGTTTTGTGGGGCGCGGGTGGTGCACACACAGAAGAGGGACAGCGAGGGGAGCGAGAGAAACTCTGGACATCACAGATTCGTGTCACATTCCAAGACGCTGTCGTGATGGATGTTAAGAGACCAAGACACTGACACGCTGTAACCAAATGACGATTCAATGGCCGACCTGGGACTGAGCTCGGGGAATAGCAATGGCGCAGACCGCAGCTCCGCCTTTTCGCTGTCGTGGCTAAATGGTCCGACCGTCTGAGAATAATGCGGCTCGCTGCTGAAGGAACTTTCCGAGTCCTAGTTTCCCCGAAGGTGGTGCATGGAAGGAGGCGAGATGTACCTTTGGTATTCTGAATAGGTGGTGCCGAGGCCTGAAATTAATGTCCTTTGTTTGGCACTGTGAAGTTTTATGATGAGAATAAAGCACATAAATATTCATCTGAAATTGAGCTGAAATTATGCTACTCCAGAATAGCACACAAGCTGCCTATACGTCAAAGTGAACCACACAGGATGACTGTAAATATTTTTTATTATATGTAAGCTATCATCAGGGACAACAACAGCGAGCCAAACTGGACATAGACATGCACAAATTTCTTTGTCGGTTTTTTCTTTCTTCACAAAGTCCATCCACAGCATCTACACATGGCATGATAGAGTATAGTTTTCAAAAATCAATTTGTCCCGCACACGAGCGGACGAGCCTCCAGGGCAGCGTTAGATTGACCTATTTCCGGGCGTTCTCCCGAGGCCATGATAGGCCGCGGACAGAGCCATATATTCAGTCAGTACGGTACCTGGAGATGGCCGGTTGGGCAGTAAAGCACACTCTGAGTCGTTGGTAAATGGCTGACCAGTACCATTCATCTTCAACCACTGACAGGCTGACCTAATTCCAGGGTGAAAACATAACATTTCGTCTCTCTCTCCTCTTGGTAGTTGAGGCTGTATGTACATTCCCATGGACATATACAGTAGATGGTCTGTTCTCAGCTGTACTACTTTGGGAGTAATCAGCTGAGTTTTCGGAAGGATGAGAAAGTATATGGTCAGTCGGTAACACTGGTGGCCCCATGGACTGGCACGGCCAGGGTTCAACTAAAACCTATGGTTATTGCTAATGTCTTTCACCCCAACATTCTACCTTGAAACACAAGAAACTACTGTGGGATCAGTCCACACAAACACACAAGCACACACACCCCGGGAGTACTGACCACAGGTCTGGGGGCCCACGAGGCACAGATGACTGCCATATATCATCTCTGACATGCGGGCCTGCCGCCCAGACATCGTTAATTACCCGCAGCTCTACTCCTTCTACTCCATGGTGTTTTGGTTTGGACTTTGGATTGGGTACATGGGGTAGATACAGTGGCCTCCTCACATCTTGCTCAAGATTGGAAAGCTTGCAAGTTCTACAGCATGTCCAAGAAACCACAGCGATGGCAAGCCTGCCATCACTTTCAGTCCAAAGAAGATAGCTGGAGCTAATGGCCACTCTCTCTCGTCCCAACTTCCTCCTACTGCAAGCCTTTGGCCTTTGCTACTTTCAGGGGGCAAAATTCTCTGCAATATCATTAACAAAGTTCAGGGGCCACTTCCAGACAAACTTCTCTAGGCATTACAGTGTAGAGAAGGTATATGTTTGAGCAAAATGGGATTTGCGAGCTAAATTGGAACTGCAAACATTTGGAGGTCCTTGAGATATATGTAGGACTTTCTATGAGGAGGGAACGGCAAAATTGCTGCTGGGAAATACCAATATAGAGTCTGGGAGGTATAACTGTCTCACAGCGGGGGTACATCGCCAATAACCGGCAGACCAAATTCCCCATGTTTTCTTTTTTCTTCTGAGAAGAAGCCAGACAATAACAGGCAAGTCCATCCTGAAGCAATGAAAACTGCGCAGAAATTATTGACTGCCTTGGGGCCAAGTTTCGCAGACGGAGTCTTTGCACTGTGAACCTGAGGGTTGAAAGTGGGTGTCAAGAGCGATTTTACCCGGAAGGGGTGCGGGAGGGTCGTGGTTCAGCGACTTAGTACGGACCCATGGATCCCTGGGATACCCAACCGTGCCAGCCAGACTCCATGTAGCCAAGCCTCTCCCCATCTCCGGACATATCTCTATAATGACCCTGATCTGTTTTGTAAATTTCCTCACTCCCGTCTGCCATCTGGATAACTTCAGGGACGACTTGAAGATAGGAGTTGACTTGAAGAAACAGAAATCCTGCTCGCTTCAGAGTGGCCATACTGATAGCTGGCTCGTTTTTCACAAATGCAGAGTGAATTTATTGAAACATCAACTTGGAACTTTCAGTCTATAACTGATATAACCTGCTTGTGAATTACATAACATTGGGTTTTTACGACCACCACATGAAAAAGTTCTTCCACTATGCTATATCATGGATATAGCCCCTTAGTAAATCATCGAATGAAAGGTATGCCAAACAATAAATGTTCCATCGCTCCTCCAAATATATAGCCATTCTGGAAGGCCAAGGTCGTTGTGTCTGCGATAGGGAGGCCATCAATATTGGTAAGGTGGTTGATGGGTTGATACCAACATGTACTCATCTGTGGTTTGTTGTGGAGGGAAACCAGGCGGTGAAGTGTTTATGGCCAGTGAGCATTCATCACCGTAGTCATCATTTCCCTGGTAAATGACTGGAGCACCTGGATCCAGGAGAGTCCTGTACAAGCATGGGCAGATCCAGGTCACTAGTCTGGGACTTGGCCCTTGGGAGTCCCTGGACATTGACCAGGGCATGGTGAGGGTCAGCCGCTCGCCTGCTGAGGTGTAATCACCTCGTAATTAGGGTACCACTGACTCCACAGTTTACCTGGTACACTAATGAGGCAATCGGATCCAGATATGGGTCAGCTCCCTGCCGGGGCGGTGGCCGTGATCCGAATGGGAGGTTATCAGCTCTCCGTCTGATTACCTTATCAGACTGTAGGCTGGCAGAGATGTGTATGCCAAGTAATGAGCGAGGTGAAACTTGTGTAAAGTATTGAATTTTTTAAATGGGGAATGTTATAACATTTCTGAGAAATGTTCATTCCTGGTCTCAATTAAAAATTTCAATTAAATTTCTTATATATAAGGATATGTTGGCTAATGTTCATGCAAATATCCTGTAATTTCCCAAATTATGCATACATGTGATTTTAATATTCATATATGAAAGCTATACAATGAGCCGGGATTTGTGATATTCAATAAGGTTGATGCTGCCGTGAGAGAGAGGCTCTCCGACCACATATCATGCATATCAGTCACAATTTATAAATATTTGACCACCAGCTCAGGACAATGATATCAGCAGCTTAGGAAGCAGGTTCCACAGACTCAAGAATCTGTTGTATGTCTCATATCTGCCCCGTGATATTCACTCAAATACCCTGTGATCTTCGCTCAAACAATAACCCGGTTGTACTACGATAGCCCTTGAGACAACTCTCCACCGCGGGTCAATGTAGACATAGCAGTGGGCTGATCTACCTGGTCAAAACACAAGAGAGATTAGCAGTTTTTCAAGAAGTTGGATGGGGTGGGTTGAGATATGGGGGTGATCATGGATACGTTCTCTCAAATATCTTATCATCTTCTCGCAGGGACACTTTTGGTTCCCTGTTGCCGGGTTTCGCAAAGCTCTGACAGAGTATAGGGGGTTATCACTGTTTACGGGTAGATTATACCCCCCCCCCCCCCCCCCATCAGTGAAGTGGAAGACCCTAGTGACCTCGGTGAGCCTCAACTCAAACAACATGACACTTCACACGAATGTGAACTTGCATATCTTTGCGCAGACAAATTACAAGATCTTTTCACCCGGGCGGATGCGAAGCAAAATATCATTTAGGAAATCCAAATATCAGCCGGACGCCAGGCGACACCAACACCGCCCAGCAACAATGGGAGTCAAATGCCTTCACAACAAAGAAATTTCTTGTGTACACATGGTTTTTTCGCAGTGGGTAAACGCGGACTACAAAAGGATGGGCGATGAGTACAATATGGATATCTCACTGGCCGGCCGTTTGGAATTAGGATTCTGAGTACAGTAATTATCTGTCATTGCATCAACACCGGCCGTGGGAGATTGTTTACTGAGATGGGACGGGATGCTGTTGGCACAGTGGGTGGGGGACCTACGCATGAACAAAACGCAACAATGTATCCGCTTTAGAAAACAAACAATGAATGTGTAACAGCTACCACGTGTCTCGTCTGAGCGTGCGTGCGAGCGTTCAGGGAAAACACAATCGTATCAAAATTTGATGTCAATCAATAGACATGATTTAAATCCACAGTGCCATTGTACCCGCATAAGCATATGAAACTGTTTTTTCCATGTTGTGCACGAGTATTATTCATGATGTTTCAATGGGAAAATATAATGTGAAATTTGACTTACCAGTTGTTTACTTGCGATAACGTTAAACCCGTTTGTTCTGCTAATTCTTTCTTTTGCTCTTCCGATGGGTACGGGTGCTGAAAAGACAGTAATCACATGATGCATTTATTCAATTACATAATCATGGTCGACTGTGAAAAAAAAGCTCTTCTCACTTTCACTCTGAAATAAAACGCCTCTACCTTTGAACCTGCTCGCAACAGAAAATGGGCCTTTTCGGAATCTTTCCCGCAAATTGAATTAAATGAGGGAAACTATGCAAGGCATACGCCGGACCCCGTTGTCATGGATTCATGATGCTGATAAAGGCTGGGTTAGGCGAGGTGGCAGGGGCTCAGAATTACGAATGATTGATGGTCGGTCTGCGAATGATTAATGGATACCTTGGCATTTCATAATTCTGACATGAAAATGTGTGAACATGTTGTCTGGGAGAGCTGTCTGGACTTCGCGAGGTGGGATGGCCACCAGCCCCCTTCAAAGGCCTTGAACTAAGGGGGTTGAGGGCAGTCGCAGTGACAACCAGTGTCTAACAGCCACATCGACAGCACTTTCTTATATTAAACGGTGTCAGAAGTGGTTTGCTACTTTGTGTTGTATGAAAGAGATACCATCCATCATAAATCCTGAGCAATATATTACACATAATCATGATAACAAGTAGGTATTATCGGTGCAAAAGGGGGCGCCTGGTCATATAATTTGTTCGAATCTACATCAATTAAACTGAATTGCCAATGACATTTACGGTGACAACTTAGTGCAGTCATGATAAGCACATCAAACTGAGTTAAATTTTGACATTTCCCATCAAGATCCGAGAAATCCGGGCAGCAGAAATAAAAGAAAACAATTTTTTTTCTGTTGATGTATGCATTTCTATCTTATCCGCGGACATTCCTGCATACATTCACACCTGACGCTCTGCCACACCTTTTCTCCATGCAGTTTTGGATCAGCAGACATTCGCCGATAAATTTTCTCATCCATCAAAGCATATTATCGGGAATTCCATCCGCGCAGTCCTGCTGTGCCACTGGGTAACACAAGAAATATCACTGGCCCAATCAAACCCTGGAAACTACCTCACCCCCTAGCTACAGGTAAACAACACGAATCTTCCGCCTTTCTCCCCCCTTGTGATAATCACATGCCGAGCTGCGAAGGGTTCCTTACCTGGCCAGAAGTATGTGCAAATGTTCATTCCTAGTCGGTGATTAATGACTGCCCGCCTAATTTTAGCTGTGGCGTTTTTCTCCCTTCCAAAGCAAAGGATAGGTTTTTTTCTGACCTTCCCATCTGAGGTCCCTATCAAGGATACTACCTCTTCCTAAAGTTGTATCGGCATCAACACCCGTAAACATCATCAAAACATTTCAGAGAAAACAAATTACTTCAGAATGGATGGGAAAAAAAGTGTCAAAACTAAATCTGTTTGATAACTCATCACTTCCAATGAAGCGTATCATACTCAAAGACCTTTTGTCCTCTGACGGAAAATAGGAAATCGCTTTCTTTCGTTCAAGACATGTCAAGTACATCATCCAATTGGGCCAAAAACCTCATTTTTTTTACTCCCCAGAACTTGAAATAATCAC
Organism: Terebella lapidaria; assembly: GCA_949152475.1. Classification (NCBI taxonomy): domain Eukaryota; kingdom Metazoa; phylum Annelida; class Polychaeta; order Terebellida; family Terebellidae; genus Terebella; species Terebella lapidaria. Next base: position 26,734,915 of record OX424561.1, on the reverse strand, counting down.
ATCCACTTGGCCCACCCAAGTCACTGAGTATCAGAAAAGCATGTTCTATACTCGATGTAACATGAAAACATGTTGGTATACATTGTGAATGTTTTGGGATATTTCCCTAACAACATGCAGTTGTCTCTACTTCTAAAGATTGCCCACGGAATTCCCACTGCTTGCTTGCAAAGTTTGCAGCGACTGGTAATTATCGTTATGTACATGTACACCGTGCTTTGGAGACAATGCCACAGAGGAGCTTCATCACGTCGGCTAACTCCGGAGATCTACTCGCACATCCATCTCCAACTTGCCAAGATTGCCTCCGCGGCGATCAGGCAGGTAGTTGTCGAGGGCGACAAACGTAATCACCACCGCCAAAGACGGTACAAACTCCCCCGTCTCTGGGCAAACCAAAGTCCCACTGCAAATTTCGCAAAATCCTCTGTTTATTTTGTCTAGCAAATTGCAGAATATGGTAGCCATGGTAGCCACCGCGGGGGCAGATTGTGGGAGGATTGGTTCAGGACTTACAATACCTGTCACCCCAGGCCTGATTTATGGGGCATTAGGGCAACTTCTATTTACCATAACCAGAGGAAACAAATGATTTCTCTCGGGCCAAAGTATATGAAAAGGCCATTAGACCCAGTCCCTGAGAATAAACATGCGCCTAAAGGTCCCACTTATTCTTTCTACTGTTCCCTCCGTTCAATTTTCCCAATTTCCATTCCCAGTTCCACTATTTCTGTAATTTTGCTGAGGTACGGTACAAAAGAGTATGCCTTTTTTCTCTTTTTAGAAAATTGCAGGACAACTGTGCAGAAGGAAATTGCCCAATTGCTGGGGTTTTTCCCCCTGATGTAACAATCTTGATGTATGGGATTTACGTCTTGCTGATTCCATAAAATTTTCTAAACATTCTCCGGTGGAATCAAAGTCCTGGTTATGTTGGTAAAATATTTTTGAAAGCAGTAAAATTCCCGGGGAAAACACAAAGAAGAATACTGAACAGATCTGACAGGAATAATTGCAGAGGCAAAGCATTCCTAACAAACGAAAAATGTTTCTTCTCCGTGCGCGGATAAAAATAACAAGTTTCGATGTCAAGATGCAGCACTACTTGAAATGGTTTACATCAGGAAAGTGATTCAAGAACAGATCTGATGACTGCGAGCAAAGTAAATATTTCTACTTGTCATAAACAATGACTTTTTGCCCGGAATACATGGCAGTTATACGCATGGCAGACGAGGTTCTGAGGATTGTGCGTTGGCAAGCCAGCTAAATATGTAACAGCTGTACCCAGGCAAATTTGATACTGGTTCAAATACTCGGTGGGCTTTTGATGGACATTGTTGCCGCTGACATTTGGTGCACACTAACTGCAGTTATCATGATTACTAGCGACTCCATCCACTGATACACAACAAATGTCCACTTTCCACTAAAAGTTTCGCCCAGAGGCCAAGAGACATCAGGCCTGAAAAAGAACCCGGGAGAAGTTGCAGTTTAGAATCTTTGAAGTGCATTCTTCAGGGTATAACTGCAGACCAGTCAACCTTTCTGATCGAGGTTTTCCTCCGAGCTGGGTGTGTGTCCCAAGCTAAGAAGCAGCCAGCACAGACCACTCACAAAGACCATTCCCTCATTTTTCCCATTTATTCCTTGCCTCGCAGTGCCCTGACTTCTAGCAATTTTCGAGAAGCGAGGTACATTCAGTGGGCCCTAAATCAGCATTAGTCCCCTCGGTTGGCTCGCAGACGTTGGGGCCCCGCCTGGGATTGGGTAGAATTTGTCCTACACTGGCCGGCCTGATCCCCCATTCTTACGTGACGTTACCTGGCGTCATTTTTCATCGGAGACAATAGCAGAGGCATCAGTGAAGCTATTACGCTCGCAGTCTGCAACTGTGGCATCAAGGACGGCACCGCAGAATAAACTTTTCAGCGCCATTTCAACTCAAGTCGATTCTTGTCAGCTCCGTCAAAAGAAAGTGTCTGAGGAAGCTTACAATAGATACCTTGAGCTTTTGTGGCGAGAGAAAAGGCATAGTCGTGTAGGTGTCGGCAAAAAGCATCAAACTGATAGGCATCGTTTACATGACAATGCGATATCACTGGCCAACTTGCTCTGCTCCCTTTGTAGTCTACTCTGCATTTTTCGGTTCCTAAAATTTCCTGAAACCGCCAGAGTCCGTAACAAAGGCATTCATGAAGAATACAATTATGAAATAATAGTAAGCCACCATTAACTGCTTCACGTCATTAGCATATTCGCCTTTTGACGTGGACTTGGAAGTGCACTGCATACTTTGCAGAGATGATTTACTGCTGCTCATGGAAAAGTTTGCCCTCAAAACTTTTGTGACACAAAGTGACTTTGAGCATGAGCTGTGCAGACAACTGCTAAACTGCTAATGGTGCATGAACATAAAGGTTTATTCGGTCACTGAGGTTGCACACAAACACGACCTGACCCGACGACTGTGTGTCATGACAACAGAGACCTTATGATTCCTGCTAAGGAAAATGGATGGCCAAACCTCTACCGCTGTCAATTTACAGCAAGGTTAATATCATACGGAACTAATGAATAATGCACACAATTCGAATGGATTTTGAAAATAAACCATGCTTACTTTTTTGCTTTCGCTGACATTGCACAATCTCCGTACAATATCTGCCGCTGTGAAAGATTTATGTTCCAAGAACAAACAGTGATAATTGCAGAGTCAATCTGGAGCTTTTTCCAAGTCGGCCTTTATGAGACCGTTGGAGGCAAAGGCGACCACCTAGAGGAACAGCAAAGGTTGCTGGTCATCCATCAATTCTGCTTTTATATCTTAGCACCCCATTCCAGACGAGGGCTAGACTGCGAGGACCCCTGGTGGCCCGACGCTTCACCGCTCCCACCCGAACGACGTCCCGTCCCTCTTCAGTAATGTCCTTTATGACGACCTGGCTACAATAGAATGTCATCAGTTTATCTTTGCGACATAAATGTCAGACTTTGTAGCTGTTATTGCCCAGGGAAGATTCTGCGGAAGACTGTGGGGAACTGGTCTGACAGCGCACGACCCTAAAGGTGTCTCCTTGTGGCCGGTGTCTCGCAGATATGAAATCCCGACAGGAAAATATATCTATAACCGGCCTACTGGTACTATTAAAAGTAGGTCATTATTATCATAACTCAAAACATTCATCATCCTATTCCCAAAAGACAGCTCTTATGACCAAGATTATTTTTTATCATAACAATGATATTTTGTCTTTGTCAGAAATTACATTTTTCACCAATTTCGGGACAAATAACACACCCATGCCCATGAAAATCACTGCCCACTGAACACACCAAAGTAAAACCCTCACAGAACCAGTGTGAACCTGCAAAATCAGTATCCAAAAGCTAGCTACACAGGACTGTGTCGGCCGGGATAAATCACGCGAGCCGAGTCCGACTGACGTCCGCCCACGGTCAGACACTGCCGCAGGACAGGGCACCGTCTGGGGCGAACTCTCCAGCCTGGTGTCCTTGCTGTTTGACCCCTACTTCTCTGTCACCCCTAACCCCAAGCCATCACCATGACGATAGCCCCACTCGTATTTCATCGGCTCGCTGGCACATTTCGACCATAAAAGCCAATACTCAATAGCCCGTGCTTTCCCAAAGCAGACACATATTTCACCGCCATTCCATAGACTTAACCCACGGTACAGTGAAGGTTATTGGCCAATGTCCTATTGGTCTGACCCATATATACAAAGCTATAGGTATAATCATCTGGTAATTTATGTATCTGTGTGAAATATCTGCACAAAATAACAGAGTAATCATGGTCTACTGCAGTTTTCCAAAGGTATCTATACTTTCCAAAACTAGTTTTTTTATCATAATTATTTAAAATAAAAGTTTGATTTACATTTGAATATTTATTTTAATGGTAAGCTTACCGTTAAATGTTGAAATAACCACGCCCGCATTATATTCGTTGCTACTTTGGGAAATATGCCTCGTTTCTTTTGCCGTTTCGCTGAGCTACTTTCTGAATCTTCGTCTGCTGTCCCTTCTCCAGATCCGATACTGTTGTCTGTCATGGAGAAACCTGGAAATACAAAAAGACGGAGTCTGTTAACGAAACAAGTACAATTTGTAATTTAAAAGTACATGTAATTATTATTTTTTTCATAGAGTATTACAACATTCCCTGCAAAATACCAGATTGTCTTTGTTGTCAGTGTATAGATAAAAGATTTAGATTGGACTTTTCTGTCAGGTCAGAAACAACATCAGCAATGATCAAGCTGTGTTTGTGATCATTTTCAACCCGATTTACATGTATTGTGAAATTTCACCTACTATTATTACACATGTAATTCCAACTAAATTTTTTTAAAACGATTTTATGAATAATTTCCATATTTTCAAAAAAAAATTTATATATTTGGTATTCAGTCAGTGTTGCTCACCAAACTTCCTTGAAGTTGCCATGATCTAGATCTATGCACAAAATGACCACCAATCACCGGTGAAGGACAGGAGTAAACACATAAATTTCACAAATCTGTTCGGTTGATCTGTGGATCCACCTCCACGTCCCAGAGCAAATGAACGCCCCTGCGATTGTCGACCATTCATGTAGCAAACTGCTCAGTGGGACAGCGTGTTGAATGGGACACAGATGGTTACAAGCCTCAAACCGATGCTGCATGTGGGCAAATCAAAAGAAGCAAGTACTTTTCAACAAAAAATCCTTGGCACTATAATCTGTGCCACTGACCAAACAGACAAACCCATCCAGCCCCACCCACCCACCCCCATTTATGAACAACTTCCCCCATCCAACCAACTAACCAACCAACCAACCGCGCCAGACACCAAATGCAAAATGTTTGATCTAATCAGCATTGATCACCACTGTATGCCAATTAGACATTGTATCATGTTATACACCAGCCCCTCCGGCCCTCCCATTCAGCTTATAACAAAGGTATCGGGCCTTTGTCCTTTTCTTCTTCTTCCACAACATGGTATTCAATTTCTCCAGGAGGGAGACAATCAACAGACAGAGTCCGCCGGAGCTGAGCACTTCTTTGGACAATAAAACCTGATTGTACACCATAATAAACTAGTTGAAGCCCTCCTGACCCGGCCACTTTTAAGACAGATAATGGCACAGTTGGCAGGACGCTTACGAGTGGAAACCTGCGCTGGCTGAGCTCACAAACGTAAGCGTAAGCGGATTTCACCCAATTAAACAGGAGGTGACCTTGTAATTATGGCTGTGGCACCTAGGTAGAGTTTGATGCTTTCAGAGCTATGCACCAGGGCAGACAGGAGACACTAGCAGACAAGGGAAGAGGCGAGACTCACTGCCGCTGACCAATTGCATGATGGGAAGGATGGCAGGCAGGCAGGCAAAGTAAAGCACAACAGAGATTACTTCACGGCTGGGTAATGGTCAAAACAACCCTTGGACCTGCATGGCGCTGTGGGGATTTCACGCCTAAATACGCACACAATCCAAAAGTACCCAAGTTCTCTCTCTCTCTATCTATGTATCCAACTTAAGAGCGATCAAATTCTTTCTGCCATCGTGTGCCCCTGACAGGGTCTACTCAGAGGTTGATCATTTATCGCTAGGACAATACCGCTCATTATCCCAGATCATATTGCATAAGACATGCTTAAAGACCCATCATTTTGGAGGATATTATTTCATGTGGTGCTCTGGGGGGTGTCCTAGCTGGCTTGATTACTCAACGAGGGGGGCACCTGTTACCTGTCGATGCCTGAACATTGAGGACCCTCTGCAGAACACACACACACACAGAAATTGTTACAACTTTTATGCAAACTTCCAAAGATATGACCATTCACAATGAAAAAAAATTATAAAGAAGGAAAAAGAAATAAGAATATTTATAATTTTGACCTGTCAGATCAATGAGTACAGGAAAAGCTGAGCAAAAATCAGCCAGTTCCCTCGTCGAATTTATGACTTTTTTGATAAAATGACAAATTTCAAGGGTTTTGGAGACTCGGAGAGTGGAAATTATGACCATTTATGGATTGCCATTATCATTAGTGAGGGGCCTAGGGTTTTGAGGGTCGTATAAGGGGGCCATAACTTATTTGGAATGGCCCCTTGAGATGACAGTGGGGTGGGACTCTGGAGGTTTACAACCGTTGCTCGCAGTGGTACAGTTTGTTTACTTTCTGATATTCTTTACCGGCCAACACGGGCCCAATATTAAGAACCGCTGAGTGAAAGATAAAATATCAAGGGTCCGCAGCGCGGCAGTCACAATACGATGTCCACACACCCTCCACAAATCTTTTTTTTACGCCATCCCCACAAATACCTTACTAAAAACCCCCGTGTGAAGAGTTTAATCCTTTATAGCCCATTGTGGTTGGACTGACTGTGGGGTCAATAAATTGACACAAATATCGCAGGCTTGTACGGCCGGTTGTAAACAAGCATTCCCGGCGTAAAGTTTTCACCAATATGTCACGATAGATCACATGGGGCGGCAGTAAACATGATGAGAGTGATGTACGCTGTGCCTGCACTCTCGGCCCGAGTGCAGGGATCAGCCGTTGATCGTGACGGTCAGTAACGAGCAACCTAACAACCCCTGCAACAACATGTGTCAAACATAGTGTGCCACAACTTTTTCATGCACTGCAAGCCCCCCTATTAAATATGAGTACTAATGGCTTACATAATTCCCATAAACTGATAAATGAATCTATTTTTCGTCTGACAATGACGCGGTACGCTTTCAAATAGATACAGCACCATTTTGGTCACATGATTAGATGCGCTATTTGCAAGCCTTGCATAATCACGATAATGACACTTGTTCACTGTACAATTAGGCTGTCCACTGGGGCTACATCAATGCGAAACGCTTAAATATGCAGGGAAATACTTCCGTAATAGGCGAGAAATTCATACTGGCCTCTATGGCAAACACCCAGGAGAATACAATGGCTGATGTGTCCGACTGTCATAACTACTGACAAAAAGGCTGCGATGTGGGCAATAAACTAATGATGTCCTGAAATAAAATAATAATAGCTGTGATGGGCAATAAAACCATTACAGGGTCTAGCCGCCTGTCATAATGGCCCTGTTAGCTTAGGTTCTGGTGGCAAGGTCCATAAAATTCATGGTCTGCTGCTTTGGAAACCATTCACACACAATCGCTCTCTCACAAACATTATATGATAAACATCCAAAGTTAGTGATTATTTGTACTGAATAGAATAATAAACCTACAAGATATTTTTTAATTGCATTAATTAAATATAGGTATACTAACTGTTTCCAGAAATGAAAACAAAGCCGTAATTGACATAGGTCTTGAAATGCTATTGTTATAATGTTGTTGAAATCTTGAATGTTGTTGAAAGCCGAGGGAGTGACGTGATAATTTCTCAGTTCTAGAACACATTCATTTCACGATGTGTCATGCTGGAGATTCATGTTTGTTACCGTGACCTGCGACTCCGCAATATCCACAGCTCATTTAAGGCGTTAAACAAAGTCCTCTCCTTCTCTTACGCAACTCATGACAAATTGCGAAATGATTCAATCTTTGACCTCAACAACAAGATGATATCCTACAACACCCCCCCTCTCCATCAACTGTCCCCTTTGAATGGACACATATTTATAAAGAACTGATAGCTACATCGTTGCCCCTACTTGAAACCAATGATGGATTAAAATATCAGATCTGAGGTCAAATCCCATTTTGCTATGTTTTTCTGGGCACATGACAAAACTGTGTTACTTCATGGTCTAAAGGACATGCGATGCTGTTCCCCTTTCGCTTTTTTTCCAGCCAGTTTGATTAATCAGGACGGACCGTAAACGGAAAGTTGGCCGACAATAATCTATCACCTGGGCCCGGGCCATCGCCGTGCTGTGGTGGCCGATATTTGTGTGGGAGTGACACGCGGGTTACGGCTGGGTTGACAGTGGCGCTCTGTCACCTGCCAAACGGCACCTCGGCCCGGGTTAAAGATGTCCTTGCGACTAAGTTATCTGCATCTGACGTGTCACTGACGAACGATGGGATGGACAGACCGACCGGTGATCTTTTTGTTGCCTGTTGTCGTCTCTGCTTGTTTTGTGCGGGTTTTTAGATATATATTTATTCCCGTGTTCATGTAGCTGATACTACAGAGGACCGTTTTAGTGTGGCATCGACTGGTGCTGATCCCTGGTGGGCAGGATCGGAGTCACAAGATCCATATTTTCCGACGTGAGCCGATGAGCGCCCACCGTGCAAGCTCTGGCCGAGGCTCACTCACGTGTGGGTGAATGATGAATAGTTTCAGTCACAGAAACAGCTAATATCAGATCTGTCAAGCTGTCTGCTGTTTAGAACTCTTATTGTGTGCATCACTATTGTGTTATTTTACATTAGGGATTCTAAATTCAAATTTATGAATAATATTATTTTTTCATATTAATTTTTCTGTCATTTATGCAGATGAAATATTCCGCCTACATGTACATGTGACCTGCAGATCAACAAAATGTTATTAAACTGCATTGAGGTATGTCATTAACACAGTGAGTAACTTTTTAAGACAATACCGCATTGATGAAATATTTTCTTTTCTTTTGGTTTTTGTTTTCAGAATGTTGTGCCATTGTCATGAAAGCCAACATTTTTTTACCACTCAGAATATTTCATTTTCTCCTTGCAACATAAAAACTGAAACGGTAAAACAATATCATAGGCTAATTTTCACGGACTGTGGAGCACACAGATTAAATTTGCATTCTGTGGCTACTGAGGTGAGGTGATCCCTGTGCACTGTACCCCAGGGCGGGTGAGAGGGGGGGGTAAGACTCCCACTTGTTGTTTCTGGTTACATCAGAAGGGCCATACATGTCACAGGTCGCCTTGCTAGTACCCTGTCCGTTCTTACACGAGAAAAGTGACAGAAACAGCCCAAGACAAAAGAGTAAGGTCGTCATGGACAAAGGAGCGAGGTCACCAAGGGACATGACTTTATGGTCGTGAGTCGAGTACAGGTAGGAAGTCTGTGGGTTATAGGTTGATCCTGAGAGAGAACAGGTCATGGTGGGCTGCTGGAAACCATAGCAACAAAACTTGTCTGTACCGGACAAAAAATTAATGGCCTGTGGATTTCACGGCTATTTTCAGATAAATTACTTTTGCAAAATGACTGGGAACCAAACGGCTAATGGCTTTGCTCATGGTTGTATTCATGTGCAACTGCGTTTTCTTCAATTTGTTGCACCCTGCCTGGGTACGGGTACATGTGATTTAATTCAAGGACCTTTTTGAAGAAGAAAGGCCATGCATGTCCAGTTTTATCCATTGGGAAATTGCTGAATGACTGGAAACCACAGCAGCAGAAGGTGTGAAGTGTCCTTGCGTTTTGTGGATGAGCCCCTAGCTTTGATCAGGGCACGGTGGGTGCTCCTATCTGGAGTGTCCACAGGTCTCCTAGAGAGACCTCATCCCCTCAAGATCTGGCCAGGTCATCCCACAACAATAACTCACTGCTCCCCACTCCATTGACGCTTCTTCCCACAGGAGAAACAAAAGCCTCCCCACAAGCACAGTGTCCTCGGCAAGCAAAGACTCTCC